>CM061259.1:90322500-91522500 GCA_030848825.1 Tadarida brasiliensis | reverse complement strand
AGGATTTGGACTTGCAGTGGAGAGGAGAAGGCAAGTGGGAAAAGGGCACCACTCTGAGATCTGCCTGTCCCACCCCCTCCCCCAGCAAATGTGGCCCTGGCAGCACTGGTCCAGGGCTGGTGGACAAAGCCCCACAGGGAGTGCCAGGGACTTGCAGAGCCCAGGGCACAGGCAAAGCCTAGCCCAGAACTTTGTCTGAGGGCCTTTGTGGGGCTCTGGGAGCCTGTCCAGGGGAGTGCCGGGAACTGGCCAGGGTGCTATGATTCCGGAGGCCCAGCTGTCCAGGCCAGGGTTCACGGTGGGTTAGGGAGAGGATCCTTAACCTTGGGGACATAGCACCACCCCATGCCAGGAAGTCGAAGCTGCTAGGATTAGAGTGGCCAGCAGACCCCATCCAGGTTACTGAGGCCCAGGAACGGTGGGGCACAGCTGAGGGAAGCAGAGTTAGGGTTGAATCTAACCCTTCCCTTACCCCACGCGTTGTCCCCAAGAAACCGATCAGGAGGGAGTAGGGCAAGTCTTTTTCAAAGCGAAGGGACACCGGACAAGTCGACTCCTGCCCAGAAATCGCTGCCAAGCCAGGATGGTTAGCAGGAGGGCGAGCTCCCGGCTGGAGGAAGCCCGCCCGAGCGAGGCCCAGGAGGTTCTGTCTCCTCCTGCTGGCCGGAACCAGGATTACCAGAGCGTCCCGAGTCACCCGGGCAAGCACGGTCCTGGGTCCTCTGCGCCTGGCAGCCCCGCGCTCTCTCACAGCCAGAAAGGAAGTGAATAGAGGTGGTGTGAGTCATCCCCCTGCCTCAGCACCTGGCCCAGCCGCGCGCCGAGGTCCAGCCGCAGGCCCTCTGCTCTGGGATGCTCATTCGTCCTGGAAGTCCTTTACCTGGTCCAAACCGAGCATTTCTTCAACTTGTCCCAGGCTGTCTTGGAAAGCCATGCTCTTCCACAATACGAATGGAAAACTGAGGCTCCACTGACTATCTCATGGTGACCAGGCCTCCTCTTCCTTGGAACTGAGGGGAATGCAGGTACCTCTACCCACTGCAGCCGGGAAGGGAGAGTGTCTAACTGGCCGCGACCGGAGAAGCCACCCCGCCCAAGCCCTTCCTGAGCCCTTCTGAACGCGTTGGTTAGGAATGGGTTCTTTTGTGATCGTGGCGCCATCTCCTGGTGTCTACAAGAACTGCACCTGCCCCACCAGGCACAATCATTGGCTAGGCGAGACCGCTGAAAACAATCATAGTTGTTGACTTCTATTGAGCGTTCTGTGAGCCAGGTTCATGCTAAATTCTTGGCATTATCTCATTTCACACATTATCTCATTCCATCCTCACAACAACCCTATGAGGTAGACGTCATTCATCCTATTTTACCTGAAGCTAGGAAAGGTAAGTGACCTAACACAGCTCTAGTAAATGGCAAAGCCCAGATGCCACTGATGTGTACTTCAGCTGAGCTCTTTGGCCGGTACTGGAGGGGGTGAGGGAAGTGGCAGCTCAGGAATGAGCTCTGTGGAGGAGAGTTCCCCCTTCCTACATCCCTCCTCAACCTTGGGTGCAATCCACCTTAGCTTAGCTTATAGCTGGTATAGCAGGAACTGCCCCATTAGTGGACTTGTCCTTCTTCCCTGACAACTTGAGAGCTCCTCTTGGGAAGGGCCCAGGAAGATGTTCCCATGTCCCTTCCATTCAGCACTGATCACTGAAGGCCTTCTGTATGCTCACACCCTCTCACTTGAGACTGTCACACCCTGCAGGACCCTACTCAGCCAACTCAGGAGCTCAGGCAGGTACAGTGTAAGTGGTTGCACGTGACAGAAACTGGTTTTGGTGCAAAGGGGCTCATGTAAATGAAAAATTCAGGAGTAGATCCAACCACAGGCAGTATCAAATCCAGGCTCCCAAATGGGGTCTTTCTCGACATCCGTAGCCAGTAGTCCACTCTGTTGGCTTCATTCCCAGGCAAGCTCTCCCAACAAAGTGTCAGAATGGCTAAGGCAGCTCTGAGCTTATGTCTGGCTTTAAGAGCAAAAGGCAGCCCTGGCCGGTTTGGCTCAGTGGTTAGAGTGTCGGCCCGCAGACCAAAGAGTTGCAGGTTCAATTACGGCCAAGGGCACGTACCTCAGTTGCAGTTCGTCCCCGGCGCTGGTCGGGGTCATGTGGGAGGCAACCAATTGATGTGGCTTTCTCACATCGATGTTTCTCTCTCTCTCTCTCTCTCTCTCTCTCTCTCTCTCTCTCTCTCTCTCTCTCCACCCCATCCCTCCCTTCCATTCTATCTTATGATAAATGGAAAAAATATCCTCAGGTGATGATTAAAAAAAAGAAAAGAAAGGAAGAAAGAAAGAAAGAAAGAAAGAAAGAAAGAAAGAAAGAAAGAAAGAAAGAAAGAGCAGAAGGCTTACCCCCCTTCCCTACACCAAGAATATAAACAAAAGTCCCAGGATTTAGTCTAACTGGCCCAGCCAGTGACACACAGTATGGCCAGCCCTGAACAAAGTGTCACTGCCCCCCTTGGAGTGAGGAGTGGAGTCAGCTCCAGGCAATTCATGTAGACTGATGGTGGGAGGGGGTGCATCCCAAAGGCGACCAGGGCAGAGTGACCAGGAGAAGGAGAATGGCTGCCAACAGCACTAGCACCCACGACAGCCAGAAGCGCACCTTTTCTTGGCTCCAACTTAGAATGCAGACCTCCTCCCGAATTATCATTTTCTTCTTTCTTTCATTTATTCATTCAACAAACTTTTGCTGAGGCCTTCCCTGTACCAAACATTATTCTAGGTGAATCATAATAGTAAACAAAAGAGAGGAAAATCCTTGCCCTCCTGAATCATTTCCAGTGGGGGTGGGAGGAGAAAAGAAACAGTAAACACAGTAAATAAGTAAAATGTGTATTATAAACAGTGATAAGTGCTACAGAGGGAAATAGGAGAGCATAAAGGGAATCAGGAGGTTGAACAGGGTGAGTGGTATTGCAACTTTAAATAGAGTGCTACTGGTAAAGACCTTGAGAAGGTGAATTTGAACAAAGATAAGAAAGAGGTAAGGAAATTTGTCATGTAGATATCTGGGGAAAGAGATTCCCAAGGAACAAGAACAGCCAGTTCAAAGGCCCTGAGGTAGGAGTGTGCCTGGCATGGTCCTGGAACAGCAAAGAGCAAAGGGAACAAGGCAAGGGTGCAGGGGATGAGGCAGAGAGCTAGTGGGAGCCAGACAACATAGGCCTGTAGGCCATTGTAAGGACTTGGGCTTTGACTCAGTGACATGAGGAGCCACCCAAAGTTTGGGGCAGAGAACTGACTTGATTTGACTTATATTCTTTAAAAGTTCCCTCTGGCTGCTGTGTTGAGGATAGATTGAAGGGATCTGGGCTGAGCCTGGAGACCAGTTAGGAGGCTACTGCAGAATTCCAGGGGAGAGCTGATAGGGACTCGGACCAGGGTGGGAGCTCGTGAGGAGTGGCCAGCTCTGGATGTATTTTGAAGGTAAAACCAATGATGAATTGAGGGATTGGGTGTGGAGTGTAAGAGAAAGAGAGGAATCAAGCATGAAGTAAAATTTGAGGACCTGAACAACAGGAAGGATGGAGTTGCCAGAAACTAAGGTGGGAAAGTGGGGAAGAATGTGTTGGAGAAGGAAAAGCAGGTGCTCACTTTAGGACAGGTGGAGTCTGAGACATCAGTTGACCACCCAAGAGGAGATGTCAGACAGACAGACAGGCTAGAGATGCACATTCGGGAGGAGTGACGAGGCCACCCAGGAGGGGGGCAGGGTGTGTCAGAGGACCAAGAATGGAGCCCTGTGGGCCTCCTGCAGTAAGAGGTGGGGAGGAGGAAGGGAAGAAAAGAAGGGGGACTGAGAAGGAGTGTCCGGAGAAATAGAGGAAAACAGGAAAATGCGGGATCCCATAACAAATGAAAAACAATGTCAAGGAGGAAAGAGATGGACCAAGTCAAATGCTGCTGATGGATCAAGGGAGATGAGGACTAAAAATTTATCATTTGGATTCTGTGACATGGAGGTCACTGGAGACCTTGACAAGAGCCATCTTTGTGGAAAGGGTTGGAAACAACCTGACTAGAAAGAGATTGTGAAATAGTAATTAACAAGCTTCATAGCATTATTCACAATAACCAAAATGTGGAAACAATCTGAGTGTTCATCGACAGACAAATGGATAAACAAAATGTGACACACATACAATGGAACACATTCAGCTTTAAAAAGGAATAAAATTCTGACACATGCTGCAACATGGATGGACCTTGAAAACATAAGTTAAGTGACATAAACCAGACACCAATGAACAATTATTGTATGTTTCCACTTATAAGAAATGTCTAAATAGGTAAATTCCTAGAAACAGAAAGTAGAACAGAGATTACCGGGGGTTGAGGGGAGGGAAATGGAGGGTGTGTCTAATGGGTACAGAGTTTTTGTTTGGATAATGAACAAGCCCTAGAAACAGATAGTAGTGATGGTTACACAACACTTTTTTTTGATGTTGTTAATCCTCACCTGAGGATATTTTTCCTTTGATTTCTTTTAGAGAGAATGGAAGGGAGGGAGGGAGGGGAATGGAGGAGAGAGAGAAACATAGAAGTAAGAGACACATTGATTGGTTGTCTCCCTCATGCAGGATCGAACCTGCAACCTAGTACATGCCCTTGACCAGGAATCAAACCCACAACCCTTCGGTGTGCGGGCCAATGCTCTAACCTCTGAGCACACTGGCCAGGGCTACATAACACTTTTAATGTACCTAATGCCACTGAATTGTACACTTAAAAATGGGTAAAATTGTAACTTTTGTTATGTATATTTTACCACAATAAAAATAAAATTAAGTGGCCTTCAAAAAATAATTAACAAACATTTGTTGAGCACCTACTAGATGCTAGACACTGGGCCAAAGTCCAGGGGCTGTGAAGGGCCACTAGGTGTCCTCATGGGTTCAAATAAGTGCTACCTTACCCCTGTTCTATTTCCTTTGCTCCTGGGCAGGTAAATCTGTGGACTGACATGAAATGCTGGATGAGTGGGCATTGCATTGGCATGTTTGATGAATGCTGGCCTGAGACCATGGTGGAGAGCCATGGTGGAGAGCTGGGTCCATGGCTTTGCAGTTGATGAAGAAATCACCATCACAGAATATTGACAAATAGAATAAGGCCAGCGCAGAAGGAGCCCTTTAGAGGCATGCCACCAAGCTCTGTCCTCGGCCCTAGACTTAGCTGATCCGTAGGATTTTTGCTTTGCTTTTTGAGCAATAATTTGAATGAAGACCCAGGGGCATGTATAATGTGTTAACAGAAACTGGAAGATGAAGGGAGATGACATCAGAAGCCAAAAAGAGGCAACAGAGTGAGTGATTAAGAACACGATGTCTAGATCCAAACTATCTGGGTTCTAATCCCAGCTCTGTCATTTATGACTGGGTCAACTTGGGCAAGTTACTTAACCTCTCTGTGCCTCGATTTCCTCGTCTCTAAAATGGGGATAATAGTAGCTCCCTCATAGGGTGGTTCTGAAGTCTGAATGGGTTAGCTCAGTGTCTGACACATGGTGAGTGTATGTGAATTTGCTACTCTCCTCATCGTCAGGACCAGCTGGAGGGTTAAATCAAAACCAACAAGATGGCCCTGGCCAATTTGGCTCAGCAGTTAGAGAGCGTCAGCCCAAGGACCAGAGAGTCCTGGGTTCAGTTCCTGCTAAGGGCATGTATCTCGGTTGCAGTTTGTCCCTGGCTCCGGTTGGGGTCGTGTGGGTGGCAACCACTCGATGTGTCTCTCTCTCACGTTGATGTTTCTCTCTCTCTCTTCCTCCCTCTCTCCCTCTCGCTCTATCTGAAGATAGATGCAAAAAAGTCTTCGGGTGAGGATAAAAAAATAAATAAAATAAAATAAAAAAACCCAACAAGATGGACTTCTGGTCAAGATGGCGGCATAGGTAAACACGGTATCACCTCTTCCCACAACCACATCAAAATTACAACTAAACTACAGAACAACCATCATTCAGAACCGCCTGAAATCGAACTGAATGGAAGTCTTACAACTACGAAATTAAAGAAGAAGCCACATCAAGTCTGGTAGGAAGGGCAGACAGCTGGTTCCACACCCACATGTGGCGGATAAAAATCAGGAGGGACACCTCGGCTGGGAAGGTCCTCCCTGAGGAGTGAGGGGTCCCTGTCCCACACCAAGTGCCCAGCTCAGGGTTCCAGTGCTGGGAAGAGAAATCCCCATCACTTATGGCTGTAAAAACCAGCGGGAATTGAGGCTGAGGGAGGCTGAGGCTGCTGGAGCCCCAGGCAGCTCCTCTTAAAGGGCCTACACACGGACTTACTCAGACTTGCACCCTCCAGGCTCCAGCATTGGGGAGGCAGCTTGAAAGGCACCAGAGACATATGAGGAAGAACTGAGTTGTTTGGCATTGGGGCGAGAGCTGGAGGGGCAGCTTTCTCCTGGACAGGCGTGCTGGCAGAGGCCGTTGTTCCTTTGGTGAGCCCTTCCCCCACAGGGCAGGTAGAGGGCCACCATATCTGGGACTCCAGCAACCTGGCTCATACTGTTTGTCCTGCCCTGGTGATTCCCTGAGGCCCTGCCCCACCCAACTTTTGGGCCAGTCAGAAATGAAGGATGTACTAACTGAAATAAAGAATAATTTACAGGGAATCAATAGTAGAGTAGATGAAGCCAAGAAGCCAAGCCTCGATTTGGAATATAAGGAAGCAAAAAATACCCAATCAGAACAGCAAAATGAAAAAAGAATCCAAAAATAAAAAGAAAATGAGGATAGTGTACAGAGTCTCTGGGACAACTTTGCATCATGGGGGTGCCAGAAGGAGAAGAGAAAGAGCAAGAAATTCAAAACCTATTTGAAAAAATAATGACAGAAACTTCCCTAACTTGGTGAAGGAAACAGACATACAAGTCCAGGAAGCACAGAGAGTCTCAAACAAGATCACACCAAAGAGAGTCCCAAAGAGGTCCACACCAAGACACAACATCATCAAAATGCCAAAGGTTAAAGACAAAGAGAGAATCTTAAAAGCAGCAAGAGAAAAGCAGTTAGTTACCTACAAGGGAGCTCCCATAAGACTGTCAGCTGATTTCTCAAAAGAAACTTTGCAGGCCAGAAAGGAGTGGCAAGAGATATTCAAAGTAATGAAAAGCAATGACCTACAACCAAGATTACTCTATCTTGCAAAGCTACCATTTAGAATCAATGGACATATAAAGAGTTTCCCAGACAAGAAAAAGCTAAAGGAGTTCATCACCACCAAACCAGTATTATATGAAATGTTGAAGGGTCTTCTTGAAGGAGAAGAACAAAAATATAAACAATAAAATGGCAATAAATACATATCTATCAACAATTGAATCTACAAACAAAATAAGCAAGCAGAACAGAAACAGACTCATAGATACAGAGAACTTTTTATTGCTTGCCAGATGGGAGGGGATTAGGGGGATAGGTGGAAAAGATGAAGGAAGTAAGAAGTATAGATTGGTTGTTAGACTGATGAACCTCAAAGGGAAGGGGGGAGGGAGGGCGGGAAGAGATAAACCAAAAAACTTCTATGCATATATGCATAACTAGTGGACACAGACAATAGTGTAGGGAAGGCAGGAAGGGGACGGGGTTGGAGAGGAGGGGGTCAATGGGGGCAAAGGGGGGGACATCTGTAATACATTCAACAATAAGGATAAGTTTAAAAAAATAAAATAATTTTTTTAAAAAAAGCCCTGGCCTGTTTGGCTCAGTGGTTGGAGGGTCAGCCTGCAGACCAATGAGTCGCAGGTTGGATTCCAGTCAAGGACATGTACCTCAGTTGCAGTTTGTCCCCAGCCCTGGTCAGGGTCATGCGGGAGGCAACCAGTCAATGTGTCCCTCTCACGTCGATGTTTCTCTCTCTCTCCCTCCCTCCCACTCTATCTGAAGATAGAAATAATAATAATTAAAAATAAATATAAATAACAACAACAAAACCAACAAGATGGAATTTAATAAAGACTAATGGAAAAGCTGACATTCAGGTTCCAATAAAACAACTGTACAAGTTCAGGGCAGGAGACCTGGTAGGGCATCCATCCATCCATGCGTCTGTCCATGAGAAACAGTCCAAGGTGTCCATCGAGAGGCAAATGGATAGCCTTGGCCAGGTAGCTCAGTTGGTTAGGGCATCGTCCTGATATGTCAAGGTTGATCCTCAGTCAGGGCACATACAAGAATCAACCAATTAATGCATAAATAAGTGGAACAACAAATTGATTTTTCTCTCTCTCTCTCTCTCTCTCTCTCTCTCTCTCTCTCTCTCTCTCCCTCCCTCTCTCTCTCTTAAAAAACATCAATTAAAAAAAATAATTCTAGCCCTGGCCTGTTTGGCTTAGCGGCTGGAGCATCGGCCTGCGGACCAGAGAGTCCCGGGTTCGGTTCCCACTAGGGGCACGTACCAAAAATAATAATAATAATAATAATAATAATAATAATAATTCCATTCAGTGAAATTCTAACTCAGCAATAAAAAGGAACAAACTAGTAATAAATCTCCAAAACATTATGATGATTGACATAAGCCAGACACAAAAAGAGTAGATCGTGCATGATTCCATTTGTATGAAGTTCTAGAATGGGCCATTGTGGGAAGAAATCAGTGAGGGTAGGGGGTGTCTAGGAAAATTTGTGTATGATGGAAATATTCTATAGCTTGATGGGAGTTGGCGTGTACAAGTATATGCACTTGTCAAAACTCAACCAGGGATATGCTTAAGATTTGTGCATTTCATTATATATAAATTTTGCCTCAAAAAAGCAAAAAACCATACACAATCACTGAACTCTAGTTAGTGATATGCATGATGTGTTTGGGGGTGAAGTGTACTGTTACCTGCAACTTACTTTGAAATACATTTTAAAAAATGAAATGATGGATGAAGGGGGATACATAGATAATCATAAAGCAAATATAATATTAATATTCGTTGTAAATTCTGAGTGGTGGCTTTATGGGTGTTCACTGTAAAATTTGAGAAAAAAATAGTCACCACAAAAGGGGCCCTTCCCATCCAGAGCATTATACCCATTAGAGAACTTCTCAGGAGACAAAGGGCTGAAAAGGTTGTTTATGGGGAACTGGGACCATTTAAGCTGGAGAGAAGGCTGGTGTGGGGGTGGGAGAGTACAGCTCTCTCTGCCACCCCCAGGGGCCTGCGTGCAGCAGACAGAGGCACTGTTCTGTGCTTCACAGGATGAACTAGTTCCAACAGTTGGATAGCACAGAAAGGCCAGTTTGGTCTCACAAGAAGAAGCTGTTCTATAATGGAACAGGCTGCTTTTAAAATATTTTTTTGAATCCTCACCGGAGGATATTTTTCCATTGATTTTCAGATAGAGTGGGAGGGAGGGAGGGAGGGAGGGAGAGAGAGAGAAACATCAATGTGAGAGAGACACATCGATTGGTTGCCTCCCACAGGGCGCCAACCAGGGCCAGAGATTGAATCGCAACTGAGGTATGTGCCCTTGACTGGAATCGAACCCGTGACTCTTTGGTCCACAGGCTGACATTCTAACCACTGAGCCAAACCAGCCAGGGCTGCTTTTTAAGGTAGTGAGCTCCCAATTACATGAGGTGTGCAAACAAGATGAGCAGCTAATTGTCAGAAAGGTCAGAGAGGAGATTTCTAGACCAACGAAGAGAATGGATTGACAGTCTCTGAGGTCCCTTAAAGCAACTCAAGAGTGAATTTTTAGCCTAGCTAACAACACAAAGTGTCGAGGGAACTCTGAAACCATTTCCGACACTGCTGGTGGGAGGTGGGGGGCGGGTCAGGAAGAATCTTCTGGAGAAATAGGCTGGATCACTGTCCTTCTGGCCCCTCAATCTCCAACCTGTGGTATATATCTTACTGATTTCCTTGTCTGGGGTCCTCTAGCCCTTTCTGGATAGAAATAAACAGGGCCTTTCTGTATGATCCTGGATGACTCCTTATTTCTCTCTGGGCCTCAGTCTGTCTCAGCTGAACCCATCCATGTTTTTTTCCTCCAGGGATAGCCAAACTTCTAGTCACACACTTATATGGGGGTGCCAGGGGATCGGCAGTGGGTTTTTTTAGGGGGACCCTGGTTGTATCCCAGCTTACACTCCTCTGGACTTGGCTTGATGCTCAGAGGAGATTCAGCAGAGGTAGCAGTGGCCCCAGAGATAGGCCAGGGGCTCAGCCAGATTCCCTAGATACTGCTCCCCAACTCTGGGGCGGGTAAGGGAGTCAGAAAGAAGGCCCAGTGTTACTATGGGGTGTTGTTACCATGGTGATGAGGGCACACATCTGAGCTCAAGCCAAGGGCCCTGAATCCCTCCTCCCCAGGGGCCTCAGGGGGGCCTCAAATCCAAGCCTCCCTCCCCAGGCTGTCCTGGTTCTGCCCAAGTTGGGAGGGTGCTCTGATGAGGCATGGAGTAGTGGGGGCAAGGTGAGGACAGGAGACTGATGAACAAATCAGCACGGCCCTGCAGATGAATTCATTTAGGGTGGGCCAGTGGTTAGAGCACAGGAGCGGTCAGGCAGGCCTGGGCTGAGTCCCAGTGCTGAGTGACCCTGGGCAAGTGGCTCCACTTCTCTGGACCTGTGAGCAGAGGATATTGCTTTGAGGATGAAATGAGTTTCCACTGGGATGGTGATGAGCTCATACTTCATTTTATCCTCACACACAGCCCCTTGGAGGCGGAAACAAACCGCAGAGACCCCGCAGATGTGCGCCCCCAGACTTGCCTACCCCTGTGTCCACCTCAACCTTCCTCTCCCGCTTTTTCCTCTATCCTCCTCTCCGCGGTTCGGCGACCTCAGCTGCCCCCGTGCGGTGCTTCTCGGTACTGCAGCAGCTGGCCCTACTCACCTAGCCGGTAGCCAAGGAGTCCCCGCGGCCTTGCAAAGTTGAGGCATGAAATCATCTCCTGGTCTCAGAAGGGCAAGTCCTTGTTTCCAAACCTTCAAAGACTGGTCGTCATTCTGAGAGACCAGCCTGAACCCATAGGTATGGCTCCGGATCCTTTTTGCTGGCTCCACACCTGTGGTAGGAACCGAGGAAGCAACACTGCACCCTCTCTGCCTCCGCAGCCATCGTGGGCAGGAGGGAAGTAGGGACAGCACACTCTTGAGAGAGATCACATAACGATCCAAGGCCTTGGTATGTACACACACACACACACACACACACACACACACACACACACTCACATACCCCAGGCCTCCGTGTGCACGATTGTATACACCCAAACGCAACACTTGCCTGTAGGGGCACACTGTCCCTCACACACATGGTGCCCAATCAGCCCGTTTTCTGTGCATCCATCCCTCTGTCCCTGAGTCTCCCCTCTGCCCCCTTATCCCCACAACCTGAGGAAACTATAAGTTGCAAAGACAAACTTCTGCCCTGGGGGGTTTGGCTCAGCGGTTAGAGCGTCAGCCCGCGGACCGGAGAGTCCCGGGTTCGGTGCCCACTAAGGGCATGAACCTCGGTTGCAGTTTGTCCTCGCCCCGGTTGGGGTCGTGTGGGTGGCAACCACTCAATGTGTCTCTCTCTCTTCCTCCCTCTCTATCTGAAGATAGATGCAAAAACGTCCTCAGGTGAGGATAAAAATAAAAATAAAAAATACAAACTCCTTTCCATGACCTAAAGCCCTGGATTACCGAGCCCTGCCTACCCTTCAGACCTCATCTCCCACTACCAGCCCCTTGCCCACTGTTCACCATTTTTCCAGCAAAAATACGCAGCACTCACTCACAGTTCAGGTCCCCCGCACTTACTGCTCCCTCTCTCTGAAATGTTCTTCCTCTAGATCCTCCCCTGGCTGCCCCCTTCCCTTCTTTTAGCCCTCCTTCCAGACCACCAGAACTTCCAGACTGCTGGAGCTACGAGGTTCCAACTTCCAATCTCTCTAAACATGTTTCCTTCAAAATGTATATCCTGATTATTAGAAAAATGAAAATCAAAACCTCAATGAGATACCACCTCGCCCCCATGGGATGACTACTATAAAACCAAAACAAAGCAGAACAGAAAACGACAAGTGTTGGTGAGGATGTAGAGAAATCGGAATACTTGTGCACTATTGGTGGGAATGTATAGTGGTTCTTCAAAAAAAAAAAAAAAAAGAATTATTATATGATCCAATAATTCTACTTCTGGGTATACACACAAAATAATTGGAAGGAGGTCTCAAAGAGATATTTGTACACCCATGTTCACAGAAGCATTATTCACAATAGCCAAGAGGCGGAAGCAACCCAGGTGTCCATCAACGAAGGAAAAGATAAACAAAATGTAGAGTGTACATACAATAAAATATTATTTAGCCTTAAAAAGGAAGGAAATTCTGACAGATGCTACAACATGGATGAAACTTAAGGGCATTATGCTAAGCAAAAAAAAAAAAGAAAAAAAAAGACAAATACTGTATGATTCCATTTATACAAACTATATAGAGTAGTGAAATTCATAGAGAGAAAAAGTAAAATGGTGATTGCCTGGAGCTGGAGCTGGAGGGAAATGGGGAGTTACTGTCTAATGGGTACTGAGTTTCAGTTCGGATGATGAAGAGTTCTAGAGATGAATGGCGGCGATGGGTTCACAACAATGTAATGTACTTAATGCCACTGAACTGCACACTTAAAATGGTGAAGACAGTAATTTTTGTTATATGTATCTTACCACAATTAAAAATAGTAATTTAAAAATATGTATCAAGCCCCGGCCGATTTGGCTCAGCAGTTGGAGCATAGGCCCGCGGACCAAAGAGTCGCGGGTTCAATCGCAGTCAGGGGCCTATACCGCAGTCGCAGTTTGCTCTCCATTCCTGTTTGGGATCCTGCAGGAGGCAGCCAATCGATGTATCTCTCTCCCTTCCACTCTGTCTGAAGAGAAATGGAAAAATATCCTTGAGTGAGGATTTATATATATATATATAAAACTCGATATATATATCTCAAAACATTTGTTTGCATGTTCAATCCTGCCTCACTTATTAAACTGTGAACTCCATAAAAGAAGGGCTCTTGCCTGGCCAGTGTGGTTCAGTGGATTGAGCATCGTCCCATGGACTGGGAGGTCCAGGTTCGATTCCTGGTCAGGGCACATGCCTGGGTTTCGGGCTCGATCCCCAGTAAAGGGTGTGCAGGGGGCAGCCGATCAATGTTTCTCTTTCACATCGATGTTTCTATCTCTCTCTGAAAAATCAATAATAAAAAAAATATTTTTAAAAAAAGGGCTCTTTTTTATGTGCTGCCAGTGACTGAGGACACGGAGAAAAGATAGAACTTAGACAGAGGGAACAGGAAGTGCAAAGGCCCTGAGGTGAGCATGAGCCTGGTATGCTAGAGGAGCAGCAGAGATAGAAAGTAGGGGAAGCAGGGTAGAAAGGAAAGGATGAGGACCCAGGAGAGGGAGAGGGGATGGAGGGCATTCCTGGTGGCAGAGGAGGGAGGTCCCAGTGAGTCACCAACTTCTTCTTCCACAACAAGTGAGCTTCCGTGAATGGCAGTGTCTAAGTGCCCAGACTAGCTCAGAGAGTGCTCACAGCAGTCCGTGGGCCAGGTGCAGTCATTGTCCCATGGCATAAAGGAGGAAACAGGATCAGAGAGCTTGGGCAAGTTAGTGGGTTGGGGACCAGAGTCAAAGACAAACTGGGAGAGGGAGTCTTACACACCCCGTGCTCCCGGCTCTTCCCTGCCCCCTCAGGGACCCAGTCCGAGGAGGCTCCTTTCCTCTTGCCTAGCTGCACTGCCACCCTACTCCCTCTGCCTCAAGTGCGAGGGCCTCCTATAGGTTGCCAGGTTGCTGGCTGATCACTGCCAAGGGGTTTCTGTTTCTCCTTTTACCGTCCCTGAGAAATAAGCCAAGGAAAGAGAACCCACCTCCTCTCCCTCGCCTAGCTAGGGACAGGTTCTGGGAGAGGGGAGAAAGAGGCCCCTCTGCAGGACTTGCCCTTGAGGAGTCCCGTCTTAAGGGGAGGGCGACAGAAAATGCATGAAACTTGCCAGGCTGGATGGCAGCCTGGTAGTCAATGAAGATGCCCCCAGAGGCCAAGGGCAGCAACATCGTCAAACCTGAGGGGGCTGCCTTCCACAGACACCCAACACTGCCCCAAACCCTGAACTGTGGCACAGCTGGAGAGAGCAAGACCCCAGGGAAGGCTGAGCCCCTCCGCCAGCTGGGAGGCATATCACAGAAAAGGAGGCAGTTCCCCCTTCACAGTTCCCTACCCTAAAATAGTGATGGAGGGTCTTCTATCCAGGGCTGGTTACATTGTAGGACCCCGCACAAAAGAAAATGCAGAACCCCTTGTTCAAACAGCAAGGGAGGCCCTGGCCAGTTAGGCTCAGCAGTTAGAGCGCAGGCCCGCGGACCAAAGAGTCCTGGGTTTGATTCTGGCCAAGGGCACGTACCTCGGTGCAGTTCATCCCAGCGCCGGTTGGGGTCATGCAGGTGGCAACCAATTGATGTCTCTCTCTCACATCAATGTTTCTCTCTCTCTCTTCCTCTCTCTCTCCCTCCCACTCTATCTGAAGATAAATGTAAAAATATCCTCGGGTGAGGATAAAAAAAAGCAAGGGAGTCCAGCCGGTGTTGCTCAGTGGTTGAGCGTCGACCCATGCACCAAGAGGTCATCGGTTCAATTCCCAGTCAGGGCACATGCCCAGGTTGTGGGCCTGATCCCCAGTGGGGGGCATGCAAGAGGCAGCCAATGGATGCTCTCTCTCATCAATGTTTCTGTATCGCTCTCCCTCTCACTTCCTCTCTCTCTAAAATCAATAAAGGGAAAGAAAAAATTTTTTAAAAAGCAAGGGAAAAGGACCCAACATGAAAGGCACAAAATATAAAAGCAAATATATATATAAAGCTTTGCTATGTAGTTTACCTTTCAATTTTTCACAATGTTTTTTATTTGCTGTTTAATGTCATTCTAAGTAAAGAAAAATTAAAAATTTAAATGAGTAGCATGAATTGTACTGTTCATCTTTATATGGTGTGATGCTGGTTTTAAATGCAAATATACAGGCATTTCACCCATATTCAAAATCATCAAAATTTTACAATGTGTGTTTTGTAGCTTGTGCCTGCATATAGATTTGATTCTTACCTAAAAGGTAGAAAACCCTCATAAACGAACTCAACTGCTTTTATTTCACTTCTGGACTCCTACATATTGTAACAGCACTCTCTACGATCATCTGAGAGGAAAAGGGCCTGTGGGTGGTTCTGTCTTTCCCTCTGCTGTCTTCATGGTCAGCGAAAGGGATTGCTGTCCAGGGAAATAGTATCCAGGTAGGAGAGTGGCAAAGAAAGGGGGTGAGAAAACCTGAGGAGTTACTAGGGGGGCATGATGCCCCAGCCTGGTTGCTCCCCACGGAGGTGCTGTGAGAGATGAGGGCATGGAGGTGGCAGGTCACACCATGCAGGCCCAGAGTGCCCTCCATTGGGCCTTATTCCACTCTGACCATGCCACCCTTGCCTAGAACCTTCTGTGCCCCCCCCCCCAGTGCCCTCAGAATAAAATCCACAGCCCTACCCTGGCCGGTTTGGCTCAGCGATTAGAGCGTCAGCCCTCGGACCAATGAGTCACGGGTTCAATTCCGGTCAAGGGCATGTACCTCAGTTGCAGTTCGTCCCCGGCCCTGGTCAGGGCCGTGCGGGAGGCAACCAGTCAATGTGTCTCTCTCACATCGATGTTTCTCTCCCACTCTATCTGAACAAAAATGGAAAAATATCCCCGGGTGAGGATTTGTTTTTTAAATCCACAGCCCTATCCCTGAGCCCCAAAGCTCTGCCTCCACTCCCACCACCACTCATTGCCACACATTCTGCTGCAGCCATAGCCTTGCTCTCCCTGAACCCTGAGCTTGAGAACCGCCCTTCGCTCTACCTGGAATCCTCTTCCCCACCATGCCCCTTCTTCTGGCTAATGCATACTCATTCTTGGGTCCTGACATGAATATCACTTCCTCTAAGAAGCCTTCCCTCACTTCCCAGGCTGGGTCAGGCACCTCCTCTAAATTGTCCAGGTCCTGTGCACCCCTATCACTGCTTGGTGACGCATCCTCCTCCCTCACTACAGACATGCTCTGTGGGGCAGGGCTGTCTCCTATTCAGGTTAATACACCCAGACCCCGACACATAATAGGTGCTCAATAACGGGTGTTGAATGAATGCATGAGTTCAGAGGCAGTGGAAGTCTGTGTGAGCTGTCTGTTCTCTCACAGATCAGGCAGACAGGCCAGGGAGAGGGACTAACAGACGAGACACACCTATTATATTCCAGGCCCGGATGGCACTTTACATTCCTGACCTCATGTTTACTTCCACCCAGCCCAGGAAGGAGGTGTTCTTGTACCTGTTACACAGAGGAGGAGACAGAGCATGAGACTTGCCCTCTTTTCTTGCTCCCCACCACCACCACACCATCACACCACAACACAAATCTGAGCCCCAGCCAGGGTGACCAGCCCAATGACTTCTCAGCCAGGCCAGGCCAGATGTCCTCTTTTCTTGGCCAGTCCCAGAGAGAACTCACTCCCAGCTGGGGCCTGTTCCATCCTTTCTCCCTCCCCCTTCTTCCTCCCCCTCCCCACTTCCTTCCTTCCTGCTCTTGGATATTCCCTTTGCAGGAAAGGCCCCAGATTCCGGGGCAAGGCCCCCAGGTCCAGCTGCCCAGGCCAGGACACATGCTTCCTCCATCATCTAGCCCCTTCTGCCCTCCCGGGGGGCCGGAAATCTGATCCAGGCCTCGGGAACATGGGAGCACTGCACAGGGGACAGCCCAAGGTCATTTTGTCCCTCCCTCTGCCTCCAGCCCTATCATAGGCAGAAGACTTCTGGAGCTCATGCTGGAGGCCTGGTGGGGGCTTTGTCACTCTTCCTGTGAACTGGTCATTACTGAGAGCCTCTTCAGGAAGGCCCTGAGCAAGGTGTTTTACCTGTCAGCCTCCTCTAACCAGCTCTGGACCTCATGTGCTGAGTCACCTTGCACAGCACCGGACACAAAGTGAGCACTCCGCTAGCAGAGCCTATAATCACTATTATTCTCTCCAACATCATCATCATTAGAATTAATCCTCACAACTTCCCTGGAAAGTAGATAGAGTTTTTATCTTCAATTTATAAATGAGGAAACTGAGGTTTAGAAAGAAGGAAGTGACTTGCCCAAGCTTCTGTGGCAGAACTGAGCACAAACCCAGCCCAGTCCAGTGCCACCCACCCATCCACTCCTGGTGATCCTGGAATAACTATTTACCTACTGGGGGCCTCAGTTTCCCCATCCATACAATGAGGAGGAGTAGGGAGGAGGCATCTCTAAATTTATTCCTATAAGTTGAAAGGAACTCACTAATTCACTGAGCAGAGGCTTGCTGAGTGCTGTCCTGATACCAGACCAGAGATGGGCACAAAATCACAGCTCTGACTCCGGCTGGTCCTACAGGCCAAGGTCACCCAAATCCAGAAGTCTAACCCGGATTTCTTCTACTGTAGTTCCATCCATTTCCCCAATTCACAGAGGAGACAAAACCTCACTGGTGTGTGTGTGGGGGGGGGGGGGGGGGTGCCTGAAACCCTCCAGAACTGTTGAAATTTGGGGGAAAGGCCCAGGCAGGTGGGAGAGAACTGAGGGCTGGCAGGTGGGTAGAGGCAGTAATGGGGTCATTGAGGGGTAGGTGGATCTGGACCTATGGGGATGCCATTGCTAAAAGCTTAGGGCCAGGCAGGAGCTGTCTGGCCTGGAATGGAGACGCCTCATCCTACCACCAACATCTTCCCCGCACCCTCCTCCTGCAGGCAGTACACCCAGATAAAAGCCCAAGTTGCTGAATCCTTGAGAAGAGATTAATTTCTTGATGGACTCAGCGCTCCCCACCACCACCACCACTCTGTTCCCACAGTCCCTCCCCAAAGGCTCTCAGTTCCAAACTCCCTAACCAATGTTCTCCTTTCAGCTCAGCCTCTAGTCCCTCTAGCCTAGCCCCCAGAGAGAGGCCTGGATTGCCAGCCAACCCCCACGCCCCACACACCTCTCCTGTACACTCAGCTCGAGGGCAGATCCAATAAACTAGAACGCTGAAAGAGGGAAGGAAAACGCACCACCGTCCCGGCGCAGCAGCCCAGGGAGCTGCGCTGCTCCATGGCCACCAGAGGGCGCGCGCCCCTTCCCAGAGCCAAAGCCACGACGGCGTTGGCGGCGGCTGGCCAAGACGAGCTAGCAGAGGATGCGGGGTGGGGGTGCGGTCATTCCTGGCAGTAATCCCCCGAAATGCAGCCCCATCCTGGACGCGGACTCAGGCTCCGTAAGACAAGGACCTCCAATGCAGCCCCTCGACCTCCACCCCGGCCGCGCCCCACGCTTGTGTCTTCGGCTAACCGTTTGCGCGCCCCCTCCTGGCCGTCGAGAGCACTGCCGTCTGGCGGAGCTGAATCAGGGAGATTGGGAGCACAGGGAGGTTGAAGAGGTTAGCACCAGATGAACAAGAGTACTGGGAAAATACTGGAGACCACATTGGATGGGCAGATACTGGTGGATAATAGGAAGGCACTAGGGACCACCAGGCAGGTACTGGGGGCAGCAGGTCCACCCTGGGGAACATTAAGGGGCACCAAGCCTAAACTGGAAAGTAGAGGAACCAATGCTTACTCGGTGGTAACTAGGAAGCCTGAGCGGATATATGGAAGTGCTGAGCAGGCATAGGGGGATACTGGTAACAACTGGAGACACCAAATGGGTACTTGGAAGTACTAGGAGGCACTAGGAAGATATTGGGTGAGTACCAGAGGCACTGGGTGGGAACTGGGGAGTGGAGAAGGGGTGTCATTGAGCCCAGAGTGAAAAGCACTGAGTGAGTTTGGGGAAATGGCATGACTGAGAGGATAAAGGGGTATCGGGACAGTTCTCAGCAGGTACTGGGGACATAGACATTATCAGTGGGAAGTGAGGACACTGGCAGACATTGGGTGGGTATGAGAAGTCACTAGGCTTGCACTGACACCCTGGACCAGGATGGCACTCCACTGGAAGTGCCTCAGTGCCCCCCAAAACAGCCCCACAGGCCTGGATAATTGTGCCATTTTCACAGCCAGGACTTAGATCAGAGATGTCCCTTGGCCAGTGAGGGTCTCCTGCCCTGACCAGGACCTGTTCCTGATTTCCTGGCCAGAAATGGAGGGGAGTGCTGCACGTGGACAGAACCCTCATATTGTCTACCTCCCCCAGGTGGAGAAGGAAGTAAAAGCAAGTCAGCTCCTCAGCTCTAGAAAAATGAGGAGCCCCCTCCTCAGTCCCTCCCACCAGGCTTCGGCCTCATGGCCCAGCTTGCTGGCTGCTGGGCCGGGAGGGGCTGCCAGGCTCGGCCTCCTGCCCACTGCGGGGCGCCGGGGGAGGGCGGCTCGCGGCTCGAGATGCCGCGTTGCCATGGAGACGCTGCCGCATCCTGACTGCTCCTGGCAACGGGGTCCCGCAGCCAGGCAGGCGCTCCGCGGGGACCCCAGGGAGCTGGCGCGCCAGGCTGCCCACGGCGCTGCCAGACCCCCGGGACACAGATACGGCTCCCCCACCCACAGACACCCCTCACTCATACTCCCACGGCACACACATGTACACAGGCGCCCCAGCTGCAGCAGCCCGGGCGGAACTGCAGCCCAAGCCCGCCCTACAGCCCCCACTCATTAATTCAGCAAACATTTGCTGACCGTCTCAGTGCCAGGCTCGAGCTGGCCACTGCGGCTGCAGGAACGAGTCACACAGGGACGCAGCGCCGCCGCCGCCAGTCCTCCCCCCCCCCAATCTCACAGCCCACAGAGCAGGCAGACACAGTAACAGTGCAATCAATATTGTGACCCCAACAGCCAGCCACTGACTGTGGGCTCTGCCCTCCTCATGCAGGGTCTCACCCAAACCATACCACCCTTGTGAAGCACTGTGAGAAACCCTTTTTACAGATGAGGAAACTAAGGCACAAGAGAGCTCATTTAGTCACCTGAAACCACATAGTAAGAGACAGAGTTAGCCTTCTAACTTGGATCTTAACCATTTCCCCACAATAACCCTGCTGCGAGTGTTTCCAGAACACAGATGAGGACGACCCCACTCAGCTGGGAAGGTGGCAGGGAGAATTTCAGACTCTAGCTTGGGGCCTGGGAGAAAATGCAAGTCTGCCAGGCAGAGCAAGGGGAGGTATCCTCAGTTCAAAGGACAGCCGGTGCAAAGACCTGGAGAATTCAGAGTGACAGGCTAGGTGTGAGGGAGAGCAAAGGCAGATGGGGTTAGAAAGCTGCTTGGAAGCTTGGTATACAGGCCAAGGAGCCTGAACTCCATTCCTAGAGGAGTAGGGAAGGTGTGAATAAGGGAAGGCATGCACTGATTGTTGCTCTGGCAACCACAGGGAGGGGAGGAGGCCCAGGAGGGGATGAAGCTGGGACTGGGAGACTACAGAGCAGGCCATGGTCATCATCCCAGTGAAGGACAAGTGGATCCAGCCTGGCAGTAGGGTGCAGAGAAGCAGGACACATCCTTTTTGCTTCCCAAACAAAGATTATTCTGCCTGAACCAGGAACCTATCGAACAGAGCTGGATACATGATAAGATGGGGGCCTCAGGGAGAGTGAGGGCTTTAGGAGGGCAGCAAATGAGAATATGCTTCAGAATGACATGAGGAAAGACCAGGGCTAGACTCATTGAAGGACTTCCAAGAGAAATGGGTTTGAGTGTCTGAGAGAGGCCAAGGAATCCTTGAGAAGAAACGAGCCTGTCACACATCTCACACATCTGCGTATGGAGGAGACAAGCTGTCCCCCTTCCAGACCCCTCCTGCCCCAGTGATTTCTCCTTGGCCCCTGTCCAGCAGATCCCATCCAGGGCACCCCTCTGAAGAGGCACAGTATCCAGCCCCTAGCCACACCCCCTCAAGGATAGCCTAATTTTTTCCCTTCCGTGGATTTGGGTCATTGCTCCTTGTCCTCTCTCCGAGGCAACGCGGAATGTGACTAATTCCCTCCCTTCATTTATGGGTCCTGTTACCTGGGAGGTATTTATAGCGTGACAGCCTCCCTCTCTCCCCAGCGTCTCAGCTGCTCTCCCCCAGGCCATCTCTCTCCTAGTCGGGCCAATCCTTGCTTCCTCTCTCTCTGCCACAGCTCCACCACCTTCCTGCCAGCCACCCCCTTGCCATTCCCTCATTCCCTGGCAGAAACAGCAGCAGGCTCTGGCTGGGAGGGGGCTGACCCAGTGCCTTGCTGAGTAGAGTGCTGTCTACAGGAGGGATGCCCCTCCTCTCTTGATCACCCCAAAAAGGTGACTTAGGGGCTAGGTCAAATGACAGCAACAATTGGCTGACCCCTCTGTGATATCACCATGCCTGGTATTTGTACTAACAATAGGTAAGAAGTATTGGGTGCTTACTGTGTGCCAGGTATTATTACTACCTCTGGTTTGCAGATAAGGAAACTGAGGCTCAGAAAGGCCAAATGACCCCTCTCAGGTCTTCATAGTTGGCGTGTGGCACTCCTGCACAACCATCCTTGAGAGACATGCTTGATGTGTGGGAACACTGGTCCCAAAGACAGGCTGGGAGGGGTAATGACTGAGAGATAGCCAGACGGTGCCTGGTCAAAATACATCTCATGCCCTAGCCAGGTAGCTCAGTTGATTAGAGCATCATCTGGATACATCAAGGTTGTGGGTTCGATCCCTGGTCAGGGCACATGCAAGAATCAACCAATGAATGTATAAATAAGTGGAACAAATCAATGTCTCTCTCTCTTCCTCTCTCTCTCTCTTTCTCTTTCTCTCTCTCTCTCTCTCTCTCTCTCTCTCAAATCAATAATTTTTTTTAATTATGTTTTTAAAAAATACATCTCACAAAGCCAGCAGGTTCCCCCTCCAGTAATAAGCCATGGCTGAGCTTCCCAGGGGTTGTCAAGGAATGGCATCAGATAGAGGCCACTGGGCTACATGACACTGCCTGTCCCACACATATCCCTTCCTCCAAGCAGGGGTCACTGAGGAGCTAGGGTGGGAGGGCATAGATCTGGCCAAAGAAAGAGAAGAAGGAAGCCCTGTGTCCACAAAGGATGAGTAAAGAAAGAGAAGTCAGCCCAGGCCGGTTTGGCTCAGCAGTTGTAGCGTCGGCCTGCGGACCAGAGAGTCCCGGGTTCGGTTCCCGCTAAGGGCATGTACCTAAATAAATAAATAAATAAATAAATAAATAAATAAATAAATAAATAAAAGAGAAGTCAGCTCCATGACAGAGGGCTGAGACAGAGACCAGCTGCCCTGTCACATCCCCAGTCTCACAATTGCCCCAGGCCCCTTTTCACAGTTGGGAAGACTAAGAACCTGAGAGGTGAAGAGACGGGCTCAGTTTTTCCCAGAGTCTCTGACCAGAAATTCTACAATACTGATGGGGTAACTTTGCTAAGGTTTCTGGGAGACAGAAGAGACTAGAGGAAGAGGCTGAGTTCAAATCCCAACCTTGTACTCACAAACTTGGTGACACAGAGCGAGTGACTTTAACCTCTCTGAGACTCAGTTTCCATCTGTAAAGTGTGCTGATGTCATACCTCACACATACTTGGTCATGGGACTCAGAGATGTGAAGCAGGCAGAGTAGGAAGCACCAGGCCTGGCACACAGCGGGAGCTCCATAAACGTTGGCAGGTAATACTGTGATTTGTATTCCAGCACCACCACCACCCTGCTTCTTTCTTCTTTCTCAGATCTGAGCAAAGGGGTCACATCTTTTCCCTGTGACTGGGGCTTCCTGAGGATGAGGGCTGTGTGTCCCCCATCAGCCTACCTACCATCAGCTGTTCTTGGGCCCAGGAGATGGCTGGGCAGGCTGCTGTCAGGAATGAACACTCACTCCTATGAACATTATTTTCATTATCATCAGTATATCATTCTCTATGGCTGTAGCCCCGTCAGTATACACCCTGCTAGGCTTTTGGTTCTTGTTTGGGGAAGCCATCCCCCCTCACATCGCCACAAAGGCGTACCACAAGTCCCACAAGAGCCCCATCTGGGAGGCCATGCTGGGTCCAACGGGCCCCCATTGTCCCCCCTCACTACCACCCTCCACCGTGGGGTGCCAGGAGCCAGCCTGGAAGAAGAAAGACACTGAGTCATTCTGATTCCCGCTTCAGGGAGCCAGAGCTGGCGGCAGCCCAACCAGCTCAGCCGGCCCCTCCAAGGGGGAAGTCAGGGGCAGAACTAGGTCCCTGGAACTCTCCTGGCAGCCCACCCCAAGGGCTGAGCATGGCTACACCAGGAGCCAGATTTGGGAGGGGGGTGGGGGTAGGAAATGCAGGGCTCTAGTGGATGGGCCCTGACAGAATAGGAAGGGGCAGCAAGAGGCATCTGTGAGCACCCTTGAGGATCTGGCACTGGGCCAGGTCTCCACTGCCCTGGAAGAGAGGGCGCCCCACCCAATTTACAGGTAAAGGCTACAGATTCAGAAAGGTCCAGTCTACTGCCAGCAATCACACAGCACCTGGTAGGTGGAGCCAGGCAACATCTTCCCAAATGCCCACAGCCCCTGATTCTCCTATCCGGAGTGGACAGCCAGGCCCAGGACTTGAGTAGGGGGAATGAAAGCACTCAGCCACCTTGTCCATGCTAGCAGATGGAGGGTGGAGCCAGGCAGCACGGGAGACTGGGGACAGAAGTCAGGGAGCAGGGCAGTGGAAGTGAGGCACTCTGGGCCAGTACTTCAGCAGGGCGGTGCAATGGGGTACAGCCTGGGACTGAACATCAGAGAGAGGCCTGAGTCTTCAACCTAGCTCACCCCAAGCCTGGGCAGGATTGAGTCTCAGTTTCCCTAGTTAGGCTATCACAACTCTCATTTCCAATATTCTCCCTAGAAGGTCAGGGTCAGGCCTCCCTAGGCACACCAACAGGGACCAAGCGGGGTCTGTGCCCAGGCTGTGGTCCCTCCCCACCCATGGGCACACAGGGTCCTCGTTGAAAAAACACGGTGTATACAAATAATTAAACGGAAGAATTGGAGTGATTAGGGCAGATGATTATTGTCAAATTATGATTTATCTTGTAGTGGAATTAGTATTCCCCCAAAGGGCCCGGCGTGGCGCGGCGCCCGCCACGGCCCGTGATTAATCGCCGTCTCCAGAAGGTCACCTCCAGCCACTGCAGATTAACTCAGTGGGGAAACTTCTTTCCGTAATTCAAGCTGTTGTTCCCACAACCTGTCATCCGCCTCGGAAAAGGACGATTTCGTCAGGGAGCCCAGGGCGGGGGCCGTCCGCTCCCCCAGCCCCTCCCCGCTGCGGACATGATATATGGTGCGTCCCGACACGGGTGACCGAGGAGGGGGGGCAGCGTCCGCCGTGGGGTGGGCAGCGGGAAGCAGGAGTCGGGGAGCGTGGGGGGAAACGAGGCGCCGCCAAGCAGAAGTAGGCTGTGAGGGGAGAGAGAGCGCGCGGGCGGTGGCAATTAGGAAGAAAATTGGATTTTTCAGCGTCCAGAGGCAGCTGGGATCTACAGTGTGAAGCGCAGCCACCACCCCTTTCCCCAACACACACAGGCACCCAGCTCCAGCCAGGCAGGGACTCCCCAGGAGGGGTGGAGGATGGGTTGAGAAACAGACCTCCTTCAGGAAGGTAGGAGGAAAATCAACAGACAGTGAAAGAACCTGGTCAGGCCTGAGGCTGGGCCCTACAGAGCCCCCCAGTGGAGAGCAGCTTTCCTGGCCTGAGAGATGGGACCCAGATCCCATTTTCCCCGCGGTAAACGTGGCCAAAGCCACATGCCAATGTCCTGGGCGGTGGCAGAGGTGGGTGGGGAGAAGAGGGAGAGGGGGGAGAGGGAAGGGGAGTTGCTAATCATGGCCACCTCCTTCGGACAGCCCAGACCAGATGTGGAAGTGGGCTCAGGATCCTTGGTCTGTCTCCCTTCTTCCTGTGCATGGAGACAGTGGGTACAGGGCCTTCCATCTCTGCCTTCTCACCCCAGCCTTTGCCCATTCCTTAGTTCCCTGAGTGGGAGGGGGGTGTGAAGGCACAAGTGCCTCCCCTTCCTGTCTCATTTACCTTCCATCCATCCCTGCAGGGGGTGGAGGAGGATCTTTTGCCCATAGTACAGATGAGGAAGCTGAGGTAGGGTGACTGCTCTGAAGCTGCCGAGTGCAAGCTCCTTCCAGCTCTGCCCTTTTGAGGTCCCACAGCCCTTTCCAGCCCAAGTCCCCCTGCGCATCCTCCCCAACTCCAGAAACATTCGCTGTGCGCTATTCTTTCAGGCCTCCAGGCTTCACACATTCCGGAAATGTGCTTCCTGTCCCCTGCCCTCATCAGCTAAACTTCTATTCATGCTTCTCAGTCCAACTCACTTGTCCCTCCAGGAGGAGAGTGTGCCCCAGGCCCACTGGGAGCCCCGCCCATGTGAGCTCTCACTGACCTCCACCAGAATGGGTGCTCTCTGGGGGCCTCACACAGCCATCTCCCCATTGCCAGCCCAGACCCACCCCAGCAGGTAGGTACTCAGGAAACCATCTGGAAGGCACCAAGGGCTCAGGGCCTCCACTACCCACCCCACCCCCAAATCCAGCTTACCAGAGCCCAGATCTGAGTGTTGGGGGTAGAGGACAGAGGTGGGGCCCCTTGCTGGCTGGTGCCTTCGTGGTCCAGAGGCCTGTTTTTAGTTGAGAACAGAAGCATGTATTATGTATACCGCGGTTTGCTCAGAACATTCTCCGGTCTGAGATATTTAGAGTTGTGAAGACCCAGCACTATTTGGGAGAGAAAATCTATTTCTCTCCCTCTCAGGAGTGGGGGCAGGGGAACTACTCCCTCCAAAACTATTGGGACTAACCACAGGCATTTTCCTTGGGGGAGAAGGGGGCTTTCCATCCTCTGTCGGGACAATTTGGCAGACATCACTGCCACCCCAGTCTTTGGCTGATGGTGATAATAAAAATTCCCATTTATACTGCATCTTACTTTCAAAATGCCCTTTGTTGCATGCACTCGCTGACTCTTCAGGGATAAGCCAAAGTCACTTGTGAACCCCATTTTACAGACAAAGAAACATACTGGAGGACGGTGGCAGATGACTTGCCCAAAGCCAAGGGCTGTAAACAATGGAGGTGGCTGTGAGTCTGGGGAGGATGAATCTGGTCCCACACCCCACCCAGCCCACTTCATGGAACCATCACCTTACCACACAGGAGGCTCCAAAACCTTTACCTCTATCCTTCCCCGAGTCCCAGGTGGGGTGGGAGTAGGACAGATAGCTGTGGCAAGACCCTCTTCCTGTGAGCTATGAGTCTATAAGCTTGGTTCAAATCCCAACCATGCCCCTCACCAGCTGTGGAAACTTGAGAGGTCACTTTACCTCTCTGTGCCTCTGCTCATCTGTAAAATGACTTCCAACCTTGCAGGGCTGTTGTGAGGATGAAACAACACCCGGGCCAGGCCTGGCAAACAGTATGTGCTCAATAAATATGAGTTGTGTGTGTTTGTTTTTCTTTGTTTTAACATGTTCACCGTGTCACTAATCTCTCCTGGAGGATGTGAGGGGAACTGAGAGCTTCCCCATTTCCCAGAGCAGGAAACTGAGTCTGAAGGGCTTCCAGCAAACAGAGGACATCATCAGGTAAATTATCCTAAAGTCTCTCTCAGATTCTGTCCCTCCCCTCTCAAGAACCCTCCATTGCTCCGTGCCCATGGAATCCAGCACAAACGCCCAGCCAGAAGACCCTGCCAGATTCTTCTCTATTCCTAAAACACTGCTGGTTCCTGCCTTCCATCCTTCGCCCAAGCTGGTCCCTTTACCTAGATGCCATTTCTCTGCCAGCCCCACATTGGTTACCAAAACCTTTCAAGGCTCTGTCTAAAGGCCACGCCCTCCAGGAAACTACCTCCAACCTCCAGCCCTTGAGGGGCCATGGTGGCCTGCTGGGCTGCGCGGTTCCCGCCACTGACCACCTGGTCACCCCCACGCGGTTTTCTGAACCCCTTCACGGGGTGGGCGGGGCCTTCCCAGTCTGACCCTGGGCGCTTGGGCGGGACAAACGGGGGGTGCCTCGACCCTGGGGGAGCACAGCCGGCTCCCCCAAGCCGACTCCCTCCAGCGCAGCGGCCGGGCCTTTGATCCGGCTGCCTCTGCGCCCCAAACCTGATTGGCATCGAATTACGCCGCGCGGCAGAGGGAGATAATGGCGGGAGGCGCGGCAGACATGAAAGGGGGGGGCGCAGCGGCAGTCCGGGCCGTTGTTAATGACCCAATAAAAAGGAAGAGGGGGGAGAAATAACCCTCCCTTCCATCCCCGCCCCCAAGACAGCGGCCGGTGCACACAAAGCCGCAGCCGACTCGGAAATTATCGCGGCTCAGCCCAGCGCAGCGTGACTGGAGGGGGTGGGCTCACCTGGCAGGGCACAGGAGGGAGGGTGCACAATTACAGCCACACTCACCGTCGCGCAGACAGGCATACACACTGATCCTGGCTTTAATATGTTTATACCTGTTTCATCATGGATTTTTTTTTTTGCATTAATTGTGATTTTTAAAAAATACTCCATTAAAATAATTTTCCTGATTACTGAAAAATTTTATGCTACCCTTGTCCCACCTCTGAAACCGTCACACAGACAGCACTGTTCAGTGACACGCACACGCTGTCTCACATGCACACAGATATAGTTAAAACAGTCTCACACACAGTCACATACACAGATACAGACACCGTAGACACCCCATCACACACACTGTCACACCTAAAGTCACTTGCAGAAACAGACATGGAGCCACATGGACGCACACACCCAGCACAGCCTGCAGAGAGGCTCACAGAGAGACACACCCAGAAGCTGGGACAGACATACAAATACACACACACGCACACTGAGACAAATGAGGAGGAAGCTCACAGAGACATACAAACAGGCCACGTGAAGAGAGACAGACTGATTGACAAACACTGAGATCTGTAGACAAACACAAACATGCAGATACACAGAGACGAGCACAAATCCATACAGCATCCCAAAGACACCCACACACAAATGATCCTGGGTCACAGAAGTATACTCAGTGACACACATATTCAAGCATAAATCACCCCACTTCCTGTGAGCCCTGGGATATACCCCATGCCCTCAAGGCCACCTATTTCACACCCTTGTTGGTGTTCAAGTGTGTTCAGGGGAGTTGGGAAGGGCCACAGGCTGGGTTGACCCACAGCGGAGGTGAAGTGGGGTCACTGGGCCACAGTGGACAGAGAACATGGCAATAGGGAAAGGAGTAGGGTGACGCTGCCTTGAGGGTGACGCTGCCTTGAATCCATGAGGCAGGAGCAGATGGTTTAAACTGTCAGAATATCAGTTTTATTCACCTCTAAAATGAGGTTCAACTCCTCTCTCATGGGATTGTGTGAGTCAATAGGCAATAGCCAAGTACTAAATGTTGGCTGCCATTACCATGTGGACTCCCTTAGGGGCAGCCCAGACTCTCCATGCACATCTCCCCTACACACACACACACACACACACACACACACACACACACTTCTCTTGGCTCCCAATCTCTTTACTGCCAGGAAGGTCCCTCTTAAATCTAATCTGAGTCCCTCATGCTATAAACTAACCCCAATTCTGGGAATGGAGAGGGCTAGCCCCTCCAAGGAGCTTCTCCTGCTCCAAAAAAACAGCACCTTGAGCACAAGGGGCCCTGGGGGCCAGATGGGGCTTCATCATGGGGTCAGGCCTGGGTCAGGCATGTTTTGCTATGCTGTCTGATTTCAAATCCCAGTTCCACTATAAACGAAGTGTATAACTTAGGCAAAGACTTGGCCTCTCTGAGCCTTGGTTGCCTTTACTGTCAGGTGGGTTAACAGCATCAGCATCCAACACAAGAGGCTACTAGGAGGATGAAATAGCTATCAGGCTAGGCTTCTGGGCCATGGCTGGAGCTGCTAGTCCATGTTGGGGTCAGAGGTGAGAGGTCAGGGTACATACACTACCCCACATATTAGGACAAAGGCCCTCCCAACAGCTCCTTCTTAAGTGGACAAGGGGACTTTATGAGCCAAACCTCAGGGCCTAATTAATGCGATTAATCACAGGCCCAGCCACACAGGCCATAGGGACAGCTGGGAGGGAGGGTCACAGTCAGCTCAGTTACCCAAAAGGATGGAGGGGCAGGAAACAAGATTCTCAGTGACCTCTCCTTCTCCTATCACCCTGAACCGAGGATCTCCCAGCTCACTGGGGAAGTCCCTTCTCATATCTAAATCCAGTTTCTCCTGCTGCAGCTCAGGAAGAACATGGGATCTTCAGTCAAGGTCCTGGCTGTCCCTAGCTAGACAGGAAGGCCGTGATTTGTCTCCCAGGGTCTGGGCTGTGTAATGCTGTGGGTGGGTTGAGACAAAACCTCCCAGAGTCCAGTGTCTGACCTGGAAGAAAGGCAAAAATAAAGAAAGGAGTTGGTGGGAAGGAGGGAAAGGGCCCCCTTCTCCCTCTAAGGGAACAGTCTGTGTGTGACCCTGTGTGAGGAGGATGGGGGTGAGGGGTGGCCAAAGACCCTGGCCAGGGCTGCATCAGGAAGGGGCAGCCCACTCGGGTAGGGGCAATGCCGCGTTATAAATCACCCTCGACTCAATTAGAGCCTGTGAAAGGTTGTGCACACCCAGCAGAAAGCCCAGTGCTTGGCGGGTGGCCAGCTCCCCGTGGGGGGTGAGGGCAAGAGAGCTGCTGTGTGCCGATGTGCATATACATGTGTGCATGTGCCTTACTGTGCACATGTACTTGTGTCCTTGTGTGTGCATGTACCTGTTTGTGCCTGTCTGTTCTAGTACGCATATGTGCGGGGAGCACATGTGCCTGGGGACTCTTGTGTGCAATATGCTTGCATATCCTTGTGTTTGTCCCTGAGTGTATATGCACCTGTTTGTACCTATTTGTGCTGCGTGTGCACCCATGTGTGTGTGAATGTTGATGTAGATGTCCTTGTGCCTGTGTGCACCCGAGTGTGTTTGCATGGTTGTGTCTCTCCACCACCTTGCCTGTGAGCACCCAGTGTGAGTGGGTATGTCTGTGACTGTTATATGCATGTGCCTTGAGCTGGATGTTGGGGTAGGGGTAGGTGGATAGTCTTTTGGGAGGGAGAGCTCTATGTATTTGGGGAGAGACATGAATGAACGGAATTATGGGCAGGCAGTGAGAAAGTGTCAGCCAGCCCAAGTCAGTTGGAAGAGGCTGTGACAGGGAGGGAACCAAGCTTTCAGGACTACAGGGGCCTGTGCAGTTCAGAGGATTTGCCAAGACCTACCACCTCCAACCCTGAGTAGAGAGGTTGGACACCAGCCATGCTGTAAAGGGGCTGCCCTAGTGTGGCCAAGGAGCACCCTAGAGTCCCTCCCTCCCTTCCTCTCTAATAACTAACGGTGATGAGCAGTCACCATGGGTTGGGCTCCAAGCTAAATGCTACATCTGGAATATCTCACTGAACCCTCACAAATGCACTATGAAACATGTACTATTAGTATTTCCACTTTACAGATACAGAAACTGAGTCTCATTGATTTACTCACAGCTAATAAATAATAGAGCCAGAGTCTGAACCTGGATTTGTTTGATTCCAATGGTCTTGCCACATTCATTACTGCCTCCCCTGGGTTTCCCAGTGGTCACACTCTGCAGGGGGAGGGAGTTTATGTGAGTATGTGTGGGCAGGTGAATATGCTTCTGCATTTCTTGAGCACTCTCTGAACCCCAGCCTTCTGTGCCCCCAGCGCCAGCACATAGTAAATGTCAAAGAAATATCTATTTGTTGGAGGGAGTAGAGAGCCAAGTTATCCTGTTCTGATCTGATGCTGAGAAAAGCTGCCAGAAGTGATGGGGCAGGAGGATGCCCATGAGCCACCCCATGAATCCTGGCCATCTCTGCTTACCTCCCAGGGAGGAGGTGCTGCCCTGATCCCCGAAGAGGTTTGGGGAGTAGGGACTGAGGGTCTTCCAAAGCCAGGCTGGTCCTTGCCTCATCTTCACCCACACCCAGAGGTTGGACTACCCAGGTGTGTCTTTAGAGACCAACACTTTGTCTCACCTGTCCCTTCTCTACCCAAGCCATGGACAAAGACTTTCAGGAAAATTTGGGGCTCTGAATCAGGAACCCCATGGGACAAGTTTGCACAGGAACCATTAGCCAGGAGCCAATTTGGGACCCCTGAACCAGTTTCTCCCATCTACAATGGCATTTCTCTGAGGGAGAGTGTGGAGGACCTAAACTACTCAGTCCTGGGCCTCCTTGCACAGCCTGGAGAACACAGCCATAGATATGGCCCCCAGGCCCCAGGTCCAGAAGCCTGCCCCTCACTTAGAAGGTAGAATGCAAACTCACAATGGGTTCAGCTTCTCTCCTGCCCCAGACACCCAGGCTCCACAAAGGATTCTCCTTCCCCAGCCTCCTAGGAGACTCCCCCCACCCTGAACAATGTTCTGCTCCCATTTACTGACCAGGTGCCAGGAGTGAGAGGTGGATAGGCCTCCCTCAGGGCAGCCTCCAGGAGGAAACCTAGCCATGTGCCAAACCATTACCCTGCATCTTCTGCAGGCCTCACATCTGGAACCATTTCAGGAGGAGAAGCATAGGACTGAGCTGCTCCTCCTTTGATGATGGGGCTGTGGGGAAGGGTCATGCCCTTTGGGGAGGTCACAATACATGGATGGCACCTCTCCTGAGGATAGGAAAACAGAGGTGGGGGAGGTGGGGAGAGCAGAAATAGGCAGTAGGAGGTTGAGGTATTTATGTCACGGTGCTGGGACTGTAGGATCAGGGGACTGCAAAAAGGATCCAGAAGATGACCAGCATTTTAATCTTGGAGGAAAGGGCAGGGCCAAGACTCACTGTCACTAAGCCTCAGTTTTCCCATTGGTAAAATGAAAATATTACTTCCTAGACGAGATTCTAGGGGATGATCTACAGTGACAAGATGTTTTAAGCGTGGGGCCAGTACATCAGTAATGCTCAGGGCAGGGCAGTAGCTTCTGTTGTTGTTATCATTATTTTGTTTAAAACAGCTGCATCCCACCAAAGCTCTCAATCCAGCTGAGGAGACCAGGTGAACATTCCCAAATCAGTCAGGCTCTGTAGAATCAGACTCTGGATTGTTGGAAGGGCTGGGCAGTCAGGAAGAACCTCCCAGAATAAGTAACCTGAGGATGAACTTCAGAGATGGGAGAGCCAGGCAAGCTGGAGTGGAAGGGAGAGGGCACCCCAGGGGGTAGATGGGCTGGAGTCAGGCCCTGAAGACTGGAGGGAGCTCTACAGGGCAGGTGGGCCTGATTGTATGAGCAGGGAGAGGCCAGCGGGGGAGACAGCCTGACTTATCGTGGAAAGATGAAGAGAAGGGACAGGATCCTAGCTGCCACCTCTATGGAAGAACTCTGCCCTGAGGCCCATCCCACCCCACCCCCACCAGCACTTCATCCCAAGAAAACCTTTACAATCTGCAGGGGACCACTGACACCCACCCTGATGTATTCCCTCCACCCAGGGCTCTGAGAAATCAGGTGGCTGCTCTCTCCTCTGTTTATTTATTCCTGTTTTTTCCCTTTTCAGGAGATGATAATTATTCAGATCATCGCGGTGATTTACTCGGCAATCAGAGCCGCTCGATGCAGTGGCCCTGGAGCTGGGAGCTGAGACAGCCCAGCATCGCCAAGGAGGATGGGGGGGTCTCAGCCTCCCTCCCTCCCACAGGCCTTTGTTCTCTTTGAGGTCTGCACCGCCGCTGCCTGGCGTTCAGTGTAGGCGCCCACCTGCGCGGACACATCAGCAAACTCGGAGTCTTGGGAGCGAGTGCGCACATGTGTGCGTCCCAGGGAGGGGGATGCTGGGCTGAGAATGGTGAAACTCCTGTACCCATATTTTGGTGGGAGTAGGGGACGTTGGTGGTGGTTGAGAGTGTACCAGTGCATGAACATAGAGGTCAGGTGTATAATCAGAATGTATGCACCTGTGTGATTGCCTAAGGCCTGGGGTACATCTGTCTCTGCAGGTGTTCAGAAGTGCAGCGTGCAGGTGCCTAAACGTTTGTTTAGGTACATAGCAGGAAGGGATGAGGACTTTGGTTCCTGTGCTGAAGCTGTCAAAGGTGATCATGGATGGGACAGAGGCTAGGTTCTACCTTGGTTTCCCTGATCCCGCTGGAAGTGGGGAGACAGGCAGTGATCAGCTCATATCCAAATACCGACTTCTCCTGGGTTAGTGCTGGGACCCCAGGGGGTCACATGAGTACAGGTGTGCCTGTGTTCACAGGCTTGTGTGCACACGTGTACTCGCAGGCCTTCACCCCCTCCTGCCTGCAGGCTGGCGCGGTGACGGTGACCTCATTACCGCCTCCGCAAAGGCCCCTTGAAATCCCTGCGCCGTCGCATTTGGCTGCTCTAAGTGATGGGAACGGCCTGCGCTTCCTGATCAATCGCTTAAAATTCAGGGTCGGCTCGCTTGCTGGAGAGGGCTGCCTGCCAGCCCCACGCACCGCGCTCTGCCGCCTCCCCCCACACCGCCTCCTTGCTTTGGAGAGGGGTGGGGGGCTGCGATACTGCCGTATTGGAAAACATCCCCGCGCTGGCTGGGGGGCCCGGTGGGGCCAGCGCTGGAAGCCGTTCCACTCGAGCAGATGGCTGTGAAACTTTGGCGGCGAGATAAATTGGGTCTGACGGCGTGAGGCCGGCTCACAGATGGGCGGGATTCTCACGCCGGCCCCCACGTCCGGCTCGGCCGCGGGCAGGGCCGGCGCCGCTCAGAGCCCGCTTTGGGTACTCGCCCGGCCAGCAAAAGCCTTCGGGAGGCCACTAATCCTCCAATAGCCTCTCTCTGCCGGAGGCACCCTCCGTCGCACTCTTTCTGGCCCCAGATCTCCCCAGAGATGAGCCCAGAGGGAGGGGCAGCCCACAGTCCCCGCCTGGTCACCTCCGCCAAGCTGGCAGCTGGGCTTTCCCCCTCCTCTGCCATCCGCCGAGGCCTGAAGCGTGAAGGTTAACAGCTGGGGGGGAGGCTGCGTCTCCCTCCTTCACCTCTCTCTGCTGCAGCCCCGCCCACCTGCCAGCCCTGGGGATGTCGTAAATAGGGCTGTGAGGTGTGTGTTGGGGGTGTGGGGGAGGCTGAAGGGAGAGAAGAGAGCCAGACAAAGAGAGAAAGCAAAAATGAGCAAGAGGCAGGAGAGACCTAAGCAGAGACAGAGGGACAGAGACTGCAAGAGACAGAGACAGGCAGTGAAAGAAATGGAGCCGGAGATGTAGAGATAGACACAGAGACACCCACATGGAGAGGACCTCAGAGCCAGAAAGGAGACACACAAAAAGAGTGGGAGGAAGGCAAAGAAGAAGACGAGGGGACAAGACACAGGCTGTGACAGCCTCGGGCTGCGGGTGAACATGGGGAGTAGAGAATGAGGGGAGGTTGGGCAGCAGGGCTCAGCCCTGGGCTACCCTCGCCCCCACGATGAGGGCCGCGGCCCAGAACCAGGAATGTCTCCGCCCAACGCCGAGCCCAGAGCCCAACACTCTTCTCCGCCTCGGTTTCCCAGGGAGTGCGGGTGAAGGGAATGGGGGGTGGGGGGGTGCGGGGGCCTGCAGGGCCATCACTCTGCCGCAGAGCCCGCCCTGTCGAGCGACTCCCCTGCGCATCAGTCCAGCGGGCAGGTATCGATCCGGCCCAGCCAAGCTCGATACCCGCGGCCTGCAGCGGTTCTGCAGCGGTCCTACAAAGAGGAGTGGTCTCACTCCTCGATCCTCCCCCGCGGGGATTCTAAGCCAGAACAAATCTCCGAGAGCCCGGGCCGAAGCGAGCGACGTCGCCCACCCCTGTCCCTATGCCGCCCGACTAGGCCGGCCAGGACGGCTGCGGCAGGGGGATGGCCCGAGTGACCCCCCAGCCCTGCCTCCTGCCAGGCGCAAGAGGCTAGAGGGAAAAATCTTTGCTGAGTTGATGAAGTTGAAGTTTCATAAAGGGCGTGAAGGAAACAGCCAATCAGCGAGCCCTCATTTACATGGGCTCTCTGATTGGCTCTCGCCTTGCCTCTTTAGAATGTTACTTTTAAAACCTTAAGAAGGGGAAAAGTCCCACTGACGAGAGAGAAGGGGAACCCTGATCAGACCCCTCAGTTTCATGTAGGGCCCCCAAGGACAAGGGAGGTGAGGAGCTTAGACTTGGCCTGGACCAGGTGCTAGGTTCTGCCCAGCACCCTTCCCAGTGTACACCTCCAGATACCCAAATGTGTGGTCAGTGGTCATTTCTGACTGAAGGTGGGAGGAGTGAGGGGCTGGACTGGCTTGAGGATGGGGAGGGAATCTGTGGTGCACAGTCTTATCTGTGACAGGAACAGTGTGGGTGGTGTCACCAAGTTCTGCACGCATGCAAATAATACAGCTTCAAAGGTAGGCCCAAATGGTTCCCCAGCTGGCCGCCAGGCCAGCATGACCTTGAGTCCTAGACAGGCACACAAGAACTCAAGGGAGTCCAGTGACAGTTTGATGCTTCAGGGGCCTAGAGGAGTGGGTTCACTCTGTGCAGAGTGAGACCAGGCCACCCTAGCAGCCTTGCACTGCCCTTAGTCCCCACTTCTGGGTCCAGCAGGTCTGAGTCACTCTTGGGGAGGGAGGAGAGGTCTGGACATTGGCATTTATGAGTGGAGAACCAGTTTCTGTCATGGGGCCTCCACTCCATCCTCCCTCTTCCTCCTGTGCTGGAAAAGGGGTCCCCTGGGGTTGCCATTTGCAGATTCAGCTCAGCTTCCTGGCCTACAGATGACTCAGGACTGGAGGGAAGGGCCTGGACGGAGAGGAGAGGACATCTAAGGGAGGGTGGGCGGGGGTGGGGCGAGTCTGTGGCTAATGCTGAAGCCCCTCCAATCATCTGCTTATGATGAATTGAGGGACAGGTGGGAGAATTCACTCTAGTGGGGCTCTAACCCCACCCCAACTTTTTCCCAGACACAGCCTGGAGACCCAGCTCTATTGCTCAACTCCAAATAGCCTTCTTCCAGAACCTGAAATATATGTGAAGGAGAGGCTGTGCCTGAGTCTTTATGTGCATGCAGCTGCTCCTATGACAGGTTATGCACACAGCCCTGTGGGACCTGGGACAGCAGCATCAAGTGCTGGTGCAAATACACCTTGTTTTCAGAAGACTCAGGGACCCTACAGCCAGTGCCCAGACATCTGAGAGACTCTGACATCTGCCAAGCCCCAGAATTTAGCCAGCGGATGTGTCAAACTTGCTGTGTGACTTTGGGTGCAGTTCACACATCTCTGAGCCTCAGGCTTCCCTCTAAATCCATGCTCCAGAGGAGGCAGCTGCAGAGAAACCCTAGAAGCAGGAGCAGAGTCCAAGAGGGGGCTTAGGAGGGCCTTCTCAGAGGCCCAGCTGGTTCAGCCTGTGGTCCAAGAGTTGTGTTGGACATGGACATGATTGCCAAGTCCCACGGTTCTCACCAATTCTCAAAATCTCATCTCTTCTTCTACCTGCCTGCTCACCTCATAAATAGCAGGAGGCTGAGCTGAGACTGAGGCAGGAGTGGGGAGTTGCGTGTGCATGCACTTGTGTGTGTGTATGTATATACACATAGGGAGGGTGTAAGAGCCTCCCCCACCCCACCCCCACCACTGTCGCCATTGCACTCTGAGAAGCTGAGATAATCCCTCGCCATCTGTTTTGTGTTGCTAACCCGCTCAGCCGGACAGCTGCCCAGGCCACAGCTCTGCAGGCGAGCGGGTGCAGGGTGCTTGGTGAGCTAGCCAGCTCTGAAGAACTGGCAGCAGGACTCCCACCCCAGTACACCTCACCTGCCTCTACAGAGGGAGAAAGTGAGGCCAGAGAGGGGACAGGAAGGACTTGCTCCACTCCTGCTTCTGACCGTGGGAGGAGAAGAAGAATGGAAACATGTCCTGGGGGCTGGGGGCTGACCCTCCCAGAATAAAGGGGGATGGATAGAATGACCTGCTGACTGACTTATGCTCCCATGAGCCCTCCACATATTCACACATATCCCTCTGATGGTAGGGATGTGGTAGGGACAAGCCAGGCCTCTGGGCCTGATAAGGGAAGAAAGAGCCATCTCCCCTGCCTCTAGCAGGCCAGTGTCCAGGCCCCCACAGGTCAACTTCCCAGAGCCAGGAGAAGAAGGCAGGCTCATAGATGTTTGGTGGGTAATGCTCAGTGTGCAGGACCTGTACCCTGAAGTGTCATGACCTTGTTCTGATGAGAAAACTGAAGCTTGGAGAGGGAAGTGAATTACCCAGTTCACTCCAGTGGGTGGAAGAGCTGGGACTTGGACTCCAGGCTCCAGCAGCCCTAGCTCTGTACCCAGTTCTTTCTGTCCCTCACAACAATCAGGTCTGTCACCCTGTCTCACCTCCCCTACCTATAGCTCTCCTCCCATGGGCTCTGAGCTTCTGCCAGCCAAAGCCAGGCAATTGTATTCCAAGCAGCATGGTCCCAGCGCAGACAGGTTGTCAGGCCATGCGAAGCAAGGCCTGAAGAAGGATGAGGCCCTGGGGCTGAGTGAGGCCCCCCCACCTGCCCTTCTCCTATCAATCATCTCTCATCCCCCCTCACAAACAGCATGCTTACACACACACACTCTCTAAGATATAGATTGTACACACTCATCTGGTCATATTAATAGGTACTCATACACACACTTGCAGATAAACACAAGCACAGTCACATTTACATTGCTGGTACACACCAATTCACAGATACAAACGTAAACTCAGATAGTCACCCACATCCTCACACCAACACACAGATCTCACCACTCACACCAAAGCTCACTCACAGTCACCTCCAGCCTCCACACACTGCAGGCTCCCAGTCCTAAATCCCACCCACACCCCAGCTACTCCATCTTTCCACATACCAGACAGTGACCCTCCAAGCAGAACCAGTGTGCGGGTAGGAGTGAGTAGGTCCTGATTAGCAACATAGCGAGGGGTTGCCACAAGGGCCTGGAGGGCCAAGCAGACAGAGGTCTGCTCGGTCCTTCCTACTGATGTGTGAGGGCCCTCCAGCAAAAGTGTCAGTGGACTCCTGCCCCCTCCCTGAGACTTTGGGGGACTGACACCCGGCCACAAAGCCAAGAGAACAGTCCCACTTTTCACCCACAGGGCTCTCAGCTCTCCCAATCTCGGGAAGAGCAAAGAGACCAGTGGGAGAACGTTGCCTCTCCTCTGAGGGTCTCACTGCACAAGGAAATGAGACACACCAAGAATAGTCTGGCAGTGGCCTGAGCCCCCACAGGGTGGTGGATCCAGGCCTGTCTATGATCCAACCCACTACATACCCTTCATCCCAAACATCTGCCTCTCTCCCCTGCACCCAGTCCTAAAGCAAGCTGACCCCTCCCTCTCCAGGCTGGACTCTGACTCCCAGATCCCTGTGTACTCTTGAGCCAGAGGGACCCCCTCTCTGAGCCTGGCTTCCCCACACTAAGGAGTGTCCAGGCTCTAGATACACTCCCATCCTCACTCACACACAGTATATCACACTCAGACATATGCTCTTCCTCACACACTCCTCCTCACACAAACTCATACATATTAATACATTCTCACACTCACACATTCACACACAAACTCATACCCTCACACATTCACACACTCAGGCATATTCACACACTTTCACACTCACATAGCCACACTCCACACACTCAATTACACTTGCACATTCACACACTTACACATGGTCATGCACACTCACTCTCATGATCTCACACACTCACTGTCACTCACACTCAGTACCACTCACACACTCTCACCTTATCACATGCACGGCCCCACCTGAACAGGCTGAAGTTCTGGAGCCCTGAGGTCAGCAGAGCCCTGGCAGAGGCTGGTATTGACAGCCTGGTTGCAGGGGAAGAGGAGGGGCTGCAGCAGAGGCCTGGAGGGTCCTGAATAATTCAGGGTGATGGCTGCTGTGGTGGCAGGGGGCCTGTCAGCTGCAGGGAAAGCTTGGTGGCTGAATTGTTCTGGGAAGATCACTCCCAATGTTTTGAAGAGAATCAGCTCAGATTGTGGATTCATTGAACTCACAGAGGACTTCTCACACAGCCTTCATTTTTTTATTGTTGTTAATCCTCGCCCAAGGATACTTTTTCCATCGATTTTTAGAGAGAGTGGAAGGGAGGGAGGGAGGGGTTGGGAGAGAGAGAGAGAAACATCAATGTGAGAGACACACATCGATTGGTTGCCTCCCACATGACCACAGGACCCAGGATCAAACCTGCAACCCAGGTATGTGCCCTTGACCAGGAATTGAATGCACGACCCTTCGGTCTGTGGGAGATGCTCTAACCAACCGCTGAACCAAACCGGCCAGGGCAAGGCTTTCATTTTTAATCCTCACCAGAAGCCTGCACAGCAGGTACTGTAGCCCCATTTTATAGATGAGAAAACTGAGGCTCACAGGAGGAAGAGATTTGCTCAAGGTTGTAAAGCAGGAGTCTCCAGGCTCCCACCTGCATCCCTCTCCCCCATATACACACACTCACCCATCCTGGAAAGAGGTTTCTTTGGTCACTGTGCCTAGATGAAGATGAGAGACCCCAGCCATCTGAGGACACTCTGGAGTATGATGCTGGGGTCCAAATCCAGAAGCACCCTGGCTCAGGGCTTGCTGAAGGAGGGTATTGTGCAGGGGTGATACACAGTAACCCAAGGCCATGCCTCTACCACTTACACAAGCTACTAAGCAGCTCTGAGCCTCGGTTTCCTCACCTGTAAGATGGGCTCTAAGTGTCTCAACCTCATGGGGTGTTAGTAAGGATTGGCTGGGAAAACACAGATAAAGCAGTTGGCATGGAGTCTGGCCTACAGGAAGGATTCCACATTGCAGCTAAGATTGTGATTCAGATACCCTTGTCACAGACAGCCACAGAGTGTGGGCTGTGTACGTGCAGTTCCCTCTGCCTGGGGCATCCTTACCACTCTCCTTTGCTGTCCCTCTCCAAGGCTGAGTGCATCTTCTATCTCCTGCTACATCCTGCACCCCTCATTGACCCCATCACCCTCCCTAGTAGCCAGGTGGCTGGCCATATATGCTGAGAGTGAGCCCAGACTGCCCCAGCTCAGGGCCTGCACACAGTAGGTGTTCAAGTGCTGCCTGCTGATCTGACAGCCCTGTACCGTGTCAGCACACAGCAACCAGCAGTTCCGGTGCTTCTGCAGTTAAACTGCTGAGGTCATGGGTCTGCTCTCTCTGCAAAAATAAAAATACCCAACAGCTCGTGCCTGGTGAAACCCACAGCAAAAGACCAGACGTGACTGCTTCACCTCCCAGAGACCAAGCGACAGGCTCCCAGCCAGGTCCCAATCAGAAGGGGCACCTGCCCAGGCCTAGGGGTGCCAATACTTAGAGGCAGTTGGCACGTGACTACTGTGCCCAGTGGGAAAGGCAGATGCTCCATCCCCAGAGCCCTGAGCTCTGAGGAGATGATGGTGCATCCTCCATATTTGATTCAAAATAAAAACCACAGTAAACTATAGACCCAAAACTTATACATCGGCTGAAATTAAAATAGCTTCTTGCTACGTTTTCTGGTTCCTATATTCGGGATTAGCTCATGGAAGCTGAATCAGGCTATTTGTCCCTCTTGTTTCTCTTGTTGCCCCTGCTTTCCTGGGATCTCAGCACCTGGTTGGTCTCCCCTCCGGAGCAGACCCCCGCCTGGTCTGGGGTGTCCCTTGGCCCCGCACCCAGGAGGCTGAGCCCCCACAAGCCTTCCAACACCCTCAGCCCCTCCTTTTTGCAGGGAACCTTGAGGCTGGGCCCGTGCCTGCGGCGAGTCTCACCCCAGTATTATTTTAGTCGCAGACAGACACGAGGCAGATGGTGACAACATCCCTTCCCCGCTCCCCACTGACGAGCTGTTGCCGCCCTGAAGCCTCAGGGTTCTTCTCCCTCAGGAATATTTCAATCCTGATTCCGTGGCTAAATGCGGCTGCTCTTGTGAGACACGCGGGCACATCTGCTCCTCCTCTTCCCTACCCCCCACCCCTTTCCTGGGGATGAACAGAGAGCCCTAGAGAGGCCCAGCCGACTTCCAGCTCTGCCCCATACCCCAGATGCCCCACTCTGTGCTGGGCACTGTGCCATAAGCATTGTACCACTGGGAAGGGGCAATTTTTGTGCCCACTTTGCAGAAGGGGAAGCTGAGGCTCAGAATAAAGCAGGGGCCCATCCCAGGTCACACAGCCAGAAAGGAGGTGTTCCCTTGGGTCCCTATGGACCCTGGAGACACAAGGTGCACCTTCCATTCCCTCCCCACACCTGAATCTCCACCTCCATGCACAGCCTTTGGAGATCACCCCAGGAAACCCACCTTCCCTGCAGAGCAGCTAGGAGCTCACTGTTTAGTTGCTGTACCCACTCTCCTGCATCAGCCAATAGCCTGGGGCACCAGGCTAGCCAAGCACTGTCTGCCCACCCCCTTGCCCTGTTGGTCCTAGCTCAGTGGGCATGTAGGCTATAATTGTGAGCATCAAGGGCAGGGGGAGGGAGGCTCTGGCAGGAGACAGGCCTGATTTCAAATCTCAGCTTGGCTGTGACTTTGAACAAATCACTTAACTTCTCAGGATATGTTTCTTCATCTGTGAAATGCACAGCAGCAGTACCCCTTCTCCTCCCCCCTAGTTTAGTGAGGTGACTGCTACATCCCAGCATAGAGCACATGCTCAATAAATATTTGTTGAATGAATGACACATGTAATGAACTTAACATCAGGCTCAGCGGGGCTGGTCTTGCCAGCAGCCCCAGCCCCAGCAAGGCTTGGGGCCAGCTCTGCCTCTGTAGCCCACTATGAGCTGAAGTTAGCCACAAGAGCCAAACTGAGCCATGTCTCTGGCCCCTGTCCAACTCCCACCACACAAAGTGCTTGGAGTGCTAGGAGGACAGGTCCAGGGCACTGGGCCACCACCACCAGGCTCAAGTGCCAGCAAGGTGTGGGAGGTGGGCCGAGGTTGTTTTGGTTCCCTGGTGCCCCCTTCCCAGCCACCCACTCTGACTGGCCAGGGGTGGTGAAGCTAGACAGGGGCTCTTTGAGGGCTTGTAAAGCTCTCTGGGCAGGTGAGGACATGTCCGTTCCCAGTCAGACCTCCTAGCTGTGTGCTTTCTGTCCGGCCCAGTCCCCACCCCCGATACCTCAGGGAGCCTTCTTCTGGGGCTGGGCCAAGATATACACTGACAAACCATCACATAAAAACACATACCCACCACAGTGACACTCACACCCCAAAAGATATATAAACGTATATACACAAATACACAACACCCAACTTAAGGCACAAATATAAACATACACATGACTCAAAGTGAACAGCAGGGTATACAAGCTCAAAGACATCTGCACTGCAGACCACATCATGTGCCACAGTCACAAACATACATGGCCCAGAACATAGCCACAGTCACACAGCACAGCCATGAACACGTGTGTGGCATACCCATACAGGCCCAGGTACCCGACCCGGGAGCACAGATGTGCACAGCAGGATAAAGAGGCCTGTCTTGCACAAAAACTGAGGTCTGTCTTCCCGTATGGTACCTGGCCAGGAGCCGAGCCCCAGCAACTCGAGGAGGACAAGTTGGGGCAGGGACGCAGGGCCACTGGAGGAAGAAAAGGGCAGGGCAGGCCAGGAGGGTGGGTGGGAGGCAGTCCCTGCTCTGTGTCAGCTCTGTAGCCCCCACTTTCACAGGACTCAGGCCCAGGTCCTCATCACACACTGACATGCCATGACCACGCTCTCCCTTCAGCTGTCATTTCTTCCCAGTCACCCTCATATTCATGCATGGCACAAGAAACTGGGTGAGGCTAGTCACTTATTCACTGTCACCACAAAAGCCAATACAAAGGAAAAGAGAAGCTGATTGTCAGTGTAGAAACCTGTGGAGACACTTTTTAACAGGGGGTTCTGGACAGCAGACCATGCTCTGCTACCCATGGTCACAAAGGGTGGTCATGTCATAGTGATGTCAACAGCCCTGAGGTCAGCCAGTTTGAGGAGGCCTCCTGGTGATGGACCGGGGGCCCTTTTCTCTGCCCCTCTCTGTCTCTGGGCAATATTTCAGCCATTACTTCCGCTGTCAACATGTTCTGTGGTGCCCACTGCTATGGGCTGGCATTCAAGGCCCTTAGTTATCTGGCCTCATCCAATGTTCTTTTCCCTTGGCCTTTACCAGTGCTCTTCCCTCCACCAAGAATGCACTCCCAGGCCCCACCCCCACCTTTTGGCATTCTGCCTGTCCATCAAATCAATGCCACCTCCCCTGAGAAGCCTCCCAATCCCTGCCAGGAAAACAATTCTCACTTCAGTGCCAGAATGAGAGATTAGGACCCATGGGCCTCAGGGTCCTAATCAGTGAAATATGTAAGACACAGCCTGTCAGCACCGAGAACACAATAACCTAGCTGAGGGGTTCTCAAAGCAAAGTCCATACACCCCTGGGAGTCTCCAAGACCTCTTCAGAGGTAGGTGAGGTCAAAATTATTTTATTAATAATACTAGGACATTATTTGACATTTTTACTATGTTGAAATTTGTATCGATGGTGCAAAAGCAATAATGGGTAAAATTGTTGGTATTTTAACACAAATCAAGGCAAACTGTACTAGGAGTCATTGTATTCGCCATTTTCAAGAGCTTCCATCTTAAAAAAAATAGTTAGTCCGGCCAGTGTGGCTCAGTGCTTGAGCGTCAACCCATGCACCAAGAGGTCGCTCATTCGATTCCCGGTCAGGGCACATGCCCAGGTTGTGGGCCCAATCCCCAGTGGGGGGCACGCAGGAGGTGGCCAATCAATGTTCTCTCTCATCAATGTTTCTATCTCTCTCTCCTTCTCCCTTCCTCTCTCTCTAAAATCAATAAAGGAAAAAAAAAAAAAGCTAGTTTCACTTAAGGATGTGCTGTTGAAGTGAAGCAGTAAAATTAGTAATTTTATTAAATCTTAACCCTTTCGTACACATCGATTGAACATGGTGTGTAATGATATCGGAAACTCACATAAAGCCCTTCTGTAACATACCAGTCTGATTGCTGCCACAAGGAAAAGCACGGGTGCAGTCGATTGAACCAAGGGCTGAACGAGCTGCTTTTTTAATAGAATACCATTTTTACTTGACCAGAAAGACTGACAAACTTTGAAAAACATTTTTTTAATGTATTGATTGATTTTAGAGAGAGAGGAAGGGAAGGGGGAGAGACAGGTATTTGTTTTTCCACTTATTTATACATTTATTGGTTGATTCTTGTATGTGCCCTGACCTTGGCGTATTGGGACAGCACTCTAACCAACTGAGCTACCCAGCCAGGGCTGAGAGAAAAACTTTAGACTTGATTATTTGGCAGAGACACTCTGCCAAATACTCAAGTAAAAAAAAAAAAAAAAAGTCAAGTGAGCTTGTTACTTCAAAGAAAACAACTAGCATTAATTGGCAATGATAACATTCTATTTTTTAAGTGAAAATTCCAATTTTGGAACATTTGTATAGGTCACCATAAGCTTGACAGCTTTCTGGTACATTTCTGATGACATTGATGGTGATAGCAATGGATGGATGCGGTTATACAATATTATATAATGAAATGTGTTAACATTTGAGAGCTCTGCATAACTCAGTGAACTAATGTTTTCTAAATGACCAATGCATGGACATTATAAAATCAGGCATGGGCAAAAGATCCATTCAAAGTGCAAGATAGACAAATGGACTTTAATGTAACAGAATATGATAGGGTTTCAGATACTACACGGCAACTAACCTTTAAGAAACCACCACTTGTCAAGTTTTGGTGTAGTATCAAATTATCTGAAAAGGCTATGAAAATACTCCTCACTTTTCCCACTAGAAGTCTGTGTGAGGCCAGATTTTCTTCATATATTTCAACAACAACAAACAAAACCAAACATACCATAACAGATTGAAAGCCAAAGCAGCTCTGAGGATCCAACCCCAAGGGGGCTGTTTGCTCTATTAAACCGGATAGTAATAAGATTTGAAAATGTCAAAACAATGCCACTCTTCTTGCTAATTTAAAATTGTTCCAGAAAATAGTTATTTTTCAAAAAATATATTATCTATGTTAACATGTAATTGAATTGCTAGTTATTTTCAAATGAATGAATAAATATATTTTTTAATTTTCTCAGTTTTAATTCCTAATATGGTAAATCTTGATGGATGTAACACATATAAACAAAAGCTCTTTGGGGCCCTGGCTAGGTAGCTCAGTTGGTTAGAACATCATCCTGATACACCAAGGTTGTGGGTTTGATCCCTGGTCAGGGCATGTACAAGAAGCAACCAATGAATGCATAAATAAGTGGAACACAAATTGATGGTTCTCTTTCGCCCTCTCTCTCTAAAATCAAGCAATAAAAAAAAAATTTAAGTTATATTTCAAAAAACAAACAAACAAACAAAAATATTATTTGGGGTCCTCAATAATTATTAAGTCTGCAATGGAGTCCCAAGGGAAAAAAAGTCGACAACTGCTGGTCTGGTACTTCCACAGCTGGAACAACTAGTGGTAGACATAAACATCTGGATCAGCAGAGACAAGCAGTGACCAAAAGGGGCTACCAGAACTGGTTCCTTTGAGGAGGTCCCAGCCCCAGGCATTGAAATCTTAGTGTGGTTTAGGGGGAGGTGGCTTAGAGCTGGGTGGGGCCATGTGACTTCAGAGTGGGGGTTCTGGCGGAGGCTTCTGGGAGTCTCCAACTTCCCTCTGCTGCCCCTGTAGGGGTTGTGTGTAGGGAGAGGCTCCAAACATACCACAGACCTTGAGGCATATTGGACTGAAACCCAGCCCAGGAGTTCTGGTCCTCCCCAGATGGCCTCCATCTTCCCCCCCACCACCACCACCCACGAAAAGGATTTGGGCCTTAAAATTATCGTCACCACTACGAAGCAGACAATACAGAGGGGACATTATGTGCTGAGAGAGAGGCCTCGTTGTTGGCGCTGCAGAGAGAGACAGCAGCGCTCTGTTCTGAGCAGGCCGGGGGCTACTCATGTGCTCCAGCCCAGACCCTCATACCCCAAAGCATATCCTCACCCCAATGCAGACTCACCCTGGGGAACCCCTCAGGCACATGCTGCAACACAGGAGCCTGGCTCCCACCCCCCACACCTCTGTGCACACTTCTACCCACCCACTACCTCTGGGTCCGCACAGCCAGCCCCACACACCCATATCCACACGTACTCCTGGCACAGGCATCCTCACCTGGAGAGCCCTGATGGGGGTGCAGGGGACACAAGGCAGCCACACTGGGGACCCTGATGAAGCCATGCCTGCCCTGCCCGCCCCGCCCTGCACCGCCTGGCCGGGATCACAGGGTACTGAAACCAGCAGCCGCCTAGGCTGGGCCAGACGTGCCTAGACCCACAGAAGGACACAAAGGCTGCCTTGTTGCTTTGCCAAACCCTCCCAGCCCTGGAGTGGGAGGGAGAGACCAGGGCAACTGGCCTCTACCCCCCCCCCCCTCGTTCCTGGGCTGGCCCTGGAGCAAGACTGGACTTTAACCTCTTAGGCCTTCGCCCCAGCTGGGGCAAGAGGGCAAGGTGAGGACAATCCAAACCTCCTGATAAAATCAACCAAAGAGGCCCCCAGGCCCAGAGCTTAAACGCCACCAAAGATCTATTTGTTTCTGAACTGGATCTCTCCCTCCCGAACTTGCACAGGTTGTTCCCTCTGCTTGGAGCTCCCTCCCCTTCCCTTGTCTGTGGACATTTTCATTTTCCTTTAGGACATTTTTCAGAGAGTACCTCTGCCAAGAACCCCTCCTGACTCCTGGGCTTCCCCATCAAATCTCCCCAGGGAGCTCCAGATGCCCGTAGGAAAATGCCCAGCAACACCCAGCCCGGGGCCCGGCTCACAGGCAATGGCAGTCCTGGCAGAGGAATAGGTAAGTGGGCACAGCCAGGCCCATGGACTCGGTCACAACTCAGGCCTCAAGACCACACTGTGGCAGCGGAGGACAGGGGGTAGAGTTACCAGCCCAAATCATAGACCAAGACAGCCACCAGTCCCAGTGACACAGAAGGAAGTTCCTTAGAGGAGCCGACTCTCTCACATCAAGGATGCCTTGGTCTCTTTGCCTAGGATACTCTTGCCCATCCATCTACTTGCCAAATCCTACTCATCTAAGTGGTAGCTATTTTTATTTTCTATTTAACATGTACAGAGTACTTACTGTGTGGCAGGCACTGTTCTAAGGGATATTTACATGCATTAACTCATTATCCTCGAAACAACCCTTTGAGGTAAGTGCTATTATCATCCCACTTTAAAGATCAGGAAAGTAAAGCACAGCAACGTTAAGGGACTCTTCCAAGGTCACACAGCTCTAAGTGGTGAAGCTATAATCAGTCATGCGATGCTTAACTACAGGGATGGTTCTGAGAAATGTGTTGTTAGGCGATTTCGTCGTTGTGCAAACATCATCGTGCACTTACACAAGCCTAGATGGTACAACCTACAGCAACTGTAATTGTACGTGCTATACTCTTCTACTACTAACAGCACAGCAGGTCTGTTTACACAGCATCACTACGAACATGCGAATAATGTGCTGCACTATGAGGTTATGACAGTGACATCATTAAAAGATAGAAAATTTTCAGCTCCCTTATAATTTTATGGGACCACCACCATATACAAAATGTCATTAGGTGGCATATGACTGTCATTGGAACTCAGCAAGCCACTTCCAGGCAGCCTTCCCTGGCCTCTCAGACCAGAGATATAATCAGCTGTCCTTTGGTTTGGCTCCCCTCTCTTTATAGTGAGCCCCTTGAGGGCTCCCATGGGAACACATTTGGGTGGTCCCTAGGGGCCCAGCCCCTAGCACAAACCTAGGCCATGGGGACTCTCCAGAAGTATTGTTGACTAAATAACTTTAAGCACAATAAGAATGGCTAGACTCCCAATACCCAAGAGGGAAGGAGGTAGGGGCTTCCTAGAAAGATCCCCCTCCCCTCCCGAGGCCAAACACCATCTGCTATGTCACTTACTGCAAGGCCTGTGCTGTCCCTGGGCACATGGGCTATGGAAAACTGGGGAGGCAAAGAGGGGCTACCAGGCCCCACAGGGACACCTGGAGGTCCAGCTGCTCCCAGGTCTTCATGTCCCTACAGGCAAAGGTCTCTTAAAATCTTCAGACACCATGAACCAAAAAGATAGAGCCTTCTTAGGGTCTACTGCTCCATTTCTCTCTTCTTACATCCAGTTTTCCAAACTATTGGACAGTTTCTCCAGCTCCTGTCGAATCTTTTCAAACGGATACTCAGACCCCAACTGGCGGGACACCTGGACACCCAGCCAGACTTCAGGGACCTCACACTTAAGGGTTGCCCTTTGGACAGAGCTTCTTCCTTTGAGAAGTTCCATTTCCATTGGCTGTGGCCCAAAAAGGAGACACAACCAAGTCCCAACCTGCTATCGGCCCTCTCTGTACTTCCAAAGTAGGATCCATCCCACTCCCCAAAGAGCCCCCAGATGGAGGCCACTGGAACTTCAGTCTGTCCCCCCAGCTCTGAAATTGGATGAAAACATTTGCAGGTCTTTGGGGACAGAGGCCTTCTGAGGACAGTCCCTCCCCTACCTCAGAGTAGAGTTCCTGGCCTGCCCCCTCAGCCCATCTTTCTGCGAATGCTGTTCAGACCTGGTCTACCCTGTGAAGGTGATGAAAGTAGGACGCCTCCCTCTATGAGAGAAGCTAGGGTCTTCCCCTGCCCCCACCGCACCCCAGCCACTAAAGGGCAGAGTTTCCAGAGAATCTGCTTCGTAACCAAGGAAGGGTGGGGGCGGGGTGGCTGGACAGAGGGAGCAAATTCTACTCAGGGAGGACTTCAGGTAGCCGTGTGTTTGGAAAGCAGCTGAGGGCTTTACTTCAAGCTGCTTGTGCCTCTGTTTTTACTTAAATAATAGGTTACAAATCAATAAAAACAGCAAACTTTTCCAAAAGTACTTTACAAGGGCTAAGAAAATGCCACTGGCCCATATCAAAAAAGTAACTATTGTTACAACGATGATGATGATGACGACGATGGAGATTTTGTGGGCACCAGTCATGTCCTCCTCTCCCATAAGGCTGGGTGCGAGGTCTGCCTGGACTGACTGAGTCCATATTCCATGGAAATGTAAATCTACCGCAACTTTAACTGAAAAAAGATGAACCTCCCTGGCCGGTTTGGCTCAGTGGTTAGAGCATCGGCCCAAGGACCAAAGGATCTTGGGTTCAATTCCTGGTCAAGGATTGCAGGTTCATTCCTGGCCCCAGTCAGAGTCAGGGTAGTGTGGGAGGCAACCAGTCGATGTGTCTCTCTCACATCAATGTTTGTCTGTCTGTCTCTGTCTCTGTCTCTGTCTCTCTCTGCCTCTCCCCCTCCCTTCCACTCTATAAAAAAAAATCAATGGGCCCTGGCCAGTTTGGCTCAGCGGTTAGAGCGTCGGTCCGTGGACCAGAGAGTCCTGGGTTCGGTTCCCGTTAAGGGCATGTACCTCGGTTGCAGTTCGTCCTCGGCCCTGGTTGGGGTCGTGCAGGTGGCAGCCAGTTGATGTGTCTCTCTCACGTCGATGTTTCTCTCTCTCTTCCTCCTTCTCTCCCTCCCATTCTATCTGAAGATAAAAAAAAAAAAAAAAAAAATTAATGGAAAAATATCCTCAAGTGAGGATTAACAACAACAACAAAAGTTATATATATATATATTCTAAGCCATGAAGCCTTGGGATGGGCCTGTGAAGTAAGGAGATGTGTGTGATAAAGCCCTAGATCTGCCCTTCTCTGGTTGGGCACCAACTGTGTACAGGGCACTTCAGATGCCCTTTGCCATTTTCCATGCCCACCCTAGAAGGGAGAAATTAATTGCTATATCCCCTCCCCTTTTTTACAGATGAAGAAACTGAGGCTGGGAGAGGCTATGTAACAACAGTAGCTGTTTATTTAATGCTAACTAAATCCTATGCTGAGTGTTCCTAATTCGTTGTCTATTTGTTCCTCACTATCAGCCCATTTTACCAAAGAAAAAACTGGACAACGGTTGTTGCCCTCCCTAAATCATAGAACCAATAAGTGACAGAAATTAAACTAAATCCTGGTCTCTCATACTCCAAACTCTGGGCACACAAAATATGTGTGAGAAGGGCCCAGAGAGTAGCCCAAATAGAACCGTGGGGCTTGAAAGATAAAGGACAGCCCCTTGTTTTCGCAATTAAGCAAATAACTTCATGAAAGAGGAAGAAACTAAACAAAACCAGGAGGAATGGTCAGGGTTTCAACAAACAGAGATGGGAAGGCAGGGGACTCCGGGTGGAGGGAACAGCACGTGGAAAGGGTCAGAGGTGGAACCTGGGCAGCATGTTTGGGTAGCAGCAAAGGGACAGTTTGCTCAGGCTGTGGAGCACAGGATAATGGGAAAGTGGGTCAAGAGCAGGTAAGAGTGAGGATGTAGCTACAGGAGCGGCAGTGGCAATGAATTGCTTAGGCTATGAGTTTGAATCCTGGTTTTGCCACTGATCAGCTGTAAGATCTTGGAAAATTCTCTTCCCTCCCGAAGACTTAGTTTCCTTATCTGTAAAATGGAAATAATAATAGTTCCCACCAAACAGTGTTGTTCGGAGAATTCAGACTGACACTACCTTAGAATCCAGCCTAAGGTAATTATTCAAGAACTGAGAGCTGTTGTTCTTGTTACTGGGCCATAGGGAGCCACAGAGGACTCCTGACAGAAAGGGGCTCAAGTAAAGCTGGGCTGGGAAAGGAGTGACCCAGCTGCTGATGCCTCACCACAGAGAAGCCCCTGGGATCAAGAAAAGTAAAAGCAGACCCTTGGATCAGGGCCAGCTGCCCCGCCCAAATTTCTTTGACATCTCCTGTTTTATCTTTAAAAAGTCTTGTGGATTCCCCTATAAGCAATCCGGGCTTGTTTCTAATAAAAAATAATGTATTAAATTACTGAACTCTCCCCCTAGTCAGAGAGACATTCCAGGAAGCAGAGCCATTTATGCAGCACCCCAGCCACCCATGCTGTCAGGCCCAGGCTGAGCCACACAGGTGGAGGCAGTCACAAGGAATTGCTTGGCTGGGAGGTCCCCCTTAAATTTGCTGGTTCTTTCCCAGAAACGCACTCTCCTCCTACCCCAGCTCCAGCCCCAGTCCCAACAGGGCTAGATTTTCAGAAATTTTGCTTTACAACTGAAGGGTTATCTTCATCTCATAACAAGAGTCAGTTTAACTGTCTCCTCTTCAGAGAGGTCTTCCCTGACCACATCATCCTATCTCTTTGTTTTATTTGTTTTCTATCCTCACTCGAGGACATTTTTCCATTTTTTTGTTCAGATAGAGTGGGAGGGAGAGAGAGGAAGAGAGAGAGAGAGAGAGAGAAACATTGACGTCAAGTGGCTGCTTCCCACATGACCCCAACCAGGGCTGGGGACGAATCTCAACCGAGGTACATGCCCTTGGCCAGAATCAAATCCGCAACTCATTGGTCCACGGGCCAATGCTCTAACCACTGAGCAAAACTGGCCAGGGCTCTGTCTAATATTTTCTTATTTATCTATTACTATTCTGTCTATCTTACCCAACCAGAAAGTATGCTCCATAAGAGCAGGACTTTGTCTCGTGCATCATTGTGTCCCCACCATAGAACAATGCCTGGGACATAGCAGGTGCTCAATAAATGCTTGAAGAACTAGGGAAGAGAGGGAGAGGAGAATTAATGAAGAAAAAAATCTGAGTTCCTGTCCCCAAGACTAGGAGGCTCCTTTGAAGCCTGTCACTTCCTCTGTAGAATGGACAAGGCCTTTAGCCCAGAGACAACCATGGCCGCACTGTAGGGTCCTGTCCCTTCCCTGCAGTGCTGTCGCAGGCGTGCCTCTGAGCTGCCCTTCCCTTCCCCACACCTCATCGCAGAGAGACAGAAATTAATTTCCCTTTGGCATAAACTGATTTTGATGAGCCCAGTCCCTGGCGATTCATCACAGACCTCTCGGGGAGCACTGCAGGGAAGGGCGGGCAGTGGCATGACTTATGGGCCTTGCAGCCCCAGACGCCCAGCTGCTTCTGATGGCTCCGGACACCTCCAGCCCCCCTAAATCAGCTGTGATGAAGCAACCTGGAGAGCTGCCCAGTCTGTCCTCTGGCTCGGCTGGTGCCCCTGGCAGGCGCCTCCCAGGTCAAGGGGCACAGGCTGTGTGGAAGCGGGTGACTTCATCCAGGCTGACTCACCCCAGCCAGCCACTGGGGATGGACTGTAAGAGGGAGGTGGTGGCAGTTCCTTCCAGCTTTGAGTTTTAGGGAAAGGGAATCCTCACCCTCCCTCTACCTTCCCAGGGCTTCCCTAAACTGTGCCTCCACACCACCCATACCATCATCCCAGAATCCACGCTATGACCTGCAAATAGCCTGAAGAAGTCTGGAGCCTAGGCCCAATGCCCTGCTTACCAGTCAGAAAGAACAGACTAACCCTGTAACCTCTGAAAGTCAGTTTCTTCATCTGTAAAATGGGCATGATGACCCCTGCTCCACCTACTGCTCAGTGGTATTGGGTGAGTCTGATTGATGTGAGGGTCTTGGAGATAGGAAAGTACCATGTGGAAGGGGGGACAGGATGGTAGATCAGTGGGCTCCCATACCACAGGGTCAAGACCAGACCCCTTATCTTGGGCTGCAGTGCCTTGAATCAATGCCCTGCCCTCCCCTCTCCCCCCTCACATTCGACCCTCTGCCACATTTAGCATCCTTAAGTTCCTCAGATAGGCTGCTGTCCTACCTTCAGGCCTCTGTGGTTCTAAACTGTTCTCCCAGCCTAGGACTCTCCACTGCCACCCTTTACTCTTTGCCTGGCTAAATCATATTGAACTCTCAGTCCTCAGCTTAAATATTACTTCCTCTAAGAAACCTTTCCTAGCCCCTCAGTTAGACACTTAGACACTAGGACCCCGTGCCTGTATTCCCACAGTCTAGTCATTCCTCTACATTATCACAATCATCTCACATCTGCCCCCAGATGTTGCCCCTGTTCCCCCCTGCATCCCTCCAGCCCAGCCCAGACCGAAAAGCTAGAACTTTCAGATCAAAAAATCCCTGAAGGTAAAGGCCATGCCTCCTGAGTGTGGGCGCCCCAGAAGATTGAGACTGTGCCTGCCTCATGGTAGGTACTCACTAAGATTCACTTACTTAAACTGAATTCCTCTGCCTACTCACGTTGGCTGGCAATGGCTAGCTGAAGCACTGTGGTGAGAAGGATTCTGAGGATGCACAAATTCACATAAGCACTGTATCTACCACCAAGTGAGGGTTCAGTACATGTCAACTGTTAACACTGGTGTTGCTATTGGGAGTTGGTTCTTGGGAATTTATACCATCTCCCTCCCTGCCCCTACCCTGTCACAATTCTATCAGCCCAGGAGTAAGGGTGGCAGGGAACACAGAAGGTTTGTTCTGAAATGACCTGAAGACACTTACCTGCTTCTAGCAGAAAGAATATCCACATGGAGTCAGGAGACTTGAGTCTGAGACCTGCGTCACCTTCTGACTTGTGTAGGAGACTGACTCCAACACTCTGAGTCTCAGCATCTTTATCTGCAAAACAGGAATAATTCCCACCCTGCTGACCTCACAAGGCGAGGACCAAATTCAAGTGTGGAGGCAGGTGCTAGGTTCACCTTCAAGAAGAATACACATCATCATCACCATGGACATGCCTCAGCCACTGCCATCAAGGCCAGGGTAGGGTTCAGAGGGTGGGGACCCCAGAACCAGGGCCATTCCCAGCCATGGTAGAGTCTCACCCCCATGGCCCCACCTTGAGACCCCCATCCTCATACAGTTGCGGGGCCTGCTGTGAAACCTTCAGAGCAGGGTCAAACCCCCACTCCCTCACTCTCTGACTGTGTCACTTTGGGCAAGTCCACCTCACTGAACCTCATTTCTTCACTTAAAAAATGGCAATGATAATGGTAGCCACCTCCCAGACTTCGCAGAAAGATTGAGGTAATTGGGTAAAGAATGCATTCAGCATTCAGCATTCAGCTTGAGGCCCAGTAAGCGCTCACTAAATATTATCCATTATCATCACCATTACCATCATCATCATCATCCCTCTAAATGCTGTAGCTATGTATGGGGTAAGATGTCCATGTTGCCCTGGCCAGTTTGGATCAGTGGTTAGAGCGTCAGCCTGCAGACCAGAGAGTCCCGGGTTTGGTTCCCACTAAGGGCACGTACCTCGGTTGTGGTTTGTCCCCACCCCGGTTGGGATCATGTGGGTGGCAACCACTCAATGTGTCTCTCGCACATCAATGTTTCTCTCTCTCTCTTCCTCTCTCTCTCCTCCCACTCTATCTGAAGATAAATGCAAAAATGTCCTCAGGTGAGGATAAAAAAGAAAAAAAAGATGCCCATGTTAATCCTGGTCCTTCTCTACCATGAACTCCTGGAAACTTTACAGCAGACTAGACTGTCATCCCAGCTTCCTGGATGGGAAAAGTGAGGCTCAGAAAAGCTAGACTTGCCCGGCCGGTGTGGCTCAGTGGTTGAGTGTTGACTCATGCACCAAGAGGTAGCTGGTTCGATTCCTGGTCAGGGCACATGTCCAGCTTGTGGGCCCGATCCCCAGTGGGGGGCATGCAGGAGGCGGCCAATCAATGCTCTCTCTCATCGATGTTTCTATCTCTCTCTCCCTTTCACTTCCTCTCTCTCTAAAATCAATAAGAAAAAAAATTTTTTTTAAAAAGAAAGAAAAGAAAAGCTAGGACTTTACAGACTCAAAAATTTCTGAAGGCAGAGCCCATGCCTCCCAAGTTTGGGCTCCCCATAGGATTGAGACTGTGACTTCTCCGTCAGACTGGGGGTTTTGTCTATTTGTTGGCCTGGGGAATAGGTCTTCTTTTTAGCCCCCACCCCCCTCCATCCCCAAGCCAAACTCAAAGGAGTAGGAGGGGGTGAGGTCCAGCCCCCTTGCCTCCTTGCAGCACAAGGAGAGGTTCAGTCTGTGAACACAAGTCCTAGTTGCCCCAGCTGATGCAAGAGGCCTTGTGACTGCCCCCCCTGCCCCCATACTGGCTCCAGCTTCCCACCTGACTGGGCTGAGCACTTCAAAGCCAGCAGCCTCTGGAATGAGGCCGCAGCATCGCAGCATCAGAGATGGGGGAGTCAGGGACCCTCTGTCCCCCTGCGTGTATCTCCAGGCACTCCTGTCAATGTTGACTTGTTGGGTAGCGGAGGTCACCAGGGTCTTGGGAGATGGCTTTAGGTGCCCATATTATGGCTGAAGGAACATTAAAACTATCAGAACTATCAGCATGTCAGAGAGCCTAGACTGCAAAGAGCCAACTCCTTCATGCGAGCAGGCACTAGATGCCCACGTGCTGTGGGAGATGGGGAGTCACGGAGAGTGACCACTCGGTTTCTCTCTCTCTCTCTCTCTCTCTCTCTCTCTCTCTCTCTCTCTCTCTCTCTTCATCATGTAGTAGGATGATAAGGCAATACTATGGGCTCTGGCATTCCAGACTTAGGATCAAATCCTGCTTGCCCTACTTCCTAGATGTGTGATCTTGGGCAGTGTTATGGGTTGAATTGTATCCCCTCCCAAACTCATGTTGCCATCCTTAACCCCCAGTATCTCAGAATATGATCTTTTTCGGAGATAGCACCTTTACAGAGATAAACAAGTTAAAACAAGGTCATTAGGGTAGACCCAAAGCCAATACTATTGGTGTCCTTACAAGAAGGGGAAATTTGGACACAGACACACATAGAGGGAGAACAAGTTGTGAAGAGACACAGAGAAGATGGCCATTTACAAGTCAAGGAGAGAGGACTGGAACAATTCTTTCCCTCAGCCCTCAAAAGGAGGCTGCTAATACATTGATTTTGGACTTCTAGTCTCCAAAACTGCGAGACAATAAATTTCTATTGTTTAAGCCACCCAGGCTGTGGTATTCTGTTAGGGCAGCCCTAGAAAACTAATACAGGTAGTGACTGTTTCCCGGAGCCTCAGTTCCCATAGGCCTGAACAGGAATTATAATGGCACTTGCCTCACAGGTTGCTATGAGGCTTTGATGAGATGATATCTATACTGACAGCACTTACCACAGGATTAGGCACACACAGGTACTCAATAAATGGTAGTTGCTTTTACTATTATGGTTGTTATAAATTCATACATTTATTGTATATACTTATACATTTACTCATCTATTCCAGATAATACTGAATTGTACACCTTCCAAGCATCAGGCATGTGGGCCCTGAGGTTGAACAAATCTCTGCTCTCTGGGGTCCTTGGCAATGCACCGAGATAGCCTTATCCTCATAGGACACATACAATCCACATACACACAAATGAGCTGATGGGAGTGAAAATGCCTAGGAGTTTGCCCATGTGTGCACATATGTGTGTACATAGGTGTTAATGTGTGCATTGGTGCATCAGTATAACCATGTGCACATGCATGTTAGGGTCTGTGCATCTAGGTGCCCAAGTGCATACCTGTGTGTGTTGGCACATAGTGTGTTACATATGCGATGTTTTTACCATGTGTGTGCACAAATGCTCATGGGTACATGAATGTGCATGTCAAGGCATCAGAACAGATGCACCAGTATGAGTCTGGATGCATGTTGCTGAGCAAGGGTGGATATGTGGGCCAGTGTGTGTAAGAACAGGGCCCAAAGCTGATGCCCTCTGCTGCCTACAACCCAAGAAGAAGCTCTGAGAGGTCATCTCAGCCCTCTACCAGCCTCAAGGAGACACATACCCCTTCCCTAAGTCAGACTTGAATGCTCTTGTGCCCAGAGACCACCCCAGGACCCTCCCCAGTGCATAGCCCCAGTTTTCAGGAAGTTCTTCCAGCATTCTGACCACAATCCCTGGGTGATACTTTAGAAACCAGTAGTCCCAAAGTCCCCAAATGAAAGATATCAGCCCTATGTTCCAGGCACATGTTGATCCTACATCCTCATTCAGCTTCCCCGAAACCTGCCCTTCCAAAGGTGAGAGGTGGGATCTCACATTCCTAAAGGCCTCTCCAATTTGGGTCTCCTATTCCTATCCTATTCCTACCCTAGAATGCCCAATATCAACACTCTCTGTCCCACCACCATCCCCTTGGAGAGGAGGTGGGGTTGTTACTTGGCCTCTTTCCCACCATCACAGGATCTGATGTTTGACAAAGAAGTGTGGCTGGACTTGGGTCTAAGAGAGGAAAGCCTGCAAGCACTAACCAGGCCAGTGACCAGTGGGCATCTGTAACTGTTGGAACTGTGAGGGGGTGATACTTTCTGAGGGTGAAAAAGGCCCAAAGCACTAGGGCTTATGGGGGGAGATCCACCTCCAGGGAACTGACCTCCTACGCCACTCCCACCATTCCCTGCCCAGGACCTGGTGGAGCCCCTAAAGGACCAGACTTGGGGAACCAGAGACAGTTGGGCCAGACTCTCTACTCCCCAAAGTAGTGTCTGAACCACAGAGTTCCAGTTCTGGGGCTAATAGTAATAACAATGTTATAAGTTCACATCTATCATAAAATTACTAAGTACCTGGAACTACACTCAGCACTTTCCATGCATTGAAGCCACACAGTTTTGGTGAGGTTAGGGACTATCAGTATTACCTCCATTTTACAGTTGAAGAAACCAAGGCACAGACAGTGTAGCTCATCTGTCCTCCAGCAGGCAGCAGAGCCAGGAGAGCCCACTTCTCTTAACCATGGAGACCTGACCTTACAGAATGACCCTAAACAGTCCCCTCTCCTCTCTCAATCCCCCAGTCTGTGCAGTGAGGATGCTGATCACCATGACCTCCCATCACTGTGGGACTCCCAGCTCTGACACCTGAGTAAGGGGACCATGCCTCAGAGTGAGGTCTAGGGCCTCCTCCCCTGGGGTCTTGGGAAGTATGCAGATGACAGGACCACCCCAGACCCACTGAATCAGACTCTCCACCTACTGTTCCCCCTCCCTCCCTATATCTGCAAACTCACAGGCCAAGTAGTCTGCAGTGCACCAAGGTTTGAGAATTTCTGGGGTGGTGGGAGCCCCAGGTGGAAAGGAAGGTAGGGAAAGTGGAAAGCACCCCCTTTCAAGCCTTGCTGGAGTAACTTCAGGTCACAAGTTTGGGGATGCTCTGAAGCTTGACTACCACTCTTTCCTCACCCAATGGGAAATTCCTCATCTAATGGGGAGGAGATTTGTGAATTCCAGAGGTGCTCCCCATTATGGAGGTGGGGAGGAGGAAAAAGTGAGTTCAGCCTTCCCCCCCCCCCCCAAGCCATCTCCTCCTGCCATCCCTGAGCCAGACAGGCACAAGAGTCTGAACAGATACCCTCTAAAAAAAACTTGAGTCCGGGGGGAACAATCCACACAGCTGAGGGAGGGGGCGCCTGAGGGGTGGGGTGGGGGTGGGGGCCGGCTAGAGAGGCAGGAAGGTGGAAACCGGCCACAGACAAAGGCTGACCCCAGTCAGGCCAACTGGCCAGCCAGCCCACCCCACCCCCCTGCAGCAGGCAGCTTGGCAGGGCTGAGCGCCAGCTCCTAGATCCAAACTGAGTTCCCACCGAGCGTGCTTAATGCAGCGGCGGTGACATTTCTGCCGTCAGAGGCAAAAACAGGAACCCGGCCATTTTGATGAAGGGCGCCCAGAGTGCGGCGGGAGATGAAGGAGGGTGGGGTCCAGACTCCTGCACCCGCCATCCTAACCGCCCACTCCAGCCTCTGCCCAGTACCCAAGCCTGGCAGTCACAAAACTAGGGTCCCCAGACAGTAAGGCAACCCCCCCCAAACACACACACACACTGTCTTGCATAGGTGGGGAAACTGAGGCCATACCACTGACACTACCAGACATGGAGAAGGTAAAACAAGGGACCCAGAAAAGCCCTGGGGGAGAATGCCTTGAAGAATGTTCTAGTGGGAGTGCCTGTCTGGGAAGCCAGGGAGCTGAACCTGCCGGACTGCAATGACCGGTCTCAAAAGAGAGTGCACACCTGGCCCCCAACACGGGCGTGCCCTTATGAGGGCGCTCGCTGTGCTTCTACCTCTCCAAGTAGCGAGAGGGTTAAGCTTCCTCGCGGTACTTGCCGCAGTAAGTGGAAAGGAAAGAAGTGTCAACTCTGTTCTCACCACAGCGGGGCTGTCGGATGGCACCTCCCCCCACCCGGCGCACCCCGCCCGGCCGGCTCCCCCGCCCTCCCCTCGGAGTGCGCGCACATACACCTCCCACCGCTTTGCCCAAATTATTTTCGATCCCGGGAGACTCCGGATGCCAGACGCGCTCCGCGGCGGCGACAGCGGCCGCGCCTGATTCATTGCGCCAAAGCTGCAGATGCGACCTCCCGCCTGCGCCCTGTGCCCTGGCCTGCGCCCGGCTGCGTGCGCGCCTGGAGAGATGGGGGGGAGGAGGTGGCAATTTGTAGGCGCTCCCCCCACCCAAGAGGCGGGCCCCGGCCCCCCGGGGCCAGGTCCCCAGTCCCCAGCTTCCTGGGCTGCTCTAATTAGCTTCCTCGGGGGGCGCCACGCGGCGTAAGGGGCGGCAATTTCCCGGCTGGGCTGCGGGGAAAGCGCTCCCACCGCCTGGGAAGGTGAAATGGGAAACTCGATTCAAAGAGAGCTTTCCTCCCCCCCTCCCGCCAAGCGCCGTAGAAAACGGGTTTGAAATTCCTCCTCTTTTTTTTTTTTATTTATAGTGCACCGTCTCCATGGAAACCGCGGAGGAGGTCACGGTAGCTGGGCCCCCGCGCGTCACCCCGCGCCTCGTCGGCTGCAGACGCCAGGATTGCGGCCTCCCAGGCGCCGCGGCCCGCGTGGACTCTACTCCGAGTTCCCCGCCCCCGCTCCACACCGCCCGCGGCTCCAGCCATATGACTGTCGGGTCCCAACTGGAACGGCGCACCTGGGCACCGGTGCGCTAGGCTATGCCTCTGTCCCCGTACTCTGGCACGGGAGACTGCGCCAAGAAACACGTGCGCGGCTCCAAGACGAGAACACGTGCGGCAAGATGCCGCGGAGGGGCTCGTTGCACTTGTGAATGCCCTGAGGGATCGACCTATATAGGCGCACCACTCCAGAGCTCTAGCTAAAATGAGACCACTGGTGGTTAAGAACCCGGGCTCGGGAGTCAGCCAAGTCCCGCCTAAGTAAGTTACTAGCTATGTGACTTCGGGCGAGTCACAACCTCTCTGCATCTCAGCTTGCTCGTCAGCAAAATGGATTTGTTGTGAGACTTGAGACAAAGTACATTAAACGTTTAACACTGCCTTAGTCACGTGGTTCCGAAAACTGGTAGTTGTGGTTAGGGTTATTTTTTTCCAGGCTGCGAAAGCCGAGGCCTAAAAGGTGTTGCTAAAGGGCGCGGTCAGCCTGAAGGCTGGGAGTTACACCTTGGGAGCTCCCCAGCACCTCAGCCTAGACTCACAGGTGGGAAGGGAGGGGACGCGTGCCCGCTGCGCAGGGCCTGGGCCACATCTGCACCCGAAACCCTGGAAACGGGGCTGCTCGCGGCGCCCCCCTCCCCCGCCCCCGCCCAGCACCATTAGCAACAGGCCTGCCAGCCCTCCCTCCCTGGGCTGAGGCCGCACCTGCCCCACCGGATGGCCGCCCAGGGACCAGGCCTTGCCCCCCACCGCGCACACTTCCTCCCGGACCCCAGAGCCCCGTCGGGCGCGTAGGGGGAGGGGACCCGGCCGCCCCCGCCCCGCCAGCTTCCCACAGCCTGAGCTGCCCGGAGCCGCGGAGGCAGGAAGTCTCAGAGCCGGGGCGTGGAGGCGGGGTAGGGGCAGGAAGTTGGGGGTGACTCTCCCAGAGACCCCAGACGGGGCCCCGGCGTGGGAGCGGGGTAGGCGGGCGCGTAGGGATTAAGGGTGCCCCTCCTGTAGCTGTAGGCCGTGTGACCCCGGCCGGAGAGCCCCGCTGGGTGAGGGCGAAGGCCGCTACCTCTGGCGACCCCCAGCAGCGTGCACAGGGAGGGAGGGGCTGCCTTTGTCTACTTTGCCGCAGAGACAGCCCCCCACAACCCCTCCCCCCCGCGCCCCGCCGGGCCCTGCACAGCCCGGGTTTTCCATCCGGCCCGGCTCGGCTCGGCAGCTGTCAGGGGACCGAGCTGACCTTCGCGAGCAGGGAGTTTCAATTAGCCGCAGATCAGATAAGCGGGCGGGCCCGTCTCTCCGGGCACCGCGGGGGCGCAGCCCCGCCCCCGCCACGCCGCGCCAAACGCGCTCCAGATGGGAACAAAGATGAGGACGCAGCTCCACCTGCCTCCCTGGGGAGGGGGGAAGAAGAGGCCCCGCCGGGAGGAGCTTCCCACCGGGGTAAGGGGTTGCGCACCCTCCCCTGCCCGTCTAGGATCTCACGCCGGGACAGGGGTCTAGCCAAGATGATCTTTGCGGCTCTGCTTGCCTCCTGCACTGCGGAGTGGTGTCTGAAGCGCTGACCTCATCCCCAGACGGGCATCGTGTCCTCCCTCCCCTGAAGGGAGTCTTTTGCCATCTCTGATCTCATCCAGAGCGCTCCCTGAGAGGCTGAGAGGAGGCTAAGTCCAACAAAAAAAGGAAACTGAGGTAGAGAAGGGTTAGGTCACACCGACCACATTCTTTCAGATGTTTATTGAGTATCTAATGCCTGCCAGGCACTGTTTAGACTATGGAGACAACAAAAACAAAAATAGTCTACTTCCCAGCCTCATAGGACTTACAGGGAGTCAGACTATAATCAAGTAAACAGTTGAACAAGAGCATTTCAGAGTCTGAAGAGCCATGAAGATATTAAAATAGGTCATGTGAGACTGACTTCTTCAGGGAGGGGACTATAGTAGCTATGGTAGTCAGGGAAGGCCTCTCTGAGGAGGTGACATCTGAACTGAGGCCTGAAAAGCCAAGAGGAGCCAGCCAAGTAAAGGAGAGGGTGTGGAGCATGCCACTGTGTGCACAGTCCAAAGGGGAAGCAGATACAACAGCAGGGCTTTGCAGAGCAGGGGAGGTGTCAGGGTTTATGCAAAGTGGGTTCTAAGCTGGGATGACATAGTCCGACTTAAAATTTTGAAAGATCTCTCTGGCTACTGTATAAATCAGAGTAAGGCAAAGGTGCAAGCAGGGAGACCCGGAAAGACGGAGAGGATGGGCTGGAAGGGGGAAAAACGTGGATGAGAGGTTGCTGGATTAGTGATATATTTTGGCAAATGAAGAGGATGTAGGGTAGGGGTGAGGCAGAGCAACAGAAGCTTGGTGAGAGATGCAGGATTTGAACCCAAGCTGGCCTTTGGAAGCATAAAGGAGCTGCTTAGAGGTGAAGGGCAAATCTATGGAGCAGGAATGCCAGGGTTCAAATCCTGGTACTGATATTCACTACCTGAGTGACCTTGGGCAAGCGTCTCTATGAATTTCTTCAAGCATTTCAAAAGAAAAGGAGGATTGTCATTGTAAGGTTTGAATATGATATGACATGTGAAAAGTGTTTATCACAGCCCTGGCCGATTTGGCTCAGCGGTTAGCGACGCGGTCCAGAGAGACCCGTGTTCGGTTCCCGCTAAGGGCACATACCTCGGTTGCAGTTTGTCCCCGGCCCTGGTTGGTCGTGCGGGAGGCAGCCACTCAATGTGTCCCTTTCGCGTCGATGTTTCTCTCTCTCTCTCTCCCTCCCACTCTATCTGAACAAAAAATGGAAAAGTGTCCTCGGGTGAGGATTAAAAAAAAAAAAAGTGTTTATCACAGAGCCTAGTAGAGTAGGTGCTCAGCCCTGGCCTGTCTGGCTCAGCGGTTAGAGAGTTGGCCCGAGGACAAGAGTCTCAGGTTCGATTCCAGTCAAGGGCACGCTACCTCGGTTGCAGCTCAGTCCCCGGCCCTGGTCAGGGTCCTGTGGGAAGCAACCAGTCAATGTGTCTCTCTCACATTGATGTTTCTCTCTCTCTCTCTCTAAAAAAAAGAAAGAGTAGTGCTCAGTAAATTTTGGTAATGGGTGTTGTTGCTATCCCACCCTTCCTCCTCACAGGAAACTGCCACTTCCTACCAGAAGCATCACCTGGCCTTGTTTTCAGTTGCTGAGGGCAGGAACTCCTCCCACCCCCACCCCCACCCACACCTTTGTTTGGAGGGCAGTTGAGGGGGTGGGATCATTAGAGAGAGACCCACCCAGTCGGTATTCCCTAAACTGACTGCTGGGATCCCTCCTCATCCCAGGACCCCTACTCACCATTCTGGAGTAACCCTCCTAGCCCTTCAGTGGCCTCAAGATGGGCCTGCCCTCCCTGCCTGCCAGAGCAGTCGCCAGTATTCAGTATCATTCATTCAATCACTTGAGTGACCCTCCAGAAACTGGCTGTGGTTGGGACAGAGAAAAACATACCCAGGCCCTGCCCTCAGGCAGATGCTTGGACAACACAATTGCTGTTGGTTTTCTAGGAGCTCAGAGCTAATAAACAGAAGCTTCCAGAGGTGAAGTGCTTTGCCCCAGATCACACAGCTGGGAATCAAACCCAGGTCTGGCTGAGGCTAGAACAAGAGAATTTAACCATTCTGCTATCTGGTTTCACATCACCCAGAGTCCTGTGGAAATGGAGTTTGCCATCACTTCCCTGTGTGCCTGAGGCTTCATCTGAATCCTCAGGAGCCCAGCTTGGTGCCAGGTATGCTTGGTGCCAAGTACTGCTTGAACAGGTAGCATCCTTCTGGAAAGCAGTGATGAGGCCTGCTCTCACCTCCACATCTCCTCTTGGGCTCTGGGTCCCCCATAGCCCATTTCAGAGCCTGTCAGAGTTGTTGACTAGAAAAAGAAAAGTTCTAGTTTGCATAATATTTGCATCTGTTTTGCAAGCTGTTCATATAACGTCAAAATGCACAGAGGCCAGGTCCTCATACCCTACTCCCTCTCGGCATGTCCCCTACCTGATGACCCAAAACGAGGTGGGAGTTTGGGGGGAGTATCCATTTAGGGTCCCCCTAAGCTTGTCTACTTACAATGTATGGGGACAGAGATGGGAAGTTTCCTGCCTACTCTTATTCCTCCCTCCCCTCCATTCCTTACTGGGAGAAGTGTGGTGGGTCAGAGCAGGGAGGCCAGTGGCAGGCCAGTGTGCTCACATGTGTGCAGGTACACACACACACACACACACACACACAGCAGTGCAGCAGGAAACATCTGGGGTCTGGGTTGCGAGCCACCCCATGACAGAGGTTGAGCAGAAGGGAAAGGCAGAAGTTGAGCAGAAGGGAAAGGTGGAGGTGATGCTATAGTGTTGCTGCTGCTGGTGACGGATGGCTGATGGCTGGGCTGCCCCCTTCACATCCTCATACCCCAGCCTTTCCCCACACCAGGGCAGTCCACCCCCCTCATAGCCAACCGCACACTTACACACCCTCTGATATGGCTGCTTGGACTGGAGGGAACGGAGAGAAGGGACAGGAAGAAATAGAGACATCAGTAATGGGATGGTAGCAAGGACTGGAAAGAAGGAAACTGTGGCTCTGTAATCCTGGAAGAAGAGGGGAAGAGTCTGTGCACAGCCTAGACTCAGCCTGAACCTTTAACCAGATCCAAAACCAACTAGAGACCCTGACATGGGGATGAAGGAGGAGGGAGCTGCTGTGATTGGCTGATGAGGTGTGACCCACATAAGTTAACAGAGGCCAATAACCTATCCTAATTGGACTGAGACACCATTGTAATGAGTGTCTTGGGATCTGATTGGCCATGAGGTATCAGCAGTTGAGGACTGATTTACAGAGGCATCTTGCAGTCTGCACATAACCCTTCCTCCACTCTAGGTTGAGATTTCAGGCTTGGAGGTACCCAGAAGCTGAATAGAAACTAGAGATCCAGGAACTCAGAATGGTGATCTTACATAGGGTCCTTTGCTGGATGGGAGACAGCAGGATATTTACTGAATGGCTTTGTGCCAGCCATGTGGTGGGCGCTGAGTGTAACACAGGGTGCTGACAGCCTGGCAGAGATCTTCAGACCTACAGACAACCACTGCACAAACACTGCTCATGGAGCCCTTCCTAGAGGAGGCCTCTCAGGGGCTGGTCTCCAAAGGATGGATAAAGAAAGTGACAAGACATTAACTGAAGGCACAGTGGGCAGGAACTGCTTCAGAGTGTATGGGGACAGCAGGGACTAGGAGAAAGAAAAGTTAGGAGGTGGATTGTGACAGGCCTTGAATGCCAAGCCTAGGAGCCAGCACTTTGACAGGAAGGAAGAGGCATGAAAGGTAGATGCAGACTGGCGGAAGGGGCTTTGAGACTCTCGCCTGCCACCCTCGCTCGCAGCTCACACCTTACCCCTTCCCTGGAACAAGGAAAGTGTCAGGCCTGTGTGCGGGTCCCTATATACCATCAACTCCATGTGCCCACCACCTGTACAGTATGTTGGGTTCTGCCTCTGCAATGGACTGAATGTTTGTGTCTCCCCAAATTTGCATGTTGAAACCTAACCCCTAATGTGATGGTGTTAAGAGGTTGTTTAGGTCATGAGGGTGGAGCCTTCATGAATGGGATTAGTGCCCTTATGACAGGAATCCCAGAAAGCTCCCTCATCCCTTTCATCATGCTATCTGTGAACTAGGAAACGGGTCTTCACTAGACACCACATGTGCTAGCACCTTGATCTTGGACTTCTCCGTCTCCAGTACTGTGAGAAATAGATGTTTGTTGTTTAAGCCACACAGTCTATGGCATTTTTTTTTATAGCAGCTCAAATGGACTAAGCCCCTATACCCAGGAGAGGCTCCCTAGGGTGCCCTCAGTTGAACTCCCAGAGGAACCTACCATCCTGGTGTAGCCACTCCTAGCCCCTTGCCTCTTCTTGTGTATGCCCCCATCACCAGCCTATGCCAGGCTGGCAGAAACCGTCACCATCATCTCAGCCCTTATACCTCTAGGGGCACAGAGTCCTGGGGAATTCCAGTTACCATTACTTACAGTCACAGAATCTCCTGAGCCTCAGTTTCCTCACCTCGGATGCAGATAACATCAACTTTCTAAGATTCTTGTGAGAATTAAGTTGGATGAAGTCCTTAACAGAATGCCTGAATTTAATTTATTTAATATCTATTTATTGAGTGCTTTCCATGTGCCAGGTATTGTTTTAGGCACTGGGGTTTCAGCAATAAGTCATAGGGACAAGGTCCCCTGTTTTCAGGGGTTTCCATTCTAGAGAGAGAGAATGAATATAAACCACAAATATGTAAATGAAGGAATTTTACATTATGACAATGCTGTGAAAATATAAATAGGGTAATGTAATAAGTTGATATAATAACATAACTGGAGGTAGGGGGCGGATGTTTTGGATAAGGTTGTGAGGGACCTTGTCTCTGAGGTGTCATTTGAGTTGAGATCTGAATAATGAGGAGGAGTCAATCATAGTAAGAGGCAGAGGAAGGGTGTTCCAAGGAGCAGAAACAGCAAGTGCAAAGGCCCTGAGGCAGGAAGAGCTTGCCCTGTGGGGCGGGTGGTGTGACTAGAGCCTGGGGAACAGGGAGGGCAGAGGCATGGGTACTGGGGGTCTTCAAGGACCTTGGAAGGAGTCTAGTTTTAATTATTTTAATTCCAAGGACCATAGAAAACCATTGGAGGTTTTCAGCAGGCATGCTGGGAACTGATTTACACAGTAATTGTTCAATAAAGGCTTGCCGTTGCCATTATGAATAATAATAATAATACGAAGCCCAGAGAGGAATAGCAATATGCACAAGGTCACAGAGTCCCCATCCCACAGCCCCTTTCTCCTTTGATTGGCTTTCCTCCTCCCCTAAGGAGTCCAGTGGATCAGCCCCAAGCCTGGCGGGAAGGAGGTGAGGGCAGCCTCCCTTCCCTCATTCCCGCTCCTTCCCTCCGGCCATTTCCCGTGCTCCCGGCGCCTGCGTCCCAATTAGCCAGCGAGGCTGACGGCCTCGGCTCCGAATGACAGACACCTCCTGTCACCCCCTGACGGGCGAGGAGATTAACTCTGAGCAGCACCGGCTCCAAGGGACTACAGGGAGAAGAGAGGAAGGGGGAGGGGATGACCAGGCCACCCCCCACCAAGGGCCCCAGTGCCTTGATAGAAAGGGGGGCAAGAGAAGGCCCCTATTCTCAGAGAAGAGCACTAGCAGGCTGGTACTCTGCCCCCACTCTCCTGATTGGCCACTCCAGCTGGGACCACTGCCTCAAATGCCACCCTTAGCAGCTGTGAAGGGAGGGACTGTGCCTCACCTGTGGGTGCTTCACATCTGAACCCTAGGTTCTGGGTGTTACAGAGGCATCATGGGCACAGAGTGGGGTGCCCAGTAAACATTTGTGGACTACTTTGCTAAGTACTTTTTTTCATGCAGACTCTTTCAATACACATACACACACACACACACACACACACACGCACACACACTTTACAGAACAGGAAACTAAGGCACAGAGGTGGAGGGACTGGTTCAAAGATCACACAGATGGGCTGGAATCTGAACTGAGGCTGCCTGATGCCAAAGCCAGGTGTCTAACCACTCCTCTCCCTAGGAGGAGATGCAGCTCATGGTATTTAAATATTTTCAGTCCACTTGGGAGCAATGAGACACAAGCCCTGGAAAAGGGAATTAACATAGCAATTCTGGGCATAGACACTAAGCACCAGGCTGGGGGTCAAAAGTTCCAGGTAACACTCCTAGGTGAGTGGAGCCAGGAGGGATGGGACACAGAGTGGAAGTGAGTTTCCTAGAGAAGAGGTGAGTTGGACCTCTAAACACAGGTATGACTGGTCTAGTGTTCCAGGAAGAGAACTGCATGGGCAAAGGCTTGAAGGCAAAACTGAGAAAGACAGGATGTCAGGTTGCAAGTCACAGAAACCCAACACACATTGGCTTAAGCAAAACTGGAACATATTGGTTCATTCAGAGACTCAAAGGGAAGAGTGTTTGACTTCAAGTACAAAGATCAGTTTTCCTTTGCTGGCTTAATTCATGGATAGCTCTCCCCAAGTGATGGTGGCTTCAAATTTCCACGCTACCATACCAGACAACCACCCTCCCCATAATCCAACAAAAGCCCTGGGATTCAACCTGATTGGCCAGGGCCAGGTAACATGTCCATCTCTGAACTAATCACTGTATTCAAGGAGGAGGAGTCTGCTGATTGGCCAGGTCCTTCAACACCAGCAATAGGTGGAACCCCTCTAGAGCCCTAAGGGTGGTGGGGGAGGGGAAAGGGGCAGTCAACACCAAGGCTCCCCAGTTGCAGTGCTGGATTGTGGGCCCTGGATGACTCCTTCATGGGCAGCCTGAAGACCCCCACTGTCCCCAATTCCAAGAGTTCCCACCTGTAAATGACATCCACCAGTCTAGCTCTGGCCAGGTGAGAGGGGGCTCCAGGAAGGCTCCTGACCCAGGACAGGAGGGCTTTGAGGGTTCCCCTGCCCTAGCTTGCTCCATAGGCCTTCCTGGTCTCTCTACCCATCCTTCACCCTTAGCCCAGCTATAAGTTTCCCCTAGAGTTTGTTTCATTACCAGGGTCCTTAGCCTTTTACAAAGTCACCAGCTCTGACTGCCAAGAAGGGCAGTCTTGCAATAGAAAAGACTGTGGCCAGGTGCCAGGAAAGACTTCTACAGAGAGAGTGTTCCACCCTGTAGCTAGGGATGGGCATGGCTGTCAGTGTTAGGAAGCAAGAGAACACCCAGGCCAGCCTCCAGGTAAGGGTGAATGTTGTTGCAGTAGCTCCTCCTAGAGCTAATGACCCTGGAGATAATGAGCTCACTTCACTAGGAGGAGGAGGAAGGCACTGTACTTTTGACAGTCTTGCTCAGAGTTTGGAGCATGGACTTGGAAGTCACACTGACAAAGGTTTGAATTTTGGGTCAGCTGAGTGACCTCGCCAGCCTTGGTTTCCTCATCTGTAAAATGGGGATAATACAAGGCCTGACCTCAAGATATAGCAAAGTTCAAATGAGATACTGCATCCAGGTGCTAGCATCACTCCTGACCCAGTGACTCTTCCATAAAGGGGTAGCTCTTACTACTAATATTCTTCTTCTAGGTCTGTCCAAGACTAGCCTTTCGCCTGGAGCTCCCCAAAGCTCTTTCTGGACCTACCTCAGTTTCTCCATTTGTACTTCCAGCCCTCTCACTCCTAGGGTGGGTGACTTGGATGATCTCACTGAGGGGAGGACCCCTCCCATATCAGTCAATCCATGGGGGGTAGCGAAGGCAGCAGGCAATGCCCAACCAATGTTTTCACCAGGCTGGGCAGGCAGCGCCAGGCAGGCGGGAGCTGGTCAGGTTTTTAATTGAACGCGATGCAAATGAAATGTAAATACCATGCAAATAAGCTCCTGCCAGGAGGCGTTGGGCTGGGAGCATAGGGAGCAGGGAGCAGGGAGGAGACTGCTGAGCAGGGGCCCTCCCCTGTCCCCTTTTTTCTCTCTCCTGTGGCTGCTCACGCCCACCCCCTGGTGCTGCCCACCCAGACAGTCCGTTACATTCTGAGAACTGCAGGCACTGCATCGCCCCCACAGCTCCCTTCCAGATCCACTTCCCTAACCCTGTGGCTCCTGGTGGTGGTGGTCATAGGGTGCTCAAGGAGGAGCCAGGGATCCTGTGGATGAGACTAGACTGACACAAACACTCATAGTCACACAGAAAGACCCACTCAGAGACACAGAGGAGACACACAGATATACACATGCAGAGACCCACATTCCCTCTCAAGCCCCCCACAACACAGACCCACACGGACAGCCCATCGCACAAATACACACACTGCACATTGTCACACACACAGCAGGAAAAATTGACCTAGTCATAGGGGCACACACATGTATACACACATGCACACACACAGCAGGAAAAATTGACCTAGTCATAGGGGCATACACATGTATACACACACGCACACACACACAGAGTCTGCCCTCCCATGAGAACTGCAGACTGAAGTCCCTGTGCTGGCCTGGGGTCAGGGTTGGGGGGTAGAAGGGACAGGCACCCTGTGTGGTCAGAGCCTGGTGGTCAGAGGTAGTCCAGATGGGCAGTAGGGGGTGAGAGGATCCTTCCGGGTGGCCTGGGCTCTTTGCCCACCCCACCCCCCATCCCAAGACACATCACTATACCCCAGGACTCACAGCCACTAGACAATGACAGGTGTTGGTCCATCCCCCAAGTCCTGGGGTACTGGGTCCCATCCTGAGATCTGGAATCCCCCTGTGATTCCATATCCCCCACCCCACTCCTAGGCAGCCAGACATTTGAGTGAGGTTGGCCCAGGTGACAGGGCCTGATGTGCTAGGTAGGTCAGGAATCCATGCCCCACTCTGCAACGGGGTAGGGGATGAAGCACAGGGGAGTGGGGGGAAGACTGAGCAGTATGGACAAAACTCCATTCCACCCAGGATCCACATCTGGGGGTGGTTCCAGCCCCCACTCTGAGGTGACTCACATCCCACATTTAACTCTCATTAGCGCCTCAGAGCCCAGCTGGGAGGGACAACCGCCAACTTCCCCCAGCAGACAGGGAGATCTGGGTGGGCCGCCCTCACAGCCTCAGTTTCCCCCCAGGGGTCTGGCCCGGTGTCAGAGGCTGCGTGGGAGAGCAGTGGCTCATAGTCCCCTCATCTGAGCTACGGTTGTCCTCCGCCCCACGGAATGAGGGACTGGGTGTGGCCTCTTCCAGGAACCCCCGCCCCAGTCCCCCACCGGATGCCCCGCAGCCTCAGATAGTCCCCCACCCCAACCAGTGCCCAAGGGTCAGGAAGGAGGGGCGGGGGCAGATGGCGTCGGATCTGAGGCTGCAGAAATTGCGGACGACCCGCCGCCAATCGGGCCGCTGCGCCCTCCAACCACACTGCCCCCTCGGCCTTACACAGGGCGGGGGCGGATGAATGGGGGCCAGAGAAGCAGGGACGTGGCCAAGGATCCATGGCCGTTCTGGCCTCCTTCCTTCCCCAGTTCCACCGGCCGTCTCTGCTCTTATTTTCACTAAAACTGCCCTGTTCCGTAGTCTCTCCGGGTGCGCAGGACGCCCTAGGCGCAGGCCCCTGGGAGGCCAAGGCGCAGGCCCCCACCGCGCCCCAGGAGAGGCCAGTTCCGCAGCCTCCACCACACTCCCTCCCCCTTTCCCCTCTCTGTGGGAAGGAGGCAGCTGGGGCGGGGGTGGCCGCGGGAGTGTCTTGCCCGTGTGATCGTGCCGAGCCGGGAATTCGGGGCCATGTGGGAAAGACATTAGTGCCGGCCGCCCTGCCAGCCAGGAATGCGCCCCCCGCTCCGCAGCCGCCGCCTGCCTGGCCCAGAAATGGTGACTCACCCGCTCCGTGTTCCCACCCCCTCATCTTGCACCCTCCACAGCCCACCACAGGCCTGGCCACCGGCTTTCCAGCCTCCCTGCCTTTGCTCGGGCTGGTCCTGTTACCTGCCTTGCCCATCCTCCAGTCTCTACCAACCTCCTATAATACTGAACTAGATCGCTCCTCCTGGGGAGTCCTAAAAGGCCCCTCCCCAGGTCTGTCTATTCTCCGACTCTTGCTCTGGTTAGAACACTCCTTTGGGACTTAGCCCCTCTGGCTGTCTCCCTCACTCCAGAATGACTCACCTCTGGGCCCCCACACCCAGCACAGGGCCTGGAGTACAGGGCAGGTGCAGAAAAAAGAAAGGAGTCAATGTAACCTGTTCTGTTTGGGAAGCTGTGGGGGGTACTGTTCCTCTGGCTCCTCCTCTGTGACCTTGGAATAATAAACAATGCCACCTACTTCATTGGATGGGTGGCCTTGGATCCCTTATTCCCCTTGTCTGAGCCTTGCTTTCTTCATTTGATACAGTGGGAATAACAGTACCTGCCCCATGTGCTAACAGGGGTGGCTTGATGCAGAATCTTTTGTCTGTAAAATTCTCAGCTCAGGCAGGGCCTGCCACTGAGAGGGATTCAATCACAACAATGGTGGTGATGATATTACTAGTAATCACAACTATTTAATGAACACCTACTATGTGCCAGGATTCAGACTGGGTACTTTCTAGACATTACCTCATATCATCCCTGCCTCAGTCCTATGAAGTAAGTTCTGTTATTCTTTTACAAATGAGGAAACATTGAGGCTTGGTGAGGGGAAATCACAGACCCAGGAACCTACAAGTGGCAGAACCTCTGCCCACACCCAGGGCTCTGGTCCCAGCACCCAGAGCTCTTCAGAGTTCATGTAGAACATCCTTTTCAAGTGACCCTTCCAAAGACCAAACTTGGCCCTGGCTGGGTAGTTCAGTTGGTTGGAGCATTGTCCCTATGCACCAAGGTTTCAGATTTGATCTCTGATCAGGGCACATACAAGAGTCAACCAATGAATGCATAAATAGGTGGAACAACAAATCTCTCTCTCTCAATAAATAAATTTAAAAAAAAAACAACAACACCAAAGTGGGTTCCAGTAGGTGATCTCTTACAGCTCCCACTTTCATCGGAACCCCACTACCAGCCTCCCACCTCACCCAGGTTCACCTCTCATAACTTTTAATAAAAGGTAATAGCACCAAGCAGCGGGCATCAGCTTCATTTTTAATTATCTAATTTACATTTAATTTTCCCCACCAACGTGATGCAGTTTATTAATGTTTTACCTAAGAGCATCCATTTATAGGCTGAAAATATGTTCACAAAACTAATGGGCAATGCCTCTTTGGAGGCCTTGGTTCAGAGTGGGGGACCCAGCTGGGGCCTCAGGCCCTGAGACCCAGCAGCCCACATAGTTCAGGACATTGAAATAATTAATGGACAAATGTCCCAGAACCCTTTCAGAGCATGCTCCTTCTCTGCCAGCCTCCATAAAGAATGATTATTGAGTGCTTCCTTGGCCAGCCACTCTATGGGAGCATCTCATTTAATTCTTGCACCAATCCTTATAGACAGGTACTATTAAATACCTGTTCTGAAGATGGACAAACAGACCTGGAAAGATAAAGTGTCTGCCTAGGGTCACATAGTAACTGAAGGGAAGAACTGGCATTGCAAACTTAGGGTGCATGACTCTAAGCCCACTCTATGCACTGTGGGATTGGGGACCCCCTCAGAATATCTATGCCTTGATCCTGCAGACACCAGTTCTAAACTTTGAGACCTTGGATCAGTGGGGAAATGTGTGCCCTGTGGTTCTCAGGATGTCAGCCAAATTGGGTGACAGGGCCAGTGGGGAGGAGTGGGACTCAATTACTTGGGTCTCACAGCATTTGACCCCCCTAAGGATCGCTGAGATCTGGGTCTGGTTTTCCAGGCCTCTCAGTGCCCAGTGGCTGTGATTTCCATGGTGGATTCCATGGTCCTCAGGAGGGTCCTGGAAATAGCAGGGCGCCCATCTTTCCTCCCCCCATTGGCCCCCAGATGAGACAGGGCCTCCTCTAAAGCAGAACAGATGAACAAACATTCTGGTTTCCAGGAGAGAAGAGAGAGTAGGAAACCCAAAATAAAATCTGAGCTCAGAGCTGCCACAAAGAAGACACAGGCCCAAGGCAAATGGGCAGTGTGGATACTCACCTTGACCTCAGCTTTTTTTTATCCTCACCCGAGGACATTTTTGCATGTATCTTCAGATAGAGCGGGAGGGAGAGAGGGAGGAAGAGAGGGAGAGAAACATCGATGTGAGAGAGACATATCGACTGGTTGCCACCCACACGACCCCAACAGGGGCAGGGGACAAACTGCAACCGAGGTATGTGCCCTTAGCAGGAACCAAACCAGGTCTCTCTGGTCTGCGGGCTGACGCTCTAACCGCTGAACCAAACCAGTCAGGGCCTTGACCTCAGCTTTTGTGGACAGTGTGGACCCTCAGCTCAGCCTCAGCCAGGACTGGGTGGATGAGTGGTACAAACAGTGACTCCACACCTTGGCCAGGCCTTGGGCAGATGGACAATGTGCACTCACCTGACTTCAACCACACCCTGGGTGAGCAGGGTGGACCCTCACCTCAAGCCTCAGCCAGACCCCAGGTGGAGGCAGTGTGGACTGCCCCCGAGTCCCAGTCATGATCTCAAACAGGAACTCTTTGAGATTTGAGGGTACTAACCCCTGCCCTACTGTGAGGGCACAGATTATTTTTCAACAAATGCCTGGGGGGGCGGGGGCCAGAAACTCAACTTGCCATTGCTGAACAAGAGAGGGCCACCCTGGAACCAAAGGCCTGATTAGCGCCCTTCAAGGCATCCTTACCTCTCCAGCCTCAGTGTGCTTATCTAGAAAAGCAGGTTATGACCCAGCGCATTCTTCAGGATGCTGCCAGGACTGCTGCGGTAGTTCACTGAGATGGGCTGACCAGCGCTTGACCATCTATTCCATTCCTGAGCCTCTCTTCTTCCTTATAGCTCCCTTATTACACAAGAATAGAAACCAAGCCCTGGCCAGTTTGGCTCAGCAGTTAGAGTGTCGGCCCGCGGACCAAAGAGTCCCAGGTTCGATTCCGGCCAAGAGCATGTACCTCGGTTGCAGTTTGTCCCCAGCCCTGGTTAGGGTCATGTGAGTGGCAATCAATTGATGTGTCTCTCTCACATCAGTGTCTCTCTCTTTCTCTCTCTCTCTCTCTCTCTCTCTCTCTCTCTCTCTCTCTTTCTCTCTCTTCCTCCCTCTCTCCCTCCAGCTCTATCTGGAGATAAATGTAAAAATATCCTCTGGTAAGGATAAAAAAAAAAAAAGAATGGAAACCAAGGCCCAGAGAGGACAAAGGACTACCCTAAGATCACACAGCAAATTGGGGTCAGAGGTGGAAGTAGCACCCAGATCTGGGTTTCACACAGGGGTGGGACTTCAGGAGACTCATGGCCCATAGCACTGTGTGGAATAAGCCGCACCTCAGCACCTGGACCAGGCTGGGTGTGTGTGTGTGTGTGTGTGTGTGTGTGTGTGTGTTGTTGGGGGGGGGGTGAAGGGGTTTGCGGTGGACAGGGTGTCAGGGGAGCTGCTGCTGCCGCCTCTCTGGTATTTTTAGCCTTGAGAATGAGCTGAGCTCAGGACTCTAAGCAACCATTGACAGTGAGGGAAATGGGAAGGTCCCCACTGCCCCTCCCTACCACCACCAGCCTGGAGCTGATTTGGGGGGTAGGGGCAGCCCGGAAAAGGGTAGAGACCTCTGGGACTGGGAGTAGTCAGGCCCTGAGACCCTGCACCCCAGCCCACCCCCATCCAGGTCATCTTTCCAATGCCTTCTTCCGGGAGGTGCATCCGCACCGAGCCAAACTGGCAGGGACAAGCACCTCCATCTCACCCTCTGCTACCCTCTGCTTCCCCTGCTAGAAGCTCCAGGCCAGCTCTCCCCTACACCACCAGGTCAGAGCTGTGAGGTTCCCATGACAACCGATGACAGCAGCAGAGGCTGCTGGCCACAGGGTCAGGGGTGAGGGAGGTGTGGGTAGCGAAGCAGGAGAAGGGAAGGGGCCCAGTGCAAGGGTGGTGGAGGGGGCTGGAATGAAGGACCCCCAAAATTACAGCTTCCTCTTGAGACCTGACTGCCCAGGAAAGGCCTGGAACTTTGGCTGATTGATGCTGGAAGGGACTCCATTACAATGATTGGGAAAGCTAGGCACAGGAAGGGCTGGCTATGCCTTTGGTCATGTGATCATGAAGCCAGCTAGGGTATAGGGCTTGGGTGGTAACCCTTGCTCCCCAGCTCAGGACTCTGCAGCTTCTGGCCAGGGTGTTGGAGAGGTAAGAGGTGGGGCCCATCTCTAGGAAGTGAATGGGTCCAGAAGCCCTTCAACAAACCGGGCCTTTTTGTAACTTGGATTCCCCATCCTATAATGAGTGATCAAGGCCCCAAAACTGACAGGTCACTTCTTATCAAGCCTAGTCTCCACTTTGTAACACAGAATATGTTGTGGTTTCTCTGGAAGGGGACATGGCAGGGGACATGGCCTCCTGCTGACTCCCCACCCCAGTCCCAGGGGCCCAGAGTGGGATTGGGAATTTGCCCCACATACCCAGCTTGACTGAAGGCTTCACTCCAGACTTGAGTCCCTCCAAAAGCTACCCAGGTTCCAGAACCATCACTGGTTCCCACTGTCCCCAAGACAAAATATATCACTTATCCTGGAGCTTGAGGTTGACTCCACAATCCTCTGAGCTCCCTCCAGTGTGGTCTCCTCACTGTCCCAGAAGTACCAGTCTTCAGGCCTCCTAGGTAAGCAGCATAGTCCTTCGAGTCTTAGCCCCATTCACATCTCCTTCCAGAAGCCTTCTCGGTTCTTCCCGTCCACTCAGATCTCTTCCTCACCAGGGAGTACAAGGCTTGAGAGTTTACAAGGACCTCTTCACACAGGACTTCCCATTCGACCCTCATAGTATCTCTGGGAAGTGATGTTACTTGCTGGTGAGTAAACCAAGGCCCAGAGAGGAGAGCCTCTTGTACAAAGTCACACAGCCTGTGAGTGTCAACTTGGTACCCAGCTGCAGTCCCCCTTTTCTCTGGGGGCCCCCTCTTGGCAGTCACCAGTCTGTGGCACTGCAGTTGGGATCCTCAAGTTCACACCCAACAATTTCTTTCTCTAGCTCCTTCTACGTAGAGGGTCAACCCATGTCCTCTACCTTTAATTTATCCCTTTATTTAACATTATTGAGCACCTAACTTACCAGGTGGACAATCTCCTCCCCCTTGGAGCTCACTTTCTAGCTCGGAAGAGCAGCAAGTGAACAGGAGAATTCATCCAGTATGGTCCCGGCAGGGCTCTAATGGAGGCACCCAAGGCAGTGGGTGCCCAGGAGAGGGTTCTCCGGCCAGACTTGCAGAGTCAAGGCTGACTCCAACCACAGTTCAGCCTCTCTTAGGTCCTGCCTCAGTGGGGAATTTTACTCCCATGTCTAACCTCAACTCCCCTAAAAGAGTTTGTAAGTAGGAGACTGGCTGAGAAAGGTCAACACACAAGTCTTTGACCCCAGTGCTTTATCAACCAGCAGCCTTACTCTATATCTACGCAGGATCCCCTCTCTCCACTGTCTCCACACCCCCCCCCAAGGATGGTTAGAGGGGGCTGGCTGGACAGCAGACCCATCAGGCCTGGAGCCAACAGATCCACTGCATTCCTCTTTGAGTGCCCCAAGCTCAGCTCTGCTTTGGAGCACTGGCAGGCCAGTGTGACCAGTGGGACCAGCAGGAGGTAGGTAGGCAGACAAGAGTAGCTGCTGAGCCATCCTGGGAACAGAGGAGGGAAAGAGGACACAGGATTGCTTCTTGGTCCTCAGGGTCCCCAAGAGCCCAGGAACCAGAGAGGAAATGAGAAAGTAACCCAGTCTCGGTTCCTAAAATCTTCCCACCAGTTGGACTGGGGGCCATGGGGGCTGCAGGAGGCAGGGCAGGCTCCTGACATGGGACCCAGCATTCTCAGGGTGGGGGTGGGGGGGAGGGATGGCAGCAAGCACTGGGCACCCTCGTGATGAGGCTGGCTGCAGGGTGATTAATCTTGTGAGGCCTGTGCGTCAGCCCCCAACTCCTCAGCCTCCCATGGTCAACCCCACCCGCACTGCCCCGGGAGTTAATCTCCGCTCCGGGACTTCTCATAGCCGCTGTCACGGCTGCATTAATTCTCAGGCAAAGGGAGGCAGGAAGGAGGAAACACAGTTTGTGGGGGTAGCCTCCTTGGGAAGGTTTTGTGGTGAGCTGCTGGAGAGGAGGGGTCCCAAAGGATAGGGCCTGGGTTCCCTTCAAGGCTCAGCCCTAGCTGAAGGGTATGGGGGGGTCATCCATATTATCCCCCTCAGGCGATCAGAGCCCTTGTACCCCTGGCCTCAAGCCCTCACCACCAGCTGAGCCCCAAATGCAGTTTGCAGTTTTGACAGCAGATGTCTCTGCTATTATGATTTATCAAAATGCTTAAGGTAAATAATGTACACATATTTATATGGAAGGAGGGGGTGGTAGAAGGTGGGATGGACTGAACTGGGTCAGGGAGCTTTGGGGCCTAGGACTCAGAACACCCTCGCCTCTGTCCTCGGCCCTCCCCTCTCAGACCCGAGGCTTGACCCTAGCCTGGCCCTGGGGAAAGTGAGCTGGGGTGATATCAAGCCTGCCCAAGCCTGGCAGAAGGTCAGGGAGTGGGTGGACCTGTCTTGCTGGGCCCCAGCCAGGGCTGGGAAGCAGCCACCTGGGGGAAGCAGCTGAGCCAGCCTCACACCTTGGCCATGTTTCCATGGCTTCACTGCGTCCTGGCTCCCCAAGGCTCTGTCGCCTTATCAACAGTGGGCAGTGCCCTTGCCCTCACTTTCAAAGCCACTCCCCCCGGACCCCAGCAGCTGCCTGTGGATCCCGCTGGGGCAGAGCCAAAACTCAGCCACAGGCAGTGCCCACTCCTGGGCAGGCCTGAGCTGGTGAGGGGCTGGGAGCATGGTAGGAAGACCCCAGGGAGGTGGAGGGCAGGAGGCCTTTGTAGAGTCAGGCTGTACCCACTGTGGGTCCCCCAAACACCCAAACCCTGTCATTTCACCCCCACACCTTCACTCCACACAGTCCTCTTTGTTTCCAATCCTTTCTGAGCTTAAGAACATTTGGTTAACTAACTTTATTGGGTTTTCTGATTCGTAAAGCAATATATGTTTACTGCAAAAAAAAAAAAAAAAAGTAAAAACAAAATGTCAGACAGTGCAGAAAAGTTTAAGGAAGTCATGCTTGACCCTAATCCCATGTCTAGGCAGAATCACAGGCAGTATGTGGGGTGGGGGTGGGGGTTCCTCCCAGCCAAACCCTGAAACATAAGCAGGTGTTTAAAGGCCCGCTTCTGAAACCAGAGGAACCCGGCTGTGTGAACTTGTATATGTCTACTTCCACCTCTGTGAACCTCAACTTTCTCATCTATAAAATGGGGTAACTGATCAGTGCCCCCTCCACATGGCATTGTGAGGATTAAGCGTGCTAGTACGTGCAATGGACTGGCCCTATGCCTTGTGAAGCAGGGGAATATCCTTAGTACCTCTAACCAAGGGCAGAGATGCAGAGCATGGACGCTCCAGGGGCTGAGGAAAGGGGCTCTTTCCAGCACGGCTCCCTCACTCCAATTAGAGTTGGATATACACGAGGAAAAAATGCCCAGAAAGAGGAGGTAAGGGGTTTATTCAGCCCACAGAAGTTTGTTTTCTGGTGCCCACTCCCCTGAAGCCAGGTGATGTCACCCAGAGTGATCAGCTTGGTGATGGGTGTGGCACAGGGACACTAGACCTGGCCTGCAGGGGTTAAGAAGCCCCCTGAGGAGGTAGCACCTGAAGGAGAAGGAAGGCATCAGTCAGAAGAAAGCAACAGGAAACAGACCGCATCTGAACAGGGTAGTCCACCACCAGAACCCACAGACCAAGTCCCCTGCCCCCAGCTCAGGAGCTCTGCACCCAGGCCTGGAACCTGGAGGGCCCAGCTCTCCTCCCCTGGGCCCGCCCCATCTTCACGCCCTGCTGCCTGGAATCTGAGGCAGCCCTTGTTCTCTGGCAGGAGGGGAATTTAATGCCGCTGAGGGATGGCAGGTCGACAGGTGAAGAGATGAAAGTGTCCGCTCTGGCAGCTGGGTCGGTGGCCTCAGGGGACCCTCCCGCACTCCCTCCATCCTCCCCAGCCATCTCCACTCAGTGGCAGGAAGAGCCTTTAAGGGGCCCTCAGGGGGTTGTGGACCTCTGGGACAATACTCCTTGGAGGGCTGTGTGACCTTGGGGGGCAGATGGACCTTTCTGTGCCGATTACCTGCTTGCAGGGTACCTGGGCCAAGGTCTGTATTATTAACATGCTGGTGCCTGCCTGACCCTCCCCCGCCTTGGCTGTCCTCCCCCACCTTGGCTGTTGTCAGCAGTGCCTGTCGCAAAGGGCTGCGGGTGGGCAGTGGGGGGCTGGGGCGGGCTGCGCGGTGACCTCCATCCATCCATCCATCTCTGGCACCTGGGAGGGAGTGGGAGCTGATGCTGCAATCAGGTCAGGCTGAAACGGCCTTGACTACAACAGACTCGTGTGGCCATTACCACCTCCTTCTTTGTGACAGCAGAGCTAGGCTTAGCTTGAGAATAAAGGCTGGGGCCCCAAGCCAGAATCTCCCCACTGGGCCACCAACCCCATGTCTCTACTGGAGATGCTGTGCATCTTGGCACTGTGAGGTGACCTTGTTTTTCTGCAAAGCACCCTGCCAAGTGCCCCACCCCACAACCTCTGGTTATGTTGCCCTTCTTTCTTGGGAACAGAGAGGCAAGGGCATTTGGCCAAGGTCATCCAGCAAGGGCACGGGAGTGAGTGTGTGTGCGCACACACACACACACAACGTGACTGACACACTGTGACCAAGAAGTAAAGAGGACCAATGTGTCCAGACTCCCAGACCCTCTTTCCCTTCCACTGAGGAAGCTGATTCTTCCAAGGCAGCCTGGTGCAAGGGTCTGGTAGCCAAGATCAAGTTCTAATCAAGACCCTGCTACCATCTTGCTCTGTGACCTGGGCATGTCACACACTCTCTCTGGGTTTGTTTCTCAGCTGTAAAATAGGCAATAATCCCTATCCTGATGACTTTCGGGAGCCAAAGAAGCCAACTTACTTGACAAATTGAAACTATCCCAGACTGAAGACAGCCTCCAACTAGCCTTGGGCCAAGGAGAAGCACCCATACAGAGAGCTTAGCTCCTGGCCCATAATCACCTAGTACACTACAGGAGCTTTCCTGCTTCCTGCTTCCTACACAACATGACTGACCACAGCAAGCTCATAGCACAAGTTCAAAGGCCCAGTCTAGAGTGTTGAGTCAGGCTCAGTGCATGAGACAGGGGCCCCAGTCCAGGATAAGGGCAGCAAGGGACTAGGTCAGGCCAATCCCTGCTGCTGTGGGGAGGAGGGGGCGCCTGGCAAGCACTGGGCAGGCTGGGGTGGGGGAGGCCTTTGGCGGCCACAGAGAACAAAGAGGCTGAGGTTGCCAGGATATTCTGTGGAGCTGAAGCCCTGTGGTGGGGCTGGGAGAGGGGCCGTGGTGGCCGTGGGAACTGTGCCTGCTGCCCCCACGCCAGCTCTCCCACCCAGACTGGGCCTCAGAGCCAGGCTGGGGGTAACAGGGGCTGCCAGGTCCCCCACTCTGTCCCCAGAGTTGCATGGCTGTCAGGGAAGAGAGCCAGGAAATGCTGTAGACAAAGACACGAAAGGCATATAGTGTCAGCGTCACTGAGGGTCACAGGTGCATACTGACACACAATGTCATCAGCACACACCCAGAGCAGTATCACAGGGTCACAGGCCAACATCACACAATCACATAGAATCCCTGATGTCAGTCCCAGGGCCACATCCATGATGGTCTCCCAGATACAATGTCACAAACCATATAGAATCATCCAGTATCTGCCATAGGGTCATGCATGCCATACTTTATCAATGTTGCATATCCAATGTCACACATATAGAATCACTCAGTGTCACACATTCAGTCTGTTACAGAATTGTATAATGTAACAGGATTACACATGCAATGTCACAGAATATCCCAATGTGGCTGTTGACATCATATACTAACCCATAGCCACAAGAGGTCTCACATCATAGTCTACCACACACTCACAGACCCATTTTCATGTCACACTCAGTGTCACACATAGCCACATTGTTGCACAAGGCCTCACATGGTTGTCAGGGCCTTGAAGCATCTCTCTCTCACACACACACACGCACACACTCAGCTGCATGGAGGCTGGGTTTGTCTCCAGCTCTGTATGCACCTCCAACCTCACACACCACTCCCTGCCACCCAAGTGAAGGCTCCTGGGTCACTAGGAGGTCAGGCTCCCAAGTGTAGCAGAGTGGAGCTGCGGGCACCTCCCCGGGAGGGGAATTGGGCGTACTTCACAGGGGAGCCACCTCGAAGTACTTTTGTCAGACAGGAGAGCAGCAAGGGTGAGCCTGCAACAGAAGGACAGAGAGCTGCAAGATACAGAGACGTAGAGACATGGGCGTAGAGACACAGAAGAGACAGAGACCAACAGAGACCATCAGGAGAGAGCTTCAGAGACAATAAGCCAGAGAAATAGGCAGAGACAGATAGGGCTGGGGCTTGCTGGGAGAAGGGGTGGCAGGTGGGAGTTGGGGTGGTTGGGTGTTTAGGGAAGCCACACACCCTGAGTGGAAGGTGGGGGACACCTTGGTGAGATTTAAGTGAATAGTTTTAAAATAGTACCACCAGCCCTGGCCAGTGTGGGGCAGTTTGTTGAGCATCATGCCGTGCACCAAAAGGTGGCCAGTCAGGGCACATGCCCAGGTTGCAGGTTCGGTCCCCGGTCGGGGTACACACAGGAGGCAACAGATAGATGTTTCTCTTTCTCCCCTCTTCTCTCTCTAAAACCAGTAAAAACATATCTTTAAAAAATAAAATAAAATAAAATAGCAACACCAGCTGCCATTGACCAAGTGCTTAAGGTGAGCCAGGCCCTTCCCTAGTGTGATCTCATTTCATCCGCAGGCAACTTCATGGGAGAGAGACTATTACTGTCCCCGTTTCCCAGATGCGGTAAAGGCAACTGAGGTTTCATCATGTGTTCAGCCTCCAGCTATTCCCACCCCCTGCCTGGGCCTCCTTCAGAGGGGCTGGCCTACCATTTCCACAAAGGAGAGCGCAAGAGGCTGAAGTTGGAAGAGGTAAGGACCCTCAAGGTTAGGGCTTCTCTGTAGTGGGGGGTGGGGGGCTGCCCAGGAGCTATGGCTGGGCTGTAAGTTGGCACACTACAAGGTACAGACTGGCTGAGTCACGGCACACCCCCCTTGGGGCTGGCACCGGAGCCGTCCACCCCACACCTAAGGGCTGGCCCCGGCCATCTGCGGCTTTTGTGCTGCCAGCAGGTAGGTGGGGGCAGGCAGGGGCCTCCTGCCTGGGTGCCCCCTGCTGGCCAGGCTTCCCACCCCCACACATCCAAGGAGGATCCTCTCCACCCCCTCGAGGTTCTGAGGTGCTGCAGTTTGCCTTGTGTAGGGGGTGAGGGTGCCCTGCTGCAACACCTCCTCCTCCTCCCTGCTGGACGCCCCCTTCGGCAGAGCCGCCTGGAGAGATCACAGGCAGCCACATGAAAGGGAATTTTTCCCAGGCAGAGAGGGAGTTGAAAGCTGCCTCCCACCTCCCCCGCCTGCCCCCGCTGTGCCAGGCCAGGCTGCTGAGCTCCTGGTGCTGGAAAGGAGCTTGTGACACAGGGGATGGGGTTTAGGGTCAGAACCCCCATCCAACATGGCTACTTTTCCCCCTCCCTGAAACAATGACAGAGACATCCTATCTCCCCCACCCCTCTGCCCACTCAGCTTCAGAAGTTGCCCCTTCCATCATCCCAAAAGCCCTCACCCACCTGAAGCCAGGTCCAGCACCTTCAAGTCCTTCCTCAAGTCTAGCCTCTGTCTCTGGCGGGCTCAAAGCAGCTGAGTGGGAAGCATGCCTCCCTGTCAAGTGGATGATAGGCCTTACCCTGCAGGCTGCTCTGATGTGCAGGGAGCTGGGGGTATGCAGCAGCCACCCCCTTCTTGTTCAGGCTGCCCTGGCCTAGACCATGTGGCTCTGTGGACGATTTCCCCAGTCATCTGGCCTCTTGAGGTCCCAGACAAACTTATGCCAACAAACTTCCTGGGGGTGGGGACAGTCCCAAGAGACAAAGCAAGGGAGACCCTAGGCTCCAGTCCAATTGCCCTCAGGCCTAAGGAGGGGTATGTAGGGTTATGTGGAGAGTCTCTGTGTGTGTGCTGGTTACAGCCAGGTCCTCAGAACCTGGGCTAAAACTGCTCCCTGGGGACTCACATCAGTGGTTGGGGAGCACTAGACCCCTGCATGTAAGACATAAGAACCTGAACAGGCAGCTCAGGCCCCGCCCCCAGGACTGCTGGCTGCTTTGCACTGACCAGGTGCTGTTGACTTTAGGTGAATAGAGAAAGTGGCCCCAAGAGGTTCCCGTTCTGGGGTAGGGGTACAATCAGGCGGCTGAGGTGCTCTAGTACCAGCCACTGCCAGATAACAGCACTTCCATCATGTCTTCCAGGCTGACTGCTCCTGCTTGTCCCCCTGTGGATCCAGAGGGCCTCACTTCCCAAAAGACCCCCACTCCAAATGGCCCTGGGTGATTCTTCTTCCTTCCCAAGGTGGTCCCAGACAGCCCCTGCCCAGCAACAGCCCCCAAAACCAGAGAGCAAGAAGCCAGCGGTGCTTCGTGACACAAACATGCATTCGTTTTATTCACAAAACAGCCTGGTTTCCTAAAACAATACAAACAGCATGTTCATCAGCAGGAAGCTGGCCATGGGCAAGGGGGCCCAGGCCAAGGGGGACCCCCTGGGCACCCACCCCCACTGGCAGGGGACCACGCGAAGAAGCCCTTTCTTCTGTCGCCATCAGCCAGGCTGGAAAAAAAGGACTTATTTTCTCTAAGGGAAGTAGCCATGATCATGATCATAACTATCAAGACATGGGCTCCCCAGATCTCAATGAATAAACAAACAGAACTTTCATTTTTGCAAAATCATTGTTGGGGTGGGGATCCCACTGTGGGGACTGTGGGTGTAGCACGCCTTGGCCTGGGTCCAGGGATGGGGGAGTCTGCTCCCTCCACCTCTGTGAGCTCCTCAAGGCAGCTCTGCCCACGTGGATGGATACAGAGGGGCTTCAACACGGCGCCATCAACATTCTCTTTATAAACGTGAGTGGGTTCTCCAGGCAAACTATGCACTATTTCATGGTCAGAAAGAATCAAAGGAAGTTTAAATGAGGGTGGAGTTAAACTGTGCTAAATTACAGTAGTGCTTATTAGTAACTAGATTTCAAAAGGTTACAGAAAATTTACATTCTCTACACAAAACTGCATCTCCTGCACAGACAACATCGACATCGACACAGGAAGGAAACTGATTGTCCATTCTTTGCCCAGGAATTCTTGGTACTTTATAGATTTGTCTTTACCTCTTTTTTTTTGTTGTTGTTCTTCCGAAAAAGCCGTTAATTTTTTTTTTTCCTTTTCTTTTTCTTTTTATACTAGGGACGTGGAGATGTTAAAACGACAACAAAAAATATATATATAAAAACAGGAATGAAATCTGTGAGAGAATATTTTTGGTTCTAAAGATGGGTGCATCCGTTTGTCTTCGCCCGAATCCCTTGCCGGAGACCACGCGAGCAGTGACATTGCACGGAGAGGGCAGCTTTGGGTTCCCGCCGCCGTCACTGAAACCACCGGAAGGCGGCTCCCGTCGGAAGCATCACCTTCTGGCGGGGGCGGGAGACAAAAACAAGGAGAGAGTTCAGTCAGGGTCCAGCTGGGTCTGATGCAAAGATGTTCCCCGTGGACGGCCTCATGGTGGAGGGATGGGCATGAGTAAAGGCAGCCACCCTGGCCATCCTGGCCAGGCCAGAGAAGGAGCCTTGACCCACTGGGTCGCTGAAGGGCCTGGAGCACCCTGAGGCCTCCTGAGCAACTGTGCCCAGGAATCCTCCTTCCAGACAGAAATACCCCTTCCCCTGGTCCAAAGGCCACAAGCGCCAGGCGGCTGTGGTACATCTGGGAGCTGTGTGCACATTTCTGTCGAGTGAGCATGTAAGCGTGTGCACTGGGCACATACATGGATGTACGCACACCTTGAGCTCTGCTACAGTGCATGTTTGGAGCTGTGGTGGGGAGGAAGGATACTTGCTGTGTTTATTAAGAGGCTACGTCTATGTGCACTGGGCAGGGGTGTGTGTGTACAATAGAGTGGGTGCCTTTGTGTGCATATAGGTATGTTCTCTGGGCAGGAGAGCAGATATATGAGGTTTGGGGCTCGGGGTGGGTAACCACAGCTGAGATGCCATTATTGTTCTCCAACCATTCTGGACATCTGCATCAAGCCCACTCGTAGAGGGGTGGAGACGGGGCAGGGACAAAGGCAGAAAAGATGCTTTTGTACCCAGGCCTGGCACCAAAGCTAGGCTGCCACAGCTGGGAGCACAGGGACAGCCCAGCCACGAGGTGGCTAGAAAGTAATATGGGAACTGTTTGGCCTTCTTTAAGCCAATCCCATAGTGGACAGGCCTTATCCGCACCTTGATTCCAGGCCCATAGGATCCCTGGCCATTAGCTGTGCGACCAGACTGATCTTGGGGCCTCAAGGCACCCCAAATCTGTCAACGAGGTGCCTAGACCCAGGGTTTTCCTAGGCCTCAGAGCAGGGCTGTCAGCACTGGAGCTGCTCTGTCCTTGAGTGGCCTGGGGGGAAAGCTAGGCTCTGAAGGGACAAGTGAAAGGGTTACCTTTCAAAGCCATAGGGTCCACGGGACAGAATGTCAAATGGGACAGGGGAGAGTCCCAGAATGTTAGGTCACAGACAGGAAGCTTTAGGACATGTCTGAAATTTTGAAACTTAAGGTGTGTATGGGAATCTCAATACCTGACCCAGAACTCCAGGAGGACGTTCAGGATGGGTGGGGGGGGTGGGGGGGGTTGCTGGCTGGCTGGGAATGCTAGGCCCCTGCCTGGAGTTTTATGCTTGCCTTGCAAACTACAACCTAATAGGATGTCAGGATGTGGCTCTGATTTCTGGGGCAGTGAACTAGTGTCTCAAAAGATGGCCTAGAACCCCAAAGCTGGGGTTCCCCCAGACCCTCACCCAGGCAGGAAAGGTGGGGTTGGGTGGGTTTGGACTGCCAAACAGACGCAAGAGCCCACACACCTCCCTCTAAGGCGCCGTTACCTCCAGAGCAGCGGAAGGCTTCTTTTTGAGTTCCTCACATTTTCTGAATTTGCAAATCTGATGGCCAGTCTTTCGGTTCCTACAACTGCTACACTGCTCGCAGTTGATGCGCCGCCGGCAGGGCGGGCACATGCCGCAGCGTTTCCGCTTCTTCTTGCCCGAGCTGATGGCTGAGGCCAGCTCGCCCTGCATGGGGTACTCAGCCAGGCCCGCCATGTGCAGCGCGCTCTCAGCTAGGAACACACCCGCCGGGGTCATGATGAAGAGGCCTGGGTTGATGGGGAAGGCGCCCAGGTAGGGGAAGTCGGACTGGCCATTGAGGGCTTCGGCGCCTGCCACGGCCTCCATGTCAGGCAGGCCCGCACCCGCCTCGCTCATCAGCGGTAGGTGCTCCTGCACCACGCGCTTCAGCATCTCCGTGGACTGCGCGAATTGCTGCAGCGTCAGCTGTCCTTCAGCTGCCAGCTCCGTGGCCCGCTCAGCCTTGCTCAGCAGGCTGGCCACAGCACCACTTTTGTGCTTTGAGGTAGGGTTGCTTTTGTCCACAGCCATGGCTGCTGCCAGGTCGTGCCCATTGGCCAACAGGGAGGCAGCGGCTGCGGCTGCAGCAGCCTTTTCAGCAGACTCCCCACCCATCATGCTGCCACCGCCACTGCCCCCACTGCCCCCAAAGGAAGAGTAGTGGGAGAGAGGGCGGGAGCGGCGCAGGCTCTTGTTGAGGGGTTCACTGATGATGCCGCTTTTGTTCCGACGTTCGGGGGGTGGTGCATCATCTGCCACTGAGGCCGGAGCAGCAGTGGCCACCGCTGCACTCTTGTCAGCCACTCCTGCCTTTGGGCCACTGCCACTGCTGCCATTGGTGTTGTTACTACTGCCGCTGGTGTCCTGGGAGCCACTGCTGAGGCTCGACATGGTGGGGCCGAGGCCCAGACCCCGATGCTGGGGGAGCCTGCCAACTACGGGGGTTCCTCAGACAAGTGCCGGGCCCTGCTGCCCACAACAGAGATGCCTGGTGGGCCTCGATGTTCAGGGCAGGCACATGGTCAGGTGTCCACGTGGAAGTGTCTTCACTCTGTTAGGAAAAGAGGATACAGGGTCAGGGCAGTGGCAAACATCTTCTCTTCTACTACCAATAACTGTATTGCCATTATAACAACCACAAACCTGACTAAGTACTTAATAAGTGCCAGCCCCCTAGCCCCTCAACCCCAGTTAGGATTTTCTTTTATTTCTATATCTCGGTTAAGACTCACAAGAACCCTACGAAGTAGTGACTACTAATATCCTATTTTATAGATGAGGAAGAAAAGGTTTAAGAGAACTGACTAGCCCATGGATATAGCAAGTGGTTCAGTCCGCTCTCCACAGCCAAAACTGCCTTGCTAGGGTCTGGGAGATCTGATGGAGGTAGGCAGTCCTTCCTGGGCTGAGAGTAGGAGAGAGCTGGAGATGTTTATTAACCTTGGGGAGGGTTATAAAGTCATCTTCTGCTTCCTAATCGTCCTTCCCTGACCCAACTATGGAGAAGAGGAGTTGGAAGAGTTCTGAAGGGTAGACCAACAGAAGGTGTAGAACAAAAAGTGTGGGAAGCTGCCCCTGGATCCTCATTGGATATTCCTATCACATATCAATTATCTCAAGGCTCTGGCAAGTCCTGCAGATAAAGGAAACAGTTTGCTTTGGTTTAACAGAGTTTGCCAACTAGAGCTCAGAAACCTTATTTCAAGGAGCATGTATCCTCCCGCCACAGGGCAGGCAGGATACTATGCCAGAAGACAAGCCTTCACTTGCAAGAAAGAGGGACACACTTGCGCACACATCAGCATACAATTCCTTCTCACTCTCAAACCTCAGACCTCACTCTTGTCTCTACTCAGGCCTCACTGCTGTGTTCCAGCCTGGCTCCCAGATGACCTGGGCTGCGGGCAGGAGGGACCTCTGGCTGGTGCAAGTTGGAACTGAGAGTAGGTGTGACCCTCCCCAGGACAGAGCCTGTTCTGCTCAGGCCCTAAGACTAAGGCACATGAGCAGCCAGGCTCGTTGGCCAGGAGCTCTGGGAGGAACTGTTCCAGATGGAGCGGAGTGGCAGTTTCCTCATCAGCCCTGGCTCTCTAGCATTCCTTCCCTGTCTGCTTGCCTTGGCCCAGCAACTCCCAGGAAAGAGGCGGGAGGACAGGGCTCAGCCTGAGCAGCTGGAGGATCAAGGGGGAGGCACACATCTGGCTGGGCTTGCCCCGCCCTGTGCTTGGGGGCGGCACACACTGCATCTTTGTCCCCAAGCAACCCCACCATCCCCCAATCATAGGACTCAGCCTGTCCCAGGAGGTCATCGAATCCAACCCTCTGCACTTACAGGGGGGGAAATCAAGGCCCCAAGCAGGCAGGGCCCCTGCCCTAAGACTGCTAAGGAGTGGTAACGAGGAGCGAGTGTAGGAGAGGGAAACACTCTATCTCCAGGGTGAGACAAATGGCAGACATCAGCAGAAAGCCAGACACTCCTTGCCCTGCCCCAGTGGGCACCAGCCCACCTAGGTTCCTTCCTAGTGAGAGTAGATGAATGGTGAGGAAGAGCTGGGCAAGCTGGCAGATTCCACGAGGACAAACCCAGGAGGGCCTGTCCAGGCTGGGCTTCAGATATCACAGACGTCAGAGTTGTAGTAAGAGGAAGAGGGTCATATATCTCCAAGGATAGCTTTGCTCCACCCTACCTCCTAAAGGCCAAGCCCAGGCTAGCTCTTCTGCCTCTCTCCTCAGAGATCGGTATCCCTCCAGGCACCCGTGACCCTGGCTAGGTGTTAGGGACTAGGGCCAGTGAGATCAAGCCCAGAGACCATCACCCCAAGTCAACTCACCCAGCCCCTGCCCATCTGAGCTCAACTACCCAGCCCTGGACTACATTCCTAGCAGCCCCAGACAGGAGAAGGCAGGCGCCCGAGGGTTGGAGAGCTGGGGAGGGGAGCAGTCTGCGCCCTAGCCCCTGTGCGCATCCCCCGCCTCTGAGGCCTGCTGGCTGGTGGCAGAAATCGATAGCGGCATTAACTCTGCTCTTGCTCTACTCCCCCCTCCCTCCTCCCAGCTCCAGGATCTGGCTCTGTGTGCGGGGCTGGCAGGTCAATTAGAAGTCAGCTCCCTCCGACACAGCCCAGCCTGCGTTCAGGGCTGGCGCTCTGGCTGAACCTCCCTGCTTTGTCTCCATCCTGAGTCTCTCGTGGTGGGGACCAAACCTCATGTTCTGTTCACCTCTGGCCCTCTCTTTGAATCTTCCATTTTTCTGTCCTTCCTCGAAGATTGCCCTCTCCCAGCCCCCCAGGTCCTGGGACATGCTGAGCTCAGGACCAGAGGACGTGATATGTCACCGAACAGGTGCTGCAGGCAGAACACTGTGGTTTCTCAGCCACAGAAATTGAAGGTGGGGGGTACACAAGGGGGACTGGCATGCAGGGTAACTGTCCTCAAACCCCAGAGTGGGCAGATACCAACATTCAGTCCCCAAGTCCTGGTCCCTGAGATGTTCCAAATCTGCCCCTATACCTGGCACATCCTCTCCTTCAGATTCTGGGAAAAGCTGATGCCCTGGTCCCAGTGGACCCCTGACCACAAGACCCGTTCACCCTACTCATGGAACAGGAGGACATAAGAGAAGACCGTCTCCTAGGCCCCAGCCTTCTACTGCAGGGCACACAGCAACCCTTCCCAGGCCAGGAAGGGCCTGGCAGTGCCAAGGCAGCAGGGGAGGAGCTGGGGCTGCGTTGAAGCGGAGCGGGAATGAGCGGGAGGGAAAGCTGGCGGGCAGGCGGGCGGCGGCGGGCGCATCCATCATCGGCCCTGCCAGGAACGCATCCAGCCCCCAAAAAGAAATACTGCGCCTGAGGAGGGACAACAAAGGGCTCCGTTTCATCAGCAATGTGGAGCCAGCGCCCCGCCGCCCCGCCAGGCGCGGTCAGCCCACAAAGGACCCCTTTGTCCATGCAGGAGCCGGGCCGGCCGGGAGCTGGGACCAGGGGCTGACGGGCGGGACAGAGCCCAGGGGGTGGGGGTGAGTGGGTGAGGGGGAAACTGGTCTTAAGAGAGCTGGGGGGCAAAGGGGGATACGGGACAGAAGAACAGAGACAGGTGGTGGGGACAGAGGATCATGAGACAGAGAACCCAAGGGGTGAGTCAGAGAAAGGGGGGACTCGGAGAGGACAGGGCAAAGGGTCAAGGCTAGAGGACAGCATCATGGGAAGCAGAGTCTGGGGGGCCAGGGTCAAAGCGACCCAGGGTACCAACTGGGTCCGAGAGACATGGAAACAGAGCCCTGGAGAGAGAATCCCAGACTCAGAGACCTGGGGACCAAGAGAAAGCAGTTGAACATACCTATAGGAGAGGAAGGCAGACGGGGAGGTTTGGGGGAGACCAGATGAAACCCACCTCCTTAGGGCCCCAGCCCACTCCACTCTGGCCAGAGGCCCTGGGGCCCAACTTCTTATGGGTTCAGATTCACTGGCTGGACTGGGAAGAGAGGGAGAGGCCACTCTCCTGTCAGTGGGGCCACCCGTCTCTACCCAGACCCTGGTCAGCCCCAGAAGGTGTAGACCCTGCCCTTCTCTAACCAGATCTCATCACCAAGTGACACTCAGGCTCTCTTAACTAACTAACCCTACCAGCGAGTACTGAGCACCCACTGTGTTCCAGGCCCCGTGCTCTTTCGCTTTACATTCTTCTCTCCCTCCTTGACTCCTCCCCAGAACCTGGGAAATAGGAACTATTAACCAATTTTAGAGATGAGGAAATGAAGGCTCAGAGAGGTTGGAGCTGTCAGGACAAAGTCAAACAGTTGGTGCTGTTTGGGGTAGAACTTGAACCCAGAGCTCAAGTGTTAGTTGCTACCCTGATCTGGTGACTGCCTTTACTCACCTGGGCAACTGACAGAGTAGCCCAGAGCAAGGTGACCCAGCTACCCTGAGACTGCCGCCACCTCCCAGAGTTGTTACCGTGCCTGTCACCTTTACATGGCCGGGGGCGAGCTGTCACAGACCCCAGGGAGTACCCCTACCTGGGGAGCTTGGAAATACCCAGGCAGGAACCCAGAATGCTGGGCCAGTGACATCATAATGCCAGCTGACAATGAGGTCACCAGAGGTGGTAGCCATGCCGTCACTCTACCCTCAGCCCCAGAGGAGCCAGGATTCACCCCCAGTAGGGCTGTCTTGAGCCTCTCAAGTCAGAGAGCAGGGGTTGGGGGGCACTGAGGGGTGGGATGGTACTGTGTGCATGTACACAGGTGGCCCACAGTGAGATGTTCTGGATGTTGTTACATATAACATAGCCTCACAACCTACCCAACAGCAGCCTGATGCCCTGTGCTACTGAGACAGCACAGGATACACCTCTTGGAGGAGTGCACAGGGGCTGGGCCACCCAGTGTGAAACTAGAGCAGGAAGGGAACCGAGCAGGGCACGGAATGAAGGGCCTTCTTGGATGGGACCACTAGCCTGTGCGGTAAGGATAAGGAGAGGTTACCAGGGGGGACACAAGCCTGAAAGGGTTCCTAAGAAATGGAGAAGTGGGTGCAATGTGTGGCTGTAAGGTTGGCAATGTCTTAACAGGGCAGGGCCTTGAAACCAAGGGCAGAATTTTTTTTTTACTGCTTTACTAAGATATAGTTAACATACAATAAAATCCAGTCATTTATAAGTGGCTGAATAATTCAATAATTTTTAGTAAATTTAGAGTTATACGATGACCATTACCAAGGGCAGAGTGTGAACAAGGGGCCAACCCTCCCCTACTTCTTTGCTGGCAGGAACAGCCTCCCAGCCGTCCCTCCTGCTGAGGCAAGGCCTCCTGGGGGAGGCTGCATTTCAGTAGGGCCTTCAGGACCGTGAGGGACTAGTGCAGGGGAGCCAGAGCTGCCATAGCCTGAACAGGCCAGCTTTGCAGGCTTGCACACCCTGGCTCATGGTACCCCTCCCTCACAGTTCCATGCTCACTCCTGACATCCCTGCTCCACCTTCTTACACTCCTCCACCCACCTCGGTGGGCTGGTCTCCTTGGCCTCCAAGGGAGGCAAGATGGACAGACAGACTGATGGAAGGCTGGCCAGTGGCGGCAAGCAGTACAGACCACAGGCTACCGTAGTTGAACTGAACTGAGGGACTGGGTGTTGGGGGAAAGGGGGGTTCGTCTCTGACATCCATGATTCAACCTAGGGAGTTTCCAGAGGGAACAAAAGCACCACTCAGGCCGAAGGAGATGCACATGGGACATTGGTCTTGGAGGCTGGGAGAAGTGCAGACCTGGCCGAGAGCACAGAGCACATATACAGATATGGACGGACACACATATAAGGACACAGTGACCACTGCTAGCACCCAGCAGATGGCCTGGGATGGGGACATGCCCTCAATACCACTAGGGTCTCCCCAGGACTACTACCCCAAAATTGACTGCCAAGGACAGAACAGGGGGCTGCAATCATGTTTCCTGGACTCAATACCCCCTGACCCTCATACCCCTCCTCCCAGGGCCAGGCATAACCGCTTTGCCTGGGGACTGAAACATGCTGCTGAGAAAACCCCAGGAGTACATGGGGCTGTTCTCCCTCACAGAACTCCCAGAAACAGCTGGAAGAGGGGATCGGCCCATTTCATGGATAGGAAAACGGAGGTATGCCCTGACCTGAGGCTCTAAGGAGTGAGATGCAGAGTCTGAGACACCCCTGATAAAGACAAGGCCTTCCTCAACAGCCAGGTTCCTTCTCTGGAAGAGTCAAAGGACGAGGAGGGCCCTTCCTTGCAGTATGACCTTGGCATTTGGCCTCTGGGCCAATTTCCCCTTCTGTAACATGGGACCGTGAAGATAAGAGCTAACATGTATGAAGGCCTTCCTGTGTGCCAAACACTGTTTATTCTTTGTCTCATTGGATCCTTATACACACTTTCTGGAGTATTATTATTGCCCCTTTTATAGCAGATGATTTGATAATTAGTTGTGATATAGAGAAAATGACACCCCCCCCCCCCTCGGTTTAAAATCTCCTGGACCTTAGCTAACGTTTTGCAGAGTGGTGATGTCTGAGCTGACACCAACCTGGGATCAGAGCCCACGCACTTACTTAGAACCTCCCTCCTGGTGGGCCCACCACTGGGCAAGCTCAGACACTGGGACCAAGGAATTGGAGGGGGGTTGTCTGTCCTTCTGGGGCTTGGGGATGTATGTCACGACTGGTTAGGGGACCAGAGTCCTGAGGTCTAGGTTTGTGCCTCCATCCTTTCCCTTCCTGTTGACTTTGATCAAGCCTTTCTCCCACACAGAACCTCAGTTTTCCATCGTAAAATGGAGAATGGTTCTTATTCCTCACCTGAAACTGCAGAAGTCATAATGCCAGAGGGACCCATAGGGAAGAAGGTAGAGAGATATAGAAAAAGACCATATAGTGACCCTGCCACTCTCCAAATCCTAGGAGGCCCCAGAGGGCCTAAATTGGCCCTTGATGTGATCTGCAGTTAGGGAAACTGAGGTCTAGAGAGAAGGGTTTTGGACAGGTCATAGGGTTGGACCAAGCCCCAGATGATGTGATGCGTATTGGGGTGAGCAACATCCTGGTCCCTCCTGCCTCCATCTTCTCAGTTGACATGATGATGGCAGGCCCTAATAATGAGTGCTTACTCTCTGCCAGGTGCTAAGCATTTTTTTTTAACCTCACTTGAGGATATTTTTCTATTTATCTTCAGATAAAGCAGGAGGGAGGGAGACAAGAAGAGAGAGAGAGAGAGAAATATCGATGTGAGAGAGATACATCGATTGGTTGCCTCCCACACGATCCCAACCGGGGCCGGGGATGAACCGCAACCGAGGTACGTGCCCTTGGCCAGGAGCGAACCCAGGCTGACCATCTAACCGCTGAGCCAAACTGGCCAGGGCAGGTGCTAAACATTTTATATACATTTTTTTCTCACTGAATTCTCTCTATAACTCTAGTATTAACTCCATTTACAGATGAGGCAACTGAGGCTCAGGAGAGTAAAGTCACCCACCCAAGGTCATAAGGTCTGCTAAGATCACAAGGTCAATTAGTGGCAGAGCCAGGATTTGAAACCAGTCTGTGTGACGATAGGGCCTGGCTTTCCAACACTGGCCCAAAGCTTTGAGGCACACAGAAGGAAGGATTTTGGCTGTTCAGCTTTTAGTCTATGGGAACCCTCTAAGTTTCCCATGGGTCCTAGCTCTCAGGCTCTGGTCAAAACACATCAGGGCCCTATTGTAGAAAAGTCTGCAGCTGTACCTTAAGGCCCAGGAAAAGACAGGGGACAGGGCTGCGGGTGGGCCGGACGGGCCAGGCTGGGCCAGAGCTCCGGGCATTCCGGCGGCCTCCGCAGGAAGCAGAATGGGACGGAAACCGGCTCCTGCCTCCTCCCCCAGAATCCTGTGGGCAGCCCAGCCAGGCCGCACAGAGGCCCTCTTTGTGCCTGCCCCAACCCGCCACTCGCGGCTGGCCCAGGGTTTTGAGTTTCCTGGGGGGTGGGAGCCCTGCCCCTGCTAAACCTCCAACTACCTCCCCCTCTCAGGAGCGGTCACAGCAGTCCACAGCTGGAGGAGGAAGTGAGAGGATGGCCAGGGATACTCCGGAGACCCCCGGGGGCTTGGAGTCTGCCCACATCTCATCCCTCCAACATTTACATATCCTAATCAGGAGCTGGAGGTAGGCAGAAGGAGCCAGAGACAGTGCCTGAGAGGCCACCTCCGAGCCTGCCCTCTCTGTCAGCAGCACCAAGTCCATCGTGACCCACTTGAAACCTCCATCCTGCCTCATCTCGGTGCTCTTGGGCTCAGGGTGGTGTACATAAAGAGGATGGCCAGGTGGGTGGGACAGCCACCTGTCAATTGCCATTTCCTACTGTCCAGGGTCTTCCTGGAAACACAGAGCACATCAAGGGGGGAGGTCTCAAGCTCATTTCAGCATTTTAGGGGACAAAAGCCCCTTGGGTGGTGTAACTGTGCTCAAGGAACACTAGGCCCAAGGGAGTAAGCTCAGGTTGGAGTGTGTATCGGGAGGAGCAGCACGATGGAGAAGTATAGCTATGTGTGTCCACCTGGGAGGTGTCAGACACCAGTGTACGCTGTGTGCGTAAGTGTGTGTCTGGGGTGTGGATGTGCCAGGGGCTGTGGGTGTGCCCAGATGCATGTGTACAGTCTCAGATGTCACTCTATGCAGGTTTGAGCACTGACACATACATGGAGGTTATATACCAGTGTAGGTAGAGGTCTTTGTGTGACCGTCCTGTATGAAAGTGAAATATGCACTACCTACATCAGTGATGTACCTGTACGCCCGACAGTGAGTAGTGTATGTACAAGTATAGTGGTTTACATGGTGGCTGGATGTTTTGGGGTTCTTCTGGCCTGTGAGTATCAACACATCTCTGCCACGTGTACACTAGCGTATGGACTGTGAGTAATATCAGGGCCTCTGAGGGGTCTGGGATGTGAGTGTGAGGCCCAAATGGGCTGGGGATGGTGCAGACAGGAACTGATGCCAGGTGCTGGGGCCCCTATGGAAACAGGAAGCTGCCCACAGGTGCACTGAGGCTGTGGTGAGGCTGGGCTCCGCCCAGGTTCAGTTTGTCCCTCTGAGAAACCAATCCAGGGTTCCACTAGCCTGTCCCAGCCATGAGGGAGGCACCTGCCTTGTCTGCGTTCAAAGCCCAACAGCTCTGGCCAGCCATCTACCCGCCTGCCTGGCCTGATCATGAAAATAACTGGAAAACAAAAGCCCCCAGACCAAAGGCCCTCCCTGCAGAGGCATGGGGGAGGCAGGCCAGAGGGGGGAAGCAGACCAGAGGCGGGAGGCTGAGGAGGAGGGAGGGAGGTGTCACTGCCCGCCACAGCCCCGGAACACAAAAATAATGAGGCGAGAAGGGCCATGGGGCCGAGCTGGCTGGTTCCGGAGTCGCTATCTGACCTTGACAGATGCCACAGCTGGGCGCCTGGAGAGGAGCGGCAGCCACAGTGCTGCAGAATCCCCCTACCCCCCTGCCACCTCCCCCAGGCCAGGTCGATGGAGGTTCAGACAGGCCCCAGCCACAGGAAGCCACCCCACCAGGTGGGAGCGGGGAGACCTGAGTGGATCCCAGTCAGGGGTGGGGGTGGGGGTGGGGGAGGGGGAGGGTATGGAGACAGGGGAGTGGGGGCAGGGCCACCACACGGCAGGGAAGGCAGCAATAGGGTCTCCCAAGGGCACCCTGGGCCTCAGGTGTGGCTCTATGAGAAATACACAGAGCGTGATGTTGTGCTTGTGTAACTGTGAGGCTGAGTGTGTGTGAGGAAGGGAAGCAAATTGTGAGTGTATGACAGAGACAAAGATAATACTTCCATGTGTGTGTCTTTGGGGTTCACACAGGGCTGGGGAAATGGGTTGATGTCCCTGAAATTGGTGTGGCTACATCACTCAGGGGTGGGCATTGATAATTCCCCAGTCCCCCTCCAGAGCCATAGCTGCCCTAGAGGTGCAAGCCGTGCTGGGGCCAGGGTTGGGGGCAGGGGGGACAAAGAGAGACACAGGCCCCACCACCACCAAGTTCTTTCACTTGCAGCCAGAGAGGTGCCCTTTCAGCCCTTCCTGGTTTACTCTCCCCTGTGGTGGTAGTCCCTGTCACAGGCATCAGTGATGGGTGTGGGACTGGGCACCACCACTCCAGGGGCACCAGTGAGAGGTTGGGGTGTGAGCTGCAGGAGGGGATGCTGCGCTGAAGGTGGATTAGCAATTCTGAGCACTGGCTGCATAATTAAAAAATCATTACGGGCGGGCGGGCAGAGCCCAGCTCACACTCAGAGCGGGCGGGGACACTGCCATGAAGCTCCCCCTCCCACCGCTTCCCCGAGGAAAAATCCCACCTGCTAATATAATTATGGAAAAACACAAGCACAGAAATTCGGTTTCAGCAAACAACGTGCCTGAGTGCCCAGGGCCTGCCTGGCCTTCGGCACAGCAAGCGGGCTGGTCATTGGTTCCCAGGGCTCTTGGCAGTGAGACAGGCCCTGCTAGGTCCATACTCCAGCCCCTTGACCTCCACCCCCTCAGCAGCCCCCAAGAGAGGGGAGTAGGGGGCAAATAAAGCCTAGCTCCTCGAATCCCAAATACAGAAGAAAACTAGTCAATTCTAATGGTTTACAAACAGGGAAACTGAGGCTAAGGAATCTGTGTATGATCACTGTGTTTGTGGCAAAACTGAGAGGAAGAAGTGGATCCCGCTGCACCAAGGCACCACCTCAGGAGCTCACCCCACCCCATACCACCCCTTCCTCTGTATCCCACCAGCTTCTATCTCATCAGTCATTCTCCCAGCCCCCTCCATCTCCCTGGGATAAGCATCTCTCTCCCTGGATGGGACTGTCCAAGCCATATATCCCAGAGCCCACACAAGCCTGTACCCCATGGTGGGGACGCAGGGAGCCCCAGCTTCCCAGTTCAGGGACAGGGCGTCCTGGGCTTGTCTGGGTTAAGCCAGGCGAGCAGAGCTGGCTCCCGCCCCAAGAAACTGCGGCCAGCTCTGGGTCACAGGCCCCAGAACGGCAGGAACAGCCGCCATCACCTCGGGCCTGGAGCGGGCGGCGCGGGGAGGGGAGACGGCCCTAATTAGTCGGCCTGGGACCCGGGCGGGCGGGCGCCGGGGCGGCAGACGCAGCAGCAGCCGGAGACGCGCAGGCACATCCGCGGCCGGCCGGGAGGCGGCGGGGAGCCGTGGCGCCCCGCGACGCGGTGGGACAGGAGGCCTGGGAAGGCCCGGGCCAAGGAGATTCCGCAGCGGGCGGGCCGGCCTCCCCTCATTCCTGGGTGCCACCAGGCACAGCAATTAGAGGCTTTCAAAGTTTGTCCTTAATTGGTTTCATTTTTGCCTCATAAATGATTCATGGCCCTGGAGGTCTGGGAGGCGGAGGGAGTGGCAGGGGAAATTTGGGGAGGCTTTTGCCTGGAGCCAGGCCCCCTACCTGAGGCTGGAGGGGATGGGGCACAGTCCTAGCCCAGTGGATGACCGGCTGGGGAAGCCTTGGGCAGGTGGGATCTTCCAGCAAAAATAAAAACCCAGGCCCTGTCCTTGGGGCACTGACTAATTAGAAACTGCAACTTCTCTGCAGACCAGAGCTCTGCCCAGGCCCAGAGCCACTGCAGCTGCTGGGGCCCTGGAAGCATGAATAATAACAATGTGATGGTATAAATAAATAAATAAATAAATAAATAAATAAATAAATAAATAAAACCGTGTTAGTAGTAATAATGATGGGGAACACTTAAGGAGTTCTTACTAAGTTCCAGGCATCCATTATTTCTTTTAATCACCTTCCCACCAAGCACTACCAGGGAGAGGTACCAGGATCCCCATTTTACAGATACGAAACCCAGGCTGGGAGAAATCAAGGCCTGTCCTCTGATGTCAGAACTCCTCATTCCCTAAGCTCTCAGGAGCCCAGGGTTCAAGGCTGGACACCCAGAACACTGTCTGCCAGGTGGATCAGGAGCTGCAGGCCCCAAAGAAGTCTGAGAAGGTCCTAAGGTCTGCTGGGAGACCCCAGAGGGCACCAGCAACCCCACACCCACCTGGGCCAAGTTAGCTCTATCCCTCAAAAAGCTGTGACCTTAGCTGAGCAACATTCTCACAGGGCAATCTGTAAAATAGGAAAACAGGTGCCCTATAACCCAAGTCCAGCACTAACTCTCTGTGCTGAGAGCATGGGATACAGACAGGCCATGGACCCCACCCTCAGGGAGCTCCCAGTCTAGCGGGGAAAATGGACAGACACACACAGAGAAGGGTTTAACAGTCTATGCAGAAAACCCTAAGTGCTCAGCTCAGCCGATGGCCTAACATACAAGGGGGAGAGGGGGTGCCAGGGAGGGCTTTTGGAGGAGATAAGGTGGTCAGAGGAAGCTTCTTCCCTCTGACCCCATACCCAACCTACACAGGATGCTCAGGGTGTAGGTGTGGGCCACTTAAACCTGAGACTAGGAGTCAGTCCTTGAAGAAACCCAGAACTACAGACCACATCAGAGTGATATGGAATGCAAAGTGCCCAGCTCAGCCTGCCCATGACGGTCACTTTTATTCTGAACCACTATGAGAGGTAAGGCCTACACAATTAACTGCAGGGCCCACTTGGAGCCTGGAGGTAAGGGAATGCACCAAACAAATCCATGAGTGGATGCTATATAGACTGACTCCCCCTAGAGGCCCCAGGACTCTGGGCTGCTAGCTGTTGGCTCTTGGGTGCCTCACAAATACTACCTCCTCTTGCGTCCTCCAGCTCCTGTCCCAACCAAATGCACCAGGTTCCCCTTTCAAACCTGCTGGCCTTCTCAGGCCCTAGAGCCAGCAGAGTCCCATCAGCTCCTTGCTATCCCACCCAGCCTGGTGCCAAATTCAGACACTTCAAGTAGTTATACCTCCCTGCATCTCACCACAGCCCTCTGAGTGGTATATACGACCACCATCCCTGTTTCTCAGATGATGAAATGAAGCTCAGAGAAGCTAAGGGACCTGCCCAAGGCCACACAACCTCTTGAAAGTCCATGTTCCTCACCTTGCTGGCATCTTGGGGTCAGTATCCCTGACCTGTCCCTGGCCTAGCCACCCTTTGCCCCAGCCTTGACCCTTCTTCGACCTGGATAGGATTCTACAAAACCTACACTCCTCCAGACACTGGAACTTAGTTGGGCTGTTATAATCAGGGGACCTAGAAGTGGGGCCCCTACATACCCACCCTGAGATATGGGGCCTCCTGCCTCAGCCTAGCTGGGTCATCCTGAAGATTGGGTGGGGAAGCCCCTACATGTACACACAAATGTCCGAGAGTGGGGTGGGGATGGGGGGGGGGGGGAAACACAATGGTTTCAGGAGTGCCAGGGTGAAGGGGATTGGCCATATTCTCTGGCCTTCTCCTTGGGAAACGGTCCATTTCAAGGTTCCTGTCACCCACACAGGAGGGGCTGCCTGTGAGAGCATTCAGCCCTTGGGAAGAAGCCTAAGCATTGCATGACTTGAGTAAGTCATATCCTCTGAGCCTCAGTTGCTTCATCTGCACAATGGGCCCAATAATGTCCTTGAGCCCTTTGGAAAAGCTTTTGGGTATAGAGGTTTTCCTTGAGAAAAGGGATTCGGAAGACCTGGACAAAACATTCAGTTGTCTATGTTGGCTGGGGGCACTTGAGACAATGGGGTCGTGTAGTAGAAACTTGACAATGGCTTGTTGAATATACAAACAAGTGGCTGAGTTCTAGAGTGCCAAGTTTATCTCAGCAGATTCAGTTGACAAACCCTTTCCAGGTGCCCACTCTGGGTAATGACACTGGTCTGCACTTTTCTCTTCACCATGCACCTGCTGCCAGGGCTGCCCAGCCAGGTTGCTGGGGTCCCTCTCCCCAGCCTACCCAGGAAGCTGCACGTCTTGGCTGGTCAGCACTAACGTCAGTACGACTGGCTGGGCGTGGAGCCTGCCACCTCTGGAACTGCCAATTAATTAACTTTTTTGAATTAATTTCCCAAGCAAAATTCCATAATTACATTTGTCTCCATCAGTCCAAGCTGGGCAGGCAAGAGGACCCCACAATGAGATAGAATGTGGGGTGAGGGAGTGACCATACCAGCCCCAGCACCAGGTCAGAGAGGCGCTGGGGGTTGGGTTTCACTCCAGCAGGGATATTGCTGTGTCCTTATGGATGCTGTCTGGGAGAGGAAGGGAGCTTAGAAGACAGAGTTGGGCAAGTCACTCAGGAGGTTGAGGGGTCAGGGAGACCCATGCCTATGCAGCTCCTCTTGCTGCCCCCATCCCCAACCCCATGCCCCCAAACCACAGTGGGTCTTGGCAGGGCCCAGGAACAGCACAGGCACTGTGAGGCTGAAGAGGCCAAGGCTGCAGCGTTCTAATTTCCCAAAGGGGCTGAGATTAATTAGCTCACACACAGGCACAGAGAGAGGGAGAGAGGGAGAGAGAGGGGGGGGGAGAGAGGGAGAGAGAGAGAGAAAGAGAGAGAGAGAGAGGAGAGTGGGAGCAGGGGAGGGTAGCGTCAGGAGAGGAGCCGGCTGACGCTCACCCCTGCCACCCGCCAGCCCAGCAGGCAGTCAGGTGGCCTTGACAGCCTGGGTGCTCTGAAGGTCAGTGGCCAAGCTGGCTGAGCCAGCAGACTGGCACTGTCTCCTTCCCAGAATCCCTGAGACCAAGGCTGGAGGGACCAAAACCAGGACAGCCCGGGGGTGGGAGGGGGAGACTGCGGTTACACTGTCATCACCATCAATCACGTCTGTGCCAGGTGTTCTGTCCACATCATCCCAAAGAGGTAGGCACCATGGTCCATCCATTTTATAGATGAGGACACTGAGCTTCAGAGCTGAGTGGGGCTGTGACTGGTCAAAGTCACCTAAGTTGTGGATGGTGGAAGGGAGACTAAAATCCAGGTTGGCACAACTCTGGAGCCCATCCAGCTCCCCCCTGGATCCTGTGCTATTGAGAGGAAGCTGCAGGAGCCTAGGGGACCCGGGGACACCAGTGGAAGGGCATGTGGGTGTGTCTGTCTGTGACTTACCCCTGCCTCAGAGAATGTGCAGAGCAGATTCTCAGTCATTTCACAGATGTAGAAAATGAGACCAGAAAGGGGAAGTGACTTGCCACACAGCATAAGGCCCCAAACCCAGAGTCTGCTCCTCCATTTGAGGCCAGCACCAACTTCCAGCAACATAAACTTGACTCAGTGACCTTTAATGAGCCCCAACCCAGGGCCACATTGTGCCTGGTTGTCTTTGGCTAACCAGCACACTGACCAGGGGTGGGCACGGGGGTCACTGTGGCTGTCCCTGTGTATAAAAAGGAAGGTATTTTTAGTTCAAGGGCACTCACTCAATGACTCCCTGCAGGGCTCCCCTGAGGAGAAAGGAGCCCCCAGGAAGGTGGGAGGTTGGGGGATGGGGATGGGAATGGTGTGTGACCCTGATCAGGCCCATAGTTGGCTCTCACAATTGAGTTTCCCAGAATTTGTCTACAAGGAAATCCCTCAGGGCAGCAAGCTGCTCCCCAGGACATCCCTGGCCTCCCACCCTACTCTCAGTGAACCACTTCCCCTGCAGAAGCCAAGACCAACAGGGCTCACCCTTCCCAGGCCTAAGGGGCTAGCAGTCCCAAGGTCCTTTCATTCAAATCTGGGGAGTGCCAATAGCAGAGGTCCCTAAGAGGCATGGGCCTGAGCATAGGTGAGGAGGGGGCTGGCCCAACTAGGAACATTACTCATGGTGTGTGATCATGGGAGATGTGTGGGAGCTTCCCGAGGCACAGATGCAGGCCATGATAGGGTCCACATGGGCTTTGGAGTCAAGGTTCCTCCACTCTGCAGGCTCCATGCTAGGCGTCATCATCAGCCAGCGTAAAAGTGAGTGGCAAGAACAGCTCAAGCCAAGTGTTGGGAACCTAGGCTGTGGTCCCAGTTCTGCTACCGTTTGCCTTTGAGTCTGAGCCAATCCCTTGTGCCTCAGTTTCCTCAGCCCCAAATAGAGAGTACCCCCCCTCCTCACCTTCTTACCTGCAGGAACATGGGGAGATGAGCATACAGTAGAGGTCTGAAGGCTGTAAGGAGGGCAGCACTCAGCTGTCCAGGCTTACACTTCCTTTTCTAGCCATAGGAAGAAGCCACCTATACTTCCTACAAACCTTTTCTTGTCCCTCCCTGGCCTTCCAGCCCTGCCTGCTTCATGTCAGCATTTCTTCAACCTCCCAGAGTCCCAACAGCTCTTCCACACAGGCATGTGCCAAGCTCTTCACCACCCTGCAAAGGCTTCATTTGACACCTGGAAGTCCCCATTTAAGACTAAAATGTGGCCTCGCTATGTGTTGGGGGCTGGGGGACAGAAAAAGCCTTGGCTCTTTCTGTTTCCTCATACTCTGAAGCCCCTAGGAATGTCTAGACACACAAGAAGCCCAGGTCCCTCTGCCCTGGGTCCAACCCATTCCTAGCCTTCCCCCTCCCTGTGGCCCAAAGGTCAGCCTCTTCACTCCCACACCTCCACATTCTCGTCTGAGACCAGCTCTAGAGAAGGCTAAATCCAAGACATTCTAATTAAAGAGTCCATGTTGTGGGGGTACCACTCCCAGGAAAATGTCAGCTTTGGTGGAGCAGACAGGTGGGTGGGGGAGGGCTGGACTCACCTGGACACTCAGGTGTGACATGATGAGAACCACACCCCACCATCTACTTCAGGTCCTGCAGCTTTGAGACAGAGATAAGGCTCATACCCATTTTATAGGTGGCAAAAGTGAAGTCAGAGAGGTTGCCAGACTGGCCCATGATTACACAGCAGGCAGTAACCAGGCCTGTCCAACTCTAGTCCATGGCTCAGGGGACATCCAGTCTTCCTGACTGGCCATGGTCATTTGTTTTCCTCAGGATGCATGGGCCTCTCTTCCCTCCCTGACCACTGTCCAGACCTTCATGGGACAGAATGTGTGGCTAAGAAGTGGAAGCAAGGCTGGGCTGAGGCCTTACAGCCTTCTTTCCTTGACCCCTGTTGGGCTATATCAATCCCGTAGACCCAGAATGATCTGTAGTCTGGATGGTAGATGACCACGAAGCCATCCCCATTAGACTTAATTCTCTCATCTGAAAAATGGCATTATTTCTCTGTAAATGAAAAATGGGTACGTTCCCAGTTCTGCCTAGTTCAGGGAAGGGAGGCCCCAGCCCCAATAGGCAGCAGAAGCTTAGAGGCATCCCTCCAACCCAGCAGCCCAGACCCTCCTTGTACTCAGGCCAACTCTGTACCCATTTTGCAGGCCAGTAGACTAAGAACCAGGGGGAGATAAGGAGGAGTTTGGAAACCAAGGGAACAGAGGAAAGTGGGTACCAGGGTGAGCAGGGAGAGTGGGAAGACAAACTCCTGGGGCACAACCCATTAGATCAAGGGGGTCTCAATCCTCCCCCAATCGCTGGCATCCCCAATCTCCCAAGGACCCCACCCCAAGTGGAAGAAGCAGTTGTCTACTTGGCAGTCCTGGAAAAATCAACTTTCCATGGCTTTCCTTCTTCAGCCTGTCCTCTCCCTAGCTCCTCTGCATCTTTCCCCATCTACCCCCAACCAGCTCTGCCATGGCCAGAGTGCCCCATCCTGGAGAGAGGGTTGGGTTTAACAGTTCCATGCCTGATACCTGCACCTCCTCCTCAGAGAGGACCAGCCAGTCTGGAAAATTGGGGAAAACGTCTTCCTTCTCACACCCACCTGACAAACTCAGCTGCCTCTACATGGCCAAGGGTTGAGGCTCCTTTGTGTGAGCATTTGGGTGAGAGGAGCCCCAACCAATTCGTGCCTGTGCGCCAGGCTCGACTGTGTCAGGGCTCTTGACCCAACTGTGGCACCATCTGCCTGTGAGCTATGGCCTGAGGATGACTGCCTGAGCCTGTGACAGGATGGGACACACATACTACTGCCTTATGGAGCAGTGTGGGGGGGTCCTCCCAGGGGCATGTCACGCACATGTATGACTGTGTATGTCCATTTGCTGATATACGTGCCAGTGTGTGTGTGCACCAGAGGCTGGGCTGTGAGTGTAACAGTGAGTGTGCTTCTGGAGTGTATAGGGCGTAGGTGACCAAGCCCATACTATGCGTGTCAGTTGTGTGTGCAGGTCATGTGGAACTGTGTGAGCTGAGTGACTGTGTTTGTCCAAAGTGTGTGCCCCTGGGTGTGCTACATGGGGAGTGCGTGAGTGTGCTCTGCCTGCCAGGCCGCAGGGCCTCGTGGGGCTGCTGGGGATGGGGTGACTCATGTCTCCTGAGCTCATCACGCTGCCCGCCCGCCTGCCCAGCTCACCCTGCTCTGCTGGGCTCATGGCCGCCAGCACAAGACACGGCAGGGAGGCTGGCTTGATAAATAACCTGCTGCTTCCCCAGGCCTCTGAGAAGGGAGGCTACATCACAGGGAAGAAGGGGGAGGAGTGGGGGCAGGCAGCCCTGGCCCCCCAGGCTCCGGCTGCCCTGGCCCCCACAGCCCGGGCTGAGGCTCCGGTTCCTGTTTCATCGAAACCTGAGCTGGGAAAAGCCTATCGGGTCATCTTGCCTGTCCCGCCGGCCGCCAGGCCCAGGCAAGCTGCCCCTCAGGGGACAAGCCCGCAGCCTGGCCAGCAGCCTGGCCACCAAGCCGGTGGGTGGGTGGGGGTAGGATATTTCTGTCCAGACTAAATGCAGCTCCAGGCCTCTGTCTGCACACACCCCCCCCCCACCAACAGCTGCTCCCAGGGGCCCTCTATAGCTTTACAGGACTGACTAAATATAGCCCCCCACCCCCAGTGTTCACCTCTTCCCATTGGCTCCACCCACATGAGGGTAGGGAAGAAGGCTGGGAGCCCACTGTGTGACCTTGGGCCAGTGTTTCGCCTCTCTGAGTTCTCAGCTACAAAACACCAGGTATTACTCATCTCTAGATCCTGATCTGCCTAACAGGCACTATTGGAAAGAAGACCACAAAGGTAACTAAATTGGGGTCTTTGTCCAGGAAGATAAGGGCTGTAGGTCTCCTCCTACAAAGTGACTCCAGTCTGCTTCAGCAAAATAATAACTAGGGGAGCCCCTACCCAGCAGCCCAAGTACCTTTAGGCTTATAAACATGGCCCCCTCCACCCTGCCTGTTCCTTACCCAGGCTGGGCAATACCAGGCTCCTCCAATCTGCCCCAGCCAGACCCTGGCCAGGAAACAAGTTGTGCCAGGTTGGGGGGGTGGGGGGGGACTTGGGAGCATGACAGCTGCTATTTCCTGGAGGCCACAGTCCGGCACAACCCGGATTCCTGCCTGGCTCCACACTCTACCAGACAACCTCTCCCAGGATCAGGCCCTCGACAGGGTACTCCCTTCTCCAGTGTCAGCTCTGTCATCAGACCCCAGCCAGGGTCACAGTCCCACTCCCCTCACTGTACTGGTACATGCAGAAAGAAGGGGCTAGATATACCTTCTGATCTGGGCTTGGAGAATGGTGATCTCTGCAGGGTTCAACAGGCAGGGGAGGCAGACCCAGCTCCCCAGCTTCCCACCTCCTGCCTGCCTGCCCACCCGGCTGCTTCCCCCAGCCCCACACGCACCAAATTCCCCACATGCCTGTCTGTCTCTGACAGCTCGTGCAAATACTTGGCTTCACGGGCACCCGCTGTTCTGAGCACGCTGCGCCTCCTCCCCTCCTGGGGGGGGGGGGCTCCTCTGCAGACACAGCCAGGGATGGGAGGGGGCCAGAGCCAAGAAGCTTGGTGGGCAGTGGGGTACTGAAGGCAGGAGGGACCGGTCTGAATTCTGAGGCGCCACCCCTCATCCCCAGGTCTGGGGGACTGAGGGACCTGGGAGGCCACTTGAGCCAGCCCTGGCTGAGAGGCAGCTGCCAACGCCCCCGCTGCCCCCCGGAAACTCCCAGGAGGACCTTCCGGAGGCCTCCCACTTGCCTCAGCCGATGAAACAGCACCTGCCACCCCCACTGCAGCAGCTCAGGACAGGGCAGGACAGGGCGGGGGTAGGGGGCACCGAGAGGCCCCCGGGGAAAGCTTTAAAATCTGGACTATGGCCCAAACCCCTCCTGGCAGCTCTGGCCCCCCCCACCAAAGGCCCAGCCTCAGAGTATGGGGAAAAGGGGATGCGTTCTAGCCCTCTGACAGCATGAGGGGCACACCAGCCCAGCTGCCAGGCCTGGGATGTCTCCACTTGGACTGGCTGGGGGGCCTTATTTGCCCCCAGCTACCCCCCTTCCTGCTTGCCTTGCCTCCCTCCCAGGGGACCAGTGAAGGAAACACTTCCTGAGATCGGCTGGGATTTTCCGCTGGACATTGCCTGACTGACCAGCTCCTTGTATCCCCCCCACCTCATTCCCTCTCCCAGAGTCACCCCTTCAGCCAAATCATACTCCTACCCCACCACTCTGCTGCTTGCCTAGACATTCCCCAGTATCCACAGCACCCAGCACATATCCAGGCACAGAGAAGACCCTGAATGAATGACCTCATGGAATAACACCCTCCATTTTACAGATGAGTATACTAAGGTCAGGAGATAGCCTGATGAGCTAGCCCTCCCATTCACTGCTCTTTCTGAAGGAGAGAGACTCTAACTGCAGGCCCCTTCTCTATCCATTTACCCCACATCAACACTTTCTGCCCCAGGGACCAATTCAGCCCTCCCAAGCTACCAGAGGCATTAGGGTGACTCCAAGATAGATTTCTCAGCGCTTTGGGTCAAAATGTCCAGCTGGCTAGTTTGGACTACTCTCCCACAAAAGAATCTCAACTGTATGGTCTTTGTGACACAAGAATGTGGGATAGAGCCTCCTCTCCCATTGCACAGATGGGGCTGCTGAGGCCCCCAGGGGAGGGGGGAGCTGCAGACCTGCAAACGGCCATGAATCAGAGGGGGAGCTGGGAAGCCGCCTGGTCCTGCCGGCTGTCGCTGGAAGCAACAGCCTACATTTCCTCCTCACGCTGGTGCCTTGGGAAGCGTGGGCAGCAGGCGGGCGGGCACCACCAAGAGGACCCCTATTGTGCCTGCAGGCCAGCCACATGCCCTTGCTGCCTCACTAGGCCCACACAGCCCACTCCCCACACTGACTAGATCTCCAAAGAGCAGTAGACCAATGACAGAACTGGGTTTCTGCCTCAGGAATGTACTCATGTCACCTGAGGGCACCACAGGGAAGCGCCTCCCTTCAGATCCTCAATGTCCCCTAGCATCAAACAAGATTGAAACATGACCATTCACGCTTCCCTCTATCAGTAAAACCCATGGTTCTGTGATTCTAGAATCCCAACAGGATAGTAATCCTGACTCAAAAATTCCTCTGCTCTAAGCATTCTATGATTCTAGAACTCCTTTGACTAAAAATTCTAGGCTACCAAGATCTGACACTTGCAGGAATAAAGGTGGCCAAGCCCACCCTCATTTCCTGCAAGGTCCAGCTAACCAATTTCCCATCTAGCTTTGGGGGAGGTGAGAGGCTGTGTCTCTCCCATCAGGGTCAACAGGAGCTGGACATGAGGCTGGGGGAATGGGGGGCTATGGGCCCGTGGATATAGCTGGTCTAGTCCTGGAGAACAGACCAGCTCCTCGGGGCACACACAGCCACTGATGTTGCAGGTGTCAGGAAGCCCAGCCCTCACTAGAGGTTTGTGAGCCTGCACCCCCATCCTGCAGCTCAGAGGGAGGACGGGCGTCAGGTCAGGGCTGGTCTCTCTGCTTCTCAGGTTCCAAGCCAAGCTCCACGATTCATCTTCCTGTCTTCACCACCCACTGCTTCCTCCTTCCCACCAGTCCCCTCACCTCTCAGGCTCCAGGGCCAGTCCCAGCTCAGGCCAACAGGCAGCCAGCCAGGGCGAAGGCTCCCAAGTCCATTTGATAGATGGAAAAACTGAGGTCCAGGGAGATGTGACCTGCCCTGAGGGCTAGCCCTAGCAGCCTACTGGTCTCTGGCCACATCTCTCAGCCCTATCCCCTACCTCACTTCCCAGGATTCTCTACAGAGCCAGTGGATCTCTACATACCAGTTTGATCACAAGCACAGCTCTTATTCCAGTATCCCTTAAGAGCATTCATTCTCATAGCTAATCATCTGGTCATTCATTAATTCATTCTTTCATTCACCTAACTGGTCAATCAGCCCATCTCCCTACCACATGCCAGGACCCTTGACAGGGATATAGGGATCTCAAGAGGAAAGAGAATAAAGCCTGTAGTCAACAAGCATTTAGGGAATCCCTGCTGTGTGCCAGGCAGTGTGGAAGGTGTAGGAAAAGCCACATGCAGACCCACCCTGGCTGTCCTCATGGTGTTCAGAACCAGACAAGGGCTCTGCTACGACCTAGTTCTACTTGTCAGTGGCATGTCCTAGGGCAAGGCACAAACTCTCCAGCCTCAGTTTTCTCATCTGAATATGGGGATGCTAACAGCACCCAATTCAATGGGCTACTGGGAGGAAACACAGTGCCAGCTAGCCCTTGTTATTACCACTGTTACAACTTATTATTATTATTATTGTAATAATTGGGGGACAGCAAATGATTAGAGCAATAGCTAGAGCTCTTCAAACACTTAGCTGGTGCCAGGCATAGGGGAACAGGAAGGAATCACTGCCACATCCCACTGTAAGGCTGGCAAGAAGCAGGCTCAAAGAATCCCACAAGCATCTGATAAATGAGGGAGTCAATGGCAGAAGGCATGGCCCTGTCTCCAAGCATTGCTCATGCATGTTGCACATATATGTGCAAATACTTGGGTGTGCACCCATATGTCCATGTGAGGGACCCGGGAGTTCCAGCAGAGAGCAAATTATGTAGGACACAGCTGCTCATGCCAGGTAAGGTTCCCCCCAACCCCACCCCACCGTTACCAGTGATCAGGGGATGTGGCAAGAGCAAGGACCAGACCCAGTGGGGAGAGGCCCAGAAAGATACTTTACATAGTTCTGGCCACCAGATTACAGGCCTAGGCTAGGCCCTGGGGTAGGGGTGGGGGGTGGGGCACCACCAGGTGCTGGCCCACAAAAATCAGGCCCTAGAGCCCACACTTTATGCCTGTCCTGGCACCAAGTAAGAGTGTTCCTGCTGGCAGTCCAGGCAAGTCCTAAGAGGTCAGAGGAGGTCAGAGGAAAGGGAGGGAACAGTGAGCCCAACGGCCATGTGGGGTCTGCTAGTCAGTGAAGGGTGGCTACCGGGCTCCCCCTGGGGCCACCAGGCAGGCCTGGCTCTGCCCTGCTGGGGCCGGCAGCTGGAAGGGAGTAAATATAGCGCGGGGCGTCCCGGCCACATTCCTGGGAGGCCAGCACGGCCGGCCGGCCTGCCCGCCCGCTGCTCTAGGCAGAACACAGCAGCCAGGGCCCAGAACTGCCACTGCCCTCTTCCCAAACAAACAGAAAAATAAATAAAACCAGCTCTCACGGCCAGCAGGGCTGGGGGGGGGGGTGTGTGTGCAGGAAGGGGTGGACCCAGGAGAGGGCAGGCAGGCAGGCAGGCGGACCAGTTGCTGAGGTTTCTGTTCCACTGGGAAGGAGGAGGCCAACAAAAGAGGAAAATGGAGAAAAAGGGCAAAGAGATGGTCAGAGACATGAGAGAAGGGGAGAGGATGAGTATGAGAGATGGAGGGTGTGACAAGTAGAGGTGTCAGGGAGGCAGGTCAGGAGGGACAGGGAAGGTGTCAGGGCCAGTGGGGGAAGGCGGAGGCAGCCTCGGGTCAGTAATTCAGCAATTCAGCGACAGGCAGACAAAGGGGGCCTGTGGGCTGGGGCAGGGGGCTGGCTCCAAGGGCCATGAAATATTAAAAAGCCTAGGCCAATGAGTGACAGAGGTCATAGAAATAAGGAGACTTGCCAGGGAGATACAGGGACACCCCCTCCACACACACACACACACACAGCTTGTCCCTCTCCACCACCTCCAGCAGAGCCAGTCTCCCCAGTTTTCCTCCTGCTGTGGCTCCTTTCAGTCTTTCCACCCATAGAGGACAGGCTGAGGATGGGAGGGGCCATGGGGATTAGTGATGGCAGGGGACCTTTGCCGTTCCCTCTTCCCTCTGGCTGATCTGTGCTCAGACGGCCATCCAGAGCTGCCAGCCACCCTAGCAAGAAGGCCAGGAGGCCTGTCAGCACAGCTGCTGCCACAGTGCCTCCTGGGGGAGGTGGGGGTAGACTTCCAGCTTCTCCTTTATGGAAAAAATCAGCCAAGCTACCACTTTCCACAGAGACCAGTGGGGAGGGAAGGCCATGCCTCAAAGCTCAGCTGAGCCAGCGAGTAAACCAGAGAGCAAGCCAGCAGGTCATCCCTTAGCCTTCCCACCCCACCCAGGCCCCATTACCAGCCTCATGACCTTGGTCAGTCCCCTTGGTCTATGAGCCCGTGTCTTCACTAGCTCCACCCCACCCAGGCTTGATGTGAGGAAAGAAAGAAGGCAAGTAATATGTTGAAAACCTGCTAGGGCAGCTGGGACCAAGCACCTGCCTGCAGACAACCCTCCCAAGCCCCTGTGAGGTCAAGCCTATTATCAATCCCATTTTACAGATGGGGAAGAGAAACTCAGAGAGGCAGAGTGATGTGCCCAAGGTTACACACACGATGATTAGCATAATGGAGACCAAAATGCTAAGTGTGAACCAGGTGTTTTTTTCTTCCTTCTCACTGGGGGATATGAAGTCCTCTTCACCATAAAAGCCAACTTTAATTGAATGCTGACTGTGGGTTAGCCACGAGTGCTGAGCACTGTACAAACATCTTTGTGTCCATCTGAAAATGGTCTTGTGGACCAGGCTCTCTCATCCCATTTCAGGGATAAGGAATCTGAGGATCATAGAACACAAAGGTCATACATCCAGCTAGACAGTGACATGGCCAGGATTTGGAGCTAGATCTGACTCCAGAGCCAGCACTCAAACACACTTGCCTGGATTAGGTCAAGGGAGGGGATCAGGAGGGCTCAGTAGAGGGGAGCTCAGTGGTCCCGTTGGCCCCCAGAATGGACACCACGAAAGGTCAAAAACAAGGTCACAACCCCTGTGCCAGGGGAATGGCCAGCAACTGCAGAGGCCGGGGTAAGGGCACTGCCTAGGGGCCTGGCCAGAGTGATCTGCCTGGTCTACCCAGAGCCTGTGTACCAGATAACGCAAGCCCCTTCCCCAAGCACGGGGATACTGAGGCTAGTCCAAAAAGGGCCAGCAGTACCCTGTCCTACTGACCCTGTCCCAAGGTTCCAACCTGCACCCCAGGGCCAGTGTGCCAGGAACTAATCTCACCACTACCCCAGGAGCGGAAGGGAGGCAGGATCCCCTCCCTCCCTTCTAGGCCCTTCAAGCCCAGAGGGAGGCCAGCATCAGAGGCAGGAAATGAAGAAGAATTTGCGATCTAATTGAGCTGGTGGGGGATTAGGCAGCAGAATGCAATTACAGGGGCTGGAGCAGGGCCAGGGGCACTGACACCCTGAGATGTGGCCTGGCCCAGGTGACTGGGCCTAGCCCAGTCTCTGGCCAGAGACACCCTACTGGGAGGGTTGCAGAAGATGGGTAGGAAAGGATTTGGGGCCAGAAGGCTCTCCAGCACAGACAACTGCAGGGTTCCAGCCCCATTTAACACCCAGAAGCAATAAGTTTTCCTGGGAATTCTCCCCCAGGGAACAGCCCTGTGGACTCTCACATGGGGAGCAGGCAGAAAGGAACACATGCTCGCATAGGCTCTGCTCATGCATGTACACACATGTGTTCATATTCTTAGGAAAGCCCCACATGTCCATGTTCACTTGCATGGAGACAGACTCACAACCAGCAGACACAGAGCTCTGGCCCTTTGCTGCCACTGGCTCCACCAAAGGACGGGGGGGACTAAAAAAAAATACACCCATGACCTTAAAATCCTTTTATTCCTGTAATCACAGGCTGCCATAGATGTGGATACGCGCTGTCACCCCGGCCCCAGCCTGTCTCCCTCCAGGGCTTCCAAAACTCCCAATAGGCAGGCCGACAGGAAGCTGCCCAGTTACTGCCAGGGAAGGCAGGAGAGGGAAAGGACCGGGTGGGAGAGACTCAGAAAGACAGACTGGCAGAGATACAGAAAGAGAAAGGAACACAGACACCAGCCACCAAAGACAGACATAGATGAATGCCCGCACAGCTCAGATATGCCCAGGTTCACACATACTTTCCCAATTCAGATACACCACTTTGGGAGCGTCAGACACTCCCAGATTTACAAGCATATACAAACACACAGATATACACAAATCATAAACATCCACTCTTCAAAATTCCAAGCATACATAACTCAGAATATACATATTCCCAGATTCACAGGGACAAATGCAATGCAGACACACACAACTCCTAGATTCACAGATACATATGCTCAGACTCCCACACCCCAAGAAAGACACACATTCAACATACAGATTCACAGATATACATGTCCTGAGTCATAAGTACACACGTCGCCTAGATTCCCACACCCCAGGCCAACAGACTATACCCACACCGCCTCATCTAGCAGCTGACACTGGCTTTGACTTTAGGGGGCAGGTGGAATGGTAGATGATTTCTGGGTCTTTGAGGGGGCCAGTCCTTTCTCATTGCCTGCAGCCTGGGAGGTGGGCTCAGAGTTGGGGGGAACTAAGGGGAAAGTAAGAGAAAGAAAAAAAAAAACTTGAGTGGGATATTCTTGTTGGGCAGTAGCGCGTGAGTAACAGGGGAGGCTTTTTGTGGTCTGGTGAGTTCCAGCTATGAGTGAGAGTTTAACTATTAATACACTTAATCAAGGACACTTCACACACACACACACACACACACACACACAAGCTAGAGGCTAGAATGGGACCAGGTGATGAGGAGAGAGGGAGAGCCCCGAAGAAAAAAAAAAAAAGGAAAAGCCCCAATCAGAGCCTCAGGAGGTGGGGAAAGAGGGTGGAGCTTCCACCCTGGGCCTGCCTCCAGAGCAGGGGTGAAGTCAGTGATTCTTTTCTGCGCCCCCAGAAGGGTGGGGCTTGACACATAGTAGGTGCTGGATAAACACACATTGGGCCAATGAATGAATATGTTAATTACATATAAAGAGCAGGCAATAATAACAGTAATAACAATTAAGTGAGCTCTGCCCCATCCTTGGCCAATTAAGGCATGCTCCAGAGCACCATGCTTGGGGAGTTCTGATGTCATGGTCACCCCTCCAGAAGCAGGCCTGGGTCTAGCTCATCAGTATCCCCCTATTTTTCCACTCTATCTTGCACCCTGGAAAGTCAGCTGACTTCAGCCAAGCCCACATTCCTCCCTCTCAAAGAGAACCCCCATCCCCATTCCCCTCTCCCATAAATAACTAGGTGGGATCCTAAAGAAGGTGGGATATTTAATTCCCAGAGATTTGGTTCTTTATCCAGATGTAACCCTGCCCATCCCACCCCACACTCCTCTGAGCCTCAGTTTCACACTTGCCAAATGGGTAGAAAGCAAGCAAAAAGCTGTGAAGAGGCAGCAAGAGTTCGGGGTCACAGTGGGAGCCCTCAGAACACAGGCCTGCACAGGCCTGGGCCCTGGATGCGGAATCCTCCCCTCCCCTTCCCTTCCCCCACCCAACCCAGCCCAGCCCAGCCGGGTGGACATTCCAGGCCTCACGTGATAAAGACGAGGCCGCTGGCCCACGGGTAAGTCAACAGGCTCTGTCGGGGGAGAGATAGGAGGCCCAGGCCAGGGTCACCTGCTGAGCCGAGAAAACAGCCGGGCCCAAATACACACACATAAATAAGGCGCCAACGGACAGCCAGCCAGCCAGTCAAGGGTCTGTGTTCTGCAGAGGAACCTTGGAAAAGGAGGTGGCATGGGGGAGGGAGGTGCAAGGCTGGCTAGGGGCTTCCCTGGGAGAGCTTCAGCATTTGCCAGGATTGGGGGGTTGAGGGGGCTTCTACCAAGATCTCCAGAGACTAACCTCCCACAGCAGTTCCCACCCCTTTCCAGAGCAAAAATCATCCCCTCTCCCTCCTCCCCAAGGAGAGAGAACAATTTCCGTTCTGGGAGGGGGGTGACAGCTGCAGAGCGGGCCACTACCCCCCCACACACCAGCTCTTGCTTGAGTCTCATCCAGGGAAACTGCTAAATCAACACTACGCAGTAGTAGGTAATGCCGGCCTCAGTCTCTCCGCAGCGCTCTCAAAAAGGGGTTTGGGAGGAGGTTTCGGGTCCCAGTTTCTGGGTTTCCCATGTCGGTTGAAACCCAGGGTACGTGGTCTTTCGAGAGGGTATCAGGGCAAGCTGAGGCCAATATACCCCCTAAAAACGTCTAATTTAAATGCTCCTCAGTTGCACGGTGGACACCCCCCCACCCCCCCGCCACGCCGCCCCCGCCGGCCAGGGCAGCTGAGGTGGCGCCGGGCGTTCAAATAGCGCTCCAAACAAGCCCGCAACGACCGCGCACGCAGCCCCCGCCAGGCGGCCCCAGCGGAAAACTTGAAAGGGACTCTGCCGGCCGCCCTGGGGCAGCTCGGGCGGGGGCGAGGGCTGAACCATCACACACGCCCCCCTCCCCAGCACTTCCTGCGCAAATGCGGGGGTGGGGGGGCAGGGCGCGCCACAAAACCGAACAGCACCCGCGGCGCGGGGAAAGGCGGAGGTCAAGAGGCTGGACCGGACCCCCCTGCAGCCCCCCCATCCCAGGACGCGACTCTCAGACCACCCAGCGTCCAGGGGGCAAAGAGGGCGCGGCTACCAACCCTATAGACCCCCGTAGCAGGAGACAGAGAGAGAGGATCTTTACGGATGAGTCTCTACAGAACCCCCGCCCACCCCCACCCCAAATCTGCCGGTGCCTCCTTGAAGTCCATGGCACGAGCCCAACTCCGCGCACCCCTTCCGATTCCTGAGAGGAAAAAAAAAAAAGATGCGATCTTGCTCCCTCATCAGGCGCTTCAGCTCTTCTGACAGGTCCCGGAGGCGGCCCCCCATTTAAAAACTGGGGACACTCACTTTCTGTCGATCCTACAAATAAACAAAGCCAGGCGCACCCCGCGCTCCCCGCCGGAAAGCAGCCCATTCCGGGCGAGGACAACTTCCCCCAGCAAGAAAATTAACACATTCTTTACGCGGCGGTTCAGCCCCTCGCTCTGGGGAACCCAAGGGGAGGGGGTGATCGGGGCTGAACTTCATGAGTAAATGTGGGGCCAGAACCGCGAGGCGGGCGCCTGGGACACCCGCCTCCCACAGCTCCGCAGCGAGAGAAACACCCCCATTCTCCTTCCCTGGCTTTGCGCGCTGCTTCGCCACGCGGGGCTCGGGAGACAGCCTGAAAGACCCCCAAGACTGGAGAGGAAGGGAGAGAGAGGCCGCGGGGCGCGGTGAAGGAGGGGGTCGGCGATACTTTGACGGAAAAAAAAGGTCAAACTTGATCAGCCCGCCAGGCACCCTGAGGGCAGCGGGGGAGAGGAGAGAGGAGCCGGAGGGGAAAATGTGGCCGCCGCCCGCTCCAAGTGGAGGGGGAGACTCAGCCACGCGTGGTCCAAGGCACTCAGAGCAGTTACCGTCGCCCCCAAAACACAGGGCTACGAGTGGGGTCTGATGGGGGGTAGTGCGCGCCGGGGATCTCCAATCAGCCGCCCCCGCAGGCGGAGTGCCCGCCCAACACCGGGAGATGAGGACCCGGGCTCCCGCCACCCCATCGCCCTCCAGCTCGAGTACTTGGGGAGAGAACGATACCCCACAGTTAGAGCCCCAGCCCCAATCCACGGCGCCCAACCCGCAGTCCCCGACCCTAAAACCCTCTTTTTGTCTGAACTCAGTGATCTGCGACCGCGCCGACTGCGGCTTGGGGAGGCTTGGGTACAGCAGCGGCCACCGAGCGATCACAGGCGCTAGGGCTCCTAGCCTCTGGGGCTCCGGGGCTCATGCCGTGAGCATCCCCCACCCCTCCCAAACACGGACCCCTCCTTCCCTGTCCCTGGCTCTCCGCACCTGAACTTCGGGGGAGCCCGCGCCGCCAAACTTTCCGCCGACTTGCAGCGAACTCCGGCCCCGGCCGCGCACCGGGCCCCGGGGGAGGAGAGGGAGGTAGGCGGGGAAGGGGAGGGGGCCGGCCTCCGGGGGGGTCGGGGGAGGGCCGTGGCTCGACACCTACCGGCTCTCTGAGTCGTCCAAGCCGCCACCGCCGCCGCCGCCGCGAGGACGAGGGGGAGGGGCGGGGCGGGGAGCACCGCTCCGCTCTGGGCACCGCCGCCGCGGTGCGCTCCGCTCCAGCCCCGCCGCCCGCCGTGCCCGGGTCCGGAGCCGGAGTCACGCCGCCTTGGTTGGCCCGAGACGGGGAGGGGGGGGGAGCCTGCAGCACCTGCCCCTCCTCCCCCTCCCCGCGGCCCAAATTAAAAAACAACAAAAAGCAACTAATCACCCCCGAGCAGAGCGCGGCGCGGCGGGCGGAGGGCGAAGCGTGAGGCGCCCGGACTCAGCAGGCGGCGCGCATGGCTGGGCGCGGGCTGGCCAGGGTTCGGACGCGGGGCCCGGCTTCGGGGGGCAAGGTTCGGCCGCTCTTCTCGCTAGGCTCGGGCGTCTGCTCTAGCTGCCGCCGCCGCCTCTGCTGCCGCCAGTGCCGCCGCCTCTACATCCCCGCTCAGGTTCCGCCGCCTCTGCCGCCGCCGCCGCCACCGCCGCCGCGCGCCCGCCCGGGCTGGAGCTCTGAACGCTGCCCGGGGGCTGCCGGCAAAACCCGGACCGGACTCGCCGCTCCCTCCCCCCCCCCCCACCTCGGCTCCCCTCCCTTCTCTCTCCGCCTCCCTCCCAGCGCAGCACCGGCCACTTTGACGCCTCAGGCTCTGAGGCCGGAGCCGCAGCTACGGCGCCTCGAGCTCCCTGCGCTCTGCCGACGTCGGCCCAGGCTCAGCTCCTCAGCGCTCCTCGTCTTCACCTCCTCTTTTCCCACAACTTTAAAAAAAATAAGAGGATCTCTCCCGTTTTGTGAGGGGTGCATAGGCTTGGACACCCACCATACAGTGAAATCTGCCGTCCCTCTGCCCCCTCTTTTCTGCGGGCGGCGAAGCTACGAGGACCAATAGGGAGGGTTTGGCCGCGCCTCTCAGTTCAGATGTTTGTAGGTCCTGTACCTCCTAGCAGAGAGCTCTAGGAGCTAGACGCAGGTTCAAAGACCCCACTTTCCCAGAGCGCTTTCCGGGACTGGGTGGGCTCTGGTTCCCCTGGAGAAAAAGCGCGGAGGTTCCTGTCCCCATTTCACAGATGAAGAAACTGATCCAAGAAAGGACATTTTGCGTCCCACACTGGTTGGCAGCCCAAGCCCTGAGTTCTGAGGCTATGACACTCACATCGTGTTGCCCTGGGACCATGGCCTACGAACTCCAAATCTGAAATGGTGCCTGTTTTAAAACAGCATTCAACTGACACTGGTTGAAAGAGATAACAAAAACCCAGTGGGTACAGATTTTAGGCGCTCTTGGTGCCCTCTCCATCTGCCCAGCTTGGGCTGATGTTATGACAGAAGTCCTTTTTTCGCCATCTCAGGGATCTATAGAGTAAACCCCTGGGCTCCATTAATCCCTAACTGCAGATTACCCCAAGGCGGAAAGTTTCTGCAATTCTGTGGAATTCATGGGGGGTAGGTTGTGGGGGGAGGGGGGGGCAGAGCAGTTGGGGAAGTCTGCCTAGAGTTAATAGAGTTAAAACAGTTGCTGCCCTAGATCCACTGGGGCCCAGATAACAGGGAGTTAACTGTGGCTACTTGGGTGCCTCCAGCAACAGGCCAGGCCTGGCCTGGCCTGGCCTTGGTGGGAGAAGTGAAACCAGCTCCCACCTCTATACTTCCTCTCCTCCTCTGTGCAGCCAGCCTGTCTCCCAGGAAGCAGTGGAGGGCCTTGGGGCCCGGGTTTCTAAGGGAGCAGACGCCTGCCCACCCTCTAAGTCTAAATTTGGCCTTGGGATTTTTACTTAGCCAGGGAGTAGGGGAGTGAGGGAGGTGTCAAAGGGCAGAGTTCACCTGGAATGGGTTTGTTGCCTCTCTACCCTTCCTGACCTCCCAGGCCATAAGGAGTGGTCCCTCCCCAAACATTGTGGACACCTCCTCCCTTCCTTCCACAAATGAGGATTAGTGTCCTCCCTTAACTATATTCAAGGAATGGCTCCCTAGGGGAGGTATTTTAGCCTTTCCTCTCCTCTCCAGAACCCTTCCTCAAAGTCAACCCAAGCAAACATACTATGTGAGTGAAAGCAAGGTACTTGCTCTGGGAACACAGTTTTAAGACAAGTGAACACCTCTAGGTTATCTCCCCTAAACTGCTTAAAGACAGACATTCTAGGTCCCACCCTGAGTGTCAGGTAACATGTTGGCACTGCCCATACAAAGAAAAAGGAAGGAGGGTCTCAGGTCTAAATGCTCCAGGATCTGCAAACACTTAGCCCATCTCCATCTACCTTTTCTGGGGAAGCTGAGGCACAGACTGTGAGGAAGCACCTGTTCCCCAGGAGTTAGCAGCAGGCCTCAGAAGACTAGGATCCAAGAAATGAAGCTCAATCCTGCAGAGCTCCTGAAGCTGAGGATCAGTATCAGTGCAGAATCAGGTCTGTGCACCTAAAAGAAGCTTCATGCTGGCATCCACAGGGAAGGATGGGTAGTAGCTTCCACCTTAGGGAATTACTATTAATTATCCACTTTTGTTGGGGCGACTTCTGCCCTCAACTCAGAAGAGCAAAGCCAAGGGGCTGCAGGCTGCAATGGAGATGAGCCAGGTGATCCCAATAGTGACTTTCTCAGAGAAGGATTTTGGTGTATGCCTGGCCCAGTTTAGAGGATGGATCTAGGAGTCTTCCCCTGATCCTGGAAATTAAGAACTTGAGGGAGAGCCAGACCCTCCCCTATCCAACCCAGGTAGGAACCAGAGAAGAGAGGGGCAGAATTTTCAACATAGAAAATGCAACATGAACAGGAAGTGTCATGTGCAAACCATCCACATAGAGCTCTCCACTTTAACAAATGAGACAACTGGAGGACACCCAGGAAGGTTTGGGTGTGAGGTCTGGTCTTGGGGGAGACCATCACCATCCCAGCCCCCTTCCATAAGAAGTGAAGCCATCCTGGTTCACAATTTCTGTCCTTTCTCCCTGCATCCAAAGAGGAATGTTTGTTTCACATTGTTTTTTTGTTTTTTGTTTTTTTTTTTAATCCTCACCCAAGGACATTTTTTCATTTTTTATTCAGATAGAGTGGGAGGGAGAGAGAGAAACATCAATGCGAAAGTGACACATCGAGCGGCTGCCACCTGCACGACCAACCAGGGCCGGGGACAAACTGCAACCGAAGTACATGCCCCTAGCGAGAACCGAACCCGGGTCTCTCTGGACCACAGGCCGACGCTCTAACTGCTGAGCCAAACCGGCCAGGGCTGTTTCACATTGTTATTCAGTCAATCAGCTTAGATTCAGAAAGCAAGTTCCTAAGTGTCCAGCACCTTTGGGGGACAGAAGGGCCTGTCTTCTAGGTAGGAGTATGTCAGTCCAGTACCCTGTATCCAGCTCTCCAAGGCTGGCATTTATGAAGCCATTATCCTGGGCAGGGCATTGTGCTAAACAGCTAAGGTACATTATCTCATTTAATCTTTACATCAGCCCCAGCAGTAGTATCATCCCCATTTTTCAGATGAGGAAACTGAAGTGAGACTGGAACCAAAGTTGTTCTAACCTCTGAGATTTGCTAGCCAGTGAAGCTTCTCACATACAGATCTGCCCTGGGGTTCACCTGCTTCACATCCTGTAGTGATTCCTCAGAGCCCAGAGGGCTCAGCCCAAGCTCCTTTCCCAGCTGGGCCTGGCTGGCTTCGATAACCAGCACTATGCCTCCCTGAAATCCCTGGGCCCTGCTGACCAACACCACCCAACACCAGTGATTCCCTAAGACACCCCAAAACTCCTCCTTCAAGTTCCCATGACTTTGCATGCTCCCTCTGCACAGAAGGGCCTTAATCAAGCTCACCTCACAAACTCGAACTCCTCACTGAAGAGCAACAGCATGGGTCACCTCCACTGGGAACCTCTGACTTCCAGCCTCAGTTTGGCCCATATCTACATGGCCACCACTAGCCTTGTGCAAATTAGGAAAAAGTACTCTCTTTGGGCACATATGCATACCCCCTTTTGGCAGCAGGTCATGGACTTTTTCAGTCTTCCTGCTTCCTTTGTCGGGGCCTTTTTGCAGTGCTTGCACTGAACAACTGTACTCTGTGGCCAGGCTATGGGGCCCCTCATCTGTTCCCTCCTATGGCCACAGTGACCACACTGCACAAAAATAGCTTTTATTTGCTCATTTGTCTCCCCGCCCCCTCACTACTACCATCCAAGAAAATTCTTTGAGGGTAAAAGAAAATCTCCTACCTGTCCTGGGCCTGAAGCCTGGGCACCAAGTAGGTACCACTAATAACAGTTGTAGCCAACATCTTTCTGAGCCCTTACTATATGTCAGGCATCACATTAATTGCTCTATGTGCATATGCTTATTTAATCATCGGGCTCAGACACCTGCTCAAGGTTACCAACTAGCAAAACCAGGATTTAAATCCATGCCTTGTCTGAGGGATCTGCCTTCTCCACGACTGCCATTTATCAGCTAATGTCGGTCATTGATTAAACATCCAATGACTGGGAAATGGCTGCATGGAGAGAAGTGTAGGAGTTACGTCTCCAATAAAGATGGCCAATCCAGAGCCTGGCCTAATGTCTACCCCTCTTGCTCCCCCCCCCCACCCCCCACCCCCACCACCAATGTATCACAGAGGATGGGAGCAGGGACATTTGGAGCACTGACTCTGGACAGTCAGTCTTCAGTGGGGTCACATTGGACTGTGTTACCTCAACCAAAATCCCAGGGCAGGCCTGGGGTTGCAAACATGGGCAGGAGAAAAGACACAGGCCCAGGCCTTTGGGGTCTCAGCCTTCACATACAAGTCACTGGTCCTTAAATCTCCCTACCCCTACCTCCATGACCTTTGAAGGGACAAGAGAGCTGTGAAACTAGAGGGGACAACCAGAAAAGCCAGGTCTATCTCTTAGGAGGCCAAGGCTCATCCATCCCTGAGATGTCAGTTTGGTGGCCCAAGCCTGGTCCTGAGCTGTGTAAACAGGGGAGAAGGGAGGAGGGCTGAGGGGCACTCTAGTTCCAGAACGAATCAACTGGATGAGGCTGGAAGGGAGTAGAGACCAGGCCAACACACACACTCAACACTCCGTATTTCCCCTTGCCCAGGCACAGCTACCACATGCCACAACCAGACATAGACCCATTCTCTGCCAGGCACAGGGAACTCAGCCTGTTTGAGGGAGAAGAGGAGTGGGGGCAGTTTGGGAGGCATCTTGTCCCTGACAGTAACTCTTGACTTTTCTAGGCACAATAATGGTTCAACTGTCTCTCCTATAGGAGTAGGACTGCCCTTCCCAGAGGCCAAAGCTGTGGCTCCAGGGCCCCACCCCATCCCTGTCAGGAAGAGGGAGGGGCCTAGAGGTAAATGAATGGGGCCTGGTGGGGAGGGAGGGGGAGGGCACAGTGTCCCAAACCTGGAGGCCCCAGACCAGGCATCCAGGAGCCAGACTGGCCTGAAAGTGCCCTACCCAAGACCTGCAAGCTAGGGTGGGGTGGTATGGGGAAGGCTTGCTGAAGGTGGAGGGGTGGGGCTCAGCCTCCCCTCACAGACCAGGCCCCAGAAGGCAGGGAAGGGTGGTAAATGCCCCTCACACTGGGACTTTTGAAAACAGGACTAAGCCTATCTCCACAGACCAGGGGACCCCACGCACCAGTCCCTACTATGCCTTTCCTTGAGATTCCTGAGAATGGGGTGCTCAGACAGTGCCTGGGGGTGGGCCCAGAATGAACTGCTCTTTGAACTGGCGGGACTGGTTCTGTGTCTAGCCGCCTGGGAAGTCACGGGTTGCCTGCCAGGCCTGGGAGGAGGGAGGCCTCAGGAAGGGGCCCCTCGTAAATCGTTAACTCCCACAGCTGCCACCTCCACTGCCACCGCCACAGACTGATGCCTGTCCCCTCAGGCCCCACCCCCAGTGTGACTCTAGCCCTCACAGAGCCCACCCCTAGTCGTGACTCTAGCCCTCACAGAGCCCAGCCCCCAGGCCAGAAGTCAGAGGTTAGAGGTAAGAGCCAGAGATCCCAGCACCTGGGCTAGTCCCTCCCCCAACTATGAGGAGGGAGGTGGGGGGGGGGGCTGGGGAGGGTGTCTATAGGGAAGGCACTTCCAAGTTAAGAGCTTCTCACCCTAGTTTGCCCTCCAGCCTTCCTGCTGCAGCCCTAACCTTTGCTTCTTAGGGGACAGGGTCAGGAGGTCTGGGGTGTCCTCCTGGGGTAGCCCCTGGGCAAGTTCCAACCCCATCAGACCTTTATTCTCCTCAGGGAGATAATTATGCCAGTCCCACCCACTCTACCTCAAGGAGTGTCACCAGGACTGGATAATGAATGGGTTGAGCAAAAGAACTAGATACTGGTCAGAATTGGGATAGGACCCCTCAGCATTGTTCCAACCCTGCTTCCTGGTGCTGGGGTCCCCCAAGGGAATAATAAAGGCTGCCTTTCTGGAGGCATTGTGCTAAGTAAACCATTTACCTGCTTGGTAATCTGTTTAGCAATCACATTCCCATTTTGGAAACAAACAAACTGAGGCTCTGAGAGGTGACTTATCCAGGCTGTGGCAGCTGTGGAACAAGGCCAGGATTTGAACCAGTTTTGTGCTCTCAAGCTAAATCCTTGAAAGGTTCTCTGTCTCCTTCTCAAATTATTAAACTACTGGTGAGGAGAAACCCTAATGGCACAATGGGCTTGAACATCCCCTCCAGTAGGGTGTGTGTGTGGGGGGTAGGGGGTGCTGACATGGGGCAGGTAGGGGAGTATATGTGGGTAGGAGACTGGCATTGTCCCCCCACCACCTCTCTGTGGGCCCCTACTCCAGGCCATCTCCCCCACAGGTCACATATCCCCAGGTGCTACCCCAGGGGAAGTTTGGCTGCTGCTCCCCAGACTCCCAGTAAGAATTCTTCTGCCCCAGACAAGCTAATGAGGGAGGATTGATGGTGGTACTACCACCCTTCTCACTAGGGAGGCATCTCAGAATTGAGGAGATGGAGACAAAAAAAAAAAAAAAAAAGAAAAGAAATTCAACTTTTAATCAAGATTGCAGATTCAGAAAAGATTCATAAGTGAAATGATTCCCTGAGGAAATATAAAAAGTTACTTATGGCACAGCTAAATTGGGCATGCTTCAATCAGGGGCTGTTGAGAAATCATTAAGATATACAAGATGCTTTTTTAGATATATGTGAGCTGTCAGGAGGGCTAGCCACTCCTGTTAGAGGAGATCTGGCCCTGAGCTGGCTTGGCCTCCAGTGTCACCTCCTCCCACTCAGACCCACAGCTGGGGAAGGAGAGGAAAGTAGGGAGGAACCCTACCTGCCAGGCCCCAGGAGCTACTACTGCCCAGAGGTTGCCACTGCCCCCAGGAGCCCAGAGACTCTTTAGCAAGGTAGAGTGGAGTAGAGGGGATTAGGGCTAGACAGAACTTTTTTTGTTGTTAATCCTCACCAGAGGATACTTTTCCATTGATGTTTAGATAGAGTGGAAGGAGAGAGAGGAGAGAGAGAGAGAGAGAGAGAGAGAGAGAACACCATCGATGGGAGAGAGATACATCGATTAGTTGCAGGGGTGGGGGGGAGGGGGGTTTGAACCTGTAACTGTGCCCTTGACCAGAAACTGCACCTGAGAACCTTTAGTCCAAGGGCCAACGCTCTAACTGCTGAGCCAAACCAGCCAGGGCCACAACTTTTTATTTATATATATATTTGTTGCTGTTGTTAATCCTCACCTGATGGTATTTTTTCCATTGCTTTTTAGAGAGAGTGGAAGGGAGAGTGGGAGGGGGAGAGAGAGAAACATCAATGTGATCCATCGATTGGCTGCCTCCCACAGGTACCCCCACCGGGCTGGGGATCAAACCTGCAATCCTTCGGTGTACTTCAGTGTGTGGGCCGACGCTCTAACCCCTGGGCAACACTGGCCAGGGTGAACTTTTTAGTGTTTAAAGTAGCTTGCCCTGGCCGGTTTGGCCCTCGGACCAAAGAGTCTTGAGTTCAATTCCAGTCAAGGGCACATACCTCGGTTGCGATTTGGTCCCCTGTCCTGGTCGGGGTTGTGTGTGAGGCAACCAATCGATGTGTCTCTCCCACATTGATGTTTCTCTGTCTCCCTTCCTCCCTCCCACTCTGTCTGAAAATAAATGGAAAAATATCCTCAGGTGAGGATTAAAAAAATAATAATAAAATAAAGTAGCTTTTCCCCTTTCCAACAGCATAATGGGGTATAGCAGGACAAGAACTACACACTTGCCCTGAAAAGCACCCCCCTTCATTTCCCCTGACCCCTTTCCCTAATTCTTGGGTCAGCCTGAGGAAGTGGGTACCCTACTTGGACACAAAAGGACCAGAATGCCTGCGCAAACTTGTGTCTGAGGGCTTTGCCTTGGGGAAGGGGGCAGGCCGTTCTGTTTGGTCCCTCTCCAGGGAAAACTGGGGGGAGTGAACCCCCCCAGGGGGTAGTTTTCAAGGATGATTACTAGCTTTTGAGAGAACATTCTCCCCTCTCCATTGTAGTCACCTTCATTTCTCTGGTGGCAGGCTTTTTATCTGAGGTCTAACCCTCCTAGTCTGTAGCCTGCAGGGGTCTTTCTGCTCCTCTTTCCCCATGCCTAGGGCTTTCATGATGAGACTAGGACATTAGTGAAACATGGAGGGTCTCTGCTGAATACTGATCACCCTCCCAATTCTGTACAATCTTGGAAGCTAGGACTTGAGGGGCATGGGACAGGGTCAAGGTCTTACTCATCTCCAGGCTTGGTTAAGGCCTGGTCCCCAGTTGGTGTTAAATGTTTATTGAAGAGGAGGGAAAGAATCAGGAGTGGCTGGGCAATCTGTTCCAAGAGAGTGAGTGTGGAGAAGAGGGACTGGCCAGAGCCTGGTCAGGGGACTGTAGTGGCAGAGCCTAGACCTCCTTTTTTAGGTACATCTGCCTGCATAGCCCCCACCTCCATCAAATCATCAAGGAAGGCAAGAAACTCGAGCCGGATGGTGGTGGCCACACTGCCTTGTGAGTGACCCGAACCCGATCCTGGCCAGGCCGAGGCGCTATTTTAAACCCCAGCCCCAAGCTGCTGCCTCAGCCAGCCTAGCCCATCTCTGGTTACAAAGCCACTGCCCACCTCCCAGCCACTTCCTCTCCCCACCCTGGGACCCCCTAGGCTGGTGTTGGGTTCAATCTGTCTTGGGGTAACCCTGCTCTCTTAGTCTATCAACTGGCACCAATTCCCCGCTCCACTCCTTCAGTCTTGCCCATTTAGGCACCCTCATCCCTCTACCTACAGAAGGACCCATTGGCCTGTATGCTGACTGAATCTTCTGTGGATGAGGGTTCTCTTCCACCAGAGTAAGGGCTCAGAACCTGAAATGTTGGGCCCTGACTCTGCGGGGGCCAGAGCATGCAGGCCAGGATAGGGTGAATACTATAGGAGGAAAGGACGTAGGTTAGACATAAGTAGGGACTTCCCAGCAGTGAAATCGTACACTAGAGAACTTTCCCTCATCTCAATGCCTGCCTGCCTGCCTGCTTGGGCAGGAAGAGGAAGGAGATGACTCCAGAGGGAGTCTAGCTCAAGGGCTTATGGGGTAGGGGACTCGGGCACCATTCAGCCAGCCCACAGTGCCTTTCTCCCTCCCCTTCTTGGAAGGGACAGACTGACACTCAGGTGGCTCAGCTGTCAGCTGGCTGAGCCTGTTGGACTTGTGTCCACAATCCTTCTCCTACTTTGGGCAGTAGCCCCCACTGGCTGAGGCCTGTTGGCCCCACCCCAACCCAGCCCAACACCAGCATAGAGGGAGGCAGCAGACATGTTAGGGCACCAAGGGAAGTAAGGAATCCATTCTGGTTCCCCCCACCTCAGGCTGGCTGGACAGAAGGCCATCCAGGCAGCCTGAGTACACCCCATGACTGTACCCACTCCCTCACACTCATGCTGTGTAGTCCAGCAGTGAGTTGTTGGCAACAAGCCTGGCACAGCTGAGCAGTGACACCAACAGTCCTGCCATCACAGGCAAGCACAGTTCCCTCCAACCTGGCAGTCAGGGCCATGGGGGCTGAGGGGAAAGGGTGTCTCCCACCCTCCTGAGCCTGAGAATAGCTGGGAACAGGGCCATTTTGGAAACTTTCCCCTACACTATAGAGGATCTTTGGTATTCCCCTGCCCCTTCCAACCCAGAGGGCTGGTCCTCAGGTTATACCAGTGTTTCTCAACTATGGCTGATTTTGCTTCCCAGGGGATATTGGGCCATGTCTGGAGACATTTTTGGTTGTCACAACTGCTGCTACTAGCATCTAATCGGTAGAGACCAAGGATGCTGCTAAACTTTCTATAATGCAGGACAAAAAATTAAATGGCCCAAATGTCAATAGTGCTGAGGTTGAAAAACCTTGGGATGAACTTCCCTGACTAATCTGGGAGCCAGGTAGTAGGTAGAAGGTATTCTACACGCATACACAGGGGCCAAGGCTCATCATCTCCCACTCCACAGGCAGAGAGGGTCCTTCTGCCATTCTGCCTTTCAAAGGCCCCTTGTGGACTGAGGAATGTGGTACACAGCCTGTCTGCTCACTTACCCACCCACCAGCCTCTGGGCTTGTTAGAAAAAGTGTGCCTACAACGGGGAGGAGTGTGTGGGGGGGGACCTGTCAAAACTCTTCACCTGCACACAGAGGGGAACTCAGACATATCCCACCTACCAGGCAAGCTCTACAGTGCCCTCTCCCCAAGATGATTCTGGGCCTATGGAAAAGCATAAGGGCTGCGCTGCGCTGCCCCTCCAGACCCAATCCCAGAGGGCTGGCCCAGCCTGTGGCTGGTTGGAAGTTCTGGCCTCCTCCTCATTTCCCACCACCTCCCGTTTCTATTTAGGAGGCAGCCATGGTGGCTCAGCTCCTGTCTCTGGTTTCCTAGGGAGCTTTGCTGAAGCAGCCCAGCCTCCGTGGGTCCATCTGTCAGGGAGGCTGTTCCGCCCCATCGATTGCTGTTCCCAGGGGGCTGTGCTGCTTGAGGGACCCAATGTGTCGGCCAGATAGGAGGGAACCACACTGATAAGAGGGAGTGGGGGCAGCTTGGCAACAGGCAGAGCTGAGGGGGGCTGACACTTCAATGAGAAGGAACAAAGCTAGACAAGCATGAGAAATGCAGAGGGCCAGGGGCAGCAAGGCAAGAGGCTGGCTGGAATGACCTCTGAAGCCAGCTGGTACCCAGTTTTGCCTTTGGACACACCAAATTCCCACTTGCAAAGACAACAAAAATGATTGCTGACATTTATTGAGCAGGAACCGAGTGCCCAGCATGGGATTGGGGGCTTTGCACACCTCTGCCTTCATTTAAGGCTCACACCCATCCAAAGCAGGTGCTGTTATTCTCTTCTAACATGGGAGGAAGCCCAGAGAGGTTACAACACTTGTCAGCAGCCACACAGAGAAGCTGGAGCTAGATCTGGAAGCAGGTCAGCCTGGCCCATGGCTGTGCCCAGCCCCAGCCAGCCAGGCAGGCCTGGAGGGGGAGGAAGCTTGTCTAGCCAGGCACGAAGCCCTGCCCACCCTCCTCATGGAGCCACCTCCTCCCCTGGGCACTGTGACATCTGCCCTGCTTCCTGGCCCCAGACAGCTGCTCCGAGCCACGTCAGCACTTCCACCTGGGAGCCTGGAAACTGATTCTGGCCCCTGGACAATGAGGGACCAGGGAGGGCTCTAAGAGGGTGACCCACTCAGCCCAGCAGGTGAAGGGTCTTGTGACCTTGGGCCACGGTTCTCTGAGCCTCAGTTTCCCCTGCTTGCCTGGGTGGGTGGTGACAACTTTGGGAAGGGGCTCAAAAGACGATATAGTAGCGTACTGGGTGGACAGAGAGCAAACATTCCCATGCAGCCAGAGTGGTGGGACGAACTGTTTGTGTGATAGTGTGACCAACTGTATGGTTGTATGGGACTGCCCTGAGCAGCCTGTGACCCTCACTGTCCACTGGGGCCAGGTGGTCACGGGTGGGGGGGGGGCTGTTCATGGGGGTAAGAGGGAGAGGGGGAGGTGTCTGTGCTGGCCCAGGCCTGCACACTGGCTGGCTGAGGCCAGAGATAACCGGAGCCTCCCGGAAAATCATTAGCATCTGTTTGGGCCACAGCAAAGTTGGCTGGCCCAAGCCTCCACCCCCTGAAAAGGCCTGCAGTGCCCACACCCAGGCAGGCGCATGGACTAGGCACCCCTGTCCCCAAGCCAGCTCAAACTGGTGGGGCGACAACACACATCCACCCAGGGAAGGGAAGGGGCCTGGGTGCAGGGCCGCAGACCGGGCAGTGTGCCCGTTGGGGTTGTCCTGGCACCGGTGTGGGCGCTCCAGTCCGTGCTCTGGGCAATCCAGGCCGGCTCTTGGCGGCGTCTGTGCTGGCAGCAGCCCAGGGAGTGTGTGGAAATGACACCGCCAGGGCGGCGGAGATCCCCCCTCCTGACATTGGCTGGAAAGTGGAGCAGCTCGTCAGGGACAATCAATGGCAATCGATTGCTGCACGGCTCTGGCGGACGGTGCGGGGGAGGGGCAGCAGGGGCTGAGGTCAAACAACACACAGACTCGCAAAGGGGAACAGCAGCACAGCGGGGTCACAGGGACACACAATCTGTACAAGGAAACATCACTATGGGCCACCGCCACCACAAAGGAGGCACACTCACCACACGGAGTTACACCACACCACAACAGTCTGATACAAGTCATGACACAACGAGGTCAAACAATGGTTCACATGGATACATACAATAGGGTCATATACAACGATACAGTTGGTCCCACTATCACACAACCAGTTCACCCACCACAACAGGGCCTCATACCACAACAGATGACCCTACACTAGACATCCACATCACCAGGACACAAAATGAGTCATACGTTCCACTAGCTGGTCTCAACCACACAACAGTAAGGAGTTATAAACTCTGGCTACACAACAAAGTCACACAACAAAGCAAAAAAGTCACACAAACTATACATCACCACCACCACCTCAAAAAAACATTGTCAAATGGGTATCACACTATGCAACAATACAATGGTGCCCCATACTGGCAACACAATGAGATCAAAAGCCCAAGTATACAACAGAGCCACACAGCGTAAGTTGTACCCCAGCAACTAAGACACAGATGAAGCTGTATCACATCCTCCAACACAAATATAACATGGCACAATAAACTCTGTAGCACAGGCAAACCATCATTAACTCACAGGGCCAGGCACCTGGTAAGTGCTCAAAACACAGAGGGTCTTATGACTACCATTATTACATACATCATAATAATCTATCATTACACACACCTTAAAAACACAACTCAAGTGTCACAAAAACTCACACTGCTGCATTCACTCATATAGTGGCCACACATTATCACTTCCCCTAGTAAACAAGCCACAACAGCCACACACACTTTGGGACTTTGGTAGGGAAACCACCTCCAATCTCTCACCAGGTGCATAGCTACTGACCCTATTTCCTGCCACTCTCACAAAGTTGTAGAACACAAAGCACCTCCCACCAAACAGTGATCCAGTTATACAGGGTCCCAGAACCTCCCACATAAACTCCTTAAGGACCATCCCTAATCAGTCACACTCTGTATTCCATTATTTTCCCATGCATGAACTGAGGCATCAGTTCTAGAGCCCCCAGAAAAAACACTCCCTAGTCCAAATCCAAAGCAGGAAACAGGGTTAGCTCCTGATCTCAGCCATTGACCCCCCCACCCCCATTCCCAGTGGTGCATGTGCATGGGAGCAGGGCCAGATCGTCATTCCTTCAACACACCCTTATAGGCCACTCCTGTGGTTCCAGTGTAGGGCCAGCTGGGCTGTAGCCCTCACTTCCTCCAGTTAAGGCCTAGGTCCTCCCAGGGGCTTCCAGGAATCCCTAGCAGCCAAGGAGCTCCCCCTAAAGGTTTCACCTAGAAAGACTTCCAACATTCCCTAGTTTTGCCTGGTTGTGTGACCTTAGCTAATTCCCCAAACTCTGTGCCTGGATCCCAAATCCTGCCTGCTGATCCAAGACTCCAACATCCTTTCCACCATGTGCATGCACGTGCACGCACACACACACAGGCACTCTTTAACTAGGGAGAGTTGTAGGACCACTAGGTGGCCTGTGAACTAGGATGGATAAGCAAGGATCCTGGGCTGTGAGCAAAGATACAAATCACCCGTAACTCATCTCTTACTCTCATTCTTCAGGTAGGTCTGAGAAACAAATGGGGGAAGTCTGACCTCCTTTCACAATCCCCCCTAACTCCCATGACTGGAGGTAACTCTTCCTACTACCAGCTTCAGGCTTTTATTTACCAGAAGGGGTAGCTGGATTCCCCTTTTGTCCCCCAAGAGCAGATGGATAGACAGACCCTGGGCAAGGACACACAAGCTGGCTAGGCTTTATCCATCCAAATGCCTACCCATTCTGTTTGTGGATACTTACAAGCCTTGCCAAATGGGTCCCAAAGGGGTCCAGACAGCCTGCTCAGAGTCCCTGGGTGTCCCAGGAGCTGGTCCTGCTCCAAAAGCAGCAAATCCATCTTGCACAGGAACCCAGGAAAGATGTCCTGCTGTCCATTCCTACCTCCCTTAACCTGTCAACACCCACAGCCACAACCCTTTAATTTGGTAATGACATTTTGCACCAAGCATTGCCTATGAGCGGGAGGGGGGCATCTTCTAGATGAGAAAACCAAGCAAAGTAGAAATAAATTAGTTGCCCAAGAATATACAACTGAAAAGTCATGGGTCTGTAATTCAAACTCAGACTTGACTCCTGCTCCTCAAAGGCTACACAGCTTAGGCTCACACCCATATGCATAAACACTAAGGAATGTTCATGCTCACAATTCTCACACTCTCACAAGTTCCTGCACACATTGGCAGCCCCCTCCTGAGCGCGCGCGCGCGCCGCGCACACACACACACACACACACACACACACACAGGCCTACACTCTCCCACGCCTGAGGCCTGTCAGCCACATTCTCCACGGCTGCTTCCCTCCAGCAGGGACAGGGGCAGGCAGGAGTCCACATTCCCAGGTTTCCACCCTGACCCTGACCCCCCCCTCCCCACTCAGAGCACACATTCCTCCTGTTGCAGCCAGATAACCAGCCCCAGGGGGAGGCCAGGGGGAGAGCAAGGCATTCTGGGGGCCAGGCTGCTGGCTCTACTCTGAGCTGCCTAAACCCCGCTCTATTGCCAGTGTATAGTATGGTAGGAACCAGCTTTCCCTGCAGGGAGCCCCCACTCCTCTAGCCAATCTAGATCCAAGGCTTCCCTCCTTACTCCAGAGACTTTCTTAAGCCCAAAGCTTTATGCTCCAGAATGGGGCTCCAGGGGTCTCCCTGGAGATTTTGGATGTAAAATCTCTTATCAAATTAGGAACTAGAGCAGGACTTGGGAGCCCCAAGGACTCCTCTCTTCTTCCCTCTTAAAGTCTCTCAGCAGGTTAAAGTCTGGGTTCCAGACTTTTGCACCAATGGCCCCAAGGCAGCTTTCCTCATCTAGGGTTAGTGCAGGTTAATTCTCACAGCGCTGCTTGGGGTACAGCCACGTGGCGAACTCAGCAGATCTGGAGCTATTTGCATACCCAGATGGCCAAGTCTGGAATTTCAAAGAATTCCCCAAGAAGAGACAGCTGGTTTATGGATAGTGGCCCTGGAGGCTCACAGCTGTTGGGCTGGAAGACTGGGGAGCCTGGGGCCCCAAAACACAAGATAGATTGAAAAGGACAAGAGAAGAACATTTTCCAGGCTTTATCACCAGCCCCTAGTTCTATTATTCCAGTCCCCAGGCTTCCATCCCTCAGGGTATGAAAAGCCATGTTCTCGTTGCCCAGAGTAGGTGGGCAGGCAAATGAGATTGGGCTAGTTGGCTGGAGTCACAGGGACTGCCTTCCTCTGGGGAATGGCAACAGTGGGCAACAGGCAGAGAGCTGCCAGAAATGAGTCCCCTTGTCCACATGAAGCAATGGACATACCTTTGCCCCCATGCAACCTGCAGCCAAGTGGGCAAAGGCCCTGGCCTGAACCCTACTAACCTGTCCACACACAAGGATATGGCTGCTATACCAATGAGGAGGGGAGAGGAGGGCTGGCAGCTTGACACTTCTGGCAGGACTTGGGCTAGAATACTAACCTGTTTCCTGCTATGAGTGTCTACGATGGAGCCTCCCTGAGCTAGGCACTGACCCATCCAGTTCTGGATATACTGTGAACAAAGCCAAGCCCAAACAGGCCTCCACATCCCAACAAAAGCTCCTCTCAGGTTCTATCTATCCAAGCAGATTTACTGACCACCCACCTCATGGCTGTTACAGCTGTTGGTCACCACTGCCCTCTGCTGGCCACCCAGGCACTAGCATCCACTCTAAGCAAATGCACTTCAGATACATTCTCCACCAGTGAGCACAAAAACTTCAACCCATCTGTGTGTCACCTAAAGTCAGCGGGTGTCAGGGCAGAATAAGCAAGAATGAACCCAGGGACACAGTGTGTCTGCGAAGAAATCACTAAGGAAGTCAGCCCCGTTCTCCAAATTTGTACCTGAAACTTCAAAAGGAAGTGCCCTTTCTATCCAGCTTGGAGGCTGATCTTACCCTCAAGGAAACAGTACCTACCCCACAACCTCCCCTCACTCCTTCTCTTATGCCCTAGTTTGTCCCCAAAGGAGGGACAGACTGAGATTACCTGGAGCCATCCTTCCAAAAAGGATGAAAGCTTTGGTTCCCCTGGTTCTTTGCCACATTGCAGCAGGTGACTGGAAGTCCTATTGTGTCCTCTGAAACAAGGTCAGCTCCCCTCAACTCAGTGCAACACTCTGCATGCACTCATACCTTTCAAAGATGGCAGTGATGCTGACTGGAGGTAGGGGAAATTGCTGAGAAAGACCTAACCAATGTTGGCCCTTAATTAGCCAGGGGAAGTCCAGATACCCCTGCTGTCAGGTAGCCTAACTTTTGCCAACTATCACCCCTGAGATGGTGCTGGGTCAGGTTGTATTTATGAGCTGTTTGAGAAACCTCCAAGGGGGCCCCCCAAGCTTTGGAGTTTCCAAAGCTACCCTAATTTCTTATGGAAAACTTCAAAGCTGAGAAAGATGGTGATTTAGGGAGTGACTGGTCCTGAGGTCAGTAAAACTAAGCACCCCCTACTCATATTTGTTCTCTAGGGGCCCTACAATTTAGGACAGGGGTATAATCTTTATTTAATTTTCTTTTTCTTAAATTTTTTTTCCTTTATTTTATTTTACAGACAAAGTGAGAGGGAGAGATAGAAACATTGATGAGAAAGAACATCGATTGGCAGCCTCCTGCGTGTCCCCCACTGGGGATTTGGCCCACAACCCAGGCATGTGCCCTGACTGGGAATCAGACCAGCAACCTCTTGGTGGTCGACGCTCAACCACTGAACCACACCAGCCAGGAAAGGGTATAAGCTTTTTTTCTTTTTATCCTCACCCGAGGACATTTTTGCATTTATCTTCAGATACAACGGGAGGGAGAGAGGGAGGAAGAGAGAGAGAGAAACATCGATGTGAGAGAGACACATCGACTGGTCGCCACCCACACAACCCCAACCAGGGCCTGGGACAAACCACAACCAAGGTACGAGCCCTTAGTGGGAACCGAACCCGCGACTCTCTGGTCCGCAGGCCAACGCTCTAACCGCTGAGCCAAACTGGCCAGGGCAGCCAAGGGTGTAAGCTTTAATAGTCAAAATTTTTCAGTCCTTAGGAAGAAATTCAAATAGAACAAGTGGCTTAGGGCAAGGAGAGATCAGTGCCTGGGAATATGGTAGCTACCACCCCTTATATCCTTAGAAGTGTGAAAAGGAATGCACAGCACATTTACCAAGGCTGGCACTGCTCTTCCCTGGACAGCAGTCACCAGAGGCCTGGCCAGGCACTTAGTGGCTTCTCCTTGGCCTTTCCAAACATAGTCAACCATTTGGTAGGGCAATCATGAGCCCTAGCCCTGGAAAAGGCCATTCTACCAATAACAACTTATAGAGGTTAAAAACAAAAATCCCACTCAAATGAAAACTATCAAGCTGCTGTCTTGATGCTAAGATATTCATTCATATAGCTCTACATCTGCTAAGAGACAGATATACTTTGCCTTTTATCAGGTGCAGCTCCACAAATAATTCAAAGATGGAAAAGTGATCACTTATAACAAAAATGTCTGCCTCTGCCTCAACCAGCCCAGGAAGAATCACTGAGAAAGGGCAAAGCTGGTTGGTAATTGTGTTATTATACATTCAGCCACTGAGACCGAAGGCCTTAAAGGTTTCTGTAGTCATTCCCAACCTCAGAACTTTCCCATTTATATTGACTAACACAAAATATGGCAACAATGGGGGATTATAAATATTAACCCTGACAAAGTGATCCCATGGCGAGTTTTCATATTTCTAAGCCCATCCCAGGAATTGCCTGGAAATATTCAGAGGGGCCTGAATACTAACCACTTACTCCAGCTAGGGATAAGTATGGTTAGGAAAAGGCTTTAAAGGAAGGCTTTTATGGGGCAGCAAACTCAGAGCTACTTTTCATCTAAGTGCATACACAACATAAGAAAAACTTAAATAGGGAACAGGCACCAGGAGTGTCCCCAAGGAAGTCTATTTTCTCTCCTTAGATGTGTATGAATGTATATTTGATAACTTACTACCTTCACAGTTACTTTCATATTAAAAATCTGCTTTCTCTTATATAACATCACAGCCACCGAAATAACCCATCACTTGGAATAAAGAGTATTCACAAGGAAAATCAAAGGAGGTAATGGGTTTTTAACACTGGTGACAATTTTCTGCAGGGATAATAAAGATGCTTATTCCTGAGTAGGAAGGAAGACAAGATATGTTCATAATTCAGAAGACCCAGGAACTGAATCTTCTATTGAAAGAAGTCCGGCTGGTGTGGCTCAGTGGTTGAGAGTTGACCCATGCACCAAGAGGTCACCAGTTTGATTCCCAGTCAGGGCACATGCCCAGGTTGTGGGCCCAATCCCCAGTGGGGGCATGCAGGAGGTGGCCAATCGATGTTCTCTCTCATCAATGTTTCTCTGTCTCTCTCCCTTCCCCTCTCTCTAAAAGCAATAAAGAAAAATTATTAAAACCTAGCCACCAGATGTTAAGGGGTATCATAGAGCAGAATGAGACAATACCCACAGTTTCACTTTAATTGCAAACAAAGGGCAGTTTATAGGCATTCCAACTGTAATTTAGAAATAATTCATTTCTCCTGACAATCTACCTAGAGCTCAAAATAAGTTGTTGAGGCAAAGAATGACTCAAAAAGTGGAATACAGGAGCTGTAGGAAGTAGAAAGATTGCCTCTATTGCTAGATCAGGGCAGAGAATATGGGTCCCTCTCTCTGACCACCACAATATTCTTGTCTACAGACCTCCCTGCCACTCCCTACACCAACAGCCCTCCTTCCAAGTCTTTGTACTACCCATAGTGTAGAATGCAGCAGGACAACGCTAACTTTGACCACTGGACAGTAACAGAGCATGCAAGTATCTGAAATTATGTAGTTTCACCAAAAGAAACTACTCCAACTATAACTTGACCAAGTACACCATGTAATTAAAAAGCACAGCAAAGGGAACCCAAACAATTGCCATTCCTATAACCCACTGCCTCACCTAGATAATCAGGGTTACTGCAAATAAGCTTTCACATGTGATAAAGCTGACACTCCTGTGAAAAGCAATGTGATCCGAGGTGAGAACCATCCTGAGAGACACACTTTTTTTTTTTGTGAGTGGGGAAGGTGGCATCCCTGACCGAGCCTTCATTCTGACCAAGGCATATGTATATAGACTCGATCAAATATGCTCCATACTCAAATGAGCAAGACCAAACTACATTCAAGGGTCTAATGTTTGTGACCATGTAAACCTTCCTTAGGGACCTGTACACCAGGATAATGGCTTTTACTTAGCACTTAAAAAAATACTTAAGAGTACTTTTGTGAAAATATTTACATTATGATCTAATAAATGGTAAAGAAATGGCAGCTCTCTAAGATAACAAAGAACTTGCTTTCAGGGTCTGTGCAGCTGACTCATAATCAACAGTATAGTTAATAGCAAGTCAAAAGTTGATGAATTCCCACCTGCCCATGATACTGAGAATACAGGGTAATTTTAAGTTAGAGCTCAATTTTAACTCCTTTCCCAACAACTGTTAATAATCAAACATTCTTTGCAAGGTTAAGAATGCTGGAAATACTAATAAGTAGCCAGCAGCTAAAATGCAACACTTGACCTGTCGGTGTGGCTCAGTGGTTGAGTGTTGTCCCATACACCAAGAGGTCGCTGGTTCAATTCCCAGTCAGGGCACACACCCAGGTTGAGGGCTTGGTCCCCAATAGGGGGCATGTAGGAGGCAGCTGATGGATGTTTCTCTCCCTCTCCCTTCCTCTCTCTCTAAAAATCAATAAAAACATATTTAAAAAACAAATAAATAAAATGCAACACTTGAAGAGTTTTCAGGTTATGTCACACTTTAGTTCCGAGATGGAGTAGTGACACTGAAGATAAGACAAGTTGAACAAGTTTAAAACCAAAAGCAGTGGACATTTATTCCTTAATTTTTGTGCAAGAGTGTAAGATGCATTTGAAAGAAACTGATGGCCAGTGAGCACCAGCCACAGCCTTCAGGCTGGCCAGGTTTACAATTAGGTTAGGAGAAGGAGGGAAAAAGGTAATTTGCCTAGTTCACATGAACCATGTTTCTGGCAAACACAGTTGTTTACAAGTTTCAAACTACATTTTACTAGATTCAAGGGAAGACTTCAAAAAGCCACATACAGTACAATTTAAAATTGAATGAACATCCTGCAATGTTAGTGCAAAGTAATTATGTAGACTCTCCAATACAAGATTGTGCTCATGTTTCCCAGGTTTGGTCAATGTTGCTCTTTTATAATCCCAGAAGCTTAACTTACCAAATACCAGTGCCTTTGTTTTATGCCCTATGTATCAAAGGAATGTCACAAGGTTTTGGTGAAATGAAGCTTAGTTTCATTAATAAAGCAAATTTCTTATTTAGTTTAACAGTCATGTTCCTGGAATACTGCACATATAAGTTTCATGGAAAAGCATTTAAGCTAACCCTTATCTTGTTCAGTAAAATTACTTTCAAGATATCCTTTTTACTATGTAAACTAGAACTGTCTCATGATTTTGAAATGCAACCAGTAAAAATGAAAACATTTCAGGGGTGGGGGAAAATCCACCACTAATCTCAGCTAGATAAAGTTCTTAAAATCAAAAAGCCTATTCACACAAAATTGTATGTAATGACTGTAGTAATCAGTTTATTACACAGATTAATCATTCTTGAACGTACAAGCTCCAGAGGAGCAACTGGGTCTTTAAATATACACAAGTATTTCCATCAAATGAATTTTCACCCTTACATCCAGAGAGACCTAAGCAGTTAAAAACATAAGAAAAATAAGAGCTATTAGCTATGTATTAACTGAGAAACCACATACAAACCAAAGAATATGGAAGAGAGAAAGAGGGGCTGAAAAGACAAGGGGTTAAAGGGTGGGGAGATGTAAGAGGTGGGAACAAAGCCCATCACACTTTATGTACTAATAGCTCCAATCCAGTTAAACTTAGACCTTAAAATACAGGATGTGGGTAGATTTTAATCTGGTTGGTCATAACTTTCACCTAAGACGTAGGTCCTTCAGCATAAAATGAATACAGAAACAGCTTCGTGTTCTTCACTTGCTTTTCATATCTGTTTTGAGTTTAAAAGGATTCCACTTAAAAACCATCTCCTACAGGTCAGTGGAGCTTTTCTTCCCCATCCAAGCACACAACATACCCACAACCCCTCACCTTGCCGTTATCCAAATTTAAGTCAATAGGAAAGCTTTTAGTCTCACACCTAGGTTACGCCTGGAGAACTGGCTTGTCACATACACTTCTCTGCTAGGAGGCAATGTTGGTACAGAAGTACAGTATTTCTAGTTTGTTGTTCCAAGTATGTACAACACGCAGCACTGCTGTATCAGGTAAACATGTGCACAGGGGAAGATGAGGCGTGGGCTCATAGAAAGCAGTCAAATGGAAATCAAAAGGACTTTCTCTTTGAGAGTTCCCCTATCTTTATTTGTAGAGGTTATCCAATAATTTCTTTAATTACATCGCATACTTCTGAGTCCATTCCCGAGCTATTCTGTTGTACCTGCACACACAAAGAGAAGCTTAGCTTAACACAGGTCAGGAGTCAGGTTAGAAGGCAATAAATTTCATTCATCATTCCATGTAGTAACTTTCTTTTCCTCTCTAGTGTTCTTTATTAAAAACCCATATAGTAATTTGAAGGAGGAAAATGTACAGTACATTCAAGCAAAGCTATCTTTTTATCCCTAATTTCTAATAAGCATTTATTCAATGATAGTAGAAAATAAAAGCTGTTAAATGCAAAACAATGTCCTGTAAATGCCAATAGAAGATTCTTATTCTATACTTGACTGACCTATTTCTAGGAAAGATTGTCAACCCTTGGTTCATTTATTTGCAGTTCTTCAAACTACATACTTCTACATTATATGGGTCTTGAAATCATACACTAATAGTGATTAAATTAATGTAATACTTTCCTCTGTATCAATAAAATAACTAGTTCTGGCACAATGTATTTTAAACAATTTGGTTTCTAAAATGAATGGGTCTAGCCCTGGCCGGTTTGGCTCAGTGGTTAGAGCGTTGGCCTGCGGACCAAGGAGTCACGGGTTCGATTCCGGCCAAGGGCGCGTACCTCGGTTGCGGTTTGGTCCCAGGCCCTGGTTGGGGTCGTGCGGGAGGCAACCCATCGATGGGCCTCTCTCACATTGATGTTTCTTTCCCTTTCTCTCTCTCTCTCTCCCTCCTACTCTGTCTGAAGACAAAAATAAATAAAATAAAATAAAATAAAATAAAATAAAATGAATGGGTCTATTTATCCAGAAGAACATTCCAGTAGTAAAATAAGCAGGTCAAAAAGTTCTACAATTCTTTGATTTAGAAAGGGATGGCTCTGGCCAGTTTGGCTCAGCAGTTAGAGTGTCGACCCCCAGACCAATGAGTCTCGGGTTCGATTCTGGTCAAGGGCACGTACCTCGGTTGTGGTTCATCCCCAGTCCTGGTCAGGGTTGTGCGGGAGGCAGCCAAGTGATGTCTCTCTCTCAGATCGATGTTTCTCTCTCTCTTCTCCCTCTCCCTCCCTCTCCCTCCCTCCCTCCCTCCCTTCCTCCCACTCTATCTGAACAACAACAACAACAAAAAATCTAATCTAGCCTGGCCAGTGTAGCTCACTGGTTGAGCGTTGACCCATGCACCAAGAGGTCGCAGGTTTGATTCCCAGTCAGGGCACATGCCCAGGTTGTGGGCCCCACCCCCAGTCAGGGGCATGCAGGAGATGGCCAATCGATGTTCTCTCTCATCAATGTTTCTATCTCTCTCTCCCTCTCCTTTCCCACCCTCTAAAATCAATAAAGAAAAAAAAAAAATATATATATATATATATATATCTCGTATCTAGCCCTGGCTGGTGTGGCTCAGCTGGACGGAGCATCGTTCCATACAGATTTTATTCCTGGTCAGGGCACATACCTAGGTTTCGGTTCGGTCCCTGGCTGGGGCACATACAAGAGGCAGCCAACTGATGGATCTCTCTCTCTCTCTCTTTCCCCCTGAGTAAAATTCAAAAAATTCTTCAATCCTTTATATTTTAACTTTAGAAAATTATCCACTCTTTCCCATCTATTTCCTCCTATTTTAATGAAAAAAAAAAAAAAAAAAAAAGATTAGAACATGTTTAATTATAATTTTTCTTTAAAAAAATTTTTTTTTTCTTTATTGATTTTAGAGAGAGAGGAAGGGATAGGGAGAGAGAGATAGAAACATCAATGAGAGAGAACATCGACTGGCCATCTCCTGCACACCCCTCACTGGGGATATGGCCCACAACCTGGGCATGTGCCCTGACCAGGAATCAAACTGGCAACCTCTTGATACACGGGTCAATGCTCAACCACTGAGCCACACCAGCCTGGTGATTATGATTTCTTTTGATATCCTGACCATTCTTAGTAGTTCACAGTACAAGTCTAAAATATGTAAATTCTACATCAAGTTTTATTTTTGAAGGAAATTTGGGGTTTTCATGTCTTGTGGCATTTATTCACTTTTTTTTTTTATTATACCAAATGGTAGAAAAGTAATTTCCTTTTCCCATGAATTTTCAAATACCTAAGACAAATGGGCTCTTGATGCAAAATGCTTTATATTTCAAAAGCCAAGAAGACATAAAACTGTTGAAAAATATATTGTAGAAAAGTTTCTCTATATAGTAGGGTCATATAAAATAATTAAGAGATAATATCCCTGGCTGGGTAGCTCCATGGTTAGAGCATCAAGCTGATATGCCAAGTTTGTGGATTCAATCCTCAGTCAGAGCACATACAAAAATCAACCAATGAATGCATAAATAAGTGGAACAACAAATCAGCGTTTCTCTTTCTCTCCAGTCAATCAATAATATCAGTATCATCTACATATAATGATATTCAACGCAAACACTCCTGTTTCCATCCCCAGGTAAGTATATCAGGACTTCATTTTAAGTATCTGACCCATACCCAGCCCTTACTTAAGAAAGATTTGAGTCACAAACATCTCCACCCCACCACAGATACTTTTCTGTCTGGCAACCATACTTACTTTTCTCTATCTGTTTTGTAGATCCGAGCAATCTCAGGCACTAAAGGATCATCTGGATTAGGATCACACAACAGAGAACAGATGGACAAGAGTACTAGAATGAAGAAAGTGCACAAATTAGTAGAGAATAAAAGCAAAGAATTAAAAGAAACATGAGGTGCCAACACATGAGAAAAATCTAAGAATCTATTTATATTGCAGTGCCTAGCAGCTTTGTAAGCTTTACCTAACTTTATAGTAACAGTAATCAACAGAGATTCTAAGATTTCTCTATGCTTAAATCCCTAAGGAAGCTGGCCCAGGCTGATGAAGTAACTTGCCTAATGTCCCCAGTTAGTGAGTAATTACAGTGGAATTAGAATCCAGGTCTTCCAAATCCCAGACCAATAACACTTTTCGTAGCCCATAAACTTCAATTTTTAGAAGCCCATGTTCAGAGATAAATGGCTTTCAAAATTCCAAAGACAACCACACTACTGAATGTTCTTAGTCAGAAATGACAATCATGAAATCTAACAATCACTGCTTCCTCAATGGCAGGTGTTACATTCATATGCAATGGATTTGTCTCATTTTTAGTTGAAAACACTTTAATCTAAGAACATAAAGGCTAGTACTTTCCCCCAAATGGAGCTGGCCACACCTATTACAGAAGGTACAACATACTTATACTAAGGTCTCAAATGCTTTTCAGTGACGATTTAGAATCTCATCTAAGCCATTTCCTCAGTGACAACCTGGAATATAGTAGACAAATCTCAATAGTACAATTTCCTCTGTTAAATCTGTTGCTATGCTCTGGCCGGTTTGGCTCAGTGGTTAGAGCATCGGCCTGCGGTCCAGAGAGACCCGGGTTCGGTTCCCGCTAGGGGCACGTACCTCGGTTGCAATTTGTGCCCGGCCCTGGTTGGTCGTGCGGGAGGCAGCCACTCGATGTGTCCCTTTCACGTTGATGTCTCTCTCTCCCTCCCTCCCACTCTATCTGAACAAAAAATGGAAAAATGTCCTCGAGTGAGGATAAAAAAAAAAATCGGTTGTTAATTTATGCATTCCTTATTGAATGTAAAAAAGAAGCCAATATCACTAATTACATTAAATCCAGTGGCCTCTGACATACTAAAATAAATTCCAATCTTTCTCTTCTGAGGCTAACAGAATTAAGCTCTAATGTTCAGTAGCAAGAGACAATAATTCTGATCCCACTTTACTCCTAAAACAACAAATTCAGCAGGAAAGGGATTTACTCATTTTCCTATCAAATCTGTCCTATAGAGATCAAGGGCTTCTGAGAGGTGAAGAAAAGTTTACATGCCCTTTATCATTCAGTTTTTTAACAAAAAAGCTATTTCCTTGCCTTAAGAATATATGAAAACTAAAAAATATCAGGAAAGATGTTTTCTGATTCTTCATTCCTGTTGCCCACAATTCTGGCAGATGGCATTCCCAAAACATCTTCTCTTCCCATTTTCAGGTATATCACCTGATGCCCTCTTCAAATACAGAACATCCTAATAGCAATTAGGAAAGATTTCATGTATTTCCTGGAAATGACAACAGGGAGTTATAGATTTTTGAATGTTCATGAAATTACTGACTATAGAAATAAGAAACTTGTCCAGCCTATCAAACTGGCAAGAGTACAACTGATTCTTCACCTAAAATTAGACATCTACCAAATTAGTATCAGTTACAAATTTCCTTTATTTACAATTCTGATTATTTCAATAAGGCTACTTTTAAAAGATAAATTTTAAAGAAATAACTTGTCTTTACTTTCTTTCCAGGAAAGGATGCTGGGGTGGTGGTTATCTGGACCTGGTGAAAGGAGTCCTTAGTACACTACTTAGTTCCTTCACTTCATAGAAAACTGATTTTGGTTTATAATGCACTACACCTTTCATTGTAAAGACAGTAACTCCTATTTCTACAATCTGCAAATACTCTTCAATAAAGTAACTAAATTTTCACCTATGTATACATTGATCAGTATATACTCATTTTCATTAGTATCATAACCCACAGTCACTTTCAATTCCAAAAACATATAACAAAGGGGCTTTATGGCACATTTATCTGCTTAAGTTTTCTGTATATTTAGATATCTAACAATATATACTCAAAGTGGAGAATTTCAAGTCAAAATTATTGCCCTTGAAAACAGATTATGTTAAAGAAAAACGTAGTATTACACACAGGGTTCAGGTCTTTCACAGAATTGCTTGTCCATACATTCAATTTATAAAAGGGAGTCATTAAAACATTAAACCTAGATACCCTGATATAATCAAATTCAATAAATTGGCACTGCAATGATTTTAAAAGATAGCTACCCAGACAGAGAGAGAACATTAAGTCAAATAAACTAACAACCCTTATGATTAAGAATAACTGAAAAATCAACACTAGGCACAGAAGAGTAAGGGGAAAAAAATCTGTGGTAACAATTTCAGCTATCTAGACCGCCCCACTCCCCAACACACACACACACACACACACACACACACACACACACACACACAATATTCCACCTCTCTTGGTCCCATTACTTTACTGGATTTATTTCTCTACTGCTAACTGTTACTTTGTGAAGGAAGAGCAAGCAGGTCAGGAAATCACAAGAATAAGTATAGGAACACTTTCACAAGTAGCCTACGACTTGCAAGGGGCCAATTATCTGGAAAACTATTTCAGTTACAATTTTTAAAAATGTGGTTCTCGCCCAGTCAGTGTGGCTCAGTTGGTTGAGCGTTATCCCATGCACCAGGAGGTCACAGGTTCAATACCCTGCCAGGGCACATGCCCGGGTTTTCAGGCTCGATCCCCAGGTAGGAAGCATGCAGGAGGCAGCCAATCAATGTTTCTATCTCTCTTTCCCTCTCCTTTCCTCTCTCTGAAATCAATAAAACATATATATATATTTTTAAAATGTAGTCTTCTAGTTTTTTGTTTTTGCCCAAAACTCCAAAAATTTTAATTTAATGCCCCAGAGTTCTTGTTTCCTTTAAAAAAAATTAACGTTGCCCTGGCCAGTTTGGCTCAGCGTTTAGAGCGCCAGCCCACGGACGGGAGAGTCCCAGGTTCGGTTTCCGCTAAGGGCATGTACCTCAGTTGCAGTTTGTCCCCGGCCCCAGTTGGGGTCTTGTGGATGCCAGCCAGTCGATGTGTCTCTCTCACATCGATGTTTCTCTCTCTCTCTCTCTTCCCCCCTCTCTCCCTCCCGCTACATCTGAAGATAAATGCAAAAATGTTCTCAGGTGAGGATGAAAAAAAAAAGAAAAAATTAATGTCAGGGTATACAAGTCTTATAGTAGTTATAACATCAAAGTTATAACATGACAAATATACAACACTTTTTACAACAGTACACCTTTATTCCAGGTATTTGAGTGCCTTCAAGGAACCAGTTAACTATGTATTTTTGCTTTTTTAATCTTCATAATAATAACAAAACAGCAATTATCCTTATTCTATAGATGAAAGAAAGAGGAACAGAAGCTAATCTGTCTTAAGTCTCATTCAATAAGAGGTGAAGCTGAGATCTGATACGGGTAATTAGAACCAGAATCTATGTTCTTTCTCTGGTCTGCGGGCCGACGCTCTAACCGCTGAGTCAAACCGGCCAGGGCAGAATCTATGTTCTTTAACATGAAACTATGCTGCCTCCTATCTAAATGTGTACACTGAAGAAATGATAAATTAGAAAAGAAAAATATTTTCATACACCAAAATTCAGCACCCAAATACCCAAACTGTTTCTTTGTAGTTATTTAAAATACTTTTCTATTTATTTATTTATTTATCCTCACCTGAGGACATTCCTGCATCTATCTTCAGATAGATCAGGAGGGAGAGAGGTGGGAAGAGAGAGAGAGAGAAACATCGATGTGAGAGAAACACATCGAGTGGTTGCCACCCACACAACCCCACCCGGGGCCGGAGACAAACTGCAACCGAGGCACGTGCCCTTAGCAGGAACCGAACCCGGGACTCTCTGGTCCGCAGGTCAACAACGCTCCAACCGCTGAGCCAAACCGGCCAGGGCTAAAATACTTTTCTATATAACTTAAGTTATAGTGTATACTAATTTTATTTCTTTTCTGCTTTTTCAAACACAGTTATTTCCCCATTTTCACAATATTTGTAAAGACCAATACTCTTTTATTTATTTAAAATTTTTTTTTCCTTTATTGATTTTAGAGAGAGAGGAAGTGAGAGGTAGAGAGAGATAGAAACATCGATGAGAAAGAACATCGATTGGCCGCCTCCTGCATGCCCCCCACTGGGGATTTGGCCCACAACCTGGGCATGTGTCCTGACCAGGAATTCGAGATGGTGACCTCTTGGTGCATGGGTCGATGCTCAACCACTGAGCCATACTGGCCAGACAGGATCAATACTTTTTTTTTTTTCTTTATTGATTTTAGAGAGAGAGGAAGGGAGAGGGGGAGAGAGAGAGAGAAACATCAAGAGAGAACATCGACTGGCTGCCTCCTGCATGCCCCCACTGGGGATTAGGCCCACAACCTGGGCATGTGCCCTGACGGGAAACGAACCGGCAACCTCTTGGTGCATGGGTCGATGCTCAACCACTGAGCCACACCAGCCGGGCAGGATCAATACTTTTTTAAATGCATGTACTAGAATTGATTTATTTCTTCTTCTATGGTTGGGCCTGTAAGTAATTTCTAATTTTCAGAAATAAATAGCAATGTTACAAATGTACTTGCACACAAAGTTTTTTTTAGCATTTAGGGTTGTTTCCTTAATACAAGTGAATAAAACCAGAATGACTGGGTCAAAGGGTATTAATTATTAAGTCTCACCTCTTAATATATCCTGGGCTATACAAATCTATGCTTCTGTAGTATATAAACACTCATGTCAATGTACCTCACCAGCATTTAGTTTTCTTTTTTTTTTAAAATATGTTTTTATTGATTTTTTTAGAGAGAGAGGAAGAGAGAGAGAGATAGAAACATCAATGTGAGAGAGAAACATGGATCGGCTACCTCCTGCACACCCCCTCCTGGGGATCGAGCCTGCAACCTGGGCATGAGCCCTGACCGGGAATCAAACTGAGGACCTTAGTCCATGGGATAACACTCAATCCACTGAGCCATACCAGCCAGGCTTAGTTTTCTTTTAAAAAGATCTTTGTTAATTAAAAAGGTAAAAAATGGAAACTTATATTTTCATTTAAAAAAAATCTTCCATTGATTTTTGAGAGGGAGAGATACATCTATGAGAGATAAACATTGATCAGCTGCCTCAGTTCCCTCTACTGGGGATCGAGCCTGCAACCTGGGCAAATGTCCTGAACGGGAATCAAACAAGTGACCTCTTGGTGCATGGGATGACACTCAATCCACTGAGCCATACCGGCTGGGCTTCATTTTCATTTCTTTATTTTGTTCCTTACTGTCTGCTCATCTGTTGGAATCTAGATTTTTTTTCTCTTACTGATTTATATTTGTTATTTATATTTTAAACATATTAGCCCATTATTTTATTTGCAGCCTATTTCTTATATTTGTATTTTGACAACTTTAATCCACTTGTGATTTCATTTAGGTATGATATTGAGGGGTTGCACAATTTCAAATCAACACATAAGATCATTTTTGTTAAGTACCCACTCCCTTCACTGATTAAAAAAAAAAAAAATGCCGGGGCTGGATAAAAAAGGTGAAGGAATTAAGAACTAAATTTGTAGTCACAAAATAGTTTTGGGAATATAAAGTACAGCATAGGGAATACAGTCAGTAATATTGTAATAACTATGTATGGTGCAAGGTGAGTACTTGAAATACTGGTAGGAGTACTTTGTAAAGTATATGATTATCTAACAACTATTCTGTCCACCTGAAAATAATACAAAATAATACTGAATGTAAACTGTAATTGAAAAATAAAATAAATAATAAAATAAAATATTATAATATGGGGGAAAAAAATCCCCAACCTACTCATGTAATTAGTTAGGTCTTATTTAGAAGAACTACTGGATCTCTCATCACAAAATTAGTAACTAATTTTCTCTACACATTTTCAAACACACACAAGGGTACAACTATATACCAAAGATCATCAAGATGCTCAAATAAAAATTTATATTCCAACCTATGCTTGAATAGCAAAATGGAGAGAGTACTCACAGCACAAAGGAATACATATGCTTGAAAATCCAACTCTCTCCAGTGGGTTCAAGATGTATTCAAGAATAAGGGGTACTGCTACCTCCTCTTAAAAGGAATATAAGCAATGTTTTCAAAAATAATCTTAAAAAGACTTTTAAAACAGTTATTTTATCTTAATATTGAATACCCACTACATTACCTTTTGAAATAGTTAGTGCTGGAGACCACTGTGACCGTAGAATATCAAGACAAATGCTGCCATTACTGTTAATATTTGGATGATAAATTCTTGTTGTAAATGCAACCTATGGAAAAAAGAAAAAAAAATTGTAAACTGGTTTATTAGTATCATAGAAAACACATTATAAACAATTTACATATTCCAATTACCTTAGGTGGTTTGAAGGGATAATCTGTTGGGAAATGAATTGTCAAGAAAAATACTCCACCCTGATAGGGACTGTCATTCTGTTGATAACAAGAAAAAAAGGATTTAAATGAGTGAATTACATAAACTATTTATTCTGAAATTAATCTGAATACTTACTGGCCCCATTATTGTAGCTTGCCAATGGAACACTGAAAAAGAACAACAACAAAATCATCATGAAGCAATATCCACACTGTACCTACAGCATAATAACATATCATTCCATCTAATGCCAGTTCATTTCTAAGCAATATGTTGAGTCCTGGGCAGGATAAAGAATCTAGATCAAATCTGAATCTGAAGTGAGAAAAATGACTAGCATAATCTAGTACACTGATAAAATGCTCAATGAAAAAGTATTTGGGCCCTGATCTGTTTGGCACGGCAGTTAGAGTGTCAGCCTGTGGATGGAAGAGTCATGGGTTCCATTCCCAGTCAAGGACATGTACCAGGGTTGCAGGTTCAATTGCTGTGCAGGAGGCAACCAATCAATGTGTTTCTCACATCAATGTTTTTCTCTCTACCTCCCTCCCTTCCACTCTATCTAAAAAACAATTGAAACGCCCTGGCCGGTTTGGCTCAGCAGTTAGAGCGTCAGCCTGCGGTCCAGAGAGACCCGGGTTCAGTTCCCGCTAAGGGTAAGTACTTCGGTTGCAGTTTGTCCCCGGCCCTGGTTGGTCGTGCGGGTGGCAGCCACTCAATGTGTCCCTTTCACGTCGATGTTTCTCTCTCTCTCTCTTCCTCTCTCTCCCTCCCACTCTATCTGAACAAAAAATGAAAAAAATGTCCTTGGTTGAGGATAAAATAAATAAATAAATAAATAAATAAATAAATAAATAAATAAATAAATAAAAATAAAATAAAAAAACAACTGAAAAATATCCTCGGATGAAGATTAACAAAACAAAACAAAAAAGCATTTGTGCTGAAACATGAAAATCCATGTCAAGAAGACAGAATTTTTTTTAATCCTCACATGAGGACATTTTCCCATTTTTGTTCAGATACAGTGGGAGGGAAAGAGAGAGAAACATCGATGTGAGAGAGACACATCAATTGATTGCCTGCCGAACAACCCTGATGGGGACCAGGGATTGAACCTGCAACTCTGGTCTGCAGGCTGATGCCCTAACCACTGAGCCAAACCGGCCAGGGCCCAAACTTTCACTTTTAAACAGGCATTTCCTCACCTCAAAGGGTGAAAAAAGAACCAAAAGATTCAACTCTTTGATGTGTTATTTTCCCAACACAATTATATATAATTTACTCCAAAGTAGATAATACCCAAATTAGGAAAGAATAGTTTTTACAATGAGAAACAATGTCTAAGAGCTCTCTTGTGTAAATCTTTAGAATTACTGGTTCCTCAGTAAAGAAGACATTAGTTGAAAGCTTCAAGCTTGACTACAAGCTCTAAGGATAATCCAAATAAATTATAAAGTTGTTTAATAAGGAAATCTCTTCAAACTGCAAAAAATGATGCTTGTCCCATTTCTAAGGTGGTAACACTAAGTACAGTACAAAGACCAAAAACCCAAAGTTTTCACTTACAAGCAAGCTACTCAGCACTTAACATTCACACTAGGATCTTGGGAAACTAAGGGAAGTTGTCACTGAGATGATATGTGAACAACCCAAACCAGCTAACCTGTCACAAGGAGGAAATGTAAAGACTAAGTAAGAAGTCATATGAAAATCCACTGGAATGTCAGTCCAAACCCTCTGACCTCTGCATATGAAACTGTCCCTATGATTGTTTTCCTCCTTATTGAGGCCCAAACCTACAAACAGCAGCCTGTTTATTAGGAATTAAAAATGAAGGACAAGTATTGCTGAAGCTCCCCTTCTTAGGATACCCATTTTCTGCCAATCAACTTTTTAATGGATTAAGTAGCTAAGGAGAAGGTTACAAAGATTGGTCCTAGTATCTTCAGCAAAGGTCCTATAAAAGACCCCTAATGTCCTGTTGAAAGAAACAAAAAAGTCTCACTGTTTTTTTTAAACATTTTTTCTTTATTGATTTTTGAGAGAAAGGAAGGGAGAGAGATAGAAACATCGATGAAAGAGAACATCAACTGGCCGCCTCCTGCATGCCCCCCACTGGGGATTGGGCCCACAACCTGAGCATGTGCCCTGACTGGGAATCGAACTGGCAACCTCTTGGTGCATGGGTCGACGCTCAATCACTGAGCCACATGAGTGAGAATACTAATGGGTATTCTCACTCTTTAAATCACAAATACAGCCCTAGCTGGTTTGGCTCAGCGGTTAGAGCGTCAGCCCGCAGACCAATGAGTCACGGGTTCGATTCTGGTCAAGGGCATGTACCTTGGTTGCTGAGCCAAACCAGCCAGGGCTTCCATTTAATCATTTTATATTATTTAAATTTGTGGCTGTAAATGGTAGGATATAACTATACCTGCATTCTTTCTTAAGATTGTAAGTCAAAAAAAAGTTAAGGAATAAATGCTTAAATAATTAAATATACAAATATCAAGACACTAAAAAAATTAAGTTAAATTTTCCATTGACTTTTTAAAGTTCTACTTTTTTCTTCTGAATCTTTTTAAAACCAATCCTTTTCTTGTTAAAATACTACCAGGTATGCCCAGCCGGTGTGGCTCAGGGGTTGAGCATCGTCGACTCATGCACCAAGAGGTCATGGGCCTGATCCCCAGTGGGGGGCATGCAGGAGGTGGCCAATCGATGTTCTCTCTCTCTCTCTCTCTCCAAAATCAATAAAGAAAAAAACTACCAGGTGCAAGAAGTTACTAGGAAAATTTAAATCAGAACAAATTCTTGGCTAAAGCCAAAATACTTCTTTTATGTGATTTCCCATTTTCCTCTGCAGAAAACAAAGCATATTTTATGCTCTGTGGTTAAAATCCCCTAAAATTTGGACAACAAAGAACCCCCTAGAGGTTTGAAGCAGAAATCCTTGCAAGCTGGCAAACAGAACATTTATGATTATAGAAAAGAAGTGAAAAGATCAATATTTTCAAGTAATATTGCAATCTCTTTCATACTCAGCACTCCAGAAAATTGAAGAAATTCTAGTGTATCTAAGTAAGATTTTTCTTTTGGTTAATCCTCACCCAAGAATATTTTTTTCCAGGGATTTTTTTTAAAGAGAGTGGAAGGAAGGGAGTAAGGGGGGGGGGGGGGGGAGGGAGGAGGGAGAGAGAGAGAAACATGGATAGAAACATAGACGTGAGGCAGACATATCGATTGGTTTCTTCCTGCATGCACCCCAACCAGGGCCGAGGGATCAAACCTGCAACCCAGGTACATGCCCTTGACCGGAAATCAAACCCAAGACCCTTTGATGCACAGGCCGATGCTCTAAACACTGACCCACACTGGCCAGGGCTCTAAGTGAGATTCTTATATTACTGAGAAATTTTACAAGCAACATCAACAGGCTATTTCACGTGTAATTCATACCTATTTAGTTAGTACATCATATTGGTTTAATATTCCAAAGCAGACTAAAATGGATATAAACAGTTCGCATTCAAAGCTCTAAAAAATTCTATTAACATGCAAATGCTCCTTTATTTAATAATTAACTTATCTGTCTTTACCCTTATAAACAAAAGGTTCAAACACTGTCAGACAAATGAACGAAAACATACATAGGGCTGTCTCTAAAATATGAGTGAGGGAAAAGGATGAAGAAAATTGCTAATGTAACAACTGAGATCAATGGATATTTGTCTCTTATTGAAATGAACTAGAATCTACAAAAGGCAAAGAAAGACAAACTAAAAAATACACTAAGATGACTTTAATTATTGAAAGCATTTGAAGACCTAACATTTAAATATTAATTGAGTATTCTGCCACACTGGTTAAAAATAAGGATATCTACTGAATCACTGACTTAGGTCTACCTCTGGAACTCTCCTAGACTCCTAGCTCTCCTAAGTGGAAGTATAAAAAAAGGAAGGGAGAAGGGAGGGAATATCTAACCTGCCTCAAATTACAATGATTTTGTAAATAGTTCAAAACCACTATAGGTTCCAAGTAGAAGGAACTCCAGAAATAGTTACTGGGTGAAATATTTGGCCATAAGCATAAAATATTACAATATTTTATATAAAAACTACTTCAAAAACCTTTCATTTAAGGCTCAATCTTAAGAGCTTTCCAAAACATAAATTCATGGCCCTGCCTGGTTTGCTCCAGTGGTTAGAGCGGGCCTGGGGACCGAAGAGTCTCAGGTTTGATTCCCAGTCAAAGGCATGTACCTTGGTTGCGGGTTTGGTCCCTCGCCCTGGTCGGGGTCATATGGGAGGCAGCCAGTCAATGTTTCTCTTTTTCTCTCTCTCTCTCTCTCTCTCTCTCCCAATCTATCTAAAAATCTAACCTCAGGTGAGGATTATTAAAAAAAAAATTCATGCTACTGAATTTAAAGTTTTGATAGTAAAAAAAAATTCCCACTACCACCTTGGTTTGCTATTGTCAAACCAAATTACACAAACAAAGCTACACTCTCTCTTATGAGAATTTAAATGTGAAGTTCGCAGCTCAATGATTACTCTTTATATCCTCATGGATGAAGCCTCGAGGATAAAAGGTATAGTGAGAATATTTGTTATAGTTTGAGACTAAATCTCAAGAGAACTACATTTAAATTCAAATACAGCCCTGGCCGGTTTGGCTCAGTGGTTAGAGTGTCGACCCACATACCAGAGAGTCCTGGGCTCAGTTCCCGCTAAGGGCACGTACTTGGGTTGCAGTTTGTCCCCGGCCCCAATTGGGGTCGTGTAGGTGGCAACCAGTCAATGTTTCTCTCTCACTTTGATGTTTCACTCTCTCTCTTCCTCCCTTTCTCCCTCCCACTCTATCTGAAGATACAGTAAATGCAAAAAATGTCCTCGGGTAAGGATAAAAAAAAAATTCAAGTACAGATCTCTGGAGTTATATTCACCAAGTGTTCAAAACAAAAGAAAACAAAGTAGATTATATGACCAATAAATCTTCAGCTTACTTCTCTTCTCAGAAACTATACTTATTCCTGCTTATTAGGTACTGTTGACAGTTTAGTAGCATGTGACTCAAGACATTTAAAGTTGAATAGGAAGGCTAGGAGGTCAGGAAGAGGTTATTAATATTATAAAAAAAAGTGTTTTTCCTTTATTGATTTTAGAGAGAGAGGAAGGGAGAGGGAGAGAGAAATAGAAACATCGATGAGAGAGAACATCAATTGGCTGCCTCCTGCATGCCCCCGACTGGGGATCAGGCCTACAACCTTGGGTATGTGCCCTGACCAGGAATTGAACCGGCAACCTCTTGGTGCATGGGTCGACGCTCAACCACTGAACCACACCAGCCGGGCAGAGGTTATTATTTTTTTTAACAATTTTACTGAGAAACTACATACCATACAATTCATCCATTGAAAGCATGCAATTCAATGGTGTTTAGTACATTCACAGAGTTGTACAACCACCACCATGATTAATTTTAGAACATTTTCATCATGCCCAAAAGAAATCCCATATCCATTAGTAGTCACTCCCCATTTCCCCAAAACCTCAAGTCCTATGCAACCATTACCTATTTTCTGTCTCTATGGATTTGCCTATTCTGTATATTTCATATAAATAAAATCATATAATATGTGGCCTTTAATATCTGACTTCTCTCACTCAGCATGTTTGTAAGGCTCACCCATGTTATAGTACATATCAATACTTTACTCCTTTTATTGCTGAATAATATTCCATTGTATGCATATACCATGTTTTTTTCCTTTATTGATTTTAGAGAGAAAGGAAGGGGGAAGGAGAGAGAGATAGAAACATCGATGAGAGAGAACATCGATTGGCCGTCTCCTGCATGCCCCCCACTGGGGATTTGGCCCACAACCTGGGCATATGCCCTGACCAGGAATCAAACCGGCAAACCTCTTGGTGCATGGGTCGATGCTCAACCACTGAGCCACACCGACTGGGCCATATACCACATTTTATTTATCCCTTCATCAGTTGTTGGGCATTTGAGCTGTTTACACTTTTTGCCTATTATAAACAATACTTCTATGAACAGTCATGTACAAGTTTTTGTGTGGACATTATGTTTTCATTTCTCTTGGATATGTACCTAAGAAGTGAACTCAATGGGTCATACATTTAACTTTTTGAGGACCTGCCAGACTGTTTTCCAAACTGACTGTACCATTTTGTGTTCCTATCAGCAATGTATGAAAATTCTAATTTCTCCACATGCTCATCAACACTTGGTATTATTTGACTTTTTGATTCTAGCTATTCTAGTGGGTGTAAAGTGAATCTCTATGTGGTTTTGATTTGTATTTCCCTGATGACTAATGATGTTGAGTATCTTTCCATACGCTTATTGGCCATTTGTGTATTTTCTTTGGAGAAATGTCTATTCAGATCTTTTGCCCATTTTATTTATTTTTTAAAATATTCTTTAAAATATACTTTTATTGATTTTTTAGAGAGGAAGGGAGAGAGAGATAGAAACATCAATGTAAGAGAGATACATCGATCGGCTGCCTCCTGCATGTCCCCTACTGGGGATCCAGCCTGCAACCCAAGCATGTGCCCTGACCAGGAATCGAACCAGGATCTCTGTCTATGGGATGATGCTCAATCCACTGAGCCACACGGGCCAGCTCTTTTGCCCATTTAAAATTGGGTTGTTTGAAGATGGCGGCGTAGGTAAAAGCGGTATCGCGTCCTCCCACAACCACATCAAAGTTACAACTAAACTACAGAACAACCATCATTCAAAACCGCCTGAAATCAAGCTGAATGGAAGTCCTACAACTACGAAATTAAAGAAGCAGCAGCATCCAGACTGGTAGGCGGGGCGGAGGCGCGACGGGCTGGTCCCACACCCACGTGCGCCAGATAAAAATTGGGATACCTCGGCTGGGAAGGTCCTCCCAGAGGGCTGAGTGGTCCCCGTCCCACACCAGGTGCCCAGCTCAGGGTCCCAGTGCCAGGAAGAAAAGTCCCCATCACTTCTGGCTGGAAAAACCAGCAGGAACTGAGGCTGAGGCGGCTGGAGCCCCCGGCAGCTCCTCTTAAAGGGCCCGCGCACGGACTTACTCGGACTCCCACCCTCCGGGCTCCAGCGTGCGGGAGGGAGCCTGAAAGGCACCAGAGTCATATGGGGAAGAACTGAGCTGTTTGGCATTGGAGCGAGGCTGGAGAGGCAGCTTTCCCCTGGACAGACGTGCTATCAGAGGCTTTTGTTCCTTTGGTGAGCCCTTCCTGAGCCGACAGACGCCGCCATATCTGGGACTCCAGCTACCTGGCTCACATTGTTGGCCCCGCCCTGGTGATTCCCTGACGCCCTGCCCCACCCAACTTTCAGGCCCACCCAAGCTGTTGCCAGTTGCTTCACCATAGGATTGGCCTGTCTTGGAGCCTGCTTCAGCTTTTCCTGAAATCATTCAAACAAGCAGCATCTGGTCTCAGCTAGCCCCACACCTCTCGCTAAGCAATACATTGGAACAAACAGAGGGAGGCAGCCAAAATGAGGAGACAAAGAAACAGGTCCCAAATGAAAGAACAGAACAAAACTCCAGGAAAAGAACTAAGTGAAATGGAGTTAAGCAACCTAACAGATGCTGAGTTCAAAATACTGCTTATAAGGATGCTCAATGGACTTAGTGAGAACCTCAGTGAACTTAGAGAGGGCCTCAAGAGCATAAAAAAGGACCAGTCAGAAATGAAGGAGGCACTAACTGAAATAAAGAATAATTTACAGGGAATCAATAGTAGAGTAGGTAAAGCCAAGAAGCAAACCATCAATTTGGAATATAAGGAAGCAAAAAACACCCAATCAGAACAGCAAAAAGAAAAAAGAATCCAAAGAAATGAGGATAGTGTAAGGAGCCTCTGGGACAACTTCAAGTGTGCCAACATTCGCATCTTGGGGGTGCCAGAAGGAGAAGAGAGAGAACAAGAAATCGAAAACCTATTTGAAACAATAATGGCAGAAAACTTCCCTAACTTGGTGAAGGAAACAGACATACAAGTCCAGGAAGCACAGAGAGTCCCAAACAAGATGAACCCCAAGAGGCCCACACCAAGACACATCATCATCAAAATGCAAAAGGTTCAAGACAAAGAGAGAATCTTAAAAGCAGCAAGAGAAAAGCAGTTTGTTACCTACAAGGGAGTTCCCATAAGACTGTCAGCAGATTTCTCAAAAGAAACTTTGCAGGCCAGAAGGGAGTGGCAAGAAATATTTAGAGTGATGAAAAGCAAGAACCTACAACCAAGATTACTCTATCCTGCAAAGCTGTCATTTAGAATCGATGGCCATATAAAGAGTTTCCCAGACAAGGAAAAGCTAAAGGAGTTCATCACCACCAAACCATTATTATATGAAATGTTGAAGGGTCTTCTTGAAGAAAAAGATAAAAAAATATGAACAAACAAAATGGCAATAAATACATATCTATCAACAATTGAATCTACAAACAAAATGAACACGAAGAACAGAAACATTCTCATAGATATAGAGAACTTTTGTTGGTTACCAGATGGGTAGGGGCTGGGGGGAGGGGTGAAAAAGGTGAAGGGATTAAGAAGTATAAATTCGTTGTTAGACTGACAAACCTCAAAGGGAAGGGGGGTTGGGGGGTGGGAAGAAATAAACCAAAGAACTTATATGTAAAAAAAAAAAAAACAAAAAAAAAAACCAAAAAAAAAATTGGGTTGTTTATCTTTTATACTGTCGAGTTTTAGTTTTTATAAATATATTTTGGATAAATATTCCTTATCACAAATTATGACCTGCAAAATTTTTCTTCCATACTATGTATCTTTTTGCTTTCTTAAAGGTATCATTTGTAGCATCCAGATTTTAAATTCCGATGGATTCTAATTTATCTATTTTTTCTTTTATGGCTTATACTTTGGGAGTTTTATTTAACTAACTCTCCAGGGTAACAACTTTTCTACCTGAGAAATAATATTAACTAGTATAGAAGCAAAGGAAAATTATTTTAGCACACTGAAGAGAACTTCAGAAATAAAGTCTAATCTCCAGACTTCAAACACTTTCAATTAAAGATCGGCTATTCTCAACTTTGAGGAATTTGCCTGAAATAAAACCACTTTTTCAATTATAAGAGCATACAAATGCAGATACACTATATAACACCATGGAATGACAAAACTAGAATCAGAAAACTTAAATATGAGTCCACTTTGGGAACCTCCATGAGCCTCTCACTAGATTTTTCTCTAAAATAGTTCACAACTTCTACTCCACTCACCCAAAATAATTGTTACTGTGAAGCTTAAATGAGATAATGTTTGTTTAAGTACCTGTCTTGTCCTGTTTGGTATCAAATACTATAGTTACTTATACTAGACAGGCTTGACTCTAATAATGTAAATGGAAATTTTTATCACAGGTACTTAGTCTTATAATTTATAACATCTATCTGTTTTATCTGTAAAGCAATCCTTATAATAGGGCATCTTGCTTTGATTCTTAAGGATTTAGCAAAATTAAAACACTATTCTTATGAAATATCAAGAAAAAATAGTTTTAAACACAAGCTAATATAACCTCGTTTACTTGTCTTAATCTATATACTTCTCTTACACAAATGTGTCCAAGTATGCTCATTTTTTTCTATTTGCTAAATGTTACTTTTTTTTTTTTGGTGAATTAGTTTTGTGTTGAAATCAATCTTATGCCCTGGCCAGTTTGGCTTAGCGGTTAGAGCGTCAGCCCTAGGACCTAAGGGTCACGGGTTCGATCCCTGGCCTTGGTAGGGGTCATGAGGGAGGCAACCAATCGATGTGTCTCTCTCACATCGATGTTTCTCTCCCTCCCTTGACCAGGAATTGAACCCAAGACCCTTTGGTCCAAGGGTAGATGCCAGTTTGGCTTAGTGGTTGGAACGTTGGCCCGCGGAATATTCTCAGGTGAGGATAAAAAAAGTTTTAAAAAAGCTAGAAGATGGTATGGGGGGGGCTATATTGAGACAAAGTGGAAAAGGGAAATTATTATCCAACATGTGTGGTAAGATTTAATAAATTATTTTAGACCAGATTAAGTAGATAAAATTGGACATTAAAAATAAGCAAATTGGCCCAGCCGGTGTGGCTCAGTGGTTGAGCGTCAACCCATGCACCAAGAGGTCGCCAGTTTGATTCCCGGTCAGGGAACATGCCCAGGTTGTGGGCCAAATCCCCAGTAAGGAGCATGCAGGAGGCAGCCAATTGATGTCCTCTCTCATCAATGTTTCTACCTCTCTTTCCCACTCCCTTTTTCTCTCTAAAATCAATAAAGAAAAATTAAAAAAAAAAAAAAGCAAATTGTACCCATCCTCACAAGTATGAGCATGAAAGACAGACACATACACACACAAAATCATCCTCAGTATTATCTTACTTAAAGAATACTTAGCTGTAGATAAAAGCTCAAATATTCTACCCCAAAATACCCAGATGGACCTGGCAGGAGTGATTCATTTGGTTGAGCATTGTTCTGTGCACCAAGGGGTTGCCGGTTTGATTCCAGGTCAGGGAACATACCTGGGTTGCAGGTTAGAGCCTGGTTGGGGCAGGTATGGAAGGCAACAGATCGATGTTTCTCTCTCACATCAATGTTTCTCTCTCTCCCCGCGTTCCTCTTCCAAAGCATGTATTCGGGTGAGGATTAAAAAATAATAATAAATACTCAGATGAAGTCAAGGATAGGTAGGAAAGGGCCAGAATAATTACACAGACAATGTCTGGCAAAAGAGGTCCAAAATGGCCCTGGCCAGTTTGGCTCAGCGGTTAGAGCATCGGCCTGCAGACCAAAGGGTCTCAGGTCTGATTCCGGATCAAGGGCATGAACCTGGATTGCAGGTTCAATCCCCAGCCCCAGCTGCGGTCGTGCAGGAGGCAACCAATCAATGTTTCTCTCTCTCTCCCTACCTCCCTTCCACTCTATCTTAAAAAAAAAAAAAAAATCAATGGAAAAATAATCCTCAGGTAAGGATTCAAAAAAGACGTCCAAAATGTAATGAACAATACAGATGATGAGATACACATAGAACTGCATCTTTCATGGGCAAGTAAGGGTAGACACTACTTTCCTACAGCAAAATTATATCCTTCACCCAAAATAACCTTAGGAGATAAATTTATCAGTTCCAAAGTTCCCACCAGAGATAATGCTGTTTTACTCTATCATTCCTTTCAAATACTTACTATCATCTCCAACAGGACCTGCTGAACACTGTGCTGGAGGGTCCCGTGCCAGGTCATTCAATTCCTTAAGAAAGGAGAAAGAAGAAGTGTATTCAACATAAATCTGTCACCCATTAAGTACAATTTTTCACTGTTACAATATTCTCTGTCCCACCAGTAAAGCTCTTTTAGGAGTACTCCTTCAGAGTCAGAGAGGGGTAGATTAAAGTATTTTAGATTCTTGAAAACAAATGTATGTTTTAAATAGTGTATCATTTTTGCTTAGTTTAGTAGGTAAAAATATATGGAAGGTAAACATGATTATGTACTAGAAAGCCACAAAAACTGTTTTAAAGTAAAAACTGCATTTATTCATTTTAATTTTTTTTTCTTTTTTTTATCCTCACCCGAGGACATTTTTTCATTTTTTGTTCAGAAAGAGTGGGAGGGAGAGAGAGAGAGAGAGAGAGAGAGAGAGAGAGAGAGAGAGAGAGAGAGAAACATCGATGTGAAAGTGACACATCGAGTGGCCGCCACCCGCACGACCAACCAGGGCCGGGGACAAACTGCAACCGAAGTACATGCCCTTAGCGGGAACCGAACCCGGGTCTCTCTGGACCGCAGGCCGACGCTCTAACCACTGAGCCAAACAGGCCAGGGCTGCATTTATTCATTTTTTAAAAAGATTCATGGCCAGTTTTTATTTTTTATTTAATTTATTTTTTCCTTTATTGATTTTAGAGAGAGAGGAAGTGAGAGGGAGAGATAGAAACATCGATGAGAGAGAAATTCAATTGGCCACCTCCTGTATGCCCCCCACTGAGGATCAGGCCCACAACCTGGGCATGTGTCCTGACTGGGAATCGAACTGGTGACCTCTTGGTGCATGGGGTCAACGCTCAACCACTGAGCCACACCAGCCGGACTCATGGCCAGTTTTTATACCTCAAAACTATCAGGTTATACTTGGGACAAGCTCTTGAACTCATAAATGTTCCAAATTATACGGGACGATCTGACAAGATATTATGTTTTCAGATGATATCTACTACCAGGGTTCCAAAGGTAGTAGAAAAAAAACTTTTAAAAGGATACGATAAAAAGGCTGGCTGAAGTAATAAAACCCATCATAAAGTTTTATAATCAGAGATGGGTCTACCTATAGTAATGCTCTACAACCAGATGCCAGCTTCTTAGCTATTTTAATGTAAGAGCCCACAAACTTGAGATCTGTTACTGAGTGGGCATGCCAGAAGAACCACAAGGCAGGAAATCATACTGTATTCCCCTTCCCCTTGGCTTGGTATTTGAAATACAATCAAGCTCTGTTTCAGATTTTATTTTAGAACTATAACAGCAAAAACAGTAAAATCTAATATTTTTTAAGTACAATAAAGACTATTTAGAATCTTATTAATGAGCTGATAAAGGTATGGTTTCAATATTCTAAATATTAAATACTTTTAAATTTGCAGTACCATAGTTATCTCTGTCAGTCCTTTCCTCTGAGTTAACTTATTCAACCAGTCATTTTTGTACATTCAATTATTGTTTTATCCTATCTGTAAACTTGGAGGACACAAAGCATGAAAGTATAGAAATAAAGTTTTTCTTTTTAAAGTGCTGAGAGAGCCCGGCCAGTGTGGCTCAGTGGTTGAGCATCGACCCACGCACCAAGAAGTTGCCAGTCGACGCCCAGATTGTGGGCCAAATCCCCAGTGGGGGGCATGCAGGAGGCAGCCAATCGATGTTCTCGCTCACTGATGTTTCTATCTCTCTCTAAAAAAAAAAAAAAGTAAAGTGCTGAGAGATTGCAATAAATATTTAACAATATTTACCTTTTCAAATATCTCAATTTTTGGATTTTGTACATCTCTACAACAGAGATTCCTTGCCCATCTCAAGAAAAAATAACCTATATACAATGTCCATTCCCAAATGTTCGTAATAAAGGTCGTATGACCAAGAATGCTTCCTTGATTTAAAACACAAAAGTTATCTATTTTCTTTTGACTAATATAGCAATAGATAGCTATTAAAATATAATTTGGTCCTGGCCAATGTGGCTAGGTTGTGGTTGGAGCAACATCCTGTATACTGATTCCCAGTCAGTGCATGTACGGAAGGCAACCAATCAATGTTCTCTCTCACATAGATGTTCCCCTTCCTCTCCCAACCCCCTTCCCCTCTCCCTAAAATCAATAAGTGTGTGTGTGTACACATATATATACGTACAGATATATAAGTTGAATTGAACAAGCTATGCTGAAGTTCTGCCATGTTCATCAAATAAAATTTTACTTGTGATTTATCCTTAATATTTTGCTTCTTTCAAACTAAGTCACCCTTTTCCATGCTGAATGACATCAAGGTTTAACAATGAGAGCTAAATTTATTTAAGATGAATGTAAGATCCATCAGTCCATTTCATGAGCAAGTATAATATAACTAATTTAAAAAATCTAACCCAAACTTAGGCTAATAGACATTTAACACACTCAATTCAACACTTCCTTGGTTCAAGGCACAGATACGGATTAATCTCACAAGCATAATGCTAAGTGAAAAAAGTCAGACATAGAAAGACTACATTCTGGGGGGGGGGAAATTACTTCCTGTATGATTCCATTGATATGACATTCTAGAAAAGGCAAACTTATACTGACAGAGAACATCAATAATAGTTTATAGGGAGGGAGGGAGTTGGAGGGACTGACTATAAAAGAACAAAATGAAAATGTGGGGGGTAATGGAAATGTTTTATATCCCGACTTTGGTTGAGACTGCACAATTGTAACTCAAACTGATATTTACAATTGTTGAATTTTATTGTATGCAATGTATTTCAAAGATGTTTATTTTTAAAAAGCATATATCCAACTATCTTTGTATATGCATAAAATATCTCTGAAGAATATGCAAAAAATAGATAATAGTGCTTGCCTTCAGGAAGGAAAGCTTGCTTAGGGAGAGATGAGAATGAGAACTGTATATATTCCTTTTACACCTTCTAAATTTTACAAGTTTATTTATTTTCTATTTAAAAAATAAATTGCTAGCTCCTAATTGTAAATTTGGATTAAAATATCTATTAGAAGTTGTAATCATCTGTAGGATAATAGAAGTAAAAAAAAAGACTGAATAAAAACAAATATTATAAAATTTGATGTCTCTGCATCAAGATAAATATGAAGCTGAATCTTAAATTTTAATACAGGCACTGATTTAGATAGATCACTTGGGCAGAAAAAATACCCCAATAAATCAGGCTGCTTTTGTTTAACAGTTGGCTTTATCATTTGGTTTTATACTTATACATTAACTTCAACTTTTTATTCTAAAAGAAACATTACTAGGAGTAGGGCTAGGACAAAACAAAAAACCAAGTAATTCTTCTATTTATTAAAAAACTTCTTTTCTGTAGAAAGAGCAAGAGAAATAAAAGTATATATAATTATATTTAGAAAAGAGGGAGAAGAGAACTTTGACAGGGTAGAAAATCCACAATTTCTAAAAAGATTTTATATTCTAACTTTCATTGAAATCTTTAAAAAATATTAAAATTCTTATTTTGGGAGCAAATTATGGATTTTAATGAATAGTTCTCAACTTAAAAATTTTATTTGATGTTGTACATGCCCCTTGTTTCTAAGTATATAAAACTAATAATTTTAGCCCTGGTCAGTTTGGTTCAGTGGTTAGAGAGTCGGCCTGCGGTCCAGAGAGACCCAGGTTCGGTTCCCCCTGGGGGCATGTACCTCGGTTGCAGTTTGTCCCCGGCCCTGGTTGGTTGTGCGGGTGGCAGCCACTCGATGTGTCCCTTTCACGTCGATGTTTCTCTCTCTCTCTCTTCCTCTCTCTCCCTCTCTCCCTTCCACTCTATCTGAACAAAAAATGGAAAAATGTCCTCGGGTGAGGATTAAAAAAAAAAAAAAACCTTATACCAATCAATTTGAACTTTCTATTTTATTTTATTTTATTTTTTAATATAATTTTTAATTGATTTTTTTGTTTTTTAGAGAGGGAGAGAGAGATAAAAACAACGAGAGAGAAACATCAACATCGATTGGCTGCTTCGGGCAGGATCCCAACTGGAGCCAGGGATGGAACCTGTAACCGGAGGTACATGCCTTTGACCAGTGATCAAATCCCAAACTCCTCAGTCTGTGGGCCAACACCCTAACCACTGAGCCAAACTGGTCAGGGCTGCAGGGTTATCTTTATGCTGCAAATATTGAAAACTAACCATCTCATGTGTAAGTATATTAATGAAAATAAATACCATAAGGATTATAATGGTTATTCTATAACCTGTTTATTCTTGCTGATATCAGTAGGGGTAATAAGCAGAATTCAGGTTTTCTAAGTCTTAATTCTTTGATGTTTTTGCATTATTTTGCTCTTAGGTAACTTTACGCATGTCATTCAACTTCTCCAGATCAGAGTTTTCACATCTGTAAAACAAGGAAGTTAAACTAAAACAGAAGTTTACACAGCGTCGTTTGGTTACAGGTTTAGGGCTCAAGTAAATTTTAGAAATGGAATGTTACAATCCACATCCTTATAAGAATATTCAAGATTCTAAAGAAGTCTTGTATAAAGAAAATACTATTGTTTGGACTCAAAACCAGGATTTGCCTTTTTCCCTGGCCCATTCATCCCACACCATCTTCCCATTCAAAATTTTATTCTCACAAAAAGCCTAATGTCTACAGGAAAGGCAGAAATAAATCTGAAAGAATCAAGAAAAAAATAGTTTTTTTAAAATCCTAAATGAAGAAATGTTATTGTTTTAGAATAAAAGCCTTTCAAGCATGATATAGAGATATCTACACAACATGGCTAAAATTCTCCTAGAGTTACTTCTCATATCTGTATTTTGTCTCCTCCATCTAGATTATAAATAATTTCAAAGTGATTTTTTCCCCATTTTTTACACATAAAATATAACGACATATCCATTTTTAAGTGTATAGGTTAGTGGTATTAAATACATTCATAATGTGCTAAAAGTGTTTTAAGAGAATGTTTATAGAAGAGAAAGCTCACATATGAGTAGCTTTTCAGGTATGGTTAATACAACATAAATTCCCTTTCCAAAGTAGAATACATTTACTTCCATTAATTTTCACAAAGGAATTCTTTTGTTGTTGTTGTTGATCCTCACCTGAGGATACTTTTACATTGATTTTTAAATAGAGTAGGAGGGAGGCGGGGGGGGGGGGGATCGATGTGAGAGAGAGACATTGATGGGTTGCTTCCCATGCGTGCCCCGACTGGGACTGGGGATCAAACCTGCAACCTCCCTTGACCAGGAAATCGAACCTGAGACCCTTCATCCCCAAGCCAACACTCTAACCGCTGAGCCAAACCGGCCAGGGCAGGATTTTTTTTTTAATTATTTGTGTCAAGTTCCAAGAAATCCTTACAAATGCTATTTACATAACAATGTTGATAGCTTCCAGTAGTGATCAAATATATAGCTGATGTGTCTATGGCTTAAAATAGTTTTTCTAGGTAAAAAGGGGAAAAAATATTTTCTTATGAAGCACATACCTTTTAAATGCGAAATGATAATGCCATATAAAGACAGTAACAAAATTTTTCACTTATATAATCTTATCTGTTTGTACCAAAAAATTTAGAGCCCTGGCTGGTGTTGCTCAGTGGTTAGAGCATCAGTCCTCTCACAGAAGGGTCACGGGTTCAATTCCTGGTCAAGGGCATGTACCTGATTTGCAGGTTTGATCCCTCCCTGGTCCAGGTGGGGGCATGTGTGGGAGGCAACCAGTTGATGTCTCTCTCTCACATCGTTGTTTCTCTCTCTCTCTCTCTCTCAATGGAAAAAATACCCTCGGGTAAAGATTAAAAAACAGGAAAGGCTGGACCCCAGTTTATTTTTGTCTATCTTCACAATAGCATGGTTATGTTTTTTTTGGTACGTGCCCCTAGCGGTAACCGAACCCAGGACTCTCTGGTCCGCAGGCCGATGCTCCAACCGCTGAGCCAAACCGGCCAGGGCAGCATGGTTATGGTTTTAACACACAACATTAAATACTTCCAATTGAAAAGATTAGTGTTCACATACCACTTTTTATTGTGAAAAAAATCTTTTTTTAATTTCCCATAGAGATCCTTCTTTCTCCAAGCAACTATAATATTCATTAACTGTGTTACACAAATCTAGTACATATATGGTACTGAATAGTAATATTTCATGTTCAACTTTTATCCTCAACTAGCAAAAGTTATTTCTGTATATCCTCACCTCCATCCCTTGAATGCTTAATTATAAAGTCCTTGAGTAAGAGACAAGTTATATCATATTCTTTATTTCATTTCCCAGAAACTGAACATAAGAGGCACTCAAATGCCTGAACAGTAGATAAAATTCCTTCTCCTTTCAGCTACTGAAGCATTCATTGGTCAATGTTCTTCAACATTTTATGTCCAAAATGGGGGTGGCACATAGCCAGGTAAATGGGAAGAGTCTATGTGCTAATAGACAGATGATAAAGCACCTATGTCAAAAGATTCCACCACTCACTAAGCTCTAAAGAAAACACTGAGTCCTGCTGGTGTGGCTCAGTGGTTGAGCATTAATCCATGCACCAAGAGGTCACCGGTTCGATTCCCGGTCAGGGCACATGCCCAGGTTGTGGGCCTGATCCCCAGTGGGGAGCATGCAGGAGGCGGCCAATCGATGTTCTCTCATTGATTTTTCTCTCTCTCTCTCTCCCTCTCCCTTCCCCTGTATCTAATATATCAATAAAGAAAAAAATTTTTAAAAAGAAAACACTGAAATGCTAGGAAAAGAGCTCCCTTCCTGGCATTTGGATAACCATTTGGGTAACCAGGATCTCCCATACCAGCTGATTCCTTAGTTAACAACTACAGTTGACCCTTGAACAACATAAGGGTTAGTATAACTTCTGACTCACTAAAACTTAACTAGTAAAAGCCTACTGCTGACTGGAAGAATTACCAATAACATAAACAGTCAATAACACATAATTTGTGTGTTATATGTATTCTATACTGTATTCTTATAAAAGTAAGCTAGAGAAAACAAAATGTTATTAAGGAAATCATAAGCAAGAGAAAAAAGCATTTACAGTACTGTATTTATTGGAAAAAATCCACATATAAGTGGACTCCCACAGTTCAAACCTGTGTTGTGTAAGGGTCAACTATACAAACTAGAAATCTAAAGAACTTATTTTGCCAAGGGTCACTACCACACCCTTCTATAACACTAATCACCATGCACCATAGTTCCAAGCTTCACAAAATTGGGGAAATAAATGAATGTTAATATTATATCTCATGCTTCTGTGCTACATAAAATGGCAAGACAATGAGGACATCAAAAAGAGGTAAAAATGGCCCTGGCTGGTTTGGTTCAGCGGTTGGAATGTTGGCCTGCAGTCCTGAAAGACTCGGGTTCGGTTCCCGCTAAGGGCACGTACCTCGGTTGCAGTTTGTCCCCGGCCCTGGCTGTCGTGCGGGAGGCGGCCACTCGATGTGCCCCTTTCACGTTGATGTTTTTCTCTCTCTCTCCCTCCCACTCTGTCTGAACAAAAAATGGAGAAATGTCCTCGGGTGAGGACAAAAAAAAAAAAAAAAAAAAAGGTACAAATGACATCCTATTTCCCATTATACCTTGTAAACCTCTGCCTCTATCCCCTTAAAAAACCCACACATACTATTTTTTTAGTAAGTAGCATATGGTTAAGTTTTGGTACTCTGATGTTTTGAAATAAAGTAATTCTTCTCACGGACTTCACTCTTTCAAAGCACAGTTTCTGTGTCACAAGTTCTCTAACACTAACCTAGGGAGTTCAAAATGATGAATCTTTCCATAGTTGCATCAGTCTGCCTATAGACTGACAATCTCTTTGATATAAGATATGTAAGTGACCAATAGTTAAGTAAGCCATTAAATTTTACTATGCCAGAAGACTGGCTACATATCTGAAAAACAGTTTCGTGATAAATCAAAGCACAGAAAATACAATTCAGGTTAAAAAAAAAAGAGCCTGAACCAAGTCTCAAGTCTGGGATTATAGTTTAGAATAATTATTTAAAACACCAACTGACTTTAGAAAAAGGTTTTTGCATCTCCCTGGAACAGTCCAACCTCCAAAACTAGACACTAGACAGTAATAACAAAAGTATGAATAGGTACATCTGAAAAAATGTCTTTTCAAAATTACATTTTATGTAAGCTGAGACAGGAGCTCCTTGCCCACACTGAAATCACTTCAGATGCTATCTAATCAAGTATCTTCTGCATAGTAATAGAAGCATTTATTACTGTCTTGGGGATGGATATTACAGTATCATGACAATAAGAAAAATGAACGGTTTCTGTTTTCCTATGATGAAATTCACACTCTAAACGGATTTCCATTTTATGTGCAGCAAGGGTTGGGAGAGGAGTAGATAGAAAATTCAAGTCCATAGTTAGGCTGGAGAAAGGTTTGATACTAACAAGCATTATCTGTTTAAAAAACACTTCATACGCCTGGCGATGTGGCTCAGTAGTTGAGCATAAACCCATGCACCAGGAGGTTGCCAGTTGGGGCACATATCCAGGTTGTGGGCTCAATCCCCACTGAGGGGCAGCCAATTGATGTTTCTATCTCTCTCCCTCTCCCTTCCTCTCTCTGAAATCAATAAAAATATATTAAAATAAATAAAATAAAATACTTTATGCCCTAGCCAGTGTGAATCAGTTGGTTGAGTGTGGTCTCAGGCACCAAATGGTTGCTGGTTCGATTCTCAGTCAGGGCACATGCCCAGGTTATGGGCTCAATTCCCTAGTAGGGGACATACAGGAGGCAGCAGATCCATGGTTGTTCTCTCTCCTGGATGTTTCTCTCTTCCTCTCCCTCTCAAAAAAAAAAAAAAAATCAATAATAACATATCTAAAAAAACACTTTATACTCCCTGATATTTAGAACAAAGCATAGCACTTGCAAGCAGTTTTTAATATGGTAGATCTGACCAATTAACTTACAGGGAACGCTTAACTCAAATAATCATTACAGTGGTACTAAAGAATTCTGAGAGCATTTTTGAGATTAACAAAGAGGAGATGGCAAACAGAGAATTTCTTTGGTATGAAAACATTATGACTCAAGTTTAAAAAAAAAAAAGAGCACAGCCTAGTCAGCCTCAAGTTTCCCAATACATGTGTGCTATCAACAAAATGAGTTAAGTGAGAGTCTTGGTAAGAACAAGGCTGGTAATAAATTCTTTCTTCCTGTAACTTAATTTTATCTGACATTTTCAGAACAGAAAGGCATCCAGGAAGACAGCCACCTCCCTGGGTCTTTAGGTTTGTAAAGTCTTACAGGAAAAACGTAAAAGACACAAGGTTAAAAAAAAAAAAAAAGAACCCAGTGATTACATTTTAATGCTACAAGTAAGAAATAGTTTAATCCCACTACCTATATGGTTTTTTACAACACTTATATCCTAATATCTTTTTTATTATTATTATTTTTAAATATGTTTTTATTGATTTTTTTAGAGAGGAAGGGAGAGAGAATTGAACTAGGACCTCTCAGTCCATGGGACCATCACGCTCAATCCACTGAGCCACACGGGACGGGCAACGCATCTTTTATCTTTTAAATTCCTTTTCCTTAGTCTCCTGGCAATAGGCTGAACAAAACAATTTAGGGGTGGGAAGTAGAAGAATGGGGGAAATGGGGAGATGTTCGTCAAAGACTACAAACTTCCAGTTATCAGATGAACAAGTTCTGGGATCTAATGTACAGTATGGTGAGTACAGTCAATAATATTGTATTATATGCCTGGCAGGTGTGGCTCACTGGTTGAGCGTCGACCCATGCACCAAGAGGTCACCAGCTCGATTCCCAGTCAGGGCACATACCCAGGTTGCGGACCCAATTCCCAATGGGGGGCATGCAGGAGGTGGCCAATCAGTGTTCTCTCTCGTCGATGTTTCTCTCTCTCCCTCTCCCTTCCTCTCTTTCTAAAATCAATAAAGAAAAAATATTACAAAAAATAATAATAATATTGTATTATAGACTTGGAACTTGCTGGGAATAGATCTTAAAACATACATACACACACACACACACAATGGTAACTATATGTCATGATGGAGGTGTTCACTAAATGTGCTGTGATGGTGTTGGCTAACACTACGGTGGTAATCATTTTGCAATATGTAAGTATCAAATTAACACTGTATAACCTTAAACTTAATGGTATATATCATTTATATTTCAATGAAGCTAGAAAAAATAAACAAAGCAATTTAGTAAGTTATTATGACCAAGCCCCAAGTAAATGGCTAAATCTCTCAAAACAATTGCATTTTGGGGTTTCACATCCAACAAGACTTTCCCTTCCTCTTACTCCTTCCTTTCTTTGCTTCTCATTGACTGGCCAAACAAATCTTCAAAAAACCTTTCTTAAATCAACACTGAAAATGTTATTTTAATATTATTCAACCATTAGAATTGCTTTTAATGAACCCAAAGAAGCAAAATTCTACCAAATTCAATTTATAACACATGACCTTATCCAAGAAGTAAATACTATGGTTTTTTAAAAATGTTTTCATTGCCCGGCTGGTGTGGCTCAGTGGATTGAGCGTCATCCCATGGACTGAGAAGCCCCAGTTTGATTCCCGCTCAGGGCACATGCCCAGGTTGCAGGCCTGATCCCCAGTGGGGGGCATGCAAGAGGCAGCTGATTGATGTATCTCTCTCATCTCGATGTTTCTTTCTCTCTCTAAAAACAAAAATGTTTTCATTAATTTGAGAGAGAGGGGAAGGAAAAGGGAGAGAGAGAAACATCGACGTGAGAGAGAAATATCGACTGCATGTGCCCCAACTGGGAATCAAACCAGCAACCTTTCAGTGCATGGGACAATGCTCAACCAATGAGCCATACCGGCCAGGGCCAACATTTACAATTTCCCCTGCAATAAATCATCTCCAAAATTAGCTGCCAACAATTTCTCCCATCCCTGTACGAACATATCACTGGAGCGTCGTCCAGTACACCAAGAGGTGGTGGGTTCAATTCCCCATCAGGGTACTTACCCAAGTTGCAGGTTCAATCCCAGCTGGGGCACATGGGGGAGGCAATAATCGATGTTTCTCTGTTGCATGGATGTTTTCCTCTCTCTCTCTCTCTCTCTCACATGGATGTTTCTCTCTCTCATATGGATGTTTCTCTCTCTCTCTCAGATCAATAAAAACATGTCCTCAGGTGAGGACTGAAGAAAAAAAAATGTAGTAGTCTATTTATTAATATTTTCCTTCCCCTTGAATCCAGGCCAGCCATGTGTCTTGCTTCACATACACCAAAAATGAAGCAAATGTGACACTGTATCAGTTACAAGTACAGTTTTTCTTCTTTTACTCTCTCAGAGGTCTGAGTCATCACATAGGAGGTAGTGTCACACTATCTTGCTGAAAGGCCATTTCGGGGGAGGGCGTCACATTCCAGTCAATAGTCAACATCAAGGATCTTCTTAGACCTTCTAACCTTGATGCCAGTAGAATACAGCCACAGGAATGATTCTGGCTGACAACACATGAAGCAAAACTGCCTAGTCAATCCACAGAATCCTGAGAAATAACAAATCGTTGTTTTAAGGCGCTGAATTTGAGTCATTTGTTATACAGCAAACCTAACTGATAATTGTCCCTATAATGTCTCTAAAGAGACTAGCACTCTGAATAATAGATCCTTCCAACAATTACCACCATAGTAGTTTCTCAGCAAAACAATAACGAATTTCTAATTCTGCTAAATACTAAAACAAATAAAAAACCTACCCTGTTACTGAAAGCTATTGGCCCAAGAGAAATAGTTTTAATATTTTAATACACTGTTAAGGGGGGAAAGTCATAATAAACGTAGTTTATTTCAAGTGATCCATGTCCCTTCTGATTTAACATCCTAATATATTGTCTAAGGTCCTTTACAACACCAAACAATATTTAATCTTAGCAGGTATAAATATTTACCTAAAACCTCAAATGAAGTAAATAAGCCACCTTAGCTAAATTTAGAAGACAGACATATTTATTTATTTATTTATATCCTCACCAGAGGACATTTTTCCATTTTTTGTTCAGATGGAGTGGGAGGGAGGAAGGGAGGGAGGGAGGGAGGGAGGGAGGGAGGGAGGGAGGGAGGGAGGGAGAGAGAGAGAGAGAGAGAGAGAGAGAGAGAGAGAGAGAGAGAGAGAAACATCGATGTGAAAGGAACACATTGAGTGGCTGCCTCCTGCACCACCCAACCAGGGCCGGGGACAAACTGCAACCAATGTATGTGCCCTTAGCAGGAACTGAACCCGGGTCTCTCTGGACCGCAGGCCGACGCTCTAACTGCTGAGCCAAACCGGCCAGGGCAAAACAGACATTTTTAATATTTATTTATTTATTGGGGGAGGGGGTTAATCCTTACCCAAGGATATTTTTTCATTGATATTTTAGATAGCGTGGGGGGGTGGGGGGGAGAAAGATCCATATGAGAGACACACAAATTGGTTGCCTCCTGCATGAGCTCAACAGGGGCCAGGGATTGAACCTGAGAACCTTCAGTCCGTGGGCCGATGCTCTAACTACTGAACCAAACCAGCCAGGGCAGCAGACAGACATTTTTAAATGTTACATATTTATCAATGAGAAAATCATAAACTATTTCTAAAATATGTAAATGTCCAATACTTTTATCAGCTACATAAAGGTAATTAGATCCACAGGGGTTCTGTATTTTGACTTCTGAAGTACCTGCTACTTTATAATTACAATTCCTAGAAATAAAAATTTTGGTATAACACTACAGCATGTGTTTTAATTTTTTTTAATAATTTTTTTCCTTTATTGATTTTAGAAAGAAAGGAAGGGAGAGGGAGAGAGAGATATAAATATGGATGAGGGAGAACATCAATTGGCCACCTCCTGCATGTCCCCCACTGGGGATTTGGCCCACAACCTGGGCATGTGCCCCGAATGGGAATCGAACTAGTGACCTCTTGGTGCATGGGTTGATGCTCAACCACTGGGCCACACCGGCTGGGCTACAGCATGTGTTTTAAAATATATACAGGAAGAACCACTGAAACTATCTCAGACTTCAAGGCAAAGTGACAAACACTACTTTCACTCTCTCCCAAAATCCTATTACAATAAGAGAAAATAGTTTTTTTTTTCTTTATTGGTTTTAGAGAGAGAGGAAGGGAGAGGGAGAAAGAGATAGAAACATCAATGAGAGAGAACATCGACTGGTTGACTCCTGCATGCTCCCCACTAGGGATCAGGCCCCACAATCTGCCCTGACCGGGAATCAAACCAGCGACCTCTTGGTGCATGGGTCGACACTCAACCACTGAGCCACACCGACTGGGCTAATTTTTTTTTTAAGGCTTAACCTGACCATTGCACTCCAAGGGGGGATTTGGCGACAACAGAAGAGAGACAGCAAAGGGTGTGTGTTGGAAAAGCTGGGCCCTCGGGAGGACAGTTGTTTCACGGTTCCCTAACCAGCCCGTCCTTTTCCCTCCACCTCTTCCCTTCGCCCCTGTCCCCTCCGGGCTTCTCTGTGTCTCCGCGTGGCGGCAGATTTCAACACTAAATGTGCACAATGTCTTTGAAACCAAGAGTAGTAGATTTTGATGAAACATGGAACAAACTTTTAACAACAATCAAAGCTGCTGTTATGTTGGAATACGTTGAAAGAGCAACATGGAATGATCGCTTCTCAGATATCTATGCTTTATGTGGCCTATCCTGAACCCCTTGAAGAAAGACTTTATACAGAAACTAAGGTTTTTTTGGAAAATCACATAGGGCATTTGCACAAGAGAGTTCTGGAATCTGAAGAGCAAGTACTTGTTATGTATCATAAGTACTGGGAGGAGTATAGCAAGGGTGCAGACTAAATGGACTGCTTATATGGGTATCTCAACACCCAGTTTATTAAAAAAAATAAATTGACAGAAGCTGACCTTCAGTGTGGCTATGGTGGTGTAGATATGAATGAAACTCTTATGGAATTATGACATTTTTGCCTTTTAGAAAATTGGTAAATAAAGCAAGTATATTTAAAAAAAAAAAAAAAAAAAAAAAAAAAAAGGCTTAACCTGCAAGTACAAAGAATAAGAAAGGAGACAGCAGCAGCAAAACTTCTGGAAGCTAAAAAAAAAAACAGACTGATGAGTCACAAGAAAGTGAATGCTAATCCATGGGAAAAACTAAAGAAGAAACCAAATTTAATTTACAAAGGCTCAGAAGTGTATTGGGCAAGCAACTCCTAGAAGCAGGGCTACAGACTGGATGACTGCTTATAAGTCCGTTTAAGGAGATAAGGATACCATCAGCAGTATCTACAAAATGTGTTACAGTATACAAAAAGTGTATGAAAAGCACTGGCTTGGTTGGCCGTTATCATGTAGCCCTGTGCAGTGAAGAGTTGCCAGTTCAGTTCCAGGTCTGGGCACATACCTGGGTTGAGTTCGGTTCCCGGTTGGGGCACTTATGGAAGGCAACCTATCAATTTTTCTCTCTTACATTGATATTCCTCTTTTCTCTCTTTTCCTCTCTCTAAGCATGTCCTTGGGTAAGGATTAAAAAAAAAATTGTTTTTAAAGCATATGAAGAGGGATAACTATATATTCACAAAAACTTAAAAGACATCAACCAATTAGTTGACTTTGTTATATATTGATTCAAACAAATCAAATGTAAAATAATCAAATTTGAAAGAAAAATTTTAACCGATTTAATATCAGTAAATTATTGTCCATATTTTTAGATGTAATAATTGTATTGTGCGCATAATTTTTTTTTTAATCGTCACCCAGGAATATTTTTCCATTTATCTTCAGACAGAGTGGGAGGGTGAGAGAGACATCAATGTGACAGAGACACATTGATTGGTTGCCTCTTGCATGACCCCAATCAGGGCTGGGGACAAACCACAACCGAGGTAAATGCCCTTGGCTGGAATCAAAACCACAACTCTCTGGTCCACAGGCTGACGCTCTAACCAGTGAGCCAAACCAGTCAGGGCTGTGTGCATAATTTTTAGAGTCCTTATCTCTGGGTTTCTCAATCTAGGTATCACAGACATTTTGGGCCAATTATTTGTTGTTGGGAGCTCTCCTATGCATTATAGGATGTTTAGCAGCTCTCTCACCTCTACCTACTAGATGCCAGTAGCATTCCAGTTGTGATAAACAAAAATGTCTATAAACAATGCCAAATGTCACCTGGTGGACAAAACTGCCCCCGGTTGAGAATCATTGCTTTATCTCTTAGTAATACATTCTGAATTATTTACAGATAAAATCATATGAATTTGAGATTGGCTTCAAAATAATCCAGTGAGGGTAGAACAGGTTACCAAGAACTAACAAAGTGATGGGACAAATGGAAATTTGTTATGGAACACTCAATGTTCGCATGTGTTTAAAAATTTCATCGCCGTTTATTAGACACCTATTTTGTGTATTTTCCTATAGTGTGTTATATTTGTAATAAAAATTTTTTAAAGAAAAAAGCTAATTACAAATTATCATATCCTGTAGTTGGTTGTCTAAAAACTTTGGAAAACAATATGGCAATATCTTACCAAAAAAATGAAGAGGCTCACACTCTAGAACAGGGATTCTCAACCTGTGGGTCTCAACTCCTTTGGGGGTCGAACGACCCTTTCACAGAGGTCGCCTAAGACCATCGGAAAACACATATTTCCGATAGCGATTCATAACAGTAGCAAAATTACAGTTATGAAGTAGCAACAAAAATAATTTTATGGTTGGGGGGTCACCACAACATGAGGAACTGTATTAAAGGGTCACGGCATTAGGAAGGTTGAGAACCACTGCTCCGGAACCAAACAATTCTACTGACTATAAAGAGAAACACCTATGTGCACTAAAAGACATGTCTGGGGAGTTTTGAAGCTTAAGTGTTTGTAGTAGCAAAATCTTGGAAACAAATGTTAAAAAAATTTTAGCCTGGCGGGTGTGGCTCAGTGGCTAGAGCATCGTCCCATGGACTGAGAGGTCCCAGTTTGATTCCTGGTCAGGGCACATGCCCCGGTGGGGGGACATGCAGGAGGCAGCCAATCGATGTTTCTCTCTCACATCAATGTTTCTCTCTAAGAAAATTTAAAAAATAAATTTAAAAAAATTTTTTTAGCCCTGGCCAGTTTGGCTCAGTAGTTACAGCCTCGGCCCGAGGACCAAAGGCTCATGGGTTTGATTCCTAGTCAAGGGCATGTACCTGGGTTGCAGGTTCAATCCTCGACCCTGGTCAGGGTGGTGCGGGAGGCAACCAATGGATGTGCCTCTCACATCGATGTCGATGTCTGTCTGTCTGTCTCTCCTCCTCCCTCCCTTCAATCAATGAAAAAATATCTTCAGGTGAGGATTAACCACAAAAATAAATAAAATAAAAATATATTGTTGGTATATTTGTATTAATTGAAAATGCACATCATTTAAAATGTATACAGACGGCCCTGGCCGGTTTGGCTCAGTGGTTAGAGCGTCGGCCTGTGGTCCAGAGAGACCCGGGTTCGGTTCCCGCTAAGGGCATGTACCTCGGTTGCAGTTTGTCCCCGGCTCTGGTTGGTCGTGCAGGTGGCAGCCACTCGATTTGTCCCTTTCACGTTGATGTTTCTCTCTCTCTCTCTTCCCCTCTCTCCCTCCCACTCTATCTGAACAAAAAATGAAAAAATGTCCTCGGGTGAGGATTAAAAAAAAATATATATATACAGACGATCTCTCACTTATAATGGTTCCACTTAAAATTTTTTGACATTACAACAGTGCAAAAGTGATATGCACTCATTAGAAACCGTACTCTGAATTTTGATCTTTTTCTTGGGCTAGCAACATGTGGTATGATACTCCCATGACACGGGGCAGTGGCAGTGAGCCACAGCTCCCAGTCAGCTACGTGATCATGAGGGTAAACAACCAAAATTCTACAATGTACTGTGTTGCCAGCATTTTCTGAATATTGTGTTTTTACATTCCATCATGTCTAAAATACGTCCACCAGTGTGTCTCCTGCTTCTGGTGAAAAGAGGAAGGCAATTACTCTTGAAACTCAAAATAACTGCCCACCTATAAGCCAGTAAGTGTTCTTAGCACGTATAAGGTAGACTAGGCTTAAGTAAGCTATGATGTTCAATAGATCGGGTGAATTGCATGCATTTTTGATAGGATATTTTCAACTCACAATGGGTTTATTGGAATGAAATCCCATTGTAGATTGAGAAACATGTGCACATTTCTATAACATGTATGTAAATTTTGACAACATCCAAAATAATACTATATGTTGTTTATGGGTAAAAACATTTTTTTTAAATTTTTTATTAATTTATTTTTGTTACAGATCTTTCTTTCTCCTTTTTCCTCCATTGACACCCTCATCCCTTGGATAAAAATCTTAAAACTTTAAAATGTAAAACTAACAAAGTCATGTCTAGGTCACTTCCCCAATTCTGGACTCCTCCAGTGAATATTCTCCCCACCAAAGCAACAGGCCGGAGGCTTGTTCTCTGGAGAGAATAAAACAGGTCTCAGGACTGAGAGACATTAACCATAGTCAAGGGCATGGAAGATGTATGGAAAACAGGAAAGTTAAGTGAATATTCCCATACACACTTTGTTCCCAGTGGTTCTGAGAACACTGGAAGCCTGGCCTATACCTTCCAGGCAGGAGATTAGATGATCCTCAAGAAAACCTGACCAACACAAGATAAAGAACTATACAATTAACTGGCATTAGTGGTTCTGGGGAAATAGCAAGGCCAGCAAACCATAAATTGAATTCCACAGTTGCCAAACCTTACCCCCATATGCTCAGACCTTTTAATCAGCTTTTTATGTCCTACTCTTAAAGAATCAATCATATGATTCACCTTCAACATGAAAGACCAAAACAATGTGAAGAAAAAAAAGCATAAGAAAACAAAGATCAGCCCGGCTGGTGTGGCTCAATGGCTGAGCGTCAATCCATGCACCAAGAGGTCGCCGGTTTGATTCCCGGTTGGGGCACATGCCCAGGTTGTGGGCCCAATCCCCAGTTGGGGGCATGCAGGAGGTGGCCAATCGATTTTCTCTCTCTCTCTCTCCCTCTCCCTTCTTCTCTCTCTAAAAATCAATGAAGAAAAAAAATTTTTTAAAGAAAGAAAACAAAGATCATACAGGGAGAAAAACGTCAAAACAAAAGAAAAACTATCATAAATACCCTTAAAGGTAAGAGAAGCTACTGCTTCTGTGAAATAAGAGCAAAATCCTTAAAAGAAACAAACTTACATTCTGAGAATGAGAAAGTCTTTCAGAAAACATAGAAGACTTGCAGTATTATTTACAATAGTCAAGATATGGAAGCAACCCAAGTGCCCATCAATAAATGAGTGGATAAAAAAGCTGTGGGACATACATAATGGAGAATTACTTGGGCATAAAAAAGAATGAAATCTTACCATTTGCAACAACATGGATGGATCCAGAGTGTGAAAAAAGTCATAAAAAGATAAATACTACGTGATTTCACTTACACATAGTCTAAAGAGCAAAACAAACAAACACAGAAACAGACCCATAGATACAGAGATAAGACTGATGGTTGCCAGAGGGGAGGGGAGTTGGGGGGCTGGATGAAAATTGTGAAGAGATTAAGTACAGATTGGTAGTTACAAAACAGTCATGGGGATTTAAATACAGCATAGGGAATACAGTCAATAATATTGCTATAACTAAGTACAGTGCCAGGTGAGTACTTAAAATATCAGGGAGACCACTTTGTAAAGTATATGATTGTCTAACCACTATGCTATATACCTGAAACTAATACAAAATAATATTGAATGTAAACTGTAATTGAAAAAAAAAAAAAAAAAGTAAGTAGATAAAAGATAAAGACAGAAAGTAGAAAATATAGGACCAGTCCAAATTCATGCAATCTGTATAAAAATTCCAACTATGGCCCTGGCTGGTTTGGCTCAGCGGTTAGAGCGTCGGCCTGCGGTCCAGAGAGACCCGGGTTCGGTTCCCGCTAAGGGCATGTACCTCGGTTGCAGTTTGTCCCCGGCCCTGGTTGGTTGTGCGGGTGGCAGCCACTCGATGTGTCCCTTTCACGTCGATGTTTCTCTCTCTCTCTCTCTTCCTCTCTCTCCCTCCCACTCTATCTGAACAAAAAATGAAAAAATGTCCTCAGGTGAGAATAAAAAAAAAATTCCAACTCTGTGTTTTGTGTGTGTATGTGTGTGTGTGTGTGTTTTTGTTTTTGTTTTTTAAAACAGATATGGTAAGCTGATCCTAAAGTTCATATGTGAATGCAAGGGATTCAAAAAGCCAAAACGATTTTGGAAAAGAACAAAGTTGGAAGACACACTTTCTGACTTTGAAACTTAATACAAAGCTACAGTTTCAAGACAGTATGGTACTAGCATAAGAACTGACCCAGCCCAGCCGGTGTGGCTCAGTGGATTGAGCGTTGTCCCACGGACTGTGGAGGTCCTGGTTCAATTTCCAGTCAGGGCACATGCCAGAGTTGCGGGCTCAATCCCCAGTAGGGGACATGCAGGAGGCAGCCGATAGATGTATCTCTCTCACACTGATGTTTCTATCTCTCTCTACTCTCCTCTCTAAAAGTAAAAAAAACAATAAAATGTATATTAAAAAAAAACAAAAACCTGAGAGTCCAGAAATAAACCTATACATCAATGGCCAATTGGTTTTTGACGCAGCTTGCCAAAACAATTCAATGGGCCCTGGCCAGTCTGGCTCAGCGGTTAGAGCATTGGCCTGCGGACCAGACAGTCCCGGGTTCGGTTCCCGCTAAGGGCATGTACCTCAGTTGCGGTTCGTCACCAGCTCCAGTTGGGGTCGTGCAGGTGGCAACCAGTCGATGTGTCTCTCTTGCATCGATGTTTCTTTCTCTCTTCCTCCCTCTCTCCCTCCGCTCTATCTGAAGATAAATGCAAAAAAATGTCCTCGGGTGAGGACAAAAAAAAAAAAATTCAATGGGGGAAAAATAGTCTCTTCAACAAATGGTGCTAGGAGAACTAAATATTCACATGCAAAAGATGAACTGAGACTTCTTCTACCTCACACCATATCCAAAAATAAACCTAAAATAGATCAAGGACCACCATCTCACACCCACCAAGATAGCTACTATAATGATAATGATAATAATAATAACAATAATAAAAGTGTTGGTGAGGATCTGGAGAATTTGGAGAAACTGGAACCCCTGTGCACTGATAGTGGGAATGTAAAATGGTTTAGCCACTGTGGAAAGCAATAAGGTAGGTCATCAAAAAATTAAAAATAGAATTACCATATGATCTAGCAACTCAACTTCTAGGTATATACCCAAAAAGAAGGGTCTCAGAGAATTTGCACACCTATGTTCATAGCAGCATTATTCAGAATACCTAAAAAGTGTAAGCAATCCAAGTGTCCACCAGTAGATAAATGGACAGGCAAAATGGGGTATACACACAAAATGGAATACTATTAGCCTTAAAAAGGAAGGAAATTCTCACAACATGGATGAACCTTGAGGACACTATGCTAAGTGAAATAAGTCAGTCACAAATGGATAAATACTGTATAATTACACTTATAAGAAACCTAGTCAAAATAGAGAGAAGAAGTAGAATGATAGTTGCCAGGGGCTGAGAGGGGTGAAGGTGGGCAGTTATTGTTTAATGGGTATATAGTTTCAGTTGTGAAAGATAAAAAGAGTCCCAGAGATGAATGGTGGTAATGGTTACACAACAATATGAATTTACTTAATACCACTAAACTGTATGGTAGCCCTGGCTAGGTAGCTGAGTTGGTTAGTCATCCCAATATACCAAGGTTGTGGATTCGATCCTTGGTCAGGACACATACAAGAATCAACCAGTGAATGCATGAATATGTGGAACAAGTCGATATCTCTGTCCTCTCTCTCTCTATCCCTAAAATCAATAAGTAAAAATAAAAAAATAAAATTGCTCAGATGGTCAATTTTGTTATAAGCATTTTACAACAACAAAAATTGGAATAAATAGATCAAAGATCTAAATGTAAGAGTTAAAACTATAACACTCTTAGAAGGAAACAAAAAACTAAATCTTCATATCCTTTGATTGGATTAGCAATGGTTTAAAGCATGACAAAAGAAAAATTAGATAAACTGAACTCCATCACAATTTAAAACTTCTGTATATCCATAAAGAAAGTGAAAAGGCAACCTACAAAATCAGAGAAAAGTTTTGCAAATCACAATCTGATAATGGTTTAGTATCCAGAATATATAAGAAATTCTTACAGCTCAACAATAAAAAGACAACTCAATTAAAAAGATTGGCAAAGGATACACATTTCTCCAGAGGATATATATGGTCAATGAGCATATGAAGAGATGGCTCAACATCATTTAGTCATCAGATAAATGCAAATCATAATCACAATGATATAACACTTGAGATCTACTAGGAAAGCTATAAGCAAAATAATAAAGTAACAAGCACTGATGAGGATGTAGAAAAATTGGAACCCTCATACATTATTGGTAGAAATGTAAAAAGAGTACAGCCAGTTTGGCCCTCAGAAAGGTAAACACAGAATGACCACATGATCCAGTAATTCCACTCTTAGGTATATATTCAAGAATAAAAAAAACGTATGTTCACAAAAAATTTGAAAAATAAGTTCATAACAGTATTATTTAAATAGTTAAAAAGTGGAAACAACCCAAATGTGTATCAGGTCATGAATGGAAGAAGAAAATGTGATATATCCATACAATGGAATATTATTCAGCTATAAAAGGAATTACATACTGACACATACTACAACTTGGCTAAACCTTGAAAACACTATGCTGAACAAAAAAAGCCAGACACAGCCCTGGCTGGTAGCTCAATGGTTAGAGAGTCAGCCCGTGGATTGAAGGGTCGTGGGCTCTGGGTTTGATTCTGGTCAAGAGCACATACCTGGGTTGCAGGTTCAATTACCTGGCCCCAGTCAGGGTCGTGTGGGAGGCAACCAATGGATGTGTCTCTCACATCAATGTCCCCTGCCCCACACACCCTTTCCCTTCCACTCTATCTAAAAATCAATGGAAAAATATCCTTGGGTAAGGATTAACCCCCTGCCCCCAAATAAAGAAGCCAGACACAAAAGGTCACATGTTATATAATGCCATTTATATGAAATGTCCAGAATAGGCAAATCCGAATACATGAGGCATGGGGGAAACCATTCCACAAAGTCCAACATCCATTAATAGTTTTTAAAAAGGGAGAATAAAAAAATATCCTCAGGTGAGGATTAAACAACAAAAGACCAACCGAATGCCCCCAAAAATAAATGAAAATTGACCTCCATCACCACACATCATGAAATTTCACAACACGGGGGACAAAGAAAACCTGTAAGCTTCCAGAAAGGAAACGGGTCACAGATACAAGAGTAGGAACCAGAATGGTTTTGGATTGAACAGCGATACTGGAAGCTAGAAGACAATGAAAACATTGACTACCAAAGTAAAAAATAATGCCACCACTACTGATGGTCCTACCTCAGGCTCTAAGATCAGTGATCAAGTCATATTCACGGTGCAGCCTAAAAAATTAATAGCCAGCTCCTTTCCAAATGCCAATAAACACTGCTAGCTTCAAGTTGTTCCTCAAAGTCTGAACAATTTTCTTAACCTTGTATCAATGGAATACTATTTATTTGTATGCGTTCTCATACAATTTAATTTCCACATCAAGTTATAGATTCAACAAAGAACTTAAATAAGACATATATACTGGGAGGGGAAAAAGGACTGTATAAACATGTTTTGGAATTGCCACTGTAAGTCAAACAGATTTTATTTTATTTTATTTATTTATTTTTATCCTCACCCGAGGACACTTCTGCATTCATCTTCAGATAGAGCGGAGGGAGAGAGGGAGGAAGAGAGAGAAACATCGATGTGAGAGAGACACATCGAGTGGCTGTCACCCACGCAACCCCAACCAGGGCCGGGGACAAACCGCAACCGAGGTATGTGCCCTTAGTGGTAACCGAACCCAGGACTCTCCGGTCCGTGGGCCAACGCTCTAACCGCTGAGTCAAACCGGCCAGGGCAAACAGATTTTACTTATTAGAGGTTTGTCCTATAGTGAGTGATAAAAATAAAGGTTACAACTATTTCTCTCTTGAAAAATTCAAATTTCTGTCTTAAACCAATTTAACCAGTCTTACAGCAATTAACAGTTTTTTAAAAAGCTTACAAACATATGATATACTCCTGGTAAGATCAACAATTTCAAAGTGGATTTTATTATTTCTAGTCAACAAAAGTGAATCACAATGATAAAAATAACCTTTCAATGGACAGGAATCTGACCTATCACTAAACTCAGTGATGATATATTAGTGCCTTGATCCAACAGGTGAAGTAGGGGAGATTCTAAAAGTAATTCCCCATCACCTACAACAATGCACTCTTATCAAAACATGAATAATATTTCCAAATATGCAAAGACATCAAGCTCATTAATTATTAAAAGAAGCCATTTTTCCTGACTAAACTTTAACACTTTAAGCTTAATTAGGTAAGCTGGGCAGCAAGTTCATAGGTATTGGCCATATCAGTGTCTACAACATTTTTTTGTTTTAAATCTTCACCCAAGGATATTCTTCTATTTATCTTCAATAGAGTGGAAGGGAGGGGGGGAGGGAGGGAGGGAAAAGGAGAGGGAGGGAGAGAGAGAGAGAGAGAGAGAGAGAGAGAGAGAGAGAAACGTAGACGTGAGAAGGATACTCTGACTGGCTGCATGACCCCGACCAGGGCTGGGAACGAACCACAATCAAGGTACGTGCCCTTGACCAGAATCGAACCCACAACTCATCGGTCCAAGGGCCAACGCTCTAACCACTGAGCCAAACCAGCCAGGGCTAAAACACTTTTTATACATAAAATATTTCATAATAAAAGATAAATTTCGGGACTCCAGATATTTCTAGGGATGGAGACTATAGGTTACTAGATTTACCAAAATTGTCTCAGAATAATAATACTAAACTAAAATTATGGTCTTAATTTTCTCCAAGAATGGGCTATAGGAAAATGCTATGTTCCCTAACTTGGAAAAGTACTATGTGGTCATGATCACTGGGTTGAACTTCCTCTGTTTTTTTGTTTTTGTTTTTTTAATCCTCACCCGAGGACATTTTTTCATTTTTTGTTCAGATAGAGTGGGAGAGAGAGAAACATTGACGTGAAAGGGACACATCGAGTGGCTGCCACCCGCACGACCAACCAGGGCCAGGGACAAACTGCAACCGAGGTACATGCCCTTAGCGGGAACCGAACCCTGGTCTCTCTGGACCGCAAGCCGACGCTCTAACCGCTGACCCAAACCGGCAAGGGCTGAACTTCCTCTGTTTCAAGTTATGTTCTACATCACTAGCACTACTGTTTTAAATAGTTTTTATCTAATTATTTATATCAAATTAATCATGTATTTTACTTTGTTTTAAAAATTTTTTTTCTTTATTGATTGTTAGAGAGAGAGGAAGGGAGAGGGAGATAGAAACATCAATGAGAGAGAACATCAATTGGCCACCCTCTACATGCCCCCCACTGGGGATTGGGCCCACAGCCTGGGAACATGCCCCGACCAGGAATCGAACCAGCGACCTCTTGGTGCATGGGTCAATGTTCAACCACTGAGCCACACCAGCTGGGCTTACTTTGTTTTTTTAAAATGGTGCCCAGCCGGAGTGGCTCAGTTGATTGAACACTGTCCTGAGCACCTAAAGGTTGCCAGTTCGAGTCCCAGTCACAGCACATACCTGGGTTGTAGGTCTGATCCCCAGTCGGGGCACGTAAACCAATCAATATTTCTCTCTCCCTCGCCCTTCCTCTCTCTAAGCATGTCCTTTGGTGGGGATTAAACAAAAAGAAAAATTGTGAGGACTTCCACAGAGGGATAGGCATGAACCAGTGCAGGATGTCCAAGTCAGGACAGAGTTAAGAAGGGCATCCCCAGGAGAGGGGGAGCAAGAATGGTATCTATGCAGGTGAGCCACAGTAATGGGAGGTTGATTATATACAGGGGAACAGATCAAATGAATAAATATATTAAGAATTATAGAAGACTGGTTTCGCACTGTCAGAAAAGGAATACCAATACTTAAAAGAAGAAATATAGGGAGAGCCTAAGGGTACTGAACTGCCCTATGGTACTTGGCTGCAACCTCAAAAAAACTGAGTGCCAGAACCACCTCACTCTAAGACATTCTCAGATTCCTGATTTTCAGAAATTATGGGATAATAAATGTTTGTTATTTTAAGCAGCTAAGTTTTGGATTCTTTCCTATGCAGAATTAGATAAAAAATACCAACAGGTTAAGTACATTTTCTCAAAGTGTCTCCTAAGAAATCTTTTATTCATTATAAACAGAAAAGAACAATGGTAGACATCATCTTTGTCAAGCGATGGAAGTGAAAATTTTCAGTAATGGGTCAAAGTGAAACTGCATCCCTCTGACAGGATGTAATGAAAAGAATCCAACTAAAATCATACACCACTTGCCCGGCTGGTGTAGCTCAGTGGTTGAGCATCAACCCATGCACCAAGAGGTCACTGGTTCAATTCCTGGTCAGGGCACGTGCCCAGGCTGTGGGCCCAATCCCCAGTGGGGGGTATGCAGGAAGCAGCCAATCGATGTTATCTCTCATCGATGTTTCTATCTCTCTCTCCCTCTCCCTTCCTTCTCTCTCTAAAAATCAATAAGGAAAAAAAAGGTTTTTTAGTAAATAAATAAATAAACATAAAATAAAATCATACAACACTTGATAGGATACAAAGAGTGGGATACAGCACCGCTACTATGACATTCCTTCCAAAGATATATGGTCTCAATATGATCACAGAAAATATCAGACAAACCCAAGCTGAGGGATTTCTCCAAATGACTGAAATATTATAAGATGCTGCTTTTATAACACCATGGTGTAGTGGTTTTGTTTTGGGTTTTTTCTTTTCTTTTTTGGTTGGGGTGGCAATGAAGTGAAATGCTAAGCAGACAAAACACTGACACCTAAGATTTCAAGATTCTACCAATTCCATGGGTCAACATTATTGGACTATAATTTGTAAAAATATCAAGGTCATGAAGCCAAGGAAAAACTAAGGAACTGAAAGAGACTAAAGATAGAAAACTAAATGTAAAGTAACTCTGGACTGGATCCTTTCCTATATTACTGGAACAACTGGCAAGACTTGAAAGGGGTCTGAGAATTAGATGGCAGTTAAGATCTCAATGGAAATTTCCTAATTTTAATGAGTGTATTGTGACTGTGTAGCAGAATGCTCTTGTTTTAAGAAATACACATTAAAGTATTAATATTTGGGGTTGATGAGGCATAATGTTGACAACTTACTCTAAAATGGTTAAAGAAAAAAATGTTCTAAGTATTACATTTGCAACTTTTCTGTAGGTATGAGATTGCTTCAAAATTTTAGAAAGTTAAAAAAAAAAATCAGAAAAGCCCAAAGGATTATAGCATCACTTTATTAGAATTATGATGATTAGCAAGTATATTGAATTGAATGGTCCCAAAAGAGATATTCGGCACATCTTAATTTCTGGGACCTGTGAATGTTACCTTATTTGGAAAAAGGATCTTTTATAGACATAATTAAATTAAGGACCTTTTAAAAAAAATTTATTGATTTTTAGAGAGAAGAAGCGAGAAACATCAATTTTGTTGTTCCACTTATTTATGCATTAATTGGTTGCTTCTTTTATGTGCCCTGACTGGGAATTGAACCAGCAACCCTGGCATATCAGGACATTCTAACCAACTGAGCTACCCAACCAAGGCCTTAAATTAAGGATCTTGATAAGATCATCCTGGATTACATGTGTGGGCCTTAAATATAATATCAAGTGTGCTTATAAGAGACAGAAGAGGAGAAGACACACACAGAGGGGAAGGTAATGAAGATAAAGGTAGAGACTGGAGTAATGTGGCTACAAATCAAAGAAGCCAAGATGCTAACAGCCAGTCACCAGAAGCTGGAAGAGGCAAGGAAGGTCTCCTCTCCCACAGAGCCTCCAGAGGGAGTGTGACCCTGCTAATACACTGAGTTTGTACTTCTGGGCTCCAGAACCGTGAGAGAATACATTTCTGTTGGTTTGTTGTTGTTGTTGTTGTTATTTAGAGCAGCCCTATGAAACATTTCATCTAAAGGAAATCAATCATCCCCATTAGTATACTATTATTTTAAGGAATCTATTTCTAAACGGGTATCATTGTGGCTTCTGTAAAACAACTCTGATGTCAAAAACGTCATCTGATATAAGCCCTTAAGAAGTTGGCAAAGGGATGCTATCATTTATACCGGCATGATGCTCTATAAGTGGTAGGGGGAAGTGCTCAAAAAACAGCAGCAGATGCTTCTATTACAAGATAATGTTAAAGATAATTGTTTTCACTTCTAGACCAACAAAAATACACATGTATTAAAAACACATTCAGCTCCCCATCATGTATCCTCCTGATTACTGTGTACTCTAAAATGGGAACCAAGACTTTAAATTTTAAAAAAAAATTTTATAGTGAATGGATATAAAAACAAATTTGTGGCATTTTTAGTTTAATGCATGTTTTCATCCACTATCAAATACTGATTATTAAAATGATGTGCATTTATCAGAGAAAAAAATAAAATAACATCAAAACATATTCAGGGGACAATATTTTGAAGTTTGTTGAAGAAAAATTTCCCCACTTAGAAAAATTATAAGACATTACTTTTACAACACCATGGTGTGTTGTTTTTTTCTTTTCTTTTTTGGTTGGGGTGGCAATGAAGTGAAATGCTAAACAGACAACACCGACACCTAAGATTTCAAAATTCTACCAATTCCATGGGTCAACGTTACTGGGCAGTTAAGCCATAGTGATATTAAAAACTACCTTTTCTGCCCTGGCTGGTTTGGTTCAGCGGTTAGAGCGATGGCCCTCGGACCAAAGAGTCATGGGTTTGATTCCGGTCAAGGCCATGTACCTCAGTTGCGGTTCATCCCCAGCCTTGGTCGGGGTCGTGCAACCAGTCGATGTGTCCCTCTCACGTCAATGTCCCGCCCCCACACTCTATCTGAAGACAAATGGAAAAATATCCTCGGATGAGGATTAAAAAAACAACAACTACCTTTTGCCTTGGCTGGGTGGCTCAGTTACCTGGAGCTTCATCCCTTAACCAAAATGGTTGCAGTTCGAGCCCTGGCTGGAGTTGCTTGCTCGGTGGTTAGAGCATCCCACAGGTACCAACGGGTGGAAGGTTCAATCCCTGGCCCGATCTGGGCACTTGCAGGAGACAACCAATCGATGTCTCTTTCTCACATCAATGTTTCTCTTTCTCTCTCTCCCTCCCTTCCACTCTCTCTAAAAAACCAATGAGAAAATTATCCTCAGATTAACAACAACAACAAAAAAGCTGCAGTTTGACTCCTAGTCAGGGCACATACCTAGGTTTTGGGTTCAATCCCCAGTGATCAAAGTTTCTCTCTCTCTCTCTCCCCCTCCTCCCTTCCCTTCCCTTCCCTTCCACTCTCTCTCTCTAAAAAAAAAAAAAAAAAAAAAAAAATCAATGGAAAAAGTACCCCCCGGTGAGGATAAATAAAAGTCAATGAAAACATATCCTTGGGTGAGAATTAAAAAACAAAACTACCTTTTATGTAGTCCATATATTCTTTCTACCATCCCCTCCACAGGATATGTGACACTATCCCCATTCTGTAGGCAAGGAAGCTGAGGCTAAATCAGTTAAGTGACTTGCTTAAGGCCACAGAGTTAGAACATGACTCAGTAGGCACGATGCTCCAAAATCTTACTATTTTTCCCCCACACCACTTGCTGTTGATTTTTTCTTGAATGCTGTTGGCAAAAACTGAATGCCTACTATGTATCAGGCATTCAGTTATACGCAGTGAATATAACAAATAAGACGGTGACTTGGACCAGGAGAGTTCAGTCTAGAGGGGGGAATAATCAAACATGCCAGCATACTAAGAAACAGTTCTATAATGGAACCCTAACTGCCTGCATGCCTGGGGCATATACTTCACAGAGAAGCCATTTCTGTTGGGTCTCCAAGGATGAATCAAGAATTCATGAGGAGGAGGCAGGGTGAGAAGGCATTTCTCTGTATAAGGAAAAGCACAAAGACTATAGGAAAATGATTCTGAATAGGATCAATTAGAACTGTTTCAATTACAGTAATATCTCTCGAGATACTAATATGTATTATAGGAATAAAGGTGGCAATATTTTTTGTCCTAAATTTTATCTACTTTTTTTTTTTTATCCTCACCTGAGGACATTTTTTCATTTTTTGTTCAGATAGAGTGGGAGGGAGAGAGAGGAAGAGAGAGAGAGAAACATTGATGTGAAAGGGACACATCAAGTGGCTGCCACCCACACGACCAACCACAGCGGGGACAAACTGCAACCGAGGTACATGCCCTTAGCGCGAACCGAACCCAGTCTCTCTGTACCGCAGGCCGACACTCTAACCGCTGAGCCAAACCGGCCAGGGCAATTTTATCTACTTTTAATAGTCTTTTTTAATCCTGACCCAAGGATATGTTTATTAATTTGAGAGAGGAGAGAAACACCGATTGCCCCCCCCCCCAGGGATCCCAGAAACCTAGATATGTGCTCTGAGGGGGGAATCCAATCCCACCTTTTTGGTGCAAGGGACGAGGCTCCACTGAACTGAGCCACCCGGCTGGGGCCACTTCTAATACATTTTTAAGAAATACTACATATTTCTGCAGATTTAAAGCAATAATTAACTTGCCTCAATTAACTTGCTCACACAAAGCAAATGATAACCATTGTGTTCTGATGCACAAACAGCATTTAATCATAGGCCTTACTATTCGACTCCACTGATCTCTATTTCTTGTTATAATTAAATATACATTTGAGAAGTGATTGAATCAAAGATTATTATACAGTAAATATTTCTACTACACTAACACACTCCTCATGGACTTAGAGCTAGAATACAGAAGTTATAAATAAAAATCAAAGTCGGCACTTCCAGCGGTGCCGGCAGCGTGATGGACTCAGGCTCCAGAGGCTCGGGACGGACGCCATGTTCCTGAATGCGCTCCTCCGCCTCAACCGCATTCCCAGGCAGCAGTGGATCGAAAGCACCTGTGGCCGGCCATGCTCCACGGTCCTTCCGTGAGAAGTAGACCACCAGCCGCCGCCTGGAGATGGAGGCGGAGAACCACTACAGGCTGAGCACGCCCTGCCTTAGCGCCGCACAGGAGTTCGGGCATTCCATGGCGCGGACAGTCGCCTTCCAGGCCATCAAGGCCAAGTTGCCACAGCACAGGTGGACCAGCTCAGCCACCTTAATGTCACCAAGATGTGGTTCTAACCCGGGGCTGCCACCCCTTCATCACAGGACCCAGAACCAGACGAATGTGACCTCTCAGGAGACTTGACTTGGGGTGGTAAATACTCAATATTAATATACAGATGATGTATACCTGAAACCTGTGTAATTTTATTAACTAGTATTACTCCAATAAATTCAGTTTAAAAAAAAGAATACAAATAAAAATCAAAGTCATTCGATTCTTAAACCCCAAAGTCAGATTATTTTATTTAAAAAATTTTAAACTTATTTTTCAGAGCTAGAGGAAGGGAGAGAGAGAAACATCCATGGGCTGCCTCCTGCAGGCCCCCTACTAGGAGTTGAGCAGGCAACCCGGGCATGTTCCCTGACAGGGAATTGAATCCGGACCTCTCAGTCCATTGGACAATGCTCAATCCACTCAGCCACTCTGGCTGGGCATGTCAGATTATTTTTAAACAAACATGAACAGAGCACAGACTTTTTTTTTTTTTTTTTAATTAGATGACCTGTCTCTAAGACAATTAATAATGTTGGTACTAGCCTAACTGTATAAATATTGAAAATTTTTCAGTTTGTATTCTCTTGCTACAATGCATCTGTTTGAAACACATGTTCATATTATACTGTAATGAAAATAATACACATAACACTTAATGCAGCACCTGATGAGGATCCCCTCCCTTTTTAAAATATATTTTTATTGATTTTAGAGAGAGGGGTAGGAGAGAGATAGAAACACTGATGTGAGAGAGAAACATGGATCAGCTGCCTCCTGCACACCCGTAACTGGGGATTGAGCCAGAAACCCGGGCATGTGCCCTGACCAGGAATCCAACCGGGACCACACTGGCTTGGCAATATATTTTGTTTTCAAATAACTGACTTAATTTTGTGCTTGTGATATTTTGATTATGTATTTTAATTAACCTGTACCATTTGTGCTGTCAATTTTAAACCTAGTGTGCATTATTTCATGAACTTGTTTGTATCCATCAATATTAGTAGTTTGAAAAGTGTTCTAATAAAGTTGAGAAACACTAGATATGAGGAAAGAGAAGACAATTTATCAAAAGCTAAGGGAAATGAGTGATAACCATGTTAACTGTTACAAAAGTTAAATAAAAACTGAGGTATCCATTGAATCTGGCAATTAAGTAATTGTCAGTGACCGTACTAAACAGTCCCCTAACAGTGAACAGACTATTCTTTCAAGAACTTTTGGCACTGAAATGCCAGAGACGGGAGGGATAAAGTAGAGAAAGGCATTGGCTTTAGTGGGGGAGGGGAGGTAAAGGTGTGTGTGTGTGTGTGTGTGTGTGTGTGTGTGTGTGTGTGTGTGTGTGTTTTCGGTCTGTTTTGTTTTAGGGTGAGGGAAATCCTGGATAACTTTGGGTGCTGAGGGGAATAAGTAGAGAAGAGATTGGAACTAAGAGCACAGGGACAATTACTAGAGAGCAAGGATCTGGCAGAATGAAAGAAAAAGATGGAAAGCAGAAGTTAGCTTGGCAAAGGGGAAAGTATAGCTTCTCCAGAGAAAAGAATTTGGAGAAAGGAGGAAGAGCAATGATTAAGGTAATTTTGGACCAATGGCTGGCTCTGTAATCATGAATGAATGCATCTAAATCCTGGCTCTCCTACCATAACCATATAATCATAGGCAAGTTTGTTTATTTCTCCAAAGTCTCCACTGTCTCATCTAACCAGGAAGAACAGAAATTCGAATAGGGATGTTCAGAAGATTCAATAATTCTGATACAGAGTACTCTAAAAATGATAGCTGTGGGGTTTTGTTTTTGTTTTGTAAGGCCTCAAAGGAAATCTAAAAAAAATTCACACATAAAATTTCTATATTTTCTGTAAAATAGGTAATTGGGTCATCTTCTGAGATGAAATGTGTTTAAGGAGGCAAGAAAGTGATTCTTAATCTTTTGGAGAGATTAAAAAACCCATCTGACTCTGATGAATATATGGAGGATAGAACATCTGAAATTTGTGGTTTTAAGGGAGTTAAAGACACCTCTCCAACAATAAAGATATGTTGAGGAAAAGATCGTCTGGTTCCAGGGCACAGTTTTAAATACCCAATTATATGAACAAAAGAAAGATTGCATCCTCTGGATGCAACAGCTATATAAGGGTACAAGGCCTGTCAGAAAGACACTGGAACAGTAAAAAAAAAATCCAGGCTTTTGACCCAGCCCCAGTAAGCCACATGGCCTTTTCAAAAAGTAGCTCTGAGATGTGTTGCAGTGCTAAAATTTTATGACTCTATTACGTGGAATCTCAATCGACTCCTTAGACAAAAGAACAAATGATGCCTGGCTGGCGTGGCTCAGTGGATTGAGCACTGCCCCATGGACTAAGAGGTCCCGGTTCAATTTGCAGTCAGGGCACATGCCCGGGGTTGCAGGCTTAATCCCCAGCAGGAGGTGTGCAGGAGGCAGCCAATTGATGTTTCTCTCCCTTCCTCTCTAAAAAAAAAAAAAAAATCAATTAAAAAAAAAAAAAGGACAAATGATACTTTATTTTTCTATGTCATTTTTACGATTTTGAAGGTTAGTCTACGAACCTAACAGGCAAAACTTTATTTCTACAGAAAAAGCAAGTGTGCTTCTGCATTTCTGGGATGAGGCTGTAGAGGTTCCTGGCAGCATCAGGCATGAGTCAGGTATTCCTATCCTGGGAATTGCCTAGGATATTTTAGCAGCCCTCTCCTTCTGGGCTAAAATATCCCAAAATGGACTTTGTCAATACTTCCTCTTTGTCAGTCAACACTACAGTAATACTCACAGGGAGACTTTACAGAAAACCTAGACTTAGTAACAATTATTCTTCAATGATGGCTATTTAAATTACATGTAAATAGCAACCTGAAAGAAGCAAAGAAAGTTTCTCAATTCAATGAATCTTTTGTAAAGCAAAGCATCCTTTTCTAAAAAAGAAAAAAAAAGCCGTGGTACATATACACAATGGAATACTATGCAGCTGTAAGAAAGAAAGATCTCTTATCCTTTGAGATGACATGGAGACACCTGGAGAGCATTATGCTAAGCAAAATAAGCCAATCAGAGAAAGACAAATACCACATGATCTCATTTATTTGTGGAATATAATGAACAAAATAAGCTGATGAACAAAATAGACCCAGAGACATAGAAAGGAGTACAGTTCTGACTGACAGACCTCAGAGGAGGGAGGCGGAGGGGGGGTGGATGAGATAAATCAAAGAACTTATATGAATGTATGTGTAACCAATGGACATAGATAATGCTGGGGGGAGGGGGAGGGGGAGGAGGGTGTCTAGAGGTAAAAAAGGAGAAACATCTGTAACAAAAATAAATTAATAAAAATTGAAGAAGAAAAAAATTTTCCTGGAGATTTCAAGAAGCTTATCTTTTGGAGTAAGAAAGTATATCTTATTTCCAAGACAGAACTAATTCAAACAGCCATCTTCAGCCCAGCCGGTGTGGCTCAGTGGTTGAGCATCTACCCATACAATGAGAAGTCACCAGTTGGATTCCTGGTCAGGGCACAAGCCCAGATTGTGGGCCTGACCACCAGTGGGGGACATGCAGGAAGTGGCCAATCAGTGTTCTCTCTCATCGATGTTTCCATCTCTCTCTACTTCTCCCTTCCTCTCTCTAAAATCAATAAAGAAAATAAAAACAAACAGCCATCTTCAGTCAACCATTTATTATACTGAAGTTCCCAGTACTCCACAGGACTATTTGCAAATTTGTTTCATCATTTTGACTGGAATTCACTCAACCCTTACCTCTGATAATATTAATGTAACATATATTATCACACTTCTAGTACACAATTTTAAAATAATCTTTTTTTAATTTAGGAAGTTTGTGTTTCAACTCCTTTCCCATATCCTTTGGTAATTTCCAAATATTAGACATTTTGAAAGTATGTAGTCTACAGAAAGATAATTCATAACATGAACACATCATAATGAAGTTAAGAGTAAGATGTAAACTTCCACTAAATTGGCTTTCCCTATAACCTTACACATAACCATACAAAACCTAAGCAAAGACATTAATTAAAAGTTTACATAAACTACCTAATCTTGCCCATCTACATAAAGCAATATTTTGAAACTTTTAAAAAGATAGAAAATATGGTTTAAATTATTTAATCTTTACACTCTTGATTACTTACTGAATCTCATTCTTTTATTTCTAATTCACATATTAAACTGGTACCTACCAACCTACCACAAAAATGTGGTGGTTGTTTTAACATTTGAACTGGTTGCCAAAAATATGGATTTGTGGCAGAATGAAAGAAGGAAGGTAAGAAGGATAGATAGATAGATAGATAGATAGATAGATAGATAGATAGATAGATAGATAGATCGATCGATCGATCTGGCAACATTAGGCCCCCAGATTCTGGCAATAGCAACATTTGGAGAGAGCTGGGTAGCAGCTGCCCTATTCTGATAGCACATGCAATTTCTAGCTCTCCTGCCCACCACCAATTCTTTTTGCTCACTGTGGTTACCTGCCTGGCCATTATAGTCATCAGGGTTTGAAATCTTTATTTTACTGAGAACTTTATTTATTTATTTATTGCCTCTTAAGTGTCCTTAAAAGAAGCTAGCCATAAAAATCTTTATCATATGCCCTGGCCGGTTTGGCTCAGTGGCTGTAGCGTTGGCCTGCGGACCAGAGAGTCCCGGGTTTGGTTTCCGCTAGGGGCACATACCAAAAAAAAAAAAAAAAAAAATCTTTATCATAGTTACAGAGAACAAACTGATTGATGGTCACTGAGAAGGGCATTGGGGAGAATGGGTGAAAAAAGGTGAAAGGGATTAAGAAATACAAACTGCCAGTTATAAAAATAGTCATGAGGATGTAAAGCATAGGGAATACAGACAATAATATTGTAATAACAATGTATGGTGTCAGATGCGTACTAGACTTATGGGGAAATCACTTCGTACAGTATATAAATGTCTGATCACTATGTTGAACATCTGAAACTAATAAAAATATTGTATGTTAAATATAATTGGAAGATAATTTTTTTAAATCTTCAATATAGAAATAGACTAAATCAAGCCCTGGCAGGTGTGGCTCAGTTGGTTGAGCATCATCCCATGCACCAAAAGGTCTCTGGTTCTATTCTCGATCAGGGCACATGCCCAGGTTGCAGGCTCGATCCAGTAGGAGACATGCAGGAGATTGATGTTTTTCTCTCTCCCTCTCCCTTCCTCTCTCTCCAAAATCAATAAAAACATATTGGGGAGTGGGGGGGGTTAAAAGAAAGAAATAAACTAAATCAAGTGATGATCCTGGCATTAAAGCTGTATGTAACAAATGTTAACTATAACTAGCAGGATACTATTAAAATGTACAAGGCACTATTACTGTTGAGAAAATATTTTTAGTATTCTGTCTTCAACTCCTCAAAGAACTAAGACATCCAGCCTTTTACTGTTTCCAAAAATAAAAGAAATTAACCCTGTATTTCAATATTATGGTACTGTAAAAGCACCAAAAAGCCTCCTGCATATGTGTAACAAAAGTAAAGAAGAAAAACAGGAAGCGAGTTAAAAAGGTCTCTGATCAGCCAAAGAGACCACACAGTTCACAGAACACATGAAGAAGCTGTCTTCATTCAGAGCCTACTGGATCTTATTTTAGACATAATTTTAATAAGCTCCATGATCTGGTTTCCCAGCCCACAACAGATGAGACGCAGCCAACTGGAAAAAGGCTGGGGGTGGTGCTGCTAGAGGCAAACACTCAAAGCATCAAAATCAAAGCTCAAAACCTATAAAGTCAGCAGAAAAACCTCAAAACATAGCAGGCTGGGGCATTTATTGTAGATACAAACAATCCCAGAGGGTCCCAATCCCTATACAAAACTACATTGGGTGTTCATAATGACCCTCTTTGGTACACTGTTAAAGCATAGGTCAGGAGACCTTAAAGTGTATATCAAAATGAAGTCCATCAAAAGCTTTATCCAAAAAAGACATGGCATTGTCAAATTCACAGAACACTATTTCCCTCTGTCAAAGAAACAAGATATTTAATTCCTCAAGATGCCACATGTCAAATGTACTTGTTTTTAGCAAAATTTTATTAGAACCCCGATGCAGCAGTTCATGATAGTTGAGAGGGTATTTAGGTAGAATACCCTCTCTGTTTTTTCAGAGAATGATAACTGGGAAGGTTCAATGCCAAGGTCAATTATATAAGCCACCTAAACCTAAGACTTTTGGGGATTCCATTGTAGACACATTACTAGAGCTGAGGATAAGTTGATTTCATCCATACCCTGGTAAGTCTGCAACTTAAAACTGGTGTCATACAAAAAGCTTGGGGGAAAAAAAAAACCTCCATTTTGTTTTCAGAATCTTATTGACTAGTATACCAAAAATAAATTTTATTTTTCTAATCCCTGGCAGTCTCAGAAGCTGAACCATACTTAAGAAAGGCTCTAGGTAATAAACCAGGAAGATAAAAGGTTAATATTGAGTTTTAAAAGTTCAAATTATCATTGTCTAAACTCGATTTTTCTTATTAAAATTTTTATAAAGGCATATTTTAGAGAAAATCTAGAGAATATAAAATAACTTAAAGAAACCATATTACTGGGAGCAAGTATATTTTAAAAATTAAAATGCATGTTTTGAGTGCTATCCCCCTCTCTGAAAAAAGTTAACACATGTGTCAATCAATGTAGAGATTACAAGCTACATTTCTTGACTGCAAGTTATCACATTATTCTCCTCTTCAGGTTTTAAAATAAGTGCACAATTTTCTACAGGCACAATCTCAAGTTGACAACTTCCCAATTAGCCTCTATAAGAACCTAGTCTCCTAAAAGCCTTAAAAATGTATATATTTGTTTTTACTTGGATTACCATTACTCAGTGTGCTCCTGCCCCTTGAATAGTTCTTTAAGACATCTTTGCTTAAGATTCAAGCTTCTTTTAACAAATAACCTGCTTCATTTCAGTACATGATTTACTCTTTCTAAAGTCTGCCCTTTTTCATTTGTTAGAATTCAAAGAAGTCAAAAGAATTTGGTAAGGATCTAACCTAATTTACAGTATCCATTGGGATTAACTTCGCATTAAAGGTCTTTGATTAAGAATGAAATGAGGACCAGCTGCTGAGCTGAAGTGTTTAAATTGTCCAACAATCTGCATTTTAACTGAGTTTAAGGCAAGGTGAAAACTGGTTCTCTTCCCCTTGCATCTCCACCCCATCGTTCAGGACAGATAGATAATCCCAGGATCTACTTCTAAGTGGCTAGGTTTAATACAGCCAAGTGAAAATTATACAAAAATCAGCAGTGGCACTTCCTGACTTCTAAAAGAAAAATTTATACATATATATATTAGTGAAAGGCACTAGGAAGTTACAATATTAGAGGGGAGTACCCTGAATTTTAAGCCAAGCCTATATTCTAGACGCAGTATTAGGAAAACCTCCGTATAAATAACTAAATGAATAACCCTTTGTCTTAAAGGGCAAAGAAGTCCTTTCTAATGGAAAAATCTAGCAAAATCTCTTCTGAATTAAAAGGGTCTCTCTGAACATATCACCTAATTTAAGCTGTAAACGGAAATTGCGTAATTTTTCCAGTGGTTTTCAATGTTCTGGTTTCTACCTCCACCCTTGCCAATTTAACAGCTTTTCTATTAGATCCATTCCTGCAAACCTGAAGTGTTAGTTTCTGACTACATTTGACAATCTTAAGGAATAAAATGCTTCTCCCTCTACTTCCCTCTTCCCACAAAAGACTCGTGTTTTTTTTTTCCTTCTGAAATTCGTACTCTAACAGTTTCTGGACAAGTGGAGTGGGCCGAAGTGTGCGGCCGCCAAGAGGTGAGATAACTCAAGAAATACTTGTGGATCGGACAAAAAGGCTTCCTCCGTCTGTCTGAAATTCGGGCCCCAAGCTCAGGCGGTTCAGTGCAGGGAGCCAGGAAGGGGGACGGGGGGTGGGGGTGGAGAACGGGCAGAGATGGGGCGAGCCCCTTCGACCTCTGTCGAAGGGGCCGCCCAACGCCCCAGCCCCAGCCCCAGCCCCAGCCCCCCCTCCCGACATGCCGGGACAATAGCCCTCTAGCGCAGCAGTCCCAGGCCAGAGAGAGGCCCTGGGACTCTATACCACGCAGAGCCTAGAAAGGAGGCTGGGGAAGAACGCTGAGCGGACGAGCGCACCTCCGGCCTAAGCGCGGGGTGCGAGCCCGGGCCCCACGGGCGCCATCACTGGGAGTGGGGTGTGAAGGCCGCCCAGCGAGGCCCTCGCCTGCAGCCGTGTCCGAAGAGGCCGCAAGCCTGGCGGAGGTGACGGCGAGAAGTGCAGGCCGCAGCCCGCTCAGCTGGCCCGCCCAGCGGCCCGAACCCACAGCCGACCTCTGGCCGCTTACCTTGTGGATTCTCTTCAGAGCCATCGTGGGAGGCGGGTGGCGGCCGCCCCCGGGGCGGGGACGGGGACAGGGGAGGGACGGGGAAGGGGCGAGGGGGCGCGAGGCCGCCTCGGTGATCACGGGCTGACTGGAGAAGATAGAGAGCTCGGAAGCGCGGCTCCGGCGGAACCAATTGAGGGGCCGAGGACCACTCGGCTCCTGAGCCTGCCGCAGCAGTCACCGCATCACCCGGCGGCGGCCCCTTTATGCGCTGCCGCCCGAGCAGCCGCCGCCGCCACCGCCGCGGTAGGGGCCTCTTCCTTCTTAGTTCAGCGCCGCCTCCTCAGCCGTCGCGAATCCCTCCGCCGGGGAGTAAGAGCCCAAGCCTCGGGCTCAGCCGGCGTCTCTGTCGGAGCCTCTCGGACGGACAGCCGGAGACACTGACTGCCTACTGCAGGTGGACCGAGGGACGCGCGGGCGGACAGGCGGGCGGCGCCGCCGGGGTGGGGCCGCCCGAGCGCGGGGTGGGCCCAGGCCGAGGGGCAGGTCGGGAGACGCGGGGATTGGCGGGCCAGGGAAGGAGGGCCGGACCGCGCCGGCGGCGGAGGGATACGGGCCGCCCCTGTGAGTATCTTACGTGCCGTCGCCTTCGCCACCGCCGCCACGGCCGCCGAGAGGATGACGCCGCGAAGCGCAGGGAGGACATCTCGCGAGAGCCGTTGCGCGGGTCGGGGATGCTCGCTCCCTACGACCCTTAAGTCCCTTGTTTCTGGTCCCCTCCGGAAGTGTCTTCGTAGATCAATAAACGTTTAAAGTCGAATTTTTCCAGGTCGCTTGACGGTCCCCAAAGCATAGACCGACCCAGGAGGAGGAGGCACTTAGGCCCACTGCAACGTTCCTGAAGGAGGAAGGGACTTGTCCAAGGTCACACAGTTCCACAGTGGCAAAGCTGGGACTCGCCAGATTCCTTGCCCCGAAGACGCATTGTAACAGCATCGGCACCTACGGGGAATGAGTTCCTCAAGCGTAGCCGGCAGCCCTAAAATGGCTTTTCCGATCAAAGGCACAGCTAAATGACAACTTGAACATGTCTCAGTCATAGAAGTGCCGAGACCTCACTCTGCTTGGTGAATCGTTACAAACAAGCACTGTAAGGGCCTGGCCGGGATGTTGCTTAGAGCGACATCCTATAAGCCAAGGTTGGGGGTTTGATCCTGGTCAGGGCACATACAAGAATCAATGGTTGTTTCTCTCTCCTTTCCTCTCTAAAATAAATAAATAAATAAATAAAATAAAACAAGCACTGTATCAATTGGAGTGGGGCGGGGGTGGGGGGTGAGGAGGCTTGCCCAAGACACTCACACAGACGATTAGTAAGGAATTTTTTCCTGGGAGGTGATGCCATATTCTCAAGTGCACCCTGGGGTTTTCTGACTCTAAATCTGTGTTTTTTCCTATCTGGAAGGTACCTCGAAGATCACTGATTCTAATGTATGAATTTAAAGAGGAGAAACTGGAGCCCCTAAGAGAAGGATCTTGCCAAAAGTCACACAATAGGGCAGTTACAAAACTTACACTGCCTCACCTACTGAGTAGAGAAAGTTAGGCCAATGGTGCAGGGCCACTGTGGACTCAGTGAATCAGAGGAGGGAGAAACTGTATACAGTCATGCAGGGTGGGTGTGTTTGAGGCTGGAGGTGAAGAGGAACATTCCACAGCCCCAAATCTTTTCTTTCTAATAAATGTGAGGGGAGAGGTACAAAAATGCCCATTGGCTCTGGCTGGTGTGGTTAAGTGGTTAGAGTATCGTCTGGGCACCAAATGGTCTCAGGTTCAATTCCTGGTAAAGGGCATACACCTGGGTTGCCAGTTCAATCCCTGGTCCCAGTTGGGGCCAGTGCAGGAGGCAACCTCTCTCTCTCTCTCTCCTCCCCCCTCCCACTCCCCTTCCTCCTTCCCTTCCATTCTCTCCAAAAGTCAATGGAAAAAATATCCTTGGGTGAGGATTAACAACAACCAAAAAAATGCCCATTGATCATATTTAACATTTTTTTAGCCCTGGCTGGGTAGCTCAGTTGGTTGGAGCAACATCCTGATATGCCAGGGTTCAATCCCTGGCCACCGCACATACAAGAAGCAACTAATGGCCCTGGCCAATTTGGCTCAATGGTTAGAGCAACGACCTGGGTCTGATTCCTGGTCAAGGGGACACACTTGGGTTGCAGGTTTGTCCCCAGTCCCTGTCGGGGTTGTGCAGAAGGCAACCAATCCATGTGGCTCTCTCATCAATGTTTTTCTCCCTCCCTCCCTTCCACTCTACCTAAAAAAATCAATGGAAAAAATATCCTCGGATGAGGATTAACAAAAAAAACAAAAAACGCCCTGGCCGGTTTGGCTCAGCGGTTAGAGTGTCAGCCTGCGGTACAGAGAGACCCGGGTTCGGTTCCCGCTAAGGGCATGTACTTCGGTTGCAGTTTGTCCCCGGCTCTGGTTGGTCGTGCGGGTGGCAGCCACTCGATGTGTCCCTTTCACATCGATGTTTCTCTCTCTCTCTCTCTTCCTCTCTCTCCCTCCCACTCTATCTGAACAAAAAAATGAAAAAATGTCCTCAGGTGAGGATTAAAAAAAAACAACAAAAAAAGACAGAGAGAAGCAACCAATGAATCCATAAATAAGTGGAACAACAACAAATCCATCTCTCTCCCCCCCAACCCTGCCTCTTCCTCTCTCTAAAATCAATAAATAAAAAAATTTTTAATTAAAAGTTTTTCTTCAACAATAGTTTTTTGTATTAGAAAAGTAACGGAGCCCTGGCCGGTTTGGCTCAGCAGTTAGCGCGTCGGCCTGCGGACCAAAGAGTCTCAGGTTCAATTCCAGTCAAGGGCACATACCTCGATTGAGGTTTGTCCTCAACCCTGGTTGAGGTCATGTGGGAGGCAACCAGTCAATGTGTCTCTCTCACAGCGATGTTTCTCTCTCTTTCTCTCTCTCCCTCCCTCTCTCTTTCTTTCTCCTTCCCCTCTATCTGAAGATAAATGGAAAAATATACTCGGGTGAGGATTAAAAAAAAGAATAGAAAAGCAATATATATTTGTGCAAGAAATACAGATAAGCAAAAGGAAGGAAATAAAAGTCAACCACGCTCTCATCATCCATTGATTAACTATTTTTGACATTTGGTTTATGTTCTTCCAGTATTTTTTTTCTTACACATAAATATATGTATTTTTCTTTGAAAAATGTCATACCATGAAACTATTTGGGCCCTGGCTGGTTTGGCTCAGCGGTTAGAGCGTCGGCCTGCGGTCCACAGGGACCCGGGTTCGGTTCCCGCTAAGGGCATGTACCTCGGTTGCAGTTTGTCCCCAGCCCTGGTTGGTCGTGCGGGAGGCAACCACTCGATGTGTCCCTTTCACGTAGATGTTTCTCTCTCTCTCTCTCTCTCTCTCTCTCTCTCTCTCTTCCTCTCTCTCCCTCCCACTTTATCTGAACAAAAAATGGAAAAATGTCCTCGGGTGAGGATAAAAAAAAACAAAAAAACTATTTGGTAATCTACCTTTATTTGAAAATAAAAATTGTATATATTTAAGGTATACAACATGATGATTTGATATACATAAACACAGTGAAATGATTTACTACAGTGAAGATAACATAGCCATCTCCTCACTTTGGCAGGGGCATGAGAGCACCTGGAATCTACTTTTTTGTTTTTGTTTTTTATCCTCACCCGAGGATGTTTTTGCATTTATCTTCAGATAGAGAGGGAGGGAGAGAGGGAGAAAGAAAGAGAGAGAAACATCGATGTGAGAGAGACACATCGAGTGGCTGCCATCCACACAACCCCAACCGGGGCCGGGGACAAACTGCAACCAAAGTACATGCCCTTAGCGGGAACCGAACCCGGGACTCTCCAGTCCGCAGGCTGATGCTCTAACAGCTGAGCCAAACTGGCCAAGGCTAGAATCTACTTTTAAAATAAACAATATATACTGAGTTTTTCTTTTTCAATGCACATTTCTATCACATTTTAATAGCTATGTATTCTATCATATAAATGTACCATATTTATTTAACTGGTCACACTTTGGGGATATTTAAATTGTTTCCAGTTTTTTTAAATTAAATTTATTGGGGTGGCATTGGTTAATATGATCATATAGGTTTCAGGTGTGGGTTTCTGTGTTACAAGATCGGTATATTGCACTTTGTGCCCACCACCCAAAGTCAAATCATCTTCCATCACCATATATATTAGGCCCCCTTCACCCTCCCACACCCCCGCCCCCTTCCCTCTGGCAACCACCACACTGCTGTTTGTGTTCATGAGTGTCAGTTTTATATCCCATATATGAGTGAAATCATATGGTTCTTAGCTTTTTCTGCCTGACTTATTTCACTTAGCATAATATTTTCAAGGCCCTTTCATGTTGTTGCAAATGGCAGTATTTCATCCTTTCTTATGGCTGAGTAATATTCCATTGTGTATATGCACCACACCTTCTTTATCCAATCCTCTATTGCAGGATACTTTGTTTTCATGTCTTGGCCACCATGAATAATACTGCAATGAACATAGGGGTGCATATATCTCTGCAAGTACATGTTTTCAAGTTTTTCAGATATACCAGGAGAGGGATTGCTGGGTCATATGGTAGCTCTATTCTTAATTATTTTTTATTGATTTTTTGAGAGAGAGATGAAGGGAGAGAGAGATAGAAACATCAATGTGAGAGAGAAACATGGATCAGCTGCCTCCTGCACACCCCCTACTGGGTATTGAGCCTGCAACCCAGACATGTGCCCCCACCAGGGATCAACCAGGACCTCTCAGTCCATGGGAAAATGCTCAATCCACTGAGCCACACTGGCTGGGCTATTCTTAATTTCTTTAAGTCTACATTCCCTTTTCTCCACAACTTCTCCAACATTTGTTATTACTTGTCTTGTTGATAATAGCCATTCTAACGTTGTGAGGTGGTACTTCATTGTAGTTTTGATTTGCATTTCCCTAATTGCTAGTGAGGTTGAAAGTATTTTTGTATGTCTATTGGCTGTTAGTATGTCTTCTTGGGAGAGGTGTCTGCTCAAGTCCCCTGCCCATTTTTTGATTGGGTTGTTTGTTTGGTGTTGAGTTTTATGAGTTTGTTTGGTTTTTTGTTGTTGTTGTTGTTAATCCTCACCTGAGGGTATTTTCCCATTGATTTTTAGATAGAGTTTAGGGAAGGAGTGGCGGGGGGAGGGGAGAGAAACATCCATATGAGAGTGACACATCGATGACACATCGATTGGTTGCCTCCCATATGACTCCAACCAGGGCTGGGGATTGAACCTTCAACCCAGGTACATGCCCTTGACCAGGAATTGACCCCTGGATCCTTTGGTCCATGGGCCAGTACTCTACCTGCTAATCCAAACCAGCCAGGGCTATGAGTTCTTTATATATTTTGGATATTAAACCTTTTTCAGACCTACTGTTTGCAAATATTATCTCACATTTGATTGGCTGCCTGTTTGTTTTATTGTCAGTTTCTTTATTTTATTATTATTATTTTTTTTAATTTTATTTTTTATTAATATATTTTTGTTACAGATGTTTCCTTTTTTCCCCATTGACATCCTCCTCCCCAACCCTCCACCCCTTCCCCAGCTTTGTTGTCCATGTCCATCAGTTATGCATACATGCGTATAAATTCTGTGGTTTATTATTTTTTAATCCTCACCTGAGGATATTTTTCCATTGCTTTTTAGATAGAGTGGAAGGGAAAGAGGGAGGGAAGGGGAGACGGAAAGAGAGAGAGAGAGGAACATCAATGTGAGAGAGACACATTGATTGGTTGCCTTCCACCTGACCCCGACCAGGGCTGGGGTTTGAACCTGCAACCCAGGAACATGTCCTTGACCGGGAATCAAACCCTCGACCCTTCAGTCTGAGGGCCTTCACTCTAACTGCTGAGCCAAACCAACCAGAACGTTATCAGTTTTGTTTGTTTGTTTGTTTTTGCTGTGCAGAAGCTTTTTAGTTTGATATAGTCCCATTCATTTATTTTTGCCTTTACTTCCCTTGCCTTTGGGGTCAAGTTCATAAAATGTTCTCTGTGACCAAGGTTCATAGGTTTGGTGCCTATTTTCTTCTGTGTAATTTATTGTTTCAGGTCTTATATTTAGGTCTTTGATTCATTTTGAATTAATTTTTGTACATGAGGACAAACTATAATCCATTTTCATTCTTTTGCATGTGCCTTTCCAATTTCCCAGCACCATTTATTGAAGAGGCTATCTTTACTCCATTGTGTGTTTCTGTCTCCTTTGTCGAAAATTATCTGCCCATATACATGTGGTGTTATATCTGGGCGCTCTCTCAATTCTGTTCCGCTGATCTGTGTGTCTGTTTCTCTGCCAATACCATGTTGTTTTGAGTATCGTTAGCTCTGTAGTATAATTTGAAGTCAGGTAACATGATACTGCCAGCTTCGTTCTTTTTTCTCAGGATTGCTTTGGCTATTTGGGGTCTTTTATGGTTCCATATAAATCTGATGATTTTGTTGTTGTTGTTCTATTTCTTAAAAAATGACATTGGGCCCTGGCTCAGCAGTTAGAGCAGTGGCCCATGGACCAAAGAGTTGTGGGTTCAATTCCAGTCAAAGGCATGTACCTAAGTTGCAGTTTGATCCCCAGCCGTGGTTGGGATCATGTGGGAGGCAACCGATCGGTGTGTGTGTGTTTCTCTCTCCCTCCCTCCCATTCTGTCTGAAAATCAATGGAAAAATGTGCTCGGATGAGGATTAAAAAAAAAAAAATGGCCCTGGCCAGTTTTGCTCAGTGGTTAGAGCATCCGCCAGAGGACCAAAAAGTTGTGGGTTCAATTCCAGTCAAGGGCACATACCTCGGTTGCGGGTTTGATCCCTGGCCCTAGTTGGGGTCGTGTGGGAATCAACCAATCAGTGTGTCTCTGTCACATGGATGTTTCTCTCTCTCCTTCCCTCTCTCCCTCCCACTCTATCTGAAAATCAATGGAAAAGTGTCCTCCAGTGAGGATTTAAAAAAAAAAAAAAAAAGGGATTTTGATGGGGATTGCATTAAATTTGTATATTGCTTTGAGTAATATGGTCATTTTGATGATGTTGATTTTTCCCATCCATGAACACAGGATATTTTTCCATCTTTCCATTTAAAAAAGTTTTTTTTAAAGTTAAAAAAAATATTACTATAGTGGATATCCTGTAGTTAATCTTCATATAATTCCAGGAGGGTTCCTTTAGGATAAACTCCTAGAAATGAAATTGCTACATCAAAGAGTAATCAGAATTTTGCATCTATGTTCATGAAGGATATCAGTTTATAATATTCTTTTCTTGTAATATCTTTATCAAATTTTCATGCCAAGGTTATTCTGGCCTCATAAATTGGGAAGTGTTTCCTCCTCTGTGCTCTGAAAGAGTTTGTGTATGATTATTTTTTTCTTATTTAAATATGTGGTAGTTCACCAGTAAAGACATCTGGCACTTGAGTTTTCTTTGTGGAAAGAGTTTGACAATAAGTTCAATTTCTTTAATAAATATGGAGCATTTAGCCCTGGCCCAGTAGCTCAGTTGGTTGGAGCATCGCCCAGATGCACCAATGAATGTATGGATGGGTGAAGCAACAAGTCAATCTCTCTCTCTCTCTCTCTCTCTCTCTCTCTCAAAATCAATTAATCAATAAAAATAAAAAATAAACAAATAAATATGGGTATTTAGATTTTCCTTTTTGCTTCCTGTGTCCATTGTGCTAATTTGTGTTTTTAAAGGAATTTATCCATTTCATTTAAGTTGTCCATTTTACAGTATTAGACTAAAGTTACTCATAATATCTTATTTTTTCCCTTACCAACTGTAGCATCCATAACAGTATCCCTTTTTATATGCCCGATATTGGTTATTTATTTATTTATTTTTATCCTCACTCGAGGACACTTTCCCATTTTTTGTTCAGATAGAGTGGGAGGGAGAGAGGGGAAGAGAGAGAGAGAGAGAAACATCGACGTGAAAGGAACACATCGAGTGGCTGCCTCCCGCATGACCCAGCCAGGGCCGGGGACAAACTGCAACCGAGGTATGTTCCCTTAGCGGGAACCAAACCCGGGTCTCTCTGGACCGCAGGCCGACACTCTAATCGCTGACCCAAACCGGCCAGGACCCGATATTGGTTATTTTTGTTTTCTCAACTTTTTCTTGATAAATCTTGCTACAGATTTATCAATTTTACTAACCCTCCAAAGAACCAAATTTTGACCTTGTTTTCTCTGTCCATTTTCTATTTTATTGATTTCTGCTTTTACTATTATTTTTTAATTTTAAAAAATTATTGATTGATTTTTAGAGAGAGAGAAGAGCGGGGAGAGAGTCAGAGAGAAACATCAATGTAAGAGAAACATCGACGGGTTGCCTCCTACACACACCCCAACCAGGGATCAAACCCACAACCTGGGCATGTGCCCCAACCGGGAATCGAACCCATCACCTTCTGGTGTACTGGACGACGCTCCAGCCAACTGAGCCACACTGGCCAGGGCTCTGCCCTTATATTTATTATTTTCTTTCTTCTACTTATGTTAGATATAATTTGGGGGGCGGTCTTTAGCTTTTTTGTTGTTGTTGTTAATCCTCACCTAATGATATTTTTTCCATTGACTTCTAGAGAGAGTGGGAGGGGGCGGGGGGAGAAATATCAATGTGAGAAACATCGATTGGTTGCCACCTGCAGGGACCCCCACCAGGCTGGGGATCAAACCTGCAACCCAGGTACATTCCCTTGACTGGAAGCAAACCCAAAACCCTTTGGTCTGCAGGCCAACACTCTAACCACTTAGCAACACTGCCAGGGCTTTTTTTTAGCTTTTTAAGGTAGGAGCTTAGATCACCAATTTTACACTTTTCCTTTTCTCTAATATAAGCACTTTCTAGTAAAGCATTAAAAGCACAGTGCTTTTGCTGCATCCCACAAGTTTATGTTTTATTTTTATTTTCATTCAGTTTAAAATAGTCTAATTTAGCCCGGCCAGTGTAGCTCAGTGGTTGAGCATCGACCCATGCACTAAGAAGTCACCAGTTCGATTCTCGGTCAAGGCACATGCCCAGGTAGTGGGCCCAATCTCCAGTTGGGGGATGCTAGAGGCGGCCAATCAATATTCTCTCTCATCGATGTTTCTATCTCTCTCTCCCTATCCCTTCCTCTCTCTCTAAAATCAATAAAGAAAAAAAATAAAATAAATAAAACAAAATAGTCTAATTTATTCTTTGACCAAGGGTTATTTTCAAATAGTTTGGAATTTATTAGTCATCAGGGAAATGCAAATTGAAATTATAATGAGACAACATTTCACACTTACTGGAATGGCTAAAATAAAAGACACTGAAAACAGTAAGTGATAGCAAGGTAGTACAGCAATTGGAACTCTCATACATTGCAGGTGAGAGTGTAAAGTGGTTTACCCATTTGAAGAACTATTTGGTAATTTCTTTTTTTTTTTTTTTTTATCCTCATCTGAGGACATTTTTCCACTTTTTGTTCAGATAGAGTGGGAGGGAGAGAGGGGAAGAGAGAGAGAGAAAGAGAGAGAGAGAGAGAGAAACATCGACGTGAAAGGGACACATTGAGTGGCTGCCACCCACACAACCAACCAGGGCCCGGGAACAAACTGCAACCGAGGTACATGCCCTCAGCAGGAACCGAACCCGGGTCTCTCTGGACCGCAGGCCAACGCTCTAACCGCTGAGCCAAACCGGCCAGGGCTATTTGGTAATTTCTTATAAAATTAAACATATATCTACCACATGACCCAGCAATTCTACTCTTAGGTATTTACTCAAGAAAATTGAAAACATGTCCACAAAATGACTTATATATAAATGTACATAACAGCCTTATTCATATATAGCCTAAAAGTGGAGACAGCCCAAATGTCCATCCACAGAAGAATGGGATAACAAATTATGATTTATTCACACAATGGCATTCTACAACAACAAAAAAGGATGAACTATTGATATACTCAACAACATGAATGAGTCTCAAAATGATTATGTTAAGCAAAAGAAGAAAGACACAAAAAAAATGAACTGTACAAGTCCATTTATATGAATTCAGAAACAAAATTAATTTTTGGTGTTTGAAGTGGTTGCTGTTGTTGGAGAGATTATTTGTCCAGAAAGGGTTTGATGAAATTTTCTGGGATAATGGAAATGGTTTAATATTGTTTTGTGTGGAGTTTACACAGCAACACACACACACACACACACACACACACACACAATTGTCAAAACTCATGGAACTGAACATTAAAGATCTGTGCATTTCATTAAAAATCTGTGCATTTCATATGTAAAAATATATAAATTATATATATAATAAAATAAAAAAATTTAAGACTATGCAGAATTTTTAGATCTTATTTAACAGATTTCTCCTTGGGGTGATTTTTCCTCACATTCACCCTCCATGGATTTCAGAGCCTTCAGTTTACCTTCCATTATCCTGCTAAAATTTTGAGTACACTTCATATTCTTGGAGTTTGATCTCCCCTCTTGATTGGTAACCCAACACTGCAAGCATTATATTATTTAAAGGCTTTCCCTTGGCAAAGATGTTCCCAGAGCTGACAGCTGTGATTAAATGATACAGAGGGCACTCTCCTCAATGTAAATAGGCAGATGATTGCTGTAGGCTGAGTAAAAAGTAGAGGCCAAGCAATTTAGGAACAATATGTTTTTGGATCTCAGCAACCCTACAGGAGAGTTTATTGTGCCTTATTAAAATGACTGAGTAAAGAGTATTAGGTAAACTAGGAATTGATTTTCTAGCTGCATCAGTATGATCCCTTTTTGTGGAATTTTCTAAGGTGTAGTTTTTAAACATAAAAATGTCCCCAAACATTCCAGTCTCTTTAACATAGCACCACCATTAGAGGCTATTAGAGGTTTTTATTAGAGGCTAATATATTTCCTTAGAAAGCCTGGCTTTGTGAATTTGAAGTAGCTCTTTTTTTCATGGTCAAAAATCAGAACAGTGGTTTACCAAAGGAACTGTAGTATTCAATTTTACATTCTTTTTGTTCAGCTACTCTCTCTTGTTATATACAACTCAGAGTGGGTGTGTTCTGCCTACCATCATGTTTTCTATCGTTGGGGGTCTGGTCCAATATCTGTGCCCTACTTCATAGGAATTGCTAAGTGGAGAAGTGACACTGGCTTTGCCACCTGACTCCTATAACACCTTCTTATGTTTGTTGGCAGCCTGATTTTATCCTAAAAGTCATCTTACAGGAAGATTTCCTTACTAGTCACCCCAGACTAGGTTAGATGGCTTTAGATTAGAGTCCTGCCATCAGAGATAGATCACACTTTATTATAATGGTTGGACAACTGTCTCATTCAATAGACTGCCAGTTTCTGGAGAACAGAGATGATGTCTCTTTTGTTCTTCTTTTTTTAATCCTCACCCAAGGATATTTTTCCATTTATCTTTAGATAGACTGTGAGGGAGGGAGAGAGAGACAGAGAGAGACATCGATGTGAAAGAGACACATCAACTGGTTGCCTCTCACATAACCCCGACCAGGGCCAGGGACGAACCTCAACCAAGGAACGTGCCTTTGACCGGAATTGAACCTGGGACTCATTGGTACACAGGCTGACGCTCTAACCGCTGAGCCAAACCGGCTAGGGTTTGTTCTTTTTAATCACCAATGTCTGGCATATCAAAGATACTTGTTGAATTAATTCATAAATGACCAGCTGAATCATGAGTAGTTCAAGAAAACCTTTATACTCGCAAGGGGTTGGATAAGACAGCAATTCACTTAAAAAACAAACAAAACCACTCCATGGTATTCCAACATTTTATGTCACAGAACTATAGTCTAAATCCAGTGTAAAGGGGCTCAAAATGTAGTAGGAAGGAGAAATACCATCTTTACTCTGTCCTTGGAGAAGATATTGTTGTGCAAATGTGAACTTCCTCCTGGTGAAATAATTGGAAACGGGGAGATGCTTGTGCACACCTGAGCTTCTTCCCTTACTGACATCAGTGGTGCCTGAGAGGTAATGCAATAAGTAACACTGTGGTTTAGAATTGGGGCTTTGCAGTCAGTGGGTTTGGGCCCTACTCTGCTATTTATAGTGTGAAGTTTGCATAAGTCACTTGACCTCTTAAAACTCAGTTTTTCTCATCAGTAAAACAGATACAATTAGCATCTTCATAGGATTATGAGATTAAATAACAAAAAGTGTGTAAAAAGTTTCTGGCCTGAAGGTAGTACTCATTAAATATTAGCTATGATGATGGTGATGATATTTTTCTGGGGAAAACAAAAACAAAAAACAGGTATCATAAAAGACAGGTCCCAGCCAGCCAGTTACCTTTGAAAGAAGTCTACAGCCCAGCCGGTATGGCTCAGTGGATTGAGCATTGTCCCATGGACTGAGAGGTCCTGGTTGGATTCCCAGTCAGGGCACATGTCCGGGTTGCTGCTGATCAATGTTTTTCTCTCATGTCGATGTTTCTATCTCTTTCTCCCTTCCTCTCGTTCTAAAAAAATCAATAAAAACATATTTTAAAAAGAAGAAGAAGTCTGCAACATCAGTCCCTGTGAAGCTGGGGTTAGTGTTCCGTTTTGGATTTTCAGAGCACCTTGTCGCTGGGATGAGAGTGCCTTACCAAAGGGGCAAATCACGTCCTGCAGGCTCAGCCCACACAGCACGCGACAGAAACATTGGTCTTTCAGCCTGGAAAACAAACAGCCTGGCCATTCAATCTAAACATAGACCCCCAACCTCCCTCTGTATCTTAGAGAGGAGGTGGGAAAACAAGGAACACTTGAGTGAAAGGCTGTGCATATACAAGTTGTTCACCAAATCTGTTATTATTTGGTATTATTCAAAGGGAGAGTTTAAACAATTTTAAAATGTAACTCGGGCCCTGGCCTGTTTGACTAGGCGGTTAGAGCGTCAGCCGGAAGACCAAAGAGTTGCGGATTCCTGTCAAGGCTATATACCTCGATTTTGGTTCGTCCCTAGGCCTGGTCGGGGTCGTGCGGGAGGCAATCAGTCAATGTGTCTCTCTCACATCAATGTTTCTCACTCTCTCTCTCTTCCTCCCTCCCACTCTATCTGAAGATAAATAGAAAAATATCCTCGGATGAGGATGAAAAAAAAAAAAAAGTGACTCCATTAGTTATTAAGCCTGCTGCTTAAATAAGGATTTATCTATCTGTAAAAGTGGCTTACATGGCAAAGGATGTGGACAAGTCATGTATTTATCATGGGGGGAGCAGGGGGGATTTGTAAAGATAAGAACAGAAAGGACTTCTGAGTGAGTCCTAGAGGAGTAGGGTGACCTTGGACAGAAGGACAGGGGTGTTGCCCTGGAGGGGAAGAGGAGGGGTCTAAGGACAATGAAGCAGATAAGGCGGCAGAGCAGTGTAGACAGCAGAGTAAAATCTCTGTTTCTGAGGAGTTGGTGGTTCTCACAATCTATAACTTAAAAGGGCCCAGCCTCTTCACTACTGGGAAAGAAATAAGGACCTAGAATTTAAAATCCAATGGCTTCAGCAGCAAACAAGATGTATAGTACAGTCGTCCCTCGCCACTTTGCGCTTCGACTTTCGCAGCTTCACTCTATCACGGTTTTTTCAAATATATTCATTAAAAAGTTGATCAAGACAGTGAAAATGATACAACACGTGCTCGGTTGTCTGAGTCAATTATACACCCCTGTATTACAATTAAATTAAAATTACTGTACGTATGGACTCTAGGCCTATGTATTCAAGCACCCCTGCAAATCCTTCAACACCAGGTGCAACCACTTGACCACTCCTTGTGTGTGGGCAATAACTTTTTTCCAAAATATCCGGTGTGGTGAAACCAAACCAATCAGAGCATGCTGTTCACCGATTGGCTATCCTATCCTCTTCCTATCCTGGCCACTGATTGGCTCAGCCTCATGCAAGTTCCTTTCTCTCATACACGCTTCTACATCGCTATGCATCGGAAGCATCTTTCCTCTTCTAAGTGTTTGCGATTTCTGAGAACTTTTATCTAAGCCCCACGATGGCTCCTAAACGTGCTGCTGCTTCTAAGCCTTCTGACTATGAAACTAAGCACCAGAGGAAGATGCTTACCATCCAGGAGAAGGTGAAACTCTTGGATATGATCAAAGATGGCAAGAAAATCATGGAGGTTGCCCGCCATCATGACTTGAATGAGTCTACCGTTTGCTCCATCTGTAAAGATGAAAAGAACATCCGTGCAATGGTTACTGTTTCTTTCAACAAGGAAGCAGAGGGCATTGTGACAAGTCGTAATAAGTTCATAGTGAAAACGGAGTCTGCCCTAGCCGTTTGGATCAGCGACAGCCACAAGAAAAACATTCTGTTGGATTCACTGGTCATCCAGGAGAAGGCGAGGCAGCTCTATCAGCGCTTTACAGAGGACGAACCTCAACCAGGACCCTTTTCTGCAATGTTCATGGATTTCACGGCCAGCAAGGGTTGGTTTGAGAAGTTCCAGAAGAGGTATCATCTGAAGAGTGTCGTTCTCCACAGGGAAGCTGCCTCTGCTGACCAGCCTGCAGCAGAGGACTACGTGAACAACATGTTCCAGAAGATCCTTGAGGAGGGTGAGTATCATCCAGAACAGGTGTTCAATATGGATGAAACAGGACTGTTCTGGAAAAGAATGCCTTCCCGGACATTCATTTTCAAGGGTGAGGCCAAGGTCCGTGGCTTCAAGGCGTACAAGAATTGTGTGACTATCATTATGTGTGGAAATGCTGAGGGATTTTTGCTCAAGCCTGCCCTTATCTACAAGCCCAAGAACCCTAGGGCCCTGAAGAATAAAAACAAGAACCTGCTGCCAGTGCATTGGATGCACAACGACAAGGGCTGGATCACGAAGCAGCTGTCATCAGACTGGTTCCACGAGTGCTTCATCCCCCAAGTCAAGCTGTATCTCGCGGAGAAGGGACTCGAGCTTAATGTCCTTCTCCTCATGGACAATGCTGGAGGTCATGCACAAGACCTATCCTACAACGGTGTGCGGATCAACTTCCTTCCTCCCAACACCACTTCCCTGATTCAGCCCATGGATCAAGGCATTATTCGCACGTTCAAAGCCCTCTACACGCGAAACACCCTGCAGCACCTCCTCTAAGGCGTGGACCTTGAGGAGAACTTCTTGCTGAAGGAGTACTGGCGGCAGTACACCATCACGACCTGTCTGAAGAACATCGAGGCCACGTTGAAGGACATAAAGACGGAGACCGTGAAGGCCAGCTGGAAGATGTTGTGGCCTGAAATTGTCCACGACTACAGAGGATTCACCTCAGAGGATATAAGCAACTCGTCAGTGGACAAGGCAGTTAGGTAGCCCGGATGCTGGGAGGAGAAGGTTTCCCGGATATGACCCGCGATGACATGGATGAGCTGCTGGAGACACATTCGGATCCCTTAACTGACAAGGATCTGGTAGAGATTACTAAGTCTGCGAGTGAGGAGGAGGAAGAGCAGCCAGAGGTTCCTGGGGGTCAGGAGGAGGAAGTTGGCCTTACACTTGAGCGTCTGTCGCAAGTCGTGCGAATTATTACGGTAGTACAGGACATGATTGGCGAATGGGACCCACAAATGATGCGTGCATTGCGGTTCCGGAATGCACTTGATGGAGCGATAGAATACTACAAAAGCCTCCTCACGCATATGAAAAGACAGTGCCAGCAACTGCCTATCACGATGTCCTTCAGCCGCGCACCCAGACACCCACTGCCTACTCCTAGTACTACTTCAGGGGAAGAAGACGACAAGCACCTGCTGAAGATACTGCACCACCTGAAGACTCTCCTACTGAGGTCGTGCCTTCAGAGGAGCAGTAACCTTGCTCTTCTTTGCTGTGCAGTATATCTCTTCATCTTCATCGCTTCATCATCAAACAAGTTGCACTATTTTCATAGGTTAGTGGTTGTGTGTAAGAACTCTGTGTGTGTGTAATTAAATGTACAATAATAATAATATGATATTTGTAATGTCTAATATGTCTTATTTTCTCTTATTTTGTCTAATATATTGGGTAATACAAGTGTAATGGTGACTAAAGGGTGTTATTTCATGTCTAGAGGGCTCTAATAATGTTAAAAAACGTATTTAGAAGGTCGTAAACAGGTTTTCTATGCTCTAACTGCGAAAATATTCGATTTATAAATAAAGAATCCTACTTCACTGAAATTCATTTATCGCGGTAGAGTTTGGAACTGATTAACTGCGATAAACGAGGGCCGACTGTATAATACTATTTGTGTTTTCAATAGTGTATATAGACTACACAATATAAATGATGTGTGGTATATACATAGAATAACATCTATATTTGGTGGCTATCTGAGAGAGGATTATGAAGGAATTCTGTGTTCTAAATCATACATTTCTGAAATGTTGAATTTTATACTGAGCGTGTGTTATTTTTATATAAAGAAAAAATAAAAATTTTAAAGTTTTAAAATCCAAATAACATGTAACAGCAAAAAACTGGACACTAATTACTCATCATTTGGGAAAGGATAGAGAGTACTGTAATTCATACTGCAGAATACTATGACATCATGAAAGGAATTAGTTAGATCCAGGTGTTCCTCACTCTCTGATGCCTGTGCCACCTCCAGCTCGCTGAGCTCCAGCCCAAGGAGAAGGGCGGGGGAGAGGTGGTAAGTAAAGAGGTCTCTATACCACCACTGCCCAAAAATCCACCTGTGGTAAAGCACCGAAGAAACAACTGGCTACCAAAGCAGCGCTCAAGAGTGCGCCCTCTACTGGAGGGGTGAAGAAACCTCATCGTTACAGGCCTCGTACCCTAGCACTTCGTGAAAGTAGACATTATCAGAAGTTCTGATTCACTAACTTCCCTTCCAGCATCTGGTGCAAGAAACTGATCTGCGCTTCCTGAATGCAGTTACTGGTGCCTTGCAGGAGGCAAGTGAGGCCTAGCTGGTTCTATCCATGACAAAATGTAACAATTATGCCAAAAGACATCCAGCTAGCATGCCGCATACGTGGAGAACGTGCTTAAGAATCCACTATGAGTACATTTCATTGTTTTTTTTGTTTTTTTTTTTTTATCCTCACCCGAGGACATTTTTTCATTTTTTGTTCAGATAGAGTGGGAGGGAGAGAGAGGAAGAGAGAGAGAGAGAAACATCGATGTGAAAGTGACACATCGAGTGGCTGCCACCCGCACGACCAACCAGGGTTGGGGACAAACTGCAACCGAAGTACATGCCCTTAGCAGGAACCGAACCTTGGTCTCTCTGGACCGCAGGCCAACGCTCTAACCGCTGAGCCAAACAGGCCAGGGCCATTTCATTGTTTTTTAAAAAAATTTATCTTCTGCCCGGCCAGTGTGGCTCAGTGGTTGAGTGTCGACCCATGCACCAAGAGGTTGCCAGTTCGATTCCCAGTCAGGACACATGCCCAGGTTGTGGGCCCAATCCCCAGTAGTGGGCATGCCGGAGGTGGCCAATCGATGTTCTCTCTCATCGATGTTTCTATCTCTCTCCCTCTCCCTTCCTCTCTCTCTAAAATCAGTCAAGAAAAAAAAAATTTTTTTTAATGTATCTTCTTCCTGTTATTGGTAGTTCTGAATGTTAGGTATTTTTTCCCATGGGATCAAAAGGTACCTAAGTATATGATTGCAAGTTGAAAATAGGGGGCAGAAATCAGGCATTGGCAGTTTTTCCTTTTTCATGTGTGTGCGAATTGTTTTAAAATATAAATGCGGGAACATAAAGCATTAATGCAAGTCAAAATGTTTCAGTGAACAAGTTGCAGCAGTTCAACTTTATAACAATATAAATAAACCCGTTAAACTTTCCAGTGCCAGCACTTGGATTTTTTAAAAACAAGTAAATTTCACCCTCGGCCCGACGTGCAGGAGGCGGCCAATCAATGTTCTCTTTCACCAATATTTCTATCTCTCCCTCCCTCTTCCTTCCTCTCTCTCTAAAATAAATAAAGAAAAAATATAAAAAAAAAAAAAAACCTCAGCCCGAGGACCAGAGAGTCACAGGTTCAATTCCAATCAAGGGCATGTACTTCAGTTGCAGTTCGGTCCCCAGCCCTGGTCTGGGTCCTGTGAAGGCAACCAGTTGATGTGTCTCTCTCACATCGATGTTTCTCTCTCTCTCTCTCCCTCTCACTCTATCTGAAGATAAATGGAAAAATATCCTCATGTGAGGATTAAAAAAATAAATAAAAAATAAAAACAAGTAAATTTCTTATTGATGGCAAATAAACGGTGTTTGTAGTGATTTTATCATACAGTAGATTCCTCTCTCTCTAAAATCAATAAAAATATATATTTTTAAAAAACAACTGCATACCTGAAACTAATATAATATGGTATGTCAACTGTAATTGAAAAATAAAAAAATATGCCCTGGCTGGGTAGCTCAGTTGGTTAGAGTGTGGTCCCTGGTTAGGGCACATATAAGAATCAACCAATGAATGCATAAATAAATGGAACAACAAATTGATGTTTCTCTCTCTTAAATCAATTTTAAAAATTAAAAACAATATTTTTAAAAAAGAAACTGCATCTCAGGCCTGTATGGTTCAGTGGTTAGAGCATTGGCCCACAAACCAAAGGGTCAAGAGTTCGTTCCAGGTCACTGGCACATGCCTGGGTTGCAGGTTTGATCCCCAGTCAGGGTGTGTTTGAGTGGCAGCCAATTGATGTGTCTCTCTCACATCAATGTTTTTTTTTTTCTCTCTCTCTCCCCCACTCCCTTCCTCCATCCCTTCCATGCTCTCTAAAAAAAAAAAAATCCTCAGGTGAGGATTAATAAAAAGCAACTATAGTAAAATGTGGTTGATATAATTTTATTTTTGTGGGTTAAAAAACCCACAAGAACGTCTCAGTATACATATAATATTATATATATATCCATGAAGCTGTACACTTAAGATTTGCACAATTTATTCTAAGTTATACCTCAATAAAAGTTTTTTTATCTTCATGAAATGTCAGTTGCCTGTGTCTGTATTTGTATGTATGTGTGTTAGAATGTGCATAGAAAAAGATCTAAACAGATGAAGATCACTTTTATTTTATTTTATTGATTTTAGAGAGAGAGGAAGGGAGAGGGAGAGAGAGGTAGAAACATTGCAGAACATCAACTGGCCGCCTCCTGCATGCCCCCCTCTGGGGATTGGGCCCACAACCTGGGCATCTGCCCTGACTGGGAATTGAACGGATGACCTCTAGGTGCATGGGTCGATGCTCAACCACTGAGCCACACTAGCTGGGCTTATTTACATTTTAAAATAATAAGCATGATTTGCTTTTGCTATTAAAAACAACAGCAAAAAAGAAATTAAAAAAAATTATTTGCCTTCTGTGGGGTTCCCTAAATCACTCCATTAATTTCAAGGGCATTCTGCTGTCTTCCCTCCCTCTCCATGAGTAAAGAGGATGCAGTGAGAACATTCGAAATGCTTCAGGCAAATTGTGTCTAGTCCTGATCATGGTATTGCTGATTTCCCTCTAATTTACATTAAGGAAATTGAACTTTTGGTTGAAGTCGATCTTGTTTTAAGCAAAAAGCAGAGGAACCTTAATGCTATGGTCTCATGACCTTGTAACATTTGCACTGGAATTACGATTTGGCGGCGAAGCTCCGCCTGAACCTTATCACTTTTTAAACATCTATTTTTACAGATACCCTAGAAGCGTTCCTTGGGAAAGGTTCTTGTTCCAATAAAAGGAAGCCAATGGGAAACAGGCACCGGGGACCTGAAAGGCGGGGCGAGTGAGAAAGCAGCTACTACTGCCCGGCCCCTCCCTTCAGCTTTTGGCTCTGTCCAGAGTGTCGCAGCAGGAGCAGCTGCCGCCTTTCCTCAGGGTGAGGCAGGGACCAACACGAACAGCGTCCTTCCTCTGCAGCCAGCCCTATGTGCAATCCAGAAACCACGCGGATTTAGAAGGATGGCTGGCCCAAAGGCAGCAGAATGACCAAACTGATGAACACAGAATAGGGCCGGGAAAGGGGGACATCCTAACAGAGCCTGGGGCCCACCTGCCCAGCTTTCTTTCAGAGTAATGCTGTGACTGATGTGGGATAACCCAGATTCATCATTGGGGCATGGAGGAGGGGTGCCTCACTAGCTTTACCTCCACCACCTTAAATAAAAATTTAAAAACATTTTTACTCTGATTATAAAAGTAAAGTGTTTGTTGTAAATGAGTCAAACAGTATAGAAACCTATAGAGCTGAAAATTCAAGCTCTCTTCCCTAATTCTAACTTCCCAGGAATAACCACCATAACAAGTGATGTGTGTTCCTCCAAAATTTTTAATGTAAATATTGTATATATAAATATACATATGATGTGACATAGTGGTTAAGAATACAGACTGACTTTGACAATCAATGCTTAACCTGGACATCAGTTTTCTCAAATATAAAATGAGGATAATAAGTAATAACTGCTATTTTAATTTTTATACATATGTGGACTCTTACAGAAGATTCTACCAATGTTCTGTTTTAAGCTTTGTTTTAAAAATATTTATAGATTCACAGGAAGGAGCAAGAATTATACAGAAATTTCCATTGTGCCCTTCATCCAGTTCTCCCCATGGTTGCATCACATAATTGTACTACAATATCAAAACCAGTAAATTGCTGTAGGTACAATGTGTGTGTATACTTTAATGTCATTTTACTACATGTGCAGGATCCTGTAACTACCAGCATACTCAAGATGCATAACTATTCCATTACCACAACGATTTCCTTCATGATACCTCTTTATAGTCGAATCTACCACTCCTCCACCCCAGCATCTCTACCCCTTGGCAATTACTAATCTATTTTCCATCTCCATAATGTTGTCATTTTTGAAAATGTTATATAAGTAGAATCATTCAGTATGTGACTTTTCTTAAATCCTCACCCAAGGATATGTTTATTGATTTTAGAGAGAGGAAGGGAGAGAGAGAGAGAAGAACATCAACATGAGAGAGAAACATCAATCGGTTGCCTCCCATGAGAGAGAAACATTGATTGATTGCTTTCTGTACATGCCTCAACTGGGGACCAAGCTCAAAACCTAGGTGTGTGCCCTGACTGGGAATTGAACCCTTGACCTTTTGGTGTATGGATGATGCTCCAACCAACTGAACCACACTGGCCAGGGCCAGTATGTGACATTTTGAGATTGGCTTTTCTCAACTCTGCATAATGCCCTTGAAATCCATCCAAGTTGTGTGCATCGTTTGTTCCTTGCTGTGTAGTATTCTATTGTGTAATGTACTTTAAAAATGTTTTAAATTGTGGTAAAATGTACATAACAAAAATTTGCCATTTTAACCATTTTTAAGTGTAAAGTTCAGTGGCATTAAGTACATTCACAATGTTGTACAACCATTACCACCATCCATCCAAAGAAACTTTTTCATCCTGCAAAGCTGGATGTACCCATTAAACAATAACTCCCATTCCCTCCACTCCAGCCCCTAACAACCACCATTTTACTTCTGTCTCTATGAATTTGACTACTCTAGATAGCTCAAATAAGTGGAATCATAAAGTATTTGTCCTTTTCTGACCAGCTTATTTCACTTAACTTAATGTCCTTAAGGTTCATCCATGTGTAGATGTGTCGGAATTCCCTTCCTTTTTAAGGTTGAATTATATTCCATTGTGTGTATATTCATTCATCTGTTGATTGACACTTGGTTTTCTTTTACCCTTTGGCTACTGTGAATTATGCTGCTATGAACACAGATGTTCTTTAATGTACTTTTATTTATCAAAACTATATCATGTCCCCTGGCTGGTGTGGCTCAGTGGTTAAAGCATCGACCCTCATGCCAAAGGATCAATTCCAGTTGGAGCCCCTGTGGGAGGCAATCAGTTGATATTTCTCTCTCTCTCTCTCTTTCTCCCCCCCCCCCACTCTTTCTAAAAATCAATGGAAAAAATATCCTCTGGTGAGAATTAACAACAAAAATACTATATCATGCCACTGGTTAGTAAAATAGCAAGTAAGAGAAAGTTTCTCTTTATACAAATATTCCAGCCAATATTTTAAGAAGGAATGATAGAATATCAGTATTTTGCAACATTTAATGAATTAATTAATTGAGGCATGGAGTATAAATGTTGCTAACATTTTAGAAAGAGACAACCGGACACTATGTGCCTCTGGTAGCAGTACACCACACCAACTATCAAGCAGTCTTTCCGTCACATCTCTAGATCCAACTACGAAGTAACAGGAAACACAAAGGAAAGCATGTCAAAACCACACTTTGGATATGCAACCAGCAAAATCCAGATTGTGAGAAACTGCATGACAAATAGTTTCTTCAGCAAATAGGTTGTAGTTAAGTTCTCTCTCTCTCTCTCTTTCTCTCTCTCTCTCTCTCACACACACACACACAAATGGAGGAAACTTATAAATTAAAAGATACTTAAGAATCCACACCCAAAACTTATACAAAAATGTTCATAGCAGCATTATTTATAATAGTAAAAAGAAGAAAAGGCCCTGGCCGGTGTGGGTCAGTGGTTAAAGCCTTGGCCTGAGCACCAAAGGGTCGTAGTTTCTATTCTCAGTCAAGGGCAGGCACCTGGGTTGCAGGTTCCATCCCCAGACCCAGTTGGGGTGCATGGTGCATGCGGGAGGCAACCAATCAATGTGTCTCTCTCACACCGCTGTTTCTCTCTCTCTCTTTCTCTCTCTCTCCCCCTCCCGCCCTCCCTTCCACTCTCTGTAAAAATCAATGGGAAAAATATCCTTGGGTGAGGATTAACCAAAAAAAAAAGACATAACTCAAATGTTTATCAGTGGATGAATGGGTAAATAGAATGGGATATATTCATACAATGGAATATTATTTGGCAATTAAAAATGAAGTATTGAGCCCTGGCCGGTATGGTTCAGTTGATTGAGCATCGGCCCGTGCACCGAAAGATTGCTGGTTCAATTCCTGGTCAGGGCACACGCCAGGGTTGCAAGCTCAATCCCCAGCGGGGACGTGCAGGAGGCAGCCAATTGATGTTTTGCTCTCCTGTCAATTTCTCTCTCTCTCCTCCTTCCTCTCTCTCTAAAAATCAATTTAAAAATCTTTTTAAAAAATGAAGTATCGATACACACCACAACATGAATGAATCTTGAAAACATGCTCAGTAAAAGAAGCCAGTCACAAAGGACCACAGATCATATGATTCCATTTATATGAAATGTCCAGAACAGGCAAATTCATAGAAACAGAAAGCAGGTATAAAGAATGAGGGAATTGGGAAGGGAGTTATTTTTAGGGGGATGAAAGTGTTCTAAAATTGTGGTAATGGATGCAAAACTCTGCAAATACACTAAAATCTATTAAATTGTTCTCTTTAAGTCGGTGAATTGTATGGTATATGATTAAATCTGGTAAATATTTAAGAAGTATATCAATGAACTATAATGTGTGGACTCTATTTATATTCTGATTCAAACAAACTATTAAAATAAAATTTATGATACAACTTAAAATTTGAACACTAACTTGATACATTCCTGGTCAAGGGCATGTACCTGGTTTGCAGGTTCGATCCCTGCCCTGGTCACAGTCGTGTGGGAGGCAATCAATCAATATGTCTCTCTTTTATCGATGTTTTTCTCTCTCTCTCTCTCCCCCTCCTTCCCTTTCACGCTATCTCATAAATAAATAAATAAATAAATAAATAAATAAGTAAATAAATAAATAAATAAATAAATAAAAATAAAGTGTGATGTGCCCTGGCCGGTTTGGCTCACCGGTTAGAGCGTCGGCCTGCGGTACAGAGAGACCCGGGTTCGGTTCCCGCTAAGGGCATGTACCTTGGTTGCGGTTTGTCCCCGGCCCTGCTTGGTCGTGCAGGTGGCAGCCACTCGATGTGTCCCTTTCACGTCGATGTTTCTCTCTCTCTCTCTTCCTCTCTCTCCCTCCCACTCTATCTGAACAAAAAATGAAAAAATGTCCTCAGGTGAGGATAAAAAATAAATAAATAAAAAATAAAGTGTGATGTTATGTTTTTTTAAATAGAATCATTCTCTTTCAGATACGTATACTGAAATATTTACAGATGAAATGATGTCTGAGATTTGCTTCAAAATAACACAAGAAATAAGCAGGTGGAGGTACAAATGAAACAAGACTTCCCATGGTGTAGTAATTGTTGAAGCTGAGTAATGGGTGCATAAGGACTCATTATAATCTATTCTGTCTACCTTTGTATATGTTGAAAATTTCCATACGAATAAAAATATGTATCAATGAACTTATTTCCATGTTAATAAATGGAGACCAACTTTATGATCTTTAAGAGCTCCATAGCTGCCCAGCCGGTGTGGCTCAGTGGTTGAGCATCGACCCATGCACCAAGAGGTCGCCTGTTTGATTCCCGGTCAGGGCACATACCCAGGTTGTGGGCCTGATCCCCAGTGCAGGGCATGCAGGAGGCAGCCAATGGATGTTCTGTCTCATCGATGTTTCCATCTCTCTCTCCCTCTCCCTTCCTCTTTCTCTCTCTAATATCAATAAAGAAAAGAAAAAAAGAGCTCCATAGCCTTACATATTTATTAACCAATTCCCTGTTAGAGTATATTGGATTGTTTCCAAATATTCAATATTCTAAACAATATGGCAGGAAATATCTTTGTATAAATTAATTGACTATTTCCTTAGAATAAATTCCTAGAAGTGAAAGTGCCAGGTCAAAGGATGTGCATGTTTTAGATTTTTGTGTATATGGAGAGAGTGTTCTCCAGGAAAATCCTTCAGGTAAACTATTTTTCAACACTTTCAACAATATACTGGTCATTCACAATCCTTTTCTTCCTTTCTTAAAAAAGGTTTTATTGCAATATAACTTATATGCCACCAAATACACTCATTTCAAGTATACAAGTCGATAATTTTTCATATACTTATAAAGTTATACAACTATCACCACAAACAAATTTTAGAATTTTTTTTTTTTACTTTTTTGTTTGTTTTCTTTATTGATATTAGAGAGAGAGAGGAAGGGAGAGGGAGAGAGATATAGAAACATCAATGAGAACATCAATTGGCTGCCTCCTGCATGCCCCCCACTGGGGATCAGGCCGACAACTTGGGCATGTGCCCTGACCGGGAATCAGCTGGGGGACTTCTTGGTGCATGGATCAATGCTCAACCACTGAGCCACACCAGCCGGACATAATTTTAGAATATTTTATTTTATTTTTATTTATTTATTTTTTTATCCTCACCCAAGGACACTTTTTTGCATTTATCTTCAGATAGAGCGGGAGGGAGAGAGGGAGGAAGAGAGAGAGAGAAACATAGATGTGAAAGAGACACATCGAGTGGTTGCCACCCACATGACCCCAACCGTGGCCGGGGACAAACTGCAACCGAGGTATGTGCCCTTAGTGGGAACCGAACCCGGGACTCTGGTTCGTGGGCTGACGTTCTAACCACTGAGCCAACCCGGCCAGGGCTAGAATATTTTAATCAGTCCCACTCCCAGCCCTAGGTAACCACTAATCTACCTATTGTCTCTAAAGATTTACTCTTTCTGGACATTTCATATAAATGGAATCATATACCCTGGCCGTTTTGGCTCAGCGGTTAGTTAGAGTGTGGGCCCATAGACCAAAGAGTTGCTGGTTTAATTCTTGGTCAAGGGCATGTACCTCGATTTCAGGTTCAATCCCCAGCCCTGGTTGGGGTCGTGTGGGAGGCAGCTGGTCGACGTGTCTCTCTCACATCAATGTTTTTCTCTCTCACTCGCTCCCTCCCTCCCACTCTATCTAAAAAAAAGAATCAATGGGAAAATATCCTCAAATGAGGATTAAAATTTTATTTATTTATTTATTTATTTATTTATTTATTTATTGCCAATATCAGGCTGTTTTTATTACAATGGCTTTGTAGTACAGTTTGATATGTGGTATTGTGCTCCCTACAACTTTGTTCTTCTTTCTTGAGGTTGCTGCAGATATTTGGGGTCTCTTTTGGTCCCATATAAATTTTTGGAATATTTGTTCTAGACCTGTGAAATATGCTGCTGGTATTTTAATAGAGATTGCGTTAAATGTATAGATAGCTTTGAGTTATATGTACATTGTAATGAGTTAATTCTTCTAATCCATGAACACAGTATATGCTTCCACTTGTTTGTATCTTCCTTTATTTTTTTCAATGTCCTATAATTATTGGAGTACAAGTCTTTTACCCTCTTGGTTAAATTTATTCCAAGGCATCTTTTTCTGTTGTTGCGATGGTAAATGGGATTTTTTGTAGTTCCTCTTTCTAAGTGTTCATTATTGGTGTAAAAAATTTTTTTTAATGGAATCATACAATATTCTTTTGTGTCTAGATTCTTTTACTAAGCATAATATTTTGGAAGTTCATCCATGTTGTAGTATGTATCAGTATTTTGTTTCTTTTTATTACTAAATAGCATTCCATTTTGTTATGCATTTAGCAGTTGATTGATAAACCCAAATGTTGTTTCCACTTTTTGGCTGTTGTGAATAATGCATGAACATTCACATGCAAGTCTTTGTGTGAACTTATGTTTTCATTTCCCCTGGGCAGATATCTAGGAGAATTGCTGTCATAGGAAAATTTTATGTTTAACAGTTTGAGGAACTGACAAACTGTTTTCTCAAAGCAGTTGTACCATTTTACATTCCCACCAGCAATGTATGAAGATTCCAATTTCTCTACATTCTCACCAACATTTATTTATTTATTTATTTATTTATTTATTTATTTATTTATTTATTTATTGTTATAGCATCCTAGGAGCTGTGAAGTGGTATCTCGTTGTGGTGTGTTTTTTTTAATGTATTTTTATTTTTATTAACGAATTTATTTTTGTTACAGATGTTTCTCCTTTTTCCCCCAGACACCCTCCTCCCGATCCCACCCCCCACCCTCCAAGCTTTGTTGTCTATGTCCATTGGTAACGCATACATGCATATGTTCTTTGGTTTATCTCATCCCTCCCCCGCCCCCCGCCCCCCTCCTCTGAGGTTTGTCGGTCTGAACCGTACTCCTTTCTATGTCTCTGGGTCTACTCTGTTCATCAGCTTATTTTGTTCATTATATCCCACAAATAAGTGAGATCATGTGGTATTTGTCTTTCTCTGATTTGCTTATTTCACTTAGCATAATACTCTCCAGGTCCTTCCATGTAGTCTCAAATGATAAGAGATCTTTCTTTCTTACAGCTGCCTAGTGTTCCATTGTGTGTATGTACCACAGCTTTTTTATCCACTCATCTATTGATGGGCACTTGGGCTGTTTCCAGATTTTAGCTATTGTAAATAGTGCTGCTATGAACATAGGGGTACATATATTCTTTCTGATTGGTGTTTCAGACTTCTTAGTATATATTCCTAGAAGTGGGATCACTAGGTCAAATGGCAGTTTCATTTTTAATTTTTTGAGGAAACATCATATTGTTTTCCATAGTGGCTGCACCAGTCTGCATTCCCACCAGCAGTGTACTAGAGTCTCCTTTTCTCCACACCCTCGCCGGCACTTGTTGTTTGATGATTTGTTGATGGCCGCCATTCTGGCAGGTGTGAGGTGATAATTCATAGTCGTTTTAATTTGCATCTCTCTGATGATTAGTGACATTGAGCATTTTTTCATATGTCTCTTGGCCATTTATTTGTATGTCCTGTTTGGAGAGGTGTCTCTTTAGGTCCTCTGCCCATTTTTTAATTGGGTTCTTTGTCTTCCTTTTGTTGAGTTGTATGAGTACTCTATATATTTTGGAAATTAATCCCTTATCTGATGTATCATTGGCAATTATGTTCTCCCATATAGTGGGTTCCCTTTCCATTTTGATGCTTGTTTCTTTTGCTGTGCAGAAGCTTTTTAGTTTAACGTAGTCCCATGTATTAATTTTTCCTTTGTTTCTCTTGCCTTAGGCATTGTATCAGTGAAAATTCTGCTGCGTGTGATGTCTGAAATTTTGTTGCTTACATTTTCTTCTAGGATTTTTATGGATTCACAGGTCACATTTAAGTCTTTTATACATTTTTAATTTATTCTTGTGTATGGTATAAGTTAGTGATGGTCTAGTTTCATTTTTTTGCATGTAGCTGTCCAATTTTCCCAACATCATTTATTAAAGAGGCTGTCTTTACTCCATTGTATGCTTTTGCCACCTTTGTCAAATATTAATTGAGCATGATGTCTTGGGTCAATTTCCATATTCTCTGTTCTGTTCCAATGATTTATATGCCTGTTCTTGTGCCAGTGCCATGCTGTTTTGATTACAGTGGCTTTGTAGTATAACCTGATATCCGGTATTGTGATCCCTCCTACTTTGTTCTTCTTTTTCAAGATTGCTGTGGCGACTTGGGATCTTTTTGGGTTCCATATGAACTTTTGAAGTATTTGTTCTAGTTCTGTGAAATATGTTGTTGGTATTTTTTTTTTAATCCTCACCCGAGGATATTTTTCCATTTATCTTCAGATTGAATAGGAGGGAGGGAGAGAGAGGGAGAGAGAGAGACACATCAACTGGGCCTCCTGCACGACGAACCACAACTGAGGTAAGTGCCCTTGGCCGGCATCAAACCTGGGTCTCACTGGTCCATGGGCCGACACTTAACCGCTGAGCCAAACCGGCCAGGGCTATTTCATTGGTATTTTAATGGGGATTGTATTGAATCTATAGATTGCTTTGGGTAGTACAGGTATGGACATTTTAATGATGTTAATTATTCTAATCCATGAACAATATATATGCTTCCACTTTTTTTTAATTTTTTTTTTTTTTTATCCTCACCCAAGGACATTTTTCCATTTTTGTTCAGTTAGAGTGGTAGGGAGAGAGAGAGAGAGAGAGAAACATTGACATGAAAGGAACACGTCAAGTGGCTGCCTCCCACACGACCCCATCCAGGGCCCAGGATGAATCGCAACCAAGGTACGTGCCCTTGACTGGAATCGAACCCATGACTCATTGGTCAGAGGGTGGAAGCTCTAACCGCTGAGCCAAACCGGCCAGGGCTGCTTCCACTTTTCTATATCTTCCTCTATTTATGCTTTCAAAGTCCTGTAGTTTTCTGCAAATAGGTTCTTTACTTCTTTGGTTAAGTTTATTCCTAGATATCTTAATTTTTTTGCCGCATTGGTAAATGGGGTTTTTTGGGTTTTCTTTCTTAGTTTCTCTTTCCGTGTGTTCATTATTGGTGTATAAGAATGCCGTCAATTTCTTGATGTTAATTTTGTATCCTGCTACTTTGCCAAATTCGTTTATTAAATCTAGTAGATTTTTGATGGAATCTTTAGGGTTTTCTATGTACAATATCATGTCATCTGAAAATAATGACAGTTTCACTTCCTCCATTCCAATTTGGATCCCTTTTATTTTTTCTTCATGTCTAATTGCTGTGGCTAAGACTTCCAGTACTGTGTTAAATAAGAGTGGTGAAAGTGGGCATCCCTGTCTTGTTCCTGTTCTTAAGGGAAATGCTTTTAGTTTTTGCCCATTGAGTATGATGTTGGCTGTAGGTTTTTCATATATAGCCTTTATTATGTCGAGATATGATCCCTCTAGTCCCACATTGCTGAGCGATTTTATCAGAAATAGGTGCTGGCCCTGGCCGGTTTGGCTCAGAGGTTAGAGCGTTGGCCCGCGGACCAGAGAGTCCCGGGTTCAGTTCCCGCTAAGGGCACATACCTCGGTTGCAGTTTGTCCCCAGCCCTGGTTGGGTCATGCAGGAGGCAGCCACTTGATGTGTCCCTTTCACGTTGATGTTTCTCTCTCTCTCTCTCCCTCCCACTCTATCTGAACAAAATATAGAAAAATGTCCTCGGGTGAGGATGAAACAAAACAAAACAAAAAAGAAAGGGGTGCTGGATTTTGTCAAATGCCTTTTCAGAAACTATTGATATGATGATATGGTTTTTATCGTTCATTTTGTTTATGTGGTGTATCACATTTATTGATTTGCGAATATTGTACCAGCCTTGCATCCCTGGGATGAATTTCACTTGGTCATGGTGAATAATCTTTTTTAAAAAAATATTTTTCCTTTATTGATTTTAGAAAGAGAGGAAGGGAGAGAGAGAGAAACATCGATGAGAGAGAACATCAATTGGCCGCCTCCTGCATGACCCCCAGTGGGGATCAGGCCCACAACTTGGGCATGTGCCCTGACTGGGAATTGAACTGGCTACTTCTTGCTGCATGGGTCGACGTTCAACCACTGAGCCACATCGGCCGGGCAATAATATTTTTAATGTATTGCTGGATCTGATTTGTTAATATTTTGTTAAGGATTTTGGCATCTATGTTCATCAGGGATATTGGCCTGTAGTTTTATTTCTTTGTAGTGTCTTTATCTGGTTTTGGAATTAGAATTATGCTGGCCTCATAAAATGAGTTTGGAAGACTTCCTTCTTCTTGAATTTTTTGGAATAGTTTGAGGAGAATGGGTGTTAGTTGTTCTTTGAATGTTCGGTAAAACTCCTCCATGAAGCCATCCGGGCGTGGGCTTTTGTTTGCTGGGAGATTCTTGATTACATCTTCGATTTCCTTAGTTGTTATTGGTCTGTTCAAGTTTTCTATCTCTTCCTGGTTCAGTTTTGGGAGACTATGTATTTCTAGAAATTTTTCCATTTCACCTAGATTGTCCAATTTGTTGGCGTATAATTGTTCATAGTATTTGTTAACGATCCTTTGTATTTCTGTGGTGTCAGTTGTTACTTCTCTTTCATTTCTGATTTTGTTTATTTGGGTCCTCTCTCTTTGTTTCTTGGTGAGTCTAGCTAAGGGTCCATCAATCTTGTTTATCTTTTCAAAGAACCAGCTCTTTGTTTCATTGATCTTTTGAATAGTTTTTTTTAGTCTCTATGTTGTTGTTTTCTGCTCTGACCTTTACTATTTCTTTCCTTCTATTTGCTCTGGGTTTTTCTTTTTGTTTGCTTTCTTGTTCTTTAAGTTATGAGGTTAGATAGTCAATTAGAAATTTTTCTTGTTTCCTGAGGTAGGCCTAGTGCTATGAACTTCCCTTTCAGGACTGCTTTTGCTGCGTCCCACAGATTTTGTGTTGTGTGTTCATTTTCATTGGTTTCTAGGAAGTTTTTAATTTCTTCTTTGATCTCCTTGGTAACCCATTCATTGTTTAATAACATGCTATTTACCCTCCATGTGTTTAAATGTTTTTGTGTGTTTTTGTTGTAATTGATTTCTAGTGTCATGTCATTGTGATCTGAGAAGGTGCTTGATATGATGTCAATCTTCTTGAACTTGTAGAGACTTAGTGTCCTGACATGTGGTCTATCTTTGAGAATGTCCCATGTGCACTTGAGAAGAATGTGAATTCTGCAGTTTTGGGGTGTAATTTTCTGTAGATATCTTAAATCCATTTGATCTAGTGCATCATTTAGAGTCCTTTTTTCCTTGCTAATTTTTTGTCTAGAGGATCTATCCAGTGATGTTAGTGGGGTGTTGAAGTCCCCTGCTATGATATGATTGCTGTCAATTTCTCCTTTGAAGTCCTCCAGAAGTTTTTAAATATATTTTGGTGCTCCTATATTGGGTGCATATATGCATATTTACCAAGGTCATATCTTCCTGTTGGATAGATCCTTTCAATATTTTCTAGTGGCCTTCTTTGTCTCTAGTTATGGCCTTCATTTTGAAGTCTATTTTATCAGATATAAGTATTGCTACCCCAGCTCTTTTTTCCTTGCTGTTTGCTTGGAAGATTTTTTTTCCATCCCTTCACTTTCAACCTATGTGAGTCTTTTGTTGTGAGGTGGGTCTCTTGTAAACAACATATATATGAGTCATGGTTTCTTATCCAATCAGCTACTCTGTGTCTTTTGATCAGAGCATTTAATCCATTTACATTTAAGGTTATTATTGATATGTACTTATTTATTGCCATTTTTGTTTGTTGTGGTTATATTTTTCTTCCTATTTATTCTAATTACAGCAGTCCTTTTAACATTTCTTTGGTGCTAATATATTCCCTTAACTTTTTTGTGTGTATGTCTGGGAAGCTCTTTATTTGACCTTCTATTTTGAATGATAGCCTTGCTGGATAGAGTAGTCTTGGATTCAGATCTTGTTTTTCATTACCTTCATTACTTCATGCCATTCCTTTCTGGCCTGTAGTGTTTCTGTTGAGAAGTCAGCTGATAACCTTATGGGAGTTCTTTTGTAGGTAACCTGTTGCTTATCTCTTGCTGCCTTTAGGATTCTCTCTTTGTCTTTAATTTTTGGCATTTTAATTATTATGTGTCTTTTTAAATTTTTATTAATTTATTTTTGTTACAGATGTTTCTCCTTTTCCCCCCATTGACTCCCTCCTCCCCATCCCCTCCCACCCTGTCCTCAGCTTTGTTGTCTATGTCCATTGGTTATGCATACATGCATATAAGTTCTGTAGTTTATCTCCTCCCCCCCCCCCCTTAGGACTGTCAGTCTGTGCCCTACTTCCATGACTCTGGGTCTACTTTATTCATCAGTTTGTTTAGTTCATTATATTCCACAAATAAGTGATGTCATGTGATATCTGTCTTTCTCTGTTTGGCTTGTTTTGCTTAGGATAATACTTTCCAGGTCCCTCCATGTCGTCTCAAAGGATAAGAGATCTTTCTTTCTTACAGCTACATAGTACTCCATTGTGTATATGTACCACAGCTTTTTTATCCACTCATCTACTGATGGACACTTGGACTGTTTCCAGATCTTAGCTATTGTAAATAGTGCTGCTATGAACATAGGGTACATATATTCTTTCTGATTGGTGTTTCAGGCTTCTTAGGGTATATTCCTAGAAGTGGGATCACTGGGTCAAATGGCAGATCAATTTTTAATTTTTTGAGGTAACACCATAGTGTTTTCCATTGTGGCTGCACCAGTCTGCATGCCCACCAACAGTGTGCTATGGTCCCCTTTTCTCCGCACCCTCACCACCACTTGTTGTTTGATGATTTGTTGATGGCGGCCATTCTGACAGGTGTGAAGTGATACCTCATTGTTGTTTTAATTTGCATCTCTCTGATGATTAGTGATGTTGAGCATTTTTTCATATGTCTCTTGGCTATTTGTATGTCCTGTTTGGAGAGGTGTCTCTTTAGGTCCTCTGCCCATTTTTTAATTGGGTTCTTTGTCTTCCTTTTGTTGAGTTGTGTGAGTACTCTATATATTTTGGAAACTAACCCCTTATCTGATGTCTCATTGGCAATTATGTTCTCCCATATAGTGGTTTCCCTTTCCACTTTGATCGTTGTTTCTTTTTCTGCACAGAAGCTTTTGAGTTTGATGTAGTCCCATGTGTTCATTTTTTCCTTTGTTTCTGTTGCCTTCGGTGATGTATCAGTGAAAATTCTGCAGCGTATGATGTCTGAAATTGTGTTGCCTGCATTTTCTTCTAGGATTTTTATGGATTCACAAGTCACATTTAAGTCTTATCCATTTTGAGTTTATTTGTGTGTATGGTGTAAGTTGGTGGTCTAGCTTCATTTTTTTGCAAGTAGCTGTCCAATTTTCCCAACACCATTTATTAAAGAGGCTGTTTTGACTTCACTGTATGCTCTTGCCAACTTTGTCAAATATTAATTGAGCATATTGTCTTGGGTCAATTTCTGGGTTCTCTATTCTGTTCCATTGATCTATGTGCTTGTTCTTGTGCCAATACCAGGCTGTTTTGATTACAGTGGCTTTGTAGTATAACCTGATGTCTGGTAATGTGATCCCTCCTACTTTGTTCTTCTTTTTCAAGATTGCTGTGGCTATTCAGGGCCTTTTTTGGTTCCATGTGAACTTTTGGAGTATTTGTTCTAGTTCTGTGAAGTATATTGTTGGTATTTTTATTATGTGTCTTGGTGTGGGCATATTTGGGTTCTTCTTACTTGGGGCTCTCTGTGCTTCTTGCACTTGTATGCATTTTTCCTTCACCACGTTTGGGAATTTTTCTGTCACTATTTCTTCGAATATATTCTCTAACCCTTGCTCATTTTCTTCTTCTTCTGGAACTCCTATGATGCGAATGTTGTTACATTTCATATTGTCCCTCAGTTCTCTTGGGCTGTTTTCCTGTATTTTAATTGTTTTTTCTCTTTGGTTCTCTGATTGGGTGATTTTTTTCTACCCTGTCTTCTAATTCACTGATCCGATGCTTGGCCTCCTCTCCTCTGCTGGTTATTCCTTCCAATGTGTTCTTTATTTCTGCTATGTCATTCTTCATTTGCAATTGGTTGATTTTCAATGCTTCTATATCTTTACTCATGCTGTTGAGCTTCCTCATGATTATTGCTCTGAACTCTCCTTCTGATATCTTTCTCAATTCTTTTTCATTCATTTCATCTTCTGTTGAATTATCTTGTTCTTTCATTTGGGATTTGTTTCTTTGTTTCACCATTTTGGCTGTCTCAGTGGGTTTTGGAGCCTGCCAAAGTTTCCCTGTGGGTGTTGGTGGTCCACTGGTTGTGGCTCCCTCTACTGGGTTTGGATGTATCAGAGGACCCATGTTAAACACCACTGTCAAGTCTTACTTTCCTGGGTAGATTTGCAAGCCCAGGAAAGGTTCAGTTATCCTCTAGCTTTTTGCCTGGAGGCTATTAGTCTCAGTTACTTGATGAGCCCTCAACTGAATGAAAAAATCCCTCAGGTGTTCAGGGTAAGAGGATTTCCAGTGGGTGGGGCAGATGCTTGCTTCCTGTTAATGAGCCCCAATTTGCATTTCTCAGGCCTGGCTGGATGGTGTTAAATTCCTGAGGGTGGGGCTGTTGCTTCTCCCCCAGGACTCTGGGAAGGGGCTCTTTGAGTAAGATGGCTACTGTCTTATGAGGGTGTGATTCAGCACAAAATTCCCAGTGCCCTCCCAGCTCTCCAAATCCCAAGTCTTTCTACACAGTTCCAGTCCAGTCTGCCCTCCCTCTGCCAGAGCCCAAGGTGAGTGGCTGTAGCTAATTTAGTGCTCTGTCCTGGCCTTCTGTGCTGTGTGGAGCTGGCTTGGGATTTTAACCCTGAGGGAGCTGCTCACAGCTAAAACAACTGCTGTCCGTGGGCTCCCAGCCCACCCTCTCATGCCTCCAAAGTTCCTACCAGGCTTGATTTAGTGTCCTCTTTCTGTTCTTGGTTATACGGGTCCTCTCCAGCTGCTTTTCTGTTGGTTTTTCCCAATGATTTGTCTTTATTTTAGTTGTAATTCCAGTTTGGTCCTGGGAGATGGTCTGTGTAGCTTCCATTCACTCCACCACCATTTTGATGAATGTATTTTTTAAAATTATTCCTCACCCAAGGATATTTTTCTATTTATCATAGATAGAATGGGAGGGAGGGGGAGAGAGAGAGACAGAGAGAAACGTCAATGTGATAGAGCCACATCGACTAGTTGCCTCCTGCACGACCTGACCAGGGCCAGGTATGAACTGAAACCAAGGCACATGCCCTTGACCTGAATTGAACCCAAGACTTATTGGTGTGGGGCCAACACTCTAACCAATGAGCCACACTGGCCAGGGCTTGATGAATGTATTTTTAAACATGATATATACATACAATGGAATGAATATTATTCAGTCACAAAAAGAGATAAAGTACTGATTCATGCCTCTGCTTCCCTTATATCACTTCAATGAGAATAGAGCTCTCACTGTGGTTTTGATTTATATTTCCCTGATGTTGACATCTTTTCATGTGCTTATTGGCTATTTGTATATCTTCTTTGGAGAAATATCTATTCAAGTCCTTCACCCATTTTTTTAAATTGTATTATTTGTTTATAATCCTTTTCCTTTTTTGACAGTCTGTTAGGTGAATTTTTTTTGGCTTGCATTTATTTAATTATCAGTGAGTTGGACTATTTTTCACATATTTATTGGCCAATTGTGTGTTTTTTAAAATTTAGTGAATTGTCAGCATTGTAAGAGCTCTCCATGTAAGAAAAAAAATATTAATCCTTTTTTGCGTACATTAAAAATATTTTCCCAAACATTCCATTTTTTTTTTTTTTTATCCTCACCTGAGGACATTTTTCCATTTTTTGTTCAGATAGAGTGGGAGGGAGAGAGAGAGAGAGAAACATCGACGTGAAAGGGACACATCGAGTGGCTGCCACCCGCACGACCAACCAGGGCCAGGGACAAACTGCAACCGAGGTACGCGCCCTTAACGGGAACCAAACCCGGGTCTCTCTGGACCGCAGGCCAACGCTCTAACCGCTGAGCCAAACCGGCCAGGGGCCAAACATTCCATTTTGACCCCAGTAACTATGCATACCATTTTCATACAAATACCCAAATAGTTCAGGCTAATTAGGTATAAACAGAGTACTTGATCCTACCTAAAAGTACATAGAATTTGGCCCTAAAGCCCAGCTGATCTCCCCATGATCTTCACCATCGTCTATCCTCTGGTCATGCTGAAGCAACCCAATGGAGCAACAGTCCCTTGATTATGGTATCTCAGTCCGGCTCCTGAATAATTCCCTGCAGAGGGACACAAAGATAATAAAGCTTTTACTCTCCTCTCTCATTTCACACCCTCCTTCTTTTCCAACAAGAACCAAAAAATCTCATTTATTGAACACTTACCAAGTATGTCAGACACTCTGCTTCAGCAGCTTAGTAGATCATTATCACTATACTATTTTACCCCTCAAGTTACGGATGAGGAATGAAGTTGAGGGAGATTAAGTTAACGTGCTCAAGGACACATGTGGCTGGAACTGGACCTGGGTCCCTCTGACTTCAGAGACCGTGCTATTGCCCACTGAGCTACTTACTCCACTTCTGTAGCCAAGGCTCTCTGTAGGCTTTGAGTGTGCTTGAGAAGGAAGGCCAAAGTGCAAAGGCTGGGAAATTTCCCCCAATGAATATTTAACATTGGGAAATAAATTGGAGCTTCTTTATTTTTTTTTTATTGTGATAAGAACACATTCTTTTTTGTCAACAGTGTTACAGACATCCCCTGTGTCCCCCCTTTTGTCCCCCTCCACCCAGCCCCATAGAGTGGAGATTCTTAATCCTACCGTCTCATTGAAATGGAGGGTGATTTTATCAAGAGTGTCTCAGTTTGTTGACATTCTTTTTTTTTTTTTATATGTTTTTATTGATTTTAGAGAGAGAGGGAGGGAGAAGGGGAGAGAGAGAGAAACATTAGTGTGAGAGAGAAACATTGATCGGTTGTCTCCTGTACACACCCCAACCAGGAATTGAACCAGCAACCTGAGTTTGTGCCCTGACTGGGAATCAGTGACTTTCTAATGCATGGGATGATGCTCAATCCACTGAGCCACACCGGCCATGCTCTTTTTTTAAAAATATAAAATCTGACATTTTGTTTGTTTGCTTATTATTTTTAATCCTCACCTGAGCATATTTTTCCATTGATTTTCAGATAGAGTGGAAGGGAGGGAGGTAGAGAGAGAGAAACATCACTGTGTCTCACGTTGATTGGTTGTCTCCCAAATGACCTCCACCAGGGCCAAAGATCGAACCGCAACCAAGGTACATACCCTTGACCAGAATTAAACCCAAGACTCTTTAGTCCAAGGGCTAATGCTGTAACCACTGAGCCAAACCAGCCAGGGCTCTTTTTTCCTTTTTTAAATTTATATTTATTGTTGAATGTATTACAGATGTTCCTCCTTTTTTTCCCCCATTGATCCCCTCCACCTTGCTCCTGTTCTCCCCCTCCAGGCTTTCACCACACTATTGTCAGTGTCCATGGGTTATACATACATGCATATAAGTTCTTCGGTTAATCTCTTCCTGCCTCCCCCTCACCCCTTCCCTCTGAGATTCCTCAGTCTGTTCCATACTTCCATGTCCCTGGATCTATTTTGTTCATCAGTTTATTTTGTTCATTAGATTCCACATATAAGTAAGATCATGTAATACTTGTCTTTCTCTAACTGGCTTATTTCGCTTAGCATAATACTCTCCAGGTCCCTCCATGCTGTCTCAAAGGGTAAGAGATCCTTCTTTTTTACAGCTGCATAGTATCCCATAGTGTAAATGTACCACAGCTTGTGCTGCTATGAACATGGGGGTACATATATTCTTTCTGATTGGTGTTTCAGGCTTCTTAGGATATATTCCTAGAAGTGAGATCACTGGGTCAAATGGCAGTTTATTTTTAATTTTTTGAGGAAACGCCATACTGTTTTCCATAGTGGCTGTACCAGTCCGCATTCCCACCAGTAATGTACTAAGGTTCTCTTTCTTTTCTCCACGCCCTCACCAGCACTTGTTGTTCGTTGAATTGTTGATGGTAGCGATTTTGGCAGGTGTGAAATGATACTTCATTTTCACTTTAATTTGCATCTCTCTGATGATTAGTGACTTTAAGTATTTTTTTTATATGTCTCTTGGCCATCTGTATGTCCTCTTTGGAGAAGTGTCTATTTAGGTCCTTTGCCCATTTTTAAAATAACTTTTTTTTTCCAGTCCTCACCTGAGGATATATTTTTATTGATTATTGAGAGAGAGGGAGGGGAAGAGAGAGAAAGAAACATCGAGGTTAGAGAGAAATATCATTTGGTTTCTTCCCATACGCACCACAACCAGCACTTGCAACCTAGGAATGTGCCCTGACCAAAAATTGAACCTGAAACCTTTTGGTGCACGGGACCACACTCCAACTGACTAAGCCACCCAGCCAGGGCCTTCGTTCATTTTTTAATTAGATTGTTTGTCTTCCTTTTGTTAAGTTGTATGAGTTCTTTATATATTTTGGAAATTAACCTCTTATCAGATGTATCATTGGCAAATATGTCCTCCCATACAGTGGGATCCCTTTTCATTCTGTTGATGGTTTCTTTTGCTATGCAGAAGCTTTTTATTTTTATGTAGACCCATTTGTTTATTTTTTCCTTTGTTTCTCTTGCCCCAGCCGATGTATCAGTGAAAATTCTGCTACATGAGATGTCTGAGATTTTGCTGCCTATGATTTCTTCAAATGTTCTTCCTGAGTTTTTTGTTTCTTTTTATTTAAAAAAAATATATTTTGTTGATTTCTTAGAGAGAGATAGAAACATTGATGTGAGAGAGACACATAGATTGGCCACCTCTTGCATGCCCTCTACTGGGAGTCAAAGAGCTCCCGGCAGGTGTGGCTCACTGGATTGAACGTTGTCCCATGGACTGAGAGGTCCTGGTTCCATTCCCAGGCAGGACACATGCCCGGTGAGGGGCATGCAGCAAGCGGCTGATCCATGTTTCTCACATTGATGTTTCTCTCTCTCTCTCTCTTCCTCTCTCTAAAAAAATCAACAAAAACATATTTAAAAAATAAACAAATAAAATAAAATAATAACAGAGCTATAAATAAAAATGTGGAGATATTATTTTTTTTCTTTTATAGAAAAGGTTAATAACACAATATTGGCAAGAGAGTAGAGAAACAGATATGTCAAAGTTTAAAATGCGTATCGTCTTTGACCCAGCAATGAGTTATTTATCCTAAGGAAATAACCGAAAACATGATACAAATATCTAAGTAGAAGAATGCCTATTTTTATAATGTTGTTCATTAATAGGGAAATCTTGGAAACGATCTACATGCCCATCAACAAGTAAACTATTAATTACAGTACACCCATAGAACAGAATGAAATGCAGACAACAAATTTTTATGCAACTGTTACCATCAATATAAAACTATCTTCACAATATAGTTAAATAAATAAAGTAGCACAGTATGAAAAGATATATATATAAAATTTTATCTACTTACCTATGTGTGTAGATTTGCACAAATATTTAGAAAGATGTTAAGCAAAATATTTTTAAAAATTAAAATTAAAAATAAAATCAATATCCTAAAAGGCACATTTGGGGCTGGCAAATCTTTGGTCCCCCTCAAGCACCAGGCACCTAACCAGATAGTTATTGTTATTCTTACAGATCGCCAACAGAAGGTTTCTAACCTCTCTATAAGCAGCTCACTTAACTTTGCAGTCAGTAGGTAAATAAAATCCCTCTTACAAGCTAGTCTTAATCCCTTCTGTTATCAATTCAGCTCACTCACGTGAGTTCTGTAGTGAGCAGAGGTCATTTTTAAGGCCCTTCTGTAGCTTTTCCTTTTTCCCTCTTGTTTCAGGCATAGTCTGTCAAACTCTGTGGGGTAGAGAAGGTGGCAATGGGGTAGTGCTTGTGGGGGCATCTCCCACTTTTTCTTTGTCCAGCACCTATCTCTGTTGGCATAGGGGCAGAATGAGAACATTTGCACCTGGCTCAAGTTCTCTAAATGACTTTCTCACCTATTTTTACCCAGATCTTTATACTTCTCCTGCCAAGGCCCCAGGGGGACTGTTGACCCCTTTAGGAGAAGGAGGGGGTGGGGGTGACTGGGCCAAGCTTGGGATTGGTCCCCTGCCTAGGATTTAATAATAACCATAAAGGCCTTCCTTGCTAGGGTAAGGAGACTTAGAGCCTCCTAAGGGGCTTTCACAGTCAGGATCCTTAGGCCTCCTTTGACTCCCTCACCATACCCTGTGGAGATGTCTAGGCTGAGCCTGGAGAGGTGGCCAAGTAATGCATAACAATGGCTTCTTGTTTTGGAGCACTTAGCACACACAAGACTTCACACTAGGTAACAATAATAGCTTGAGTGCTTATTAGGTACCAAACCCCTCACAACTGGTCTAAGGGGAATATACTATTCCAGTCATGAAAAAGAAGGCTGAGGGGTCCTTAACTACTCCAAGTGGTAAGGCAACGAAAGGGTGCATGAGAGGGGGGACTGAAAGCCTGTGCTGGGACTGGAAATCAGTGTTCAACTCACTACGTCCAGGCTGGCTGCACTTCCAAACCTGTCCATCCTTCCCAGGGCTGGTACTTCAGCTTCCCCTGACCTCCTGTATCAGCTTTTTCCAGGACCCTTTCTCACCTCCAGGACACCCACTGGGATTTTTCAATACCCCCTTCATCAATCATTGTCCCTCCAATTATTCAAGACCCTCCTGGAATCACAAAGTATTAGCTCCCTAGTCCCTCCCAGTCCAGCCATCCTCTCCATCCTTTCTGGGGCTAACCAACCCCCTTGAAGATCAAAGATCACCAGTGAGGGAAGGGGCACTGTGGAAATCTCCCTCATCCCTAGGTCAGCTGCTGGCCCTGGCCAAAATGTGGCTCCTAAAGAAGGTTGGAAGGTGGTCAGGCAAAGCTTCAACCCTCTTTTGTCAAGTTCCTCCTCCCCAGGGTAACCAAGTTTGGTTCCAGTCCAGGCAGCCCACCCAGCAGGGTTGAGGGTGGGGAAAAGCTTAGTTTCTTCAGAACTCTCACTCTACCACCTAATAGCTCTATGGCCTTGGCCAAATCACTTAGCTCCTTTGTGCCTCATTGTCCTCATCCATAAACTGGAAAAAAAGATAATATCTACTTTTGTTACTGTCATAATTAGCTAGTTATTAATATTAGTAATAAGAAAGGAGCAAAGGGAAGGCCAGACATTATAAGCATGGTCATCTGGGCAGCTTCACCAGGAAGCTGCAACTTCACACTTCTCAGGGAACCACCAGTTCATTCTCTGCAAATCACTGGGGAAAGGGATCAAACAAAGAGGAAGATGGGTGCATGCACAGTGAACTCCAAAGTGAGAAGCCCCAGTAGATCTAAAGATTAGGTCAAAAGAAAAGCAGTAGCAAGAAAGAAGACCCAAGCACTACTGTGGTCCCCTTTCTGATACTTGTTGGCATCAGCAGTTGTGTCTTTAATGATGAGAGTTGGGGACATGACCCTGGCAGTGCCATGGAGGGCTGGGAACCCCTTCACTTTCTTTGATATGAATAATTTCTTTCTTATTCTCATGCAAATGGACTTCTAAGACAAGTCGACCAGAGACCCCTTCCACCAGATGGGCCCTTGGTGTTCAGCACCCCAAGACCTAAGCTACCTCCCCTAGAGGTGACAGCCCCTCCCCCCCAGCCTTTCTCTCATTGTCCTCCCTCTCCATTGTCCTCTGTTCAGGTGATCAACCTAGGCTATCTGTGACGGGGGAGGTGCTCATCTCTGCTCAGGGGGACTGTGAATGATAACCACAGAGATTTAATGGAGGGTAGTTCATATTTACTGGGGAGCATGCAGAAGGCTTAGAGGATGAAATGGATGCTAAACCTTTGCATCTTCAATAGACTCTTGGGTAAAAAGCATCAGGTAAATTTTTTTAAAAAATATGTTTCTATTGATTTTTTAGAGAGAGAGGAAGGGAGAGATAGAAACATCAATGTGAGAGAGAAATATCGATCGGCTGCCTCCTGCACACCCCCTACTGGGAATCAAGCCTGAAACCCGGGCATGTGCCCTGACCAGGAATCGAACCAGGACCTCTCAGTCCGTGGGATGACACTCAATCCACTAAGCCACACCGGCCGGGCAAATATTTTTTATCACTCCCTACATGTCATGTATGGCACTAGCACTTTTACAGTATCATCTGATGCTAGTCTAGGCCTCTAACCACTCCAGTACATTGCCTGCCCCTAGTTCACATAATCCTCTCATAGCACTTGTCACATCTTGTCCTCGTGGTTTTCTCATCTCCCCCACCAAGATGGCATGAATGATATTGTTCTAGCTGCCCCATCTGTCCAGCATTGCCCAGCCCCAGGTCTGGCACACATATTAATAAGTACTGGGGAAGGGTTGAGATGGTTGGGAAGGGGTTTTACATTCTGTGCCCCTCACTTCTATGAAGATGACCCAGTTAAGCATAGGTTCTGGATGACCTTGTCAGGGGACTGAAGGAGTTTGGGTGTAGGCATGGGCATTTTGGGTTATTTACAGGGATCTGCTAGGTCATCAGACCCCTGTAAATAACCCAAAATGACAGAGGCTGCCAGCTCAAACTGTCCATCAGCTTGTACTGTCCCAGATCTTGCTGGCCTCCTCACATGTGCTTACCTCTGGTTTTCAGGGTACCAGATGTCAGTGGGCTGGTGACTAAGTGACACCCATTCCCGCAGCTGGAAAGCTGCTCAAATGGGTGAGCAGCACCTGCCTCCAAGAATCTATAAACCAGTTTTGTCTGGAAACCTGACCTGGTTCCTGGGGAGGTGCCTGGGCACCTGGTGGGGTAAGGGGTGAGGGAAGCTCTTTTTCTTTTCTCCTCCCTCATCCCCTTCTCTTCTAATATCCCAGCTCAATCACCTCCCCAGCCATTTTTGTCCCTAAAACTAAGCAGAGAGTGTTCAAGCATATCTATAATTGTGACATATTGTTCCTTAGTAATTCCATTTTGTTTCTGATGCCAGTTCTGGGTATTTTAAAACTCGGGGGTATTTGACAGGAGTCTTTTGAGATGAGTCTCAAATGATGAGGAGAGTTAGAGGAAATGGGAAAAGGGCATTCAGGCCAAGGCACAGAGGAGTCTATGACAAAGCCAACAAAGGGTGTTGGGGAGAAAGAGATGGGCAGTAGCAGGAAATGAGACTGAAAGAGCCTTGTAGGCCAAGCTAAAGGTCTGAACTGGATCCTGAGGACAATCAGAAGCCATTGAAGAGTTTGGGCCAGTGAGTATATTCCAGCACCACAGAAACCAGTGTTAAAATAGCTGATATTTATTGACCACTTGCTTTGTAGTAAAAAAAAGATTATTTTGTTTAGCTCTCCCAACCATCTTATGAGGCAGTATTACCTCCATCTGATTTCAAAGGAAACGAGCATGGAAAGGTTGTTTCCTCGGGGTCACAGATAGGAGTTTATCTTGGAGTCTATTCTTTTCATCATCATGCTAGCGGGTCTGAGAGAGGGTAGGGGTCAGGGAAGGGTTTTGGAGCCGATTCAGAGACAGAAAGGACAACCGGTCTCCATGACCGCCTGGATGTGGGTGTGAGGATGAGCGCACTCTCAGGGATGGTGCCCAGGTTTCCGCTAGCGCATCCAGAGAAGCGTGCAAAAACACAGCCTCTGGGCACAAGCGCGGAGATGGGCAGGAGCCAACCAACCAGTGGCCCCCGTTCTGAGGCGCTCAGGCGGACACGTTCCGGACCTGCGGCGGGCAGACGAGGCCGAAGTGTGCCGCTGGGAGCAGTGCCATCTAGCGGAGGCCGAGGCCCCGACACATCCGAGCCCCATGAAGTCACCGCCAGAAGGCATGCCGGGAAGGTCAGCCTGGCTGGTGGGGGGAGCCGGTCCCCAAAGGGACAGAGGGAGGGTATGCACCTGGCTGCGAGCAGTCTGGGCCTCTCTGGTCTCCGTCCAGCTGTGGATTCAGCTCCTCAAAAATACCAGGGCTCTCTTCCCCACTGGCCTGTACACAGGTTCATTCCCCTTGCCTAGAGACTAGACCTCCTCCATTTCCTTCAGATTGAGTTGAAAGGTCACCTCTCTCCTGCTCTCCCTGAGCCCTGGGCTCACTCCTAAAACAGCCCTTCTTCCCCCTCTCCCCTTTATTGATTTTAGAGAGAGAGGAAGTGAGAAGGAGAGAGAGATAGAAACATCAATGAGAGAGAACATTGATTGGCCGCCTCCCGCATGCCCCCCACTGGGGATGGGGCCCACAACCTGGGCATGTGCCCTGACCAGGAATCTAACCAGAGACCTCCTGGTGCATGAGCCCACGCACAACCACTGAGCCACACCAGCCAGACCTAAAACAGCCTTTCTTAAGTGGAATTTCTCCTGTCTGCTTCTTTGTCCCCCCACCTAGTAAGCTCCTATGGCAAGGTGACTGGCACAGAGGAGGGGGTATCAATAAATACTTGTTGAATACTAAATGAATGAATATCTGGGCATACTCCATGCTCAAGGCAACTTTAGGACCTGGCATGGTGGCATGAGAGAAGAGCACCCGAGAATAAGCCAGACTTGAAGATGGAGGAGAGGGAATGACTCGGGGGTAGTGGGTCCTTCCAGTTCCCCCCAAGCTACCACCCACAGTGGCCTGGTTTAGGGGCACAGAACTTCCCAAGGATGCCTGTGTATCAGCTTTCTTCTCTGGCCTCATGGGCCTATCCCTGCTCCTCTGATGGGGCTTTTGAGTCCCCCCCAGGGCAGCTGGGGATGGCATTTTGTACTCATTGTCGCCCTTTGATTTTTGACTCATCAGAGAAATCCCAAACTCAGTCCAGACAAATGACTCATTACAACCTCAAGGAATGAAAGACAGAAAGCCAGGCTCAGACAGCAGCCCAGCCCATAGCGAAGGCACTGAGGGAAACCAGCCAACAGATGCCCTCTAGAGCCAATAGGGATCACGACCATGTCCTGAGTCTTCTCTGGGTACAGTCAAGGAATTCTGCTCTCCGGGATGTATGTCTCCATTTGGTTGGTGTTTGTGGGAAGGACTTGAATTGGGTCTTAATTGCCATGGCAACAGTAATAACAGCTATGATTCTTATTGGGTGCTTATCAGGAGCCAAACACTGTTCTAAGCATTTGACGTGCACCCTCTTCACACTTCAAACAGTCCCTTTGCAAGTTAAGAAACTGAGGCTCAAGGAGATTAAGCCTGTCCATGCAGTTGAAGGGATGGGTATAAAGCAGAGTGGTTGAGAGGAGGGCTCTGGGTGAGCTGGGAGCTGATGCACATTAGGTTTGGGGCAGACGGTGCTGCAGCTCCTTAGTTGGAAGGAAAGGCGTGTGCTAGACGTATCGCCAGTGATGGGTAAGCCCTAGTAGCTGGGCTAAGTTGCTTGTACTTGCTCATATCAACTGCTCCTGTCCTCTGTGTTTCTATCTTAGGTGGTCAAATGCTATGATTTGACCTAAGGAACTGAAGCTGGGAATCCCGATCCTGCTACAGTCTGGCTAGGGGACCTTAGGCAGTTTCCTGCCCTCTCTGGGCCTCAGTGTTCTCTCTCAGAAAGGAGCCTTATTCAGGCACTTCCGGCAGAACCCGTGGTTCTCTATTCATAGCTCCAGAGCACAACTTATCTCAGATGCAGAAGCAATTTTTAATTAACTTAAGCCTTTTCCTTAAATAGCCCTCTTCCTCACCTCACAGGTGCCCGTAGAATACAGGACGGGCACAGAGGAGGGAGGCAGGAGAGAGAGCAGAGGCCCTTCTGTCTGTGTATCCCTAGGTGGATGAATTGTCTGACCCCCTCCTGCAGTTCCAGTTGGTCCCCCTGGTTAGACGTCAGGCCAAGAGACAGTATTTCTTCTTCCTCCTCCTCTTTACAGTCTGTATTCATCCATTCATTTATTCACTCACTCCCTCATTCATTCTTTGAATGTGCCTAGCTTTGTACTAGGCCCTGGGATACAGACATGAACCAGGTGGTCAGATAGGTGTTGAAGCTGCCTCTGCCCAAGTCCAACTGGCCACCAGGTGTCACCAGTGCCAGTCACAAGGCCTGAGAAAAGAGAGCTGGGATAGGGAAGTGTGGGTGGGTGAACCTGACCAGCCCCACTCAGCCAGCCTGAATCAGAAGCAAGTTCCTCAAATGGAAAAAAAACAAACAAAAAAACCCCCCACCTACCTCCTTGCCCCTCCTTCACCAAAATGACACCCTCATGACTTCCTGAAGAGCCCCACTTGTCTAGGACCTTGGAAACTCATAACCTTTGTCCAATCTGGGATTCTCTCTGAAGCCTGTCCCTCACAGAGAGCCCACCAGGCTTCTTGTAAACCCCTTTGGTGACTACAGCTCACCTCTTCACAGGCAGCCTATATTATTATAAGATTCTTCCTGTCTTAAAAACCAAAATTTGGCACTCACTTTGACTTGTCCTATTTCTGCCTTCTGTGGTTACGGAGAGGAAGACTCTTCTGCCCCATAAAGCCCTCAGACAGACACTTGAAGAGATTGCTCAGCTCTCCTGAGTTTGTTTATTCATCATTCATGACTGTATACAGAGCACTTACTGTATGTCAGGCCTCGAGTCCACAGCAGAGAGCAAGCAAGGCTGATGCCTGTCCTCCCATGGCTTTTAGTCTGTCCAAGAAACCAACAATCAAACAAACCACCAGTAACAATAAAGTATTCATGAGGCCAAATAGGAGCTATCTGGGCTGACGCAAGCAGGAGGCAAGGCCCTCGGCCAGCATGGGGAGATATTCCTGGGGAGATCTCCCTGTGGTGAGGCAAAGGGTGAGCAACTTCAATGCTGTTTAAATTTCAGTGCTTTTAAAGAAACACTGGGAGAGTTTTGCTGGTACCCTGAGCTTAGTTTGCTCATTGGGAAATGCAACATAATGGGGACAAGTAGGGTGTTTGGGGGACAGGAAGAGTCATTCAGATAGTGAGAAAGTATGGAGTATCAGGATCCCTGACAAGGCCCAGTCTAGCTGGAGTATACAACTGAGGAAAGTGGCCCCAAAAGAAGGAGGAGGCACTTTCAGGTCTGTCAGCAGCTTCTGGACACCAGTGTCGGATGCCCAGGTCTGGTCTGATGTGAGGTCTGGGGAACCACAGGGTCAGCTACCTGAATGCAGACACTGCACTCCCATGAACACAGCCTAAAAGGCAGCAGCCTTTTTTTTTTTTTTTTAATGCTGTTTCTTTCTTTATTTTATTTTTTTCTTTATTAATGTTAGAGAGTGAGAGAAAGGGAGAGTGAGATAGAAACATCAATGAGAGAGAACGTCGATTGGCCACCTCCTGCATACCCCCAGTGGGGATCGGGCCCACAACCTGGGCATGTGCCCTGACTGGTGACCTCTTGGTGCATGGTTCGATGCTCAACCACTGAGCCACACTGGCCAGGCAAGGCAACAGCCTTTTTTTCTTTTTGTCCTCACCCGAGGACATTTTTCCCGAGGACATTTTTGCATTTATCTTCAGATAGAGTGGGAGGGAGAGGGGGAGGAAGAGAGAGAGAGAGAAACATCGATGTGAGAGAGACACATCAAGTGGTCGCCACCCACACGACCCCAACCCGGGCCGGGGACAAACTGCAACCAAGGTACGTGCCCTTAGCGGGAACCGAACCCGGTACTCTCTGGTCGGCAGGTCGACGCTCTAACCGCTGAGCCAAACTGGCCAGGGCAAAGCAGCAGCCTTTTGATGGTGGTAACTTACAGTGCACTTTTGGTTCTCTAGAGCCAGTGGTTCTCAACCTGTGGGTCTCAATCCCTTTGGGGGTCGAACGACCCTTTCACAGGGGTTGCCTAAGACCATCTGAAAACACGTATTTCCGATGGCGATTCATAACAGTAGCAAAATTACAGTTATGAAGTAGCAACAAAAATAATTTTATGGTTGGGGGTCACCACAACGTGAGGAACTGTATTAAAGGGTCGCGGCATTAGGAAGGTTGAGAACCACTGTCTAGAGCCCTTAAGGACTCTTTTTCTCTCTTTTTGTGTGTGTGTGTGTGTGTTATTGTTTTTTATTAATTTATTTTTGTTACAGATGTTTCTCCTTTTTTCCCCATTGACTCCCTCCTCCCCATCCCCCCCACCCCATCCCCAGCTTTGTTGTCCATGTCCATCCGTTATGAGGACTCTTTTTCTTTTTTTTTTTTAATCCTCACCCGAGGATATTTTTCTATTTATCTTCCTATAGAGTGGGAGGGAGAGAGAAGGAGAGAAAGAGAAACATCAGTGTGAGGGAGACACATTGACTTGTTGCCTCCCGCACTAGGCTGGGGACGAATTGCAACCGAGGTACGTGCCCCTGACCAGAATCGAACCCACGGCTCATTGGTCCGCAGGCTGATGCTCTAACCGCTGAGCCAAACCAGCCAGGGCCCCTTAAGGATTCTTTACTCAAACTGCTAAGAGGCCAAAGTGTCCCCATTTAGGGATCACACAGCTGAGTGAATGAACCTCAGAGCTGTATTCCCATTGTTCTCTTGCTCATTTCCTTTTTTCTCAGTTTTAATTACCCAAATAATATGCATTAATTTTAATAAAAATTTGCAAATACAATAAACAAAATAAAAATCTAAAATTATCTTGCACTACCCTGGCCAATGTAGCTCTGTGGTTAGAGTGTTGACCTGCACAGCAAAGGGTCGCAGGTTTGATTCCCAATCAAGAGCACATACCTGAGTTGCAGGTTTGATCCCAGGTTGGGAGGTGTGTGAGAGGCAACCGATCAATGTGTCTCTGTCACATAGATGTTTCTCTCTCTCTCTCTCCCCTTCCTCTCCTCTCCCTCACTCCCTTCCAATCCCTCTAAAATTCAATGGAAAAAATATCCTCAGGTGAAGATTAACAAAAAATAATAATAATAAAAAAATAAAATTACCTTGCACTATTGTATTTATTGCTGTGCAACAATTACCTCAAAACTTAGTAGCGTCAAACAACAAGCACATATTCTCTCGCAGTTTCTCAGATTGAGGAATATGGAGTGGTTGAACTGGGTTTCTCGTGAACTTGCAATCAGGGTGTCAGCCAGAGCTGCAGTCACCTGAAGGCTTGTCAGGGGCTGGGGTTTCATTTCCAAGGTGTCTGATATTCACACCTGGCAAAATGTTCCTGACTGCTGATGAGAGGAGTTGTAGCTCACCACTTGGACCTTTCTGTGGCTGCTTGAGTGTCCATGACATGGCAGCTGACTGTCCCCAGAGCAAATGATCCAAGAAAGAAAACAAGAAAGAAGCCACAAAGCCTTTTATGATCTAGTTAGTGCTACACTTTTGAAGGGAGGAGTATTAAATAATTTGTGGATATCTTTTTAAATCTCCAGATATCCTAAATCCTCTTCCAGAATAATTGTTGTGAATATCTTATATTTACAACCAGAATTTTTATCATGCAAATATACGTCTACTTTAAAAAATAAAAATGGTATTACATAATATACATTCTGTGGTTTATTCCTATTTTATGCAATGTTTGTATAGGTAATAATGCGCACAATATAAAACTTAAAAGGTTCAGAAGCACAGAAAGATATGCAGTTAAAAGTGAGTCTCCCTCTCTCACTTCCTCTCACAGTTCACTGCCTTCACCATATCACAAACACATGCATACCCACCCTTTTGTTTCCACACTCACTGTTCTGCAACTTGCTCTTTCCCCTCACCATCTCTCTCTCATATATTTCCATATCAGCATGTAAAGAGCTGTCTCATTATTTAAAGAGCTGCAGAGTATTTCCTTGAATGGAGGCACCAGAGTTTAATATGGACTATTTTGTAGCTAGTTCTGTGACTTACAAATATACTATAAATGTCTTTCAGTGTCAGTAAATCTAGTGCTACATCATCATTTTTTGTGGTTGCTCACTGTGTACTGTCATGATGTCATAATAATATGATAAGAAGACAGACACAATCTCATATGGTATGATTCCATTTATATGAATGTCTAGAATAGGCAAATCTATAGAAACAGAAAGTAGATTAGTTGTTGCCTGGGGGTGGGGTGGGGGTGAGAGGTGATGGCTACAAGGTTTCTTTTGGGGGTGATGAAATGTTCTAAAGTTGATTGTGATGATGGTTTCACAACTATGTGAATACACTAAAAACCAAGTAATTGTGCATTTTAAATAGATGAGTCTTATAGTATATGAATTATATCTCAATAAAGCTGTGACTGAAAACAAACAAAAATAACGGTAGAGCTCTCCATCCTACTGGCTACCTCCTTCCAGGAGTATGTGGGTTCATTATTCACCCCCTGAAGATACAGTAGCTCAGCCAGATGTGCTTCTGCACCCCTAATCATGCATCATTCAGCCCTTTTTCTCTATCATATCTACTCAAATATCATCCTGTCCCGGAAAGACCATGACACATTAGTTGACTCCATGATGGTGCAATGAAATTATCACAAGGAGGTGACTGGGGTCAGATTCAGAGCTACCATGGATGAGATATCAAATTTCTGTGTCTGCTGGACAGGTGATTGGAGACCACGGTAGAGGCAAAAATGACAGGAGCTGGCAATTCCAAGAGTGTGATTGTTAATGGTGATGATGATAATGGTTGTAGTGGTGGTGATTACAGTTAGCAGTTACTGAGCATTTACAAGAAATCAGGTCTACAATAACATATTTCTTTCCATCCTCATGACAGTCTCCTGAGATAAAAGGTATTACCATCCCCATTTTAGATATGAGGAAACTGAGGCTCAGAGAAGTTAAACAACTGGGCTAAGGTCACATGGTTAGAAGAGACAGAGGCCAAATTGGATCCTAGGTGAGCCATGGTCAACTAATATTAAAATCCCCTCAATGTCTCTTGTCCTAGCAGGATTCAGGGACCTTTGCACATTAATTTCAGGAAACTTTAAACATGAAAGAGGTTGTGTAAGCAAAAGGGTGGCCTCTTTGAGGCCACAGGCCTCTCTGCCCCACACACTGTCCCAGGCCCAGCATCTGCTGAACAAATGCTTAGAGGTTTATTCCCCTCCCAGGCACACTGATGACGAGGATGGAAGCTGTAACTGGGCTGGATATGGAAAAGAGAGCTGACCCAGACCAGCACTTCCAGGTGTCAGGAGGGGAGAAGCAACTACCACACAGTGTCACTCAGCAGTGTGTGAACCGGGAAGCCTGGAACCTGGGCCTAACTTCCCTCTGTGGCCCTTAGCTTCCTCTTCAGATGCCAGATGGTAGGTCTGGAAGAACTGGTCTGTCTGAGCGTTGAGGACAATCCCATGCATGCAGCTGTCTTTTTGTTGTTGTTCTTAACCCTCACCTGAGGATATTTTTCCCATTGATTTTATTTACTTATTTATTATTATTTTTTTTTTTTATTCTCACCCAAGGACATTTTTGCATTTATCGTCAGATAGAGTGGGATAGAAAGAGGGAGGAAGAGAGAGAGAGAAACATGGAAGTGAGAGAGACACATAGAGTGGTTGCCACCCACATGACCCCAATTGGGGCCAGGAACAAACTGCAACCAAGGTACGTGCCCTTAGCGGGAACCGAACCAGGGACTCTCTGGTCTGCAGGCCGACGCTCTAACCACTGAGCCAAACCAGCCAGGGCTCCATTGATTTTTAGAGAAAGTGGAAGGGAGGGATGGGAAGAAAGAGAAAAAAAAATGGATGTGAGAGAGACACGTCGATTGGTTGCCTCCTGCACGCACCCTGGTTGGGGATAGAACAGCAACCAAGGTACGTGCCCTCGACTGGGAATTGAATCCTTGACCCTTTGGTCTGCAGGCTGACGCTCTAACCACTGAGCCAGGGCCATGCAGCTGTCTTGATGCTCTCCAGGACCTGAGGCCCTGGTCACAGTCTGCAGATCTCTGACCCAATCTTGAGACCCTCTTCTTATACCACTGACCCTGTTATGGGGTGAATTGTGTCCCCTAAAAAGGTATGTTGACATCCTAAACCCCCAGTACCTGTGAATGTGACCTTATTTGGAGACAGTGTCCTTGCAGATGTAATTGGGTTAAGATGAAGTCATTAAGGTGGGCCCTAGTCCAATGACTGGTGTCCTTATAAGGAGAAAAACACCACATGAAGACAGAGTTGAACACCCTGTGATGGAGGCAGAGACTGAAGTGCTGTGGCTGCAAACCAAGCAATGCCTGGGGCTACCAGAAGCTGGAAGAGGCAAGGAGAGATTCTCATCCGAGGAAGCATGGCCCTGCCAACACCTTGATTTCAGACTTCTAGCCTCCAGAACTCTGGAAGAATAAATTTATGTTGTTGAAAGCCACCACATTTATGGTACTTTGTTACAGTAGCCCTATGAAAATAATACAGATCCCCAACATGCTTACGTGCCCCAGCCACACCACTGATCTCTCTGTTCCTCCACAGGCCGAGCTCCTTCTCACAACCCCAGGGCCTTTATATGCACTGCTCTTTCACAATGTTCTACACCAATATCTTCCCCACCCCCTGCCCTTGCTCCTTCTGAACTTGGCTTAAATGGCACTCCTTCATGAAAATTTGGACTTGGGTTTCCCTCAGAGAAACAACAGGAATACATTCTGTCCAGCTCTCAGCACAACTACAATTAATTACTTATGCAGTTGTGCAATACCCATTGCCCTGGCCCAGCTATAGGTGTCGTGACAACAGTGACTCATTCACCAGCAGCACTATCCCCAAAGCCCCGAGGCTGAGACAGCTGGAATTTTTTTCTCTTTACAGCATACTCTAAACAGTAAACAACCAATATGTGTTCAATGTCAGGAAAAGAAACTAGAAAACATAATGAGCAAAAAGGGAAAAATATACTAAAAGTCACCTATATTTCCACTGCACAGAGTAATCATTGTTAGCATTTTGTTATATATCCTTCCAGAGCCCTGATCAGGTAGCTCAGTTGGTTAGAGCATTGTCCCGATAGGCCAAGGTGGTGGGGTTCCATCTCCGGTCAGGGCACATGCAAAAAGCAACCAATGAATGCATAAATAAGTGGAACAACAAATTGAAGCTTCTCTCTCTCTCTCTCCCCTTCTTCTTTCTCTAAAATCAATTAAAAAAAATTTAACTGGAGAAACTTAAAAAATATATGCATAAATCCTTTCAGACCTTTTTTCATCCCATGTATATTTCTTAAAATGCAAATATACTGTTTTATACACTGCTTTTCTCCAGTGAGAAACATATAATAAGCATATTTAAGAGTCAATGATGCAAAATTACATCATCATTTTTAGTGGCTGCCAAACATTCTACTGTAAGATGAACCACAATTTATTTAGTTAACCATTCTCCAATTGTTGGGCATTTAGATAATTTTTAGTTTTACTCTGGTGTAAACAATGCTGCTACAAACATCTGAGAATGAGCCCCTTTGTGACCTTGTCTGATCCCTCCTTCCTTCCTTCCTTTCTTTCTCTCTCTCTCTCTTTTTCTTTTCTTTTCTTTCTTTCTTTTTTTTTTTTCTGGCCTGTTGGTGTTCATTTTTCACTTGGTATAAGGCACATGGATGGTAAAGAATGGGCTCTTTCAACTTCCTTTATGGTATTTTGATGTCAAAGAACCCAACCGCTTCTGCTTGCTGCAGTCTACCTAGTCTATGAGGCAAGTGGGATGGTATGGGGAGGAGACAGACTCTGAATATCCCAGTGCCTCTGGAAGCCTGGCATCTGGAGTTGACCACTCAGGATGGTGTTGTATTTGCCAGGCTGGCTGCCAGGCTGCTTTCTCGTGGCTTCCTGAGCCAGGTCACAGGTGATTATGCCACTGGAGGCCTGGGAGAGCTTCCAAGTGCTCTGGGGACTCCAACCATGGCCATGAATGGGACAGTAGACTTCCCAAAAAAAAAGTTTGCCCACAAGTGACCAGGGTTGGCCTTGGGGAGACTGGGGTGGGAGGGGATGATTTTCTTGGGGTATCAGGCACTTCCACAGGTTACTCAAAGTGGAACCCAGGAGGCCTGATAGTTGTCATGAGTGGCTATGAGCAAGCTGCTGGGGAAGATGGCTGCCATGCCCTTGCTTGTGGGCTAGTGGAAACCTCGGGGTGACCCCTCACTTGCCTCTGTGCCAGATCACAGGTGGTGGGACTGGGCCATGGAGCCCATTTTGCAGAGGACACTGTGGGAGGCTGCTCGATACAGATGCACATGGGTAATTATTTCTTGAGGAATGATTCCCAGAAGTGGATTGCTAGGTTCATGATTATGTGTGTTTTTGTTTTTTATCCTCAACTGAGGACATTTTTGCATTTACCTTCAGATAGAGCGGGAGGGAGAGAGGGAGGAAGAAAGAGAGAGAAACATCAATGTGAGAGAGACACATCGACTGGTTGTCACCCACACGACCCCAACTGGGGCCGGGACCGAACCACAACAGAGGTACGTGCCCTTAGCGGGAACCAAACCCGGGACTCTCTGGTCCGCGGGCTGATGCTCTAACCGCTGAGCCAAACTGGCCAGGGCTATGTGTGTTTTTTAAGACTTCTGAAGCATAGCGCCAACCTGGCCTATAAAATAAAGGATCTTCCTCCAGGAGAAGGGAAGGAAGACGAGATTTTGGAGGAAAAACAGGTTTCGGAGGAAATGACAAACAGTGGGGAGCAGCAGAGCTCGCAGCCGTGGGGCCACCCAGGGGAGTTGGTGCTAGACAGCAGGGCAGACAGTGGGCAGGGTCCCAGAGGCCCGAGGCTGCTTGACACCTGGACCTTGGGGCCTACTCCTGCAGGACTCTGCTCAGGCCATCTCTTGGGCAACCTTGACTTTCTTTGGTTTTGAAACAGCTGAGACCTTGTCCACCTCAGTGGGCCCTTTGTGAGCCAATGTTAGGGGAGAGAAAATATAGGGAATTACCTCCATTCTTAGGAAATGATTTCCAAAACCAAGAGAGTTTTCAGGACGCCTCATTGCTCCTGGGAGGCTACTGGCATCTGTAAATGTGTTGTGTCTTCTTGAGTCTGGTTGTGATGTAGGGGAGGGTCAAGCCTGGGCAGGAATGAACTGCTGCTGCTCTGTGAGTGGCACCCCAGTCCCACTCTCCAGACCTGCCCTTCCTCAACTCAAATCAGTTCAGTCAGGTTGCCAGGAAGTGGCCAGAGACACTCCCTACTCCAGGAGAAACTATAAACATGAAACTGGATCCTGGCACTTTCTTTTTTTTTTTTTTTTTTTTTATCCTCACCCGAGGACATTTTCATTTTTTTTGTTCAGATAGAGTGGGAGGGAAAGAGAGGAAGAGAGAGAGAGAGAGAAACAACCAGGGCCGGGGACAAACTGCAACCGAGGTACGTGCCCCTAGCGGGAACCAAACCCGGGCCTCTCTGGACCGCAGGCCGACGCTCTAACCGCTGAGCCAAACCGGCCAGGGCGGATTCTGGCACTTTCTACCCTTTACCATGAAATCAACTCAGAGCACGCTGCCCTTTGGAGCAACCCACCTGGCTTTCCGTTCGCCCTCTCTCATTTACTATCTGTGGGGCCTGGGGAAAGTGAATTCACCTCAGATTACCCATTTGTAAAATGGAGATAGTATTATACCTATCTGACAGGGTAGCAGAGTGAACTAAGTGAAATAATACATGTAACACTTGGCACAATATATTATTATTATCTATGTGAGTGTCTTTTTTGGCTGAACCACCATGTTCCGTCTGAGAAATCACAGGCGTGGCTACTTCCTGTGAAGAGCCCAAGCCCACACTCCCCTGGTGGCTTTCTGCTCCTACCAAGCCTTTTACTAGAAAGTCTGTTGTTACAGGAAATAGCTGTTTGGTTTCCCCGCCTCCCCTGCCTGCCCTCCCATATCACAGTCTTCAGAAAAAGAGGATCTCATCTGGAAATCAGAATAAAAAGAATCAGCACGGAGCATGGTGTAGTGTGTGCTGCGTCGGCTGGGTGTGTGGAGTTCCACGTGGGTACTGGTAGGATGTGTTTAATTTTGGGGGCTTTGGGGGAAGCTGGTGTTCAAGGGAGTGTCAGAGAATTTCTGAACACCCTGGGCATTGTGGTAGCAAACTGCAGGAGTGGGGGCCTTCACAAGCTTCCCAACTACACACCCCAGGACTGGGGCGTGGCTCCTCAGGGCCTTGTGGGGAGTGTTGGGCCTAAACAAAACCCTAACGTTTTGGTGGCCCCTACAGGACAGTACAATTCTCCTCTCCACAGGCTTCTGGGACGTGCAGCTGTGGGAGCAGAAGCAGCAGCAGCTCACCAGGCTAACCAGGTAACCCTGTCCCTGGAAGTTTGGTCCCTCTCCCTCCCCTCTGATTTCCTGAATGCTCTCCCCGGAGCCCCTTCTCAGTCAGCACTTGGCCAGCAGCAATCGGGCAGCAGTTGTTCAGCAATCTGTGAGTCTAACAGATCTTGGGGAAGTTAGCAGTCTCAAGTAAAGGGACAGGCGTCTCCCGTACCAGGGTCCTGTAACAGACGGAAACCCTGGCACCGGATACTGTCCCTGGGGTTTCGTCTGCGCAGGACGCTACCGCCATCTCCCTGAAGGTCGGATCTGGTCTTAGGCAGGCATGCCAGAGCCTCTTGGAATCTAAGGATGCTTGATTCTGAGAGCACGGACACAAGGGTCCCTGGTCACCTGAGGATGCTCCTGATTGGCTGTAGGTCCAAGGTCGGCTGGGAGGGTGAGGACACTCCCCTCCAGACTCCCACCTCTTTCCTTTGAGTGCTAATGCCCCTAAGAAGCCCTTCTCTTTTCCTTGCTATTTTCCATCTTGAGAAACACACAGTGAGCTCCACCTAAGGACTCTCCTTTGTGATGTCCCCTTAAGAACCCAAAGGCTCTGGGACTTACTGACCTAAAGTCTAAACGTTTGATTTTCTATTACAATACAGCTTGGCTGCAATATAAATCAAATGACCAGGAGCTTTGGCCCTAGAAGGGCTCTCTCAACTATAACTTCACTCTCTCTCCTGTAATCTCTTCTATTCTCTTTCAAATGGGAAACCACAAGATTTGTCTCTAGGCTAATTGGGAAAAATTTGATTCTCAACCTTTAAAAAGAAAAATATATAATTTAAACGCTCCAAACTCTCCTCCTAGTAGGCCAGAGCTGAGGCCTCCTGGCTGCAGGCTGCAAAATCGGCAGGGGAACCAATTCCCCTCCCTTTTGTAAAAGAAAAATGTGGCACTTTTTTTTTTTTTCTTTTTTTTATTTAATTTATTTTTGTTACAGATGTTTCTCCTTTTTCCTCCATTGACTCCCTCCTCCCTCTCACTCCCTGCCCCGTCCCTAGTTTTGTTGTCCATGTCCATTGGTTATGCGTACATGCGTACAAGTTCTGTGGTTCATTGCTCCCCTCCCACACCCCCTCTTCTGGTAATTGTCAGTCTGTACCCTACTTCTACATCTCTGGGACTACCCTGTTCCTCAGACTGATATGTTCATTATATTCCAGAAATAAGTGAGATCATATGATATTTGTCTTTCTCTGCTTGGGTTGTTTCGCTTAAATGTGACTCATGAATCCATAAAAATCCTAGAAGAAAATGTAGGCAACAAAATTTCAGACATCATATGCAGCAGAATTTTCACTGATATATCACCTAAGGCAACAAAAACAAAGGAAAAAATGAACACATGGGACTACATCAAACTCAAAAGCTTCTGCACAGCAAAAGAAACAACCATCAAAGTGGAAAGGCAACCCACTGTATGGGAGAGCATAATTGCCAATGATACATCAGATAAGGGATTAATTTCCAAAATTTATAGAGTGCTCATACAACTCAACAAAAGGAAGACAAAGAACCCAATTGAAAAATGGGCAGAGGAACTAAATAGACACCTCTCCAAATAGGACATACAAATGGCCAAGAGACATATGAAGAAATGCTCAACATCACTAATCATCAGAGAGATGCAAATTAAAACAACAATGAGGTATTACCTCACACCTGTCAGAATAGCTACCATCAACAAAGCATCAAACAACAAGTGTTGGCGAGGGTGTAGAGAAAAGGGGACTCTAGTACACTGCTGGTGGGAATGCAGACTGGTGCAGCCACTATGGAAAACACTATGGTGTTACCTCAAAAAATTAAAAATTGAATTACCATTTGACCCAGTGATCCCACTCCTAGGAATATACCCTAAGAAGCCTGAAACACCAATCAGAAAGAATATATGTACCCCCATGTTCATAGCAGCACTATTTACAATAGCTAAGATCTGGAAACAGCCCAAGTGTCCATCAGTAGACGAATGGATAAAAAAGCTGTGGTACATATACATAATGGAATACTATGCAGCTGTAAGAAAGAAAGATCTCTTATCCTTTGAGACAACATGGGAGGACCTGGAAATGTGGCACTTTTAAAATCAAACTGCTGCAGCCCTGGCCGGTTTGGCTCCGCGGTTAGAGCGTTGGCCTGCAGACCAGAGAGGCCCAGGTTCGGTTCCCACTAAGGGCGGGTACCTCGGTTGCAATTTGTCCCCGACCCCAGGGTCGTGTGGTGTGGCAACCAGTCGATGTGTCTCTCTCACATCGATGTTTCTCTCTCTTTCTCCCCCTTTCCCTCCTGCCTTCTATCTGAAGATGAATGCAAAAATGTCCTCAAGTGAGAATAAAAAAGAACACAACAAACCAAAATCCTGGGAACAAGCTGTGGGGCTTGATATCCCCCTCCTCCACCTAATTTCTCTCTGGTGGACCTAGAATTTCTTTTATTATACTTTCTCTTTCCCTCACCGGTGTGGGGGAAATCTACCTGCCAGCTGCGGAGTGAGTTCTTCCTCAAGACATGTAAGCACTGAGATGGAAGGTAAACCTGCCCTCTGGACACAGAGTCACCTACACAGTGACTGTCCCCAGGCAATACCTGGGCAGACAGGGTCCAGTGAGTCAGGACCTAATTACCCCTGACATCTCTCTTGCTTATGTCACCAGGTTCTCTGACTTTTCAATGAGCCAAAGCAGCCCTGTTCAGGCTCTCTCCTATTACCTAATCCCTTAGATTGGAGCTTAGATTTCCTTTGTTTTCACTGACAGTTCACAGCTCTTAATGCCTTCATTAAAAGTTTCAACAGGTCTTCCTACTTGATATTCAGACATTTCTTTTTTTCTAGCCTTCTTTTTTTTAATCCTCACCCGAGGATATTTTTCTATTTATCTTCAGATAGAGTGAGAGGGAGGGAGAGAGAGAGAGAAACATCGATGTGAGAGGGACACATCGACTGCCCACTTTCAGCACTACCCTGACCAGGGCCAGGGATGAACCCAATCGAGGTATGTATCTTTGACTGGAATCGAACCCTTGACTCATTGGTCTGAGGGCCCACACTCTAACAGCTGAGCTAAACCAGCCAGGGCTTTTTCCAGGCTTCTTAAAAGTCATCAAAAGCAATATTTAACCATTTATGTTTTTTTCCCTACCTAACCCCTCCAGAATTTGGCAACTTTCAATGAGTATTATTTTTATAACAATATATTTATTTGCATAAATCCAATAAGAATCAGTTCTCTTTATAATAGAACACATAAAACCAGATTCCCATTATGGTTTTATTAACCAAGTCTTTGACTGGAATGCCATGTCTGAAAAGACATTCCAGGACTCTCCAGAAATGTCACCAGAAAGCTTTTAGGAATTGAGATTAACTTTGGAGCCAATGAGAACACCTCGGAGAAAGGCCTGTTATTTTTCTTGGTCAGTCGTCTGCTGAAGTCTTCCCACGTAAGGAATGAAGGTTGCTTTCCTGAAAGATGAAGGAAAAAACCTCAAGACATATTGGGGACCTCAAGAGCTTGAGGAATCTGCCCAAACCCTTGCAAGCAAGAGCAGACAGCAATTGTGTGTGTGTCTTGGCTTCTGTGCCCTGAAGCTGACTGCTGGCTGCTCTGTAGAGCTCAATCTAAAGATTCCTTATGAACAACTGACATTCCAGCCAAACAAATTTGAGAGAGCCTATCAATTGCTATTCTTATTGTATTTATACAAATAATCAGGCCAAATGAGAACCGGACCTAATACAGTCTCTTTAATAAAATGAGGGGAAAAATTGCATTTCAATGGAAATCACAACACCCAATTGTGCATATTGGACTCTAGCACAGTTGACTGTCTTCAAAGTTTATTACATTTCTTTTTCTTTATTGATTTTAGAGAGAGAGGAAGGGGGGGGGAGTGAGCGATAGAAACACTGATGAGAGAGAACATCGATTGGCCGCTTCCTGCATGCCCCCTACTGGGGATCGGGCCCACAGTCTGGGCATGTGCCTGACCAGGAATCGAACCGGCGGCCTCTTGGTGCATGGGTCAATGCTCAATCACTGAGCCACACTGGCCAGTCTGTCTTCACAATTTAAAGTCTTGTTTTTATCTGTGAACTAAACTGGTTTCTAAATCCTTCTAGTTGTCTTCAACCCTCCAAACTAATGTTTCATTTTTTTCTCCCATCCTTTGACTTGGAATTACCTGAATATCTAATGACATCACCAAAGATATTTAAACTACAGATGAAAAAGTCTGTCAAATTGTCACTGCTTGCTTTTATTCCAGCAAGAGAAACTCAAAGCCTCATTGGCTGACAGTCTTGCGGACTCAGAAACTGGTTTATAATTTGCTATGTTAATTAATCTTGGTGTTCTTTCTGTTTTCATAGGCTATACACCTATAACCTTATTAAATACCTAATTACTTGTTTACGCAATATAGGTCACTTGTCTCTAATTAAATCTATTTCTTTTTTATTTTTTATTTTTTTTCTTATTGATTTTAGAGAGAGGAAGTGAGAGGGGGATAGAAACATCAATGAGAGAGAACATCAACTGGCCGCCTCCTGCATGTCCCCCACTGGAGATCAGGCCCACAACCTGGGCATGTGCCCTGACCGGGAATGGAACCTGCGACCTCTTGGTGCATGGGTCGGTGCTCAACCACTGAGCCACACCGGCTGGGCTAAATCTATTTCTTATAAGTCCCCAAGGAACCTCAACCTGAGGCCTACTCTTGTGAATCCATCGAGGACCTCAAGTTCCTCTTCAAAAAAACAAAAAACCTGTTACAGATAAGTAATATAATGACTGAACATTAATCCACTCCTTACAACATAGCCACCCCCCTGCCCCAGCACTAGCCTTCAAAACTGTCCATTACCAGCCCCTCCCTCTAGGTGACTCTTATTGGGACTCACAGACAGGGATAGCTATACATCCTAACTAAGCTTGAAGAAGTTACAGAAGAATGACCTTCGCCCATGCTCCCTAGTTTTTAGTACATTGTTAAGAAAAACAACTCTAGTACTTAGAGGGGGGAGTTGTAAGGACAGAAAACAAGTTTTTTTCTTTTTTTTTTATGAGAAGTACCTGGTAATTAAACATGGAGCTTGCTGATGTCTGCAACTTCAAACCGCTTTTCTACCCAAGTGAAAGGGGCAGGAAAGAATAGAATTAATAGAAAATATTAGAAGAATAAGAAAACTAATCATGGTGGAGCAATAGCCATAGTTAGAAAAGTGTTAATCATCCTTTACAATGTTAATCGTGATTGCTTTATTCCGATTAAAGAAAAGCCCATTCTGACCTGGCTGGGAGGTGTGCACCTTGGGAGTTTACCTCAGGAATGCTGTCCATTCTCCTAATCTGAGGACAAGGGGGACTACCTGACATCATGGAAAGATTAACAACCTGGTTATTGGAACACTGGACCTGTGACTTTGATTCACTGGCAACCAGCCCCTGCAGCCTCCGTCCACATTCCTCCCTCCTTGCCTGTAACCATTATATCCATTTTTCCCCCTTTTGCCTACCTGCCTTTTCTTAAGTAGTCATTGTTTCTCTACCCTTTAAAAGCATCTGGCAAGTGAGGGGGGCAGAGCAGATTTTACAGGATGACCCACTGCTCCCCCACACTGCCGCCAACATTGAAATAAATTCCCAGACGATTCTACCTGGTCTCTGCTTAATTGGCTCAAGTAGGAACAGGCAGGCGGGACCCATTCCTGCTCTGGTTTCACAACCAGTAAAATAGATAAGGTCTGGGCTCTTTCCCAGCTGTTTTTTAGAATAGAAACTTCCCTTCTTCCTCTCTTGAATGCTTTGCAATCCTTTCAGGTAAAACTCCTTTTTCCCAAGCTTATTTTACAGGCTAAAGAAGATATAAGAAACACCCTGATGCAGAACCAATAAACCAAAACTCCTCAAGGCAACCAACCCCGGGCATCTGTGTGACTTAAAATATGACCCCTTCCAATACAAGGGCAACTCACCTATCTTTTGTTGCCCAGTGCCACCTGGTACCCGGCCCTTTCCCTGTCTATGGGGAAAGACAAAATAAATGTCCTCCTTTTGCTCTCTTCTCTGTTGTGAATTTTTTCACAAGCCTTCTTCGCTGGCCTAAACAAAACCCTAATAGGGAGGGCACTTCCTCCTTGCCTGAGGGCGGGAAATACCCTCCTCCCCAGCGCACCCTGAGCTGCAGTCTGATGAGATGCCAGGATTGGAATGTTATAGAGAAATCTTCCAATTGCTTTTAACTTTCCATTTTCAGACTGTACCCAGAGAGGCGGCCCTTAGTCGCTGGGAGCCATTGCGCTGAGCCTCCTCTCCCTGTTTTCTCCCAGAAGCAACCTTCTGTCTGCAGGTAGAAGGTAGGATCTAGAGCAGCCCAGTCAAAGCTCGAAGGCTGAGGCCCCTGGGGACCCCTTCTGGCTGCCCTGCCCCGACTCCCTGAACTGTGGTTTTCAACTTTGCTGTCTAATATCCTTCCTGGGGTGGATTTTGGGGAGAGGGAAGCCCAGGTCCCCAAGTGTCCCTAGGTGGGTGGCACCTCATAGGTCTGGGTCTGGGAGCTTTCTTCATCTCCCTGGCCCTGTGGTCTCCCTGGGGTTGGGTGGGGTATATATATGTGGACCCACCTATTCTGTTTTCACCAAATCTCTCCTGGGCTGGAGCTCTGGGATGCTGTATGACTAGCCTGTCCCCCAGAGGTGTCTCCAAAAGCAGCCCCTGGATATGGCTGGGCATTAGGGAAAGGGAGAGCTGGGGGGAGGCACCCAGTCCTGGAATGACAAGAGAATGACAGGCGCATAGCCATGGATTTCTTGGTACCCACAGATGCCCCACTCCAGCTTGCACCCATTCATCCCTCGGCCCAGGAGTCACAGGGCCAAGAAGGCAGCCGTTGTCCTGCTGAGTGCCTGCCTGGCAGCCTTTTGGGGTTTGAGTGAACCTCCAGACCGCATTCTCCAGTGGCTGGTGCTCCACCAGGCCTCCCTGCAGCTGGGACTGCTGTTCAAGAGAGTTTGCAGTCTGGCTGAGGAGCTATGCCATGTCCATTCCAGGTGACTCACTGCAGCACCCATGGTGACATGCAGCAACATGTTTCACTCCCTTGACCCCCATCCCTGCCCCTCCTTAAGTCTTTCTAGTTGAGCTGATGTCTGGGGCTTGGCTGTCACTTGCAGGTACCAGGGCAGCTACTGGAAGACTGTGCAGGCCTGCCTAGGCTGCCCCATCCGCTTTGTGACCCTGCTGCTGCTGTCCTGCTTTTTCTGCATCTTCCTCCCAAACATCAATGGCCTGCCCTTCACGTGGCTGCTTCCCCTCCTGGGCCTCTCAGAGGCACTGAGCATCCTCCTGAACCTCCAGGTAGGACACAAAGGGAAGTGGAGGGCATGGCCAAGTGGAGGCTGTGGCTAGTGTGACCTGCTCTGAGCTCAGTACTGGGAGTAGGGACTAGGTTAGAGGTTGGTTCTTGGAGTAGAACTTATAATGTCCTGGAACAGCGGGGTCAGCAATGGCAGAAAAGAGAGAAAATCAGCAGCAGTTTGGGAAATCTTCCTGGAGGCGGAGGGTTCTAGTTGTCCTTCGTGGAGGCCCCCCAGCCCCATCCTTTTGTCCACAGGTCCCGGCCCCAGCTGAGGTGTCTACAGTCTGTGAACAAAATAACTTCAACGTGGCTCATGGGCTGGCATGGTCATTTTATGTCGGGTATCTGAAGCTGATCCTGCCAGGTGGGCCATAGTCTATGTCCCCATTTCTAGATCTATGAGACACACAGACAATAAGACATATAGTTTCCAGAACTCGGTATATTTTTCAAAGGATTTTCATGTCTAACAAATCATTTCATTCCCAAAGCAATCCTGTAGGCATGAAGAATGTTGTTATTATGTCTGGTTTACAGGAAGAAATATTAGATGACTTGTCCAAAGTCACCTCTGAATTCTTCCAATAACTATTTACTGCATGCTGTGTGCCCTTCATGTGCATTTTCTCTTTTAATTTACACCCTATGAGGAAGGGATAATCCTCGTTCCTGCTTAAGAGATAAGAAAATTGTGGTTCTGAGAGATAAGGTGACTTGTCCAAAGTCACACAGTTTAGTGAGAGGAGACAGGATTTGAACCCAGGTCTGCCCAGATCTTGGACCCTTGAGCACTCTACTGTGACTCTGTGTTGTCAGCCAAGGCTGGAGTTCTCCCATATCTTGTTGCTTCCTTCCCTCGACACCAGGGCTCCCACTGGGAAATGGCTTGTGCTGGAGGCCTGACTCAGTGCACCTGGGGATACTGGCAATGTCACTTCCCAGGGCTCTGCCTGCCTCTCAGAGCCCTGAACGCTGTGGTGGGAAGGAGTGGGGCCGACAGAAATCTGGATGAAGGACAAGGGAGGGGAGAAAGTGGTGGTGGGAATAGGGGGAGGGGTGGGGAGTGTTTTTGGATGCGCTACCCCTCCTGGCCTTCTAGACAGTACGAGGTGACTGGACCCTCGGTTCTCTTGCACCTACGCACTGAGGGGACCAATGATCCAGGTGGGAGGCAGGGTTAGTGGGAACGACTTCTTGGGCCTCTCCACCTCAGGGCTTCCGGCCCGGATCCATAGTTTCAATCAGTTCCACAACAATATACTACGAAGCGCAGGAAGCCATCGGCTGTACATCCTCTTCCCATTGGACTGTGGGGTGCCTGACAACCTGAACACGGTCGACCCCAACATTCGCTTCCTGAATGAGCTGCCCCGGCAAATCACTGACCGTGCTGGCATCAAGGGCCGGGTTTACACTAACAGCATCTATGAGCTTCTGGAGAACGGGCGGCCGGTGAGTGTGCAGGAAGAAAAGTCCTGCTGGAGAGGGTCGGACCCAGAGCCCCAGAACTCAGGACTCTGGTCAACCACTAATAAAAATTTACTGCCCTTCTCTGAGCCTTAGTTTCCCCAGTGAGTCCCAGGGCTGGGCAAGATTCAATGCTGAATGAGGATAATAAGTAACATTTACTGAGCACTTACGCATGCCAGACGCTCTTCTAGATGCTTCATCTAACCTCAATGAATCCTACCACACTGTGGGGTAGGGACTGTTACGACCTCTACTCTACAGATGAAAAAACTGAGACTCAGCAAACCAGGGAGAAAGTGGACGATTTCAACCTGAATATACCATGCTTTTGACTATAAAGCTGCCTTAAGTAAAGGCTGTGAGAACATCAGATGGATTTCACATGGGTGGGTGGGGAGACCCAGACCAGGGTTGAATCCCAGAGCCTAGCCCCCAGACTTGATTTCAAACTGGAGCAATGACAGCCTAGCTTGGTGGGCCTTGTCCTGGGATCTTAGGAGGAAGATCCATGAAGGGTAAATTTAGCCCAGCCCTGGCCCTGACTTTAAGAGGCGGGTGTCAGAGGCAAAGGCCAACCAGACAGCATAACCCCACCAGGGCAGCACCTCCCAGGACTCCATCTCTACAGACTGAGGGAGTGGTGTCCTTGCAGTGGTACGGGGGTCCAGAATCTGTCTGCCCTGGTTTAGTCTGGTCTTCCTCTCCCCTCCTCCAGGTGGCCACCTGTGTTCTGGAGTACGCTACCCCCTTGAAGACCCTGTTTGCCATGTCACAGGATAGCCGAGCTGGCTTTAGCCGGGAGAATCGACTTGAGCAGGCCAAACTCTTCTGCCAGACGCTTGAGAACATCCTGGCAGATGACCCTGAGTGTCAGAACAACTGTCGCTTAATTGTCTACCAGGGTAAGGGGTAGATAGTTTGGAGGGCAGAGGAGTCAGGGGTTCCAGGAGTCTCCCAGGGGGTCAGAAGGAGATATGATAGCATCATGCCCTGGGCCATCCAAAGTGGTCGTGGCGTTCAAGCCCTGTCCCTTCCTCTCATGAGAGAAGTCCACTTCCCCACACTGGGATGCTCTGTTGCTCTGAGGTCTTTTACTATGGGTAATGGGTGGAGCATGAAGAGGTGGGCTCTAGCAACTCCTCACATCATCAAGGGATGCCAGAGGAAGCAAAAGAGTCCAAGCTAGGAACTAAGAGACTAACGGGCTGCAGCCTCAGCTCTGCCACTCCTTCACTGTGTGATCTCGGGTAGGTCTCTGCCCTTCTCTGAGCATCATCTCTAATAGCAAGAGGGTGGAATTCCACTATCTCTAAAACCACTTCTAGCTCTAGGATTCCATGAAACTCTAACCCCAATGGCTGGGGTGGGGAGGAGGCTTAGGGAGTTGGAGAGGAGGGAGGGTTAAAGGATCTGCTCAGCAAGTCCTCTGGGTATGTTGAAGTGGGAATGTATGAGGTTCTCACCCCACTCCCCACCACCTTCCCTAACCCCATTCTATATCCTGCAGAGGAAAGCAGCTTCTCCCTGTCACAGGAGATTCTCAGGCACCTGCAGCAGGAGGAAAAGGAGGAGGTTACTGTGGGTAATATGGGGACCTCGGTGGTGCCTGGCTCTTCCACGCTGCCCGAGGAGCACGAGCTCCTCATCAGTGAAATGGATCCGCCTCTCCCGCTCCGCACAGATAACTTCTGAGGCTCAAGGTCACCTTGCCTGAGCCCCTTAGTGATCCCCAAGACTCTCTGGATTGCGGGCTTTCTTTAGGGGCTAGATGCCCAGAAAAGCCATTTCCTCCCACAGAAGGTAGAGGGACTCATCTCAAGATGAGTCCTATGACCTTGGGCAAGTTTTACCTGAGGCTCAATGTCCTCATCTATGAAATGGGATCATAATCATTGCTCTACCTACCTCACAGGGTTGTTGTGAGGACTATGATGGTATGGAAGTTTCTTATAAACTCGGATTGCCAGGTAAACTTAAAGAATGTGCCAGGTGTCTTCCATTGGACCCTCCAGACCTACTGTCCACCCCTCTCTGCCTCGTCTGCCCTAGGATGGCATCAACAGACTCCCTTGCCCCTTGGCTTCTGGTTATGTTTGGTCTGCGGGAAACCCCAGTGGGAGAATGGAGGAAAGGAGGAGAATGAGGTTAGAGTATTTATTTCCCCAGCAGCCTCCCTGTGGTGTCAAGGTCACTGTGAACTCTCTGCATCTCTTGACCAGACCCACTCAGGAATCCTGTCTCTCTCCAGGTCTGGTGAACTGCTTCCTCCCCTGGCCCCTTCAGGCCTAACAGTGGTACTGGCTCCCCACCGATGCTCATCCTCTAGTACTCACTCTCGATTTTGATTTCCTTATACCTGCCCTTTCCAAATGGTCCCCCTTTAAAACACTCTTCAGATTACACATTTGACTGTGCCATCTTTCTCTGGCTGGACTCACTGATACAAGCTATTGGCATTTATTATCTGTTGTGTCCAAATCGGCTTGCATAGACGTGCTTCCTTATACCCCTCCTCATCCTGGTACAGGGCGGGGGAGGGGGGGTGAGTATCATTTCAGTGTAGACAGAGCCCACCAGGCAGGCTGAGGGCAGAGAGCTGGGCAGCTCCTCCACTCCACCTGCCTTTTCAGTGAGTGTCCTTGTATCCAGTGGGAGGCTTGGGGAGCAGGTAGGGACCAGGGGCTGCCTGCGGGAGCACACAGATGCCATGAGGGTACACTGCTGTGTCCTGGGCAAGGGGTTGTTCAAAGAAGCAGGGCCACTGAGTAAACATCCCGGATGAGAGTGCCTGCAAAGGGATAAAGGGGGAAGAGGGTTTGTGTGAGGAGGTGGGACATACTCTGGGGGACCTTGAACAACACAGCCAGCCATACCTTATGCTATTGCTGTTAGAATTGAAGTACTGCAAAGACACTATGGTGGCAAATTTGCCCCTGTTTAGAAAGGGAGGTGGCCCATTTCTACCAGTTCCATTCATCCCACCCAGAACTTGTTCCCTCCCTCCTTCCTACCTTTGTTTTTGTCGCAAATGTTCAATATGCACATCTGAGTACAGCATGCTGTGGAAAAAGCTTCCACACATAGACACACATTTGCCAGAAGAAACTGACTGCCCCTAAGGATGAAAGAGCCAAGAGAGTGAAGGGGAAACAGTCCTTTCCTCTCCCTAGCTGTCCCAGCCATTCTGTTCTCAAGGCCCGAGGATCCTCCAACATTACACCAGTCACTCCTACACCTAGAAACCAGAATCAAGAGCCTCCCCAACGTGACTTCCCCCACCCATCCAGACCCCAACACAGTGCTCAGACTGTGGAATCTGACAGTCTCAGGTTCAAATTCTGCTCCACCTCAGTACATGTGTCCACCTGGGTGTCTGAATATCCCCAGCTGTAAATGGGAATAGCAGCAGCTCCTCTTCCCAAGGTTGTTATGAGGAGTGAACAGTATAATTTCTGCAGGCCCATGGAGGAAGCCAGTGCCCAGCACGTGGCTGGCCTTCAAGAAGGAGCACCTATCAACATTATAGCTGCCTCTCATCAGCGCAAAGGTGGCAAGCCAGTCCTCTGCACATACTACAATCTCTGCCTCTGTCCCTCTATCTTCCGTTATTTCCAAGCCTCACTGACTGTGCTGGGGTCTCACCGAGGGCAATCCTCAGGGTTTACTTGTTGCCCTCAGGTGTTTCCCTGGGCAAAGCACCCAGAGGTCCCTCCATAAATGTCTGTCTACATGTTCTTGATTGCACAAGAATGAAGCTCAGAGGTATCAGGGGAAGGGGTGCCTTGCCAAGGAGCCACTGGGAGGCTCAGCTCTGCTTTCCTGGCCTCCTGCATCTTCCCAACCTCCATGTCTCTCCCCTGTAGGCCTTCTCCCCACTCCTTTCTTCCCCTAGACAAGCTCCATTAAGCTCCCTTTCTTTTCCTGTTTTCCCACCAGCCAGAAGGTTCTAGATTTGGGAAATTTCCTGGGGTAGATTCTAGGCTAATTCCAACAGGCCCATGCACACAGAAAGTGGGAGGTAATGAGAACTCCTAAATGTCCCCCATCTCATCATGGGAAGGCAAGACAGTCTCGCCCCAAGATAGTGGGGGCCATTAAAAAACAATTTGGGGAGCTATAATTGATGCTTGGGGCTTTGCAAGGGCCTTGAAAATTGTTATCAAGTCCTGGGCCCTGATAGCCAAAGGGATGTCCCCCAGTCAGTGAAGGGCAACAGATTTTCCTTCCTTTCCTGAGTCCCAGAGAAGGCAGAGCCCTGGGCTGTTTGCCTTGGCACTTCCTGACTGACCCTCACAGGACCTGGGGGCTGGAGAAGCAGGGCCTCTCTAGGGAGCCTCTGACATCCCTGCACAGGGGTAGGGTAGATGGTAGAATCTTCCAAGCTGGACTTACCTTGAAACCCAAAGGAGAGGAGATTAGGAGTGTAAGGAGGGGTAGGACTCAGAGAAGGAGGTTCAGCGGTCTGGTGGTCCCTGAAGAGGAGGGAGTAGCTTTGTAAGGGTGGCCTTGGGCACTGGGAATGCTCACAGCAGCATGTGCCTGGGCAGGGCCCTCAAGCTTCCTTTATTTCCCCTGTCCACACCAAGGCGTTCTCTGTATTCTGTCGAGAGGGCAGCTCCAGCTTAGTCCACGTGTGCATCTCCAAAGCTCTGGTGCTCAGGCCCCAATTTGCTTCTGCCCTAATTCTCTGTCCAGTTTCTTGCTCTGAGCCAGGTCAGGCCTACTTTCCAAAGTCTCCCTTCTACAGATATGTGACTTCATCGATGCTGAGCCTAGGCCCATCTGACACAAGGCAGGAGCCAGAGACAGGAGGGCCCTGTTGGGTGTCTTCATGAATGTCCTGGGAGCTCAGCACTCGCCAGTGGATGAGGTAGATGCCACCCTCTGGCTTTGGGGCTGGTGGCTCTGTGGAAAGAGTGGCACGGCCCTGGTGTAGACTTGGCCCAAAGTGGACTGCCCCCACGATGCAGACTGCCAGCAGGACAAAGATAGCGATGATGACAGTGAGCAGAGGCAGCCCATCTTCTCGAGGTGGTGCCCAGGCCCCACTCAGCACCTCAGGGAGCTGCTTCTGGGTCTCCTGCCCCCCTGAGCCATTCACAGCTGCAGAAGGCCAGGGATAGCGGTCAGCCTAGGAGGGGAGTGGCAGAGAAAGAAGGTGACATGGGCATGAACACACAGGAAAAGACCAAAATAGAGAGAGACACCCACAGGGAACTGAAAGAGAGAGGCAGAGAACCTCAGGGGGAGAGAGAGAGGAACAGAGACAAAGAAAGAGAGAGACAGAGTAAAGACATGGAGAGAAAGACAACAGAGAGACAGAGAAACATAGAGATAAATACACACATAGCAACAGAGAGAATAAAAGAAAAAGACCGACAGAGGGAATATGGGGAGAAAGAAAGATACAAAGAGAAAAAGAGAGATAAAGAGAAAGCAGTGAAGATAGAGACAGAGACAGAGAAAAAAGAAACAGAGATTGGGAGACAAAGTTGTTCAGAAAAGGACAAAGAGGGGCTTCATTACAGTCTGGCATATAGAGTTTGGTCCTGCAAGTCCCCTCCCACAGCCCTCACTTCCCAGATCTCCTAATTCCTAAATGGAGCTTGTGTCCTGGGTCCTCAGGAATCTTAGCACACTATGGGCTGCTGTCTCACGTCCTGGACAATGGGCAGTGAGCAACTGCTTCTTAAAGTCCTGAGAAAAGGGAGTCATTGTGTTCAGCATCTTAGGTTCCCACTATGCACATAGAAGAGGGGCAGAGTGGGGGGAAGAAAAAGAGGAAGAGGAAACAGGAACCCCAGAAATTTGACAAGTGGGATACCTCATCCATAATATCCCCCCAGGTCTCAGGATCAGGTTCAGGGGCCTAGAAGGGAGAGGGTGCCCAGTGTGGATTCCTGGCTCTGCCCAGCACAGATAGAGGAGATGCCAGGTGCCATGACAGTTTCGACCTCTTTCAGGGTCCCAGGGTTCTGCCTAAAGCTGGAGGTCATGACCCCTACCTCTCTCTGTCTCCACCCTGCTAAGTGTAGGGTTATAGGGGGTTGGCTGTGAAGATAGCAACCCTCCAAACAATAAACCCAGAGCTGGCAAGGTCATCACAGGCTCAAGAAACTTTTCTTTCTAGTCTCACGGTCCCCAGTTGGACCATCAGAAGCAGACCCTTTGGAGTGGAGCCTCTCCCTTAACTCTGAGCCTGCAGCCTGGCCCTTCTGATAGGTAGGCATTTGGGGTCCAGGAAAGGCTGTCCAGGACAAACCCACTCCCTATAGTCTCTCAGCCACACTGTTCACCCCGTCCCATCCTCAACACATTAGAATATAGAAAGCCCAACACCCCCACCCCACTCCTCCACCTCCCGCCCCGGAAACTCTGAGGCTTTCTGGGGCCCAGGCCACAGAGCTCCCAGGCAGGGAGTGGGTGGGGAAGCAGCTCCGGATGTGCCCGGAAAAGGAAGCACAGGCTGGTGAGAGGCAAGGGGCCCCTGCAGGGGGTCGGGCCAGCCTGGCAGGAGGGTGTGAGGGGAGAGTCTACCTGGTGCATTGTCTCCCCGGCGCAAGACTCCCTCAAGACTGGTGGCCAGGTGAGCAAAGGAGAGCCTGCCACCCCAGCTCAGCCCCTACCAGGAGCTGCCACGTCCTATGGAGCTCACAGGGCACACACCCTCTGCACACACACTGTCAACGCTCTCTCCCTCACTTTCACTTCCTTGAACATAGGGACTCTGATAGTACCTTGAGCTCACTTCTTGGCACCTCCTTTCATGCCCCTAGCAGCTTCTGCCTGCCCACTCCTCCTCCACCCGATCTCAGACACTTGGACATTGTCCCTACCCAGCCCCACCACCCACCAGGACACACTGATTCCCCACCCCAACCGATTTCCTGTGGTACCAAGCTTTGATTGACTTTTAAACGCAATATCTCAAGCACACTGGAAATAGTAGACTATAATATACCAAATCTCTCTGGCCCAACTACCAGCTCTGTCCATCTCAATAGTTTGTCACATGTATTTCAAAAAATGTTTTAAGAACTAAAATGCTACAAATAAAATAGAAGCCCCACTCCCAGATCTCTCCCTTTTCTCACCCCACGGATAAGCATCTTTTTTAATTTGATGTTTATCATTCCTATGAAAGGCATTCTTTTCTCTTTGGGTTTTTTTCCTTTTTTGGTTGTTACAAATATGAATTCTGTATGTCTCTGTATTTGTTGAAATGCAACTTCATTTGAGAATGTGTGTGTTTTGATATGTCTAAGTCACATTAAACTGGAGACAGTTTATAAAGGATAATTAAAAAAAATTTTTTTTAATCCTCACCTGAGGCTATTTTTCTATTTATCTTCAGCAGACTGGGAGGGAAAGAGAGAGAGAGAAAAGGAGACAGAGAGAAACATCGACATGAGAGGGACACATCGACTGGTTGCCTCCCGCACAACCCCAACCAGGGACAAACCTGCAACCGAGGTACATGCCCTTGGCTGGAATTGAACCTGCGACTCATTGGTCTGCGGGCTGATGCTTTACCGCTGAGCCAAATCAGCCAGGGCTATAAAGGATACTTTTTTGTCCCAGCTAACTCCATGGAACCAGCCATCCCTCATTCTGTCACTTGTGTACACATCACCCTCCCTTCCAGTCCGGAGACCAAGAGACCTCCAGCAACTCCCTTACCCAGTGGCTTGATCCCCATTCCTTGGCTCTCAGCCAAGCTGCTCTACACTCTAACATTCAGGAACTCCACTCAGACCTCCACGCTCACTTAAGCCCAGGTCACTGGGCTGCTGACCTCACCTGCAAAGTGAGTGAGACCAGTGGCTGGCTGGAAGCCAACTAGGAGACTGGTCCCTCCCAATGTGATCAAAGGCTATGGTCATTCTCTACCTCCCACCTTGGACCACTTAGACATCAGCCAGAGGGGATCTGGATCCTGCCACAGTCCAGAGCTTCAGCCTACTATTTGCCTCCTCAAGACAATGTCCCATTGCTCTCACAGGCACTGCCACTGGGGCTCCAGTCCTCGAGTCCAAAAACCCCATTTCTGATCCTTCTGATGGCTAATTTTTCCTTCCCCTCCCTCATCAGTTCGGGATTTCTCTCCTAAAGCGCTTGAGAAAGGATAAGGAGGTGGCACTTTAGGGACCAGATGATGATGATGATGATGATGATGATTATTATTATTATTATTATTATTATATTTATCCTCACCCGAGCATATGTTTTCATTGATTTTAGAGAGAGAGGAAGGGAGAGGGAGAAAGAGAAACATCAATCGGTTGCTTCCCCTATGCACCCTGACTGGGATCAGTTGCCTCCTTTATGCACCCTGTTCGGGGCTCGAACCCGAAACCTGGTATGTGTCCTGACCGGGAATCAAACCAATGACCTTCTGGTGTACAGGACAATGCTCCAACCAAGTCACACCAGCCAGGGCAGGGACCAGATTATTGTCCCAGCCTTCTCTCACTCTCCCATCTCCATGCTCACTCTTGTGAGCTGCCCTTCCCCCATTCCCACCATCTAAACATTAACCATCTTTTATGGCTTAGTTCAAGTGTTACCTCCTCCAGGAATGTATTCTTCAGCCCACTATACTGAAGTAGATTTCTCTTTTCCTTAAACCCTGTACAGTATGTTTCTTACCTTGCTCCTGACATTTGTCTCACTTTGTCTTATGTTACAGGTGTGTGGGGGCTCATTTTTCTTCCTAGCCTGTGAACACCATCAAGGCATTCCTGTCTGTGTCCCAGACTCTATTATAGTAACTGGTACTACACACAGGTGCTGGACAAGAGTTTGCTGAATAGAACCAGGACCTGGACAAACTCCCCATCCCTGTCCTGTCCTTAATACTGGAGGCTTGTGAGGAGACCCTTCACCTGTGGGAAGTTACTTCTGAGCCACAGGTGTTCACTGACTCCCTCCCTCTGTCTCTTTTTGGCTTTTTGCTGTCATGTGGCCTCTTAGGTGGGTGCAGGGGGTTAAAATGATTAAGAATCTGCTCTTATTTCACAAAGAAGAAAAGTCCTGGCTTTCAAGGTGTGAGCCCTGGGACCAAAGATGAAAAGAATTTGGGGTCCTCCCCGCCATCACCCCTCCAGGCTGGAGTTCCCAGAACTCACTTCTGTATACTTGGGTCACAGCTCTTTTCCAGTTCCCCAGGGGCGGTGGAAGTGGTCCTGTCGGCCTAAGTAAGGCAAAGAACAGTCCGTCTTCCCTCACTCTGTCTCCACAGAAGGCAGCCAGGGTTAGGATTCTGCAAGGAAGCCGAGAGAGAAGGACTTGTGGGAACGTACTGAGCAGGCCAGCGGGAGGATGCCATGATAGGGAGCCGCTGAGAGCTGGCTGACTTCCAGGGCTCATCTTAAGCTCTGCGTCACTGGAGTAAGCCAAGAGCAAGGGTGGCCCGTTTCAGCCACACCCTACTTCCAGCCTTCTTACTACAGGCTGTAGGTTTGTAAGGGGTGTGCGATTTGTGGGGTAATAAAAATGTTCCAAAATTGTTTGTGGGGATGGTTACACAAGTCTCTAAATATACTAAAAGTCACTGAATTGTAATGGGTAAATTATATAATATGTGTCTTAGCCCATTCAGGCTGCTAGACCAAAATACCATGAACTGGGTGGTTTTTGGACAACAGAAATTTTTTTCTCATACTTCTGGAGGCTGGGAAGTTCAAGATCAAGACACCAACACATTTGGTCTCTGACGAGAACCCACTTCCCGGTTCACAGATCAGTGCCTTCTTACTGTGTCCTCACATGGCAGAATGGGCAAGCTAGCTCTTTGGGGCCTCTTTTTTTTTTTTTTAATCCTCACCCAAGGATGTTTTTATTGATTTTGAGAGACACGGAAGGGGAAGAGAGAGAGAAACATTGATGTGAGAGAGAAACATCTATAAATTGCCTCCCAAATGTGCCCTGACTGGGGATTGAAACTGCAACCTAGGTATGTGCCCTGACCAGGAATGGAACCCGAAACCTTTTGGTGTTTGGGGTGATGCTCCAACCAACTCAGCCACCTGGCCATGGCCCCATTTGCACTTCTTCTTATTATTATTTTTAAACTTTTTCTTTATTGATTTTAGAGAGAGAGGAAGGGAGAGGGAGAGAAAGACAGAAACATCAATGAGAGAGAACACTGATTGGCTGCCTCCTGCATGCTCCCCACTGGGGATCGCGCCCACAACCTGGGCATGTGCCCTGACCGGTAATCGAACCTGCGACCTCTTGGTGCATCAGTCGACACTCAACCATTGAACCACACCAGCCAGGAGCATTTGCACTTCTTTATTATTTTTTTTTATCCTCACCCGAGGACATTTTTCCATTTTTTGTTCAGATAGAGTGGGAGGGAGAGAGAGGAAGAGAGAGAGAGAGAGAGAAACATCGACGTGAAAGGGACACATCGAGTGGCTGCCTCCCGCACAACCAACCAGGGCCGGGGACAAATTGCATACGAGGTACATGCCCTTAGCGGGAACCGAACTTGGGTCTCTCTGGACCGCAGGCCGACGCTCTAACCGCTGAGCCAAACCAGCCAGGGCATATTTGCACTTCTTAATCCCTTCACTTTTTTCACCCAGACCCCTCAAACCTTCTCCCGTCTGGCAACGAACAGTTTGTTCTCAGTATGTATCATAGATCTCAGTTTCTAAATACCAATAAAAGAAAGTAGGGCTCCTTGGAGAAATAGCTGATTACAGGGCTGGGGCTGGTAAAGCATGAGATGAACCTGGAATATATTATGCCAGAAAGTAGGGAAGTGTCCAAAGAAGACAGAGACATGTTAAAAGGACACAGAGCCAGCCAAAGGGGTTCCCAGTGACCAAAATGGGGACAACTTGAGCATCAAAATAATAAATGATTGTAATATGTAATATTCATATAGTTACAAAGTATTTCTCCACAAAATGCTTATTAATTACAAAGTGGAAAAGAGGCCCTGGCCGGTTTGGCTCAGCGGTAGAGCGTCGGACCACAGACTGAAGAGTCACGGGTTTGATTCTGGTCAAGGGCACGTACCTCGGGTGGTGTTCATCCCAGGCCCTGGTCAGGGTTGTGCAGGAGACAGCCAATCCATGTGTCTCTCTCACGTCGATGTTTCTCTCTCTCCCTCTCTCCCACTCTATCTGAAGATAAAAATGGAAAAAAGTATCCTCGGGTGAGGATTAAAAAAAAAAGACAAAGTGGAAAAGAGTAACGCCGAAGTGGAGAAACTGGCTATAGTGTCTGAATGGTGGTCTCCAAAAAGACATGTCCATATATTAATCCTGAGAACCTGTGAATGTTACCTTACTTGGAAAAAGAGTCATTGCAGATGTAACTAAATTAAGGATCTTGGGATGAGGAGGTCACCCTGGATTATCCAGATGGGTACTAGATTCAATGACAAGTGTCCTTAGAAGAGACACACAGAGGAGTAGGTGATATGAAGACAGAGACAGAGATTGAAGTGATGCAGCTACAAACCAAGGAATGCCCAACAGCCATCAGAAGCTGGAAGAGGCAAGGAATGGATTCTTCCTTAGAGTCTTCAGAGGGAGTGTGGTTCTTCCAATACCTTAATTTTGACTTCTGGCCTCCAGAACTATGAAAGAGGGCATTTCTGTTGCTTTAAGTCACCAGTTTATGGTAATTTGTATGCAGCCACAGGAAACTAAGACACTAGCAAACACCATCTTAAGGGAGTGATCAAATGAACATCCTCAGTAATGGAAGCAATCAAAATCACGCACCAGTTGATAGAATGCAAAGAGAGGAACACAGCATTGCTTCTGTGACATCCCCATCAAAGATGCATGACCCAAATCTAATCACAAGGAAATGTCTGACAAACCCAAATAAGGGAGATTCTACAAAATAACTGAACTGTAACCTTTAAAAATGTCAAGGTCATGAAAGTCAAGGAAAGACTGAAGAACTGTTCCAGATTGAAGGAGATAAAAGAGATATGCAATGAATAATTCTGGACTGGACCCTTTTACTGTAAAGGACATTCTTGGGCCCTGGCTGGTGTGGCTCAGTTGGTTGGAGCATCATCCTGTACACCGAAAGGTCACAGGTTCAACTCCTGGTTGCAGTGCTTACAGAAGGCAACAGATCCTGATCAATGTTTCTCTCTTCCTCTCCCTTTCTCTCTCTCTCAAAACATATCCTCAGGTGAGGACTAAAAAATAATAATAAGAGGGAAGGGGTGGGGGGAATGGGAAGAGATTAAACCAAAGAATATATTTTTAAATGCAGATATGCATAATCAATGGATACAGACAACAGTATGATGAAGGCAGGCGGGGTGGGAGTGGGGAAGAGGGTGTCAATGGGGGAAAAAAGGAGAGACATCTGTAATACTTTCTTTTTTTAAATTTATTTATCTTTATTGTGGAAAGTATTACAAATGTCCCTCCTTTTTTCCCCCAATGACACCCTCCTCTCTGCTCCTGCTCCCTCCCCCTGCCTTCACCACACTGTTGTCCATGTCCACTGGTTATGCATATATGCATATAAGTTCTTTGGTTTATCTCTTCCCACCTCCCCTCCCTTCCCTCTAAGGTTTGTCAGTCTATTCCTTACTTCCATGTTTCTGGATCTATTTTGTTCGTCAGCTTATTTTGTTCATTATATTCCACAAATAAATGAGATCATGTGATACTTGTCTTTCTCTGACTGGCTTATTTTGCTTAGCATATTACTCTCCAGGTCCCTCCATGTCATCTCAAAGTGTAAGAGATCTTTCTTTCTTACAGCTGCATAGTATTCCATTGTGTACATGTACCACAGCTTTTTTATCCAGTCATCTACTAATGGCCACTTGGGCTGTTTCCAGATCTTAGCAATTGTAAATAGCGCTGCTATGAACATAGGGGTGCATATATTCTTTCTGATTGGTGTTTCAGGCTTCTTAGGATATATTCCTAGAAGTGGGATCACTGGGTCAAACGGCAGTTCCATTTTTAATTTTTTGAGAAAACACCATATTGTTTTCCATAGTGGCTGCACCAGTCTGCATTCCCACCAGCAGTGTACTAGAGTCCCCTTTTCTTCACATCCTCACCAGCACTTGTTGTTTGATGATTTGTTGATGGTGTAATAATTTCAACAATAAAGATAAATTTTTTAAAAATAATAATAATAAAGAACATTCTTGGGACAATTGTCAAAATTTGAATGGGATTTGAGGATTAGGTGGCATTAATATATCATTATTAGTTTCCTAATTTTGATGGCTGCATTGTGATTATATTGGAGACTGTCCTTGTTTGTAGGAAATACTACAAAAACTTCATGGCTGATGGGGCATTCTGTTGGCAATTTACTCTAAAATGGTTCAAGGAAAAAAGTTCTGTGTAATGTACTTTCTATACATTTGTGATTGTTTCAAAATGAAATATTTATTAAAAATAAAAAATAGCCCTGGCCAGTTTGGCTCAGCGGTTAGAGCATCGGCCTGCAGACCAAAGAGTCCGGAGTTCGATTCTAGCCAGGGGCATGTGCCTCAGTTGTGGTTTGTCCCCAGCCCCGGTTGGGGTCAAGCGTGTGGCAACCAATCGATGTGTCTCTCTCACATCAGTGTTTCTCTCTCCCCCCCCCCCACCCACTCTGTCTAAAGATAAATGGAAAAATATCCTCAGGTGAGGATTAAAAAAATAAATAATAAAGGCCCTGGTTGGTGTTGCTCAGTAGTTAGAGCGTCAGCCAGTGCACTGAGGTGTCTCGGATTTGATTCTCAATCAAGTGTACGTACCTGGGTTGCAGGTTTGACCCCCCGCCCTGGTTGGGAGCCAACCAATGGATGTGTCTCTCTCACATCGATATTTCTCTCCCTCCTTCCCTCCCTTCCACTCTCTCTAAAAATCGATGGGAAAAAATAAGGGACATATATTATCACAGGCTGGAAGGAAATTCACAACAGTGATAATTATATTAAAGAAAGTCGTGTGTAACATTTCTCTGTTCTAAATCTTTACAGTTTAGTTTAATAAATATGTGCTGAGGACCTGCTATATGTCAGGCATTGTGCCAGGTCCTAGGGTACTGGAAAAAGTGACAATGTGTCTACAGGAGAAAGTACTGTGGGACGTGTGCTGTCTGGATGCTAAGGACAGGTGGCTGCTGAAGCACAGGGAAGGCCTGACCCCAAGGTGAGGGGAGGAGCCTGGGGAAGGGATGTTTGAAATGTGGTTCTCTTGTTTTTCTATTAAGAATAACAATAATGAAAGATATTGGGAGTCCCATCAGCACTGGTAGCCCTGAGGAGGGAGAGGAATGTGGAGAATTTAGAGTCTACAGAGCATGGGCGGCTGGTGGGCTGAGCTTTAGGGCTCAATCATGGTCTGAAACAGTATGGGGAGGGACTGAAGTTACATTCCAGGAAAACCTCTGGGTGGTGTGTGGAGGGCCCTGATGTATCCCTCAGAGGAGAAAAGAGGGAGAATGGGGAGGGGGAAGGATGCTTTCACTGGTCTTTGAGCACAGGCCCTGGAGGGGAACGCAGTGGCCCTAGCCCAGGCCACGTGGAGTCTTGGAGCCCAGGGCGCAGCCGTTGATGTTTCAGCCTTACATCCTCATCTGTGCTGTCTGGCTGAACAGGGCCCCTGGAGTTAGTCCCAATCTGTTTCCTTCTATTCTTTGACAGGAAGCTCCTGGAGAGCCAGCCCCCAGCCCCTCCCCCTCCCAGTACTCCCTCTCTCTTCTCCACTATGGACAGAGCCTCCACGGAGCGGCTGCCTGCCCACCACAGACCCAGCTGACATGGGGATTGTCGGAGCAACGCAGCTGTGCTGGGTGATCCTCAGCTTCCTCCTACTCCAAGGTAAGAGGCACTTGCCACTCTCCTTCAGCAGTTCCCTTCCCAGGGCTGGAGCGCCTGTCCCTCCTTCAGGACATACCCCCCACATCTAGCTCTCCATCCAGGGCCCAAGGGAAATTCCAGAGCCTTTTATGAAAGAGATCAGTTGGATTGGGAGGCAGTCATTACCAGGCAAGGGTAAAATAGCATATGGTTAAACCTTTTTTGTGGGAAAATTTCCGGGGTGAACCAGGGCTCCCATAAAGGCTGGTCTCCTGGAAGGTGGGAAGTGACTGTCTTGGTGTGAGATTGAGGCCCAAAAGCTCCTTCCAGGGTGTTCTAGCACGAAATTGTCTGCACCTTGGGCTTTACAGGTGATCTTTTTTCTTCTTCCAAATGGGGAGTAACAACCTGGGAATTCCAAATACTAACTTTAGGCTCACAGCAAGAGGAATTCAAGTTAGATACAAAGAACTATTTGCCAAAGAGGATATACTCAACATCCTCACCCAGGGACCTCGATGAGATGGTCTTCAGCGGAGATAATTTGAAAACACCTCTCGCCCTGGCTGGTTTGGCTCAGTGGTTAGAGTGTCGGCCTGCGGTCCGGAGAGACCCGGGTTCGGTTCCCGCTAAGGGCATGTACCTCGGTTGCAGTTTGTCCCCGGCCCTGGTTGGTTGTGTGGATGGCAGCCACTCGATGTGTCCCTTTCACGTCGATGTTTCTCTCTCTCTCTCTCTCTCTTCCTCTCTCTCCCTCCCACTCTATCTGAACAAAAAATGAAAAAATGTCCTCAGGTGAGGATAAAAAAAAAAAAAAGAAAGAAAACACCTCTCAGGCAGGGCTCTGCTAGCTGATGAGTGGAGAAGCTCATAGGGGGTCCTGTAATTAGGGAGCAGTTGCTGGGAACCATGAGAAATCCAGGAGATTCTGACTCACAGGGCAGCAACTTCCCTTGGTCATTCCTTCCCCACCCCCACCTCACCCTTCATGAGTCTTCTGTGGAAGATTCATGAACCAGTGCTCAAAGCCGCAGAAGAGAGGGCAAGAGTGCTTGGATGGAGAGGAAGGATGTCCTTTCTTGGTGGCGGGTGAGAAGGCCTGAGTACCAGGAGACTCTGCCTCCTGGAGAAGTCAGACATTTCTTTAAAAGTCCATGACCACCCCCACCCCAACCCCCTTCCCAGAGGATAGAGTCACACATTTGATCTGGGGCTGAGGAATAGGCTATTGTAGAAACTGCGGAAATGGCAGAGAAGATTAAAAGGTGAGACTCATGGGGTGGCATTTCCATAGACCTAGGCTTCTCTCAGCTTCCCTACCCACTGCCCTGACCCAGATGAGTGCCAGGACGAGGAATGCCCTGTGTAAACTCCAAGTAAGCCATGTTCACCGCTTGTGTTTCCTAACCTCTTGTCCGATATCTCAGAGCACTTACTGTCTCCTTCATCTTGATGGACTGAGGAATCTTTTTGAGGATATTCAGGCCCACAAAGGGACTTGACCGTGGATACACAAATCAGGGCAAGGCAGACTTGAGACTTGGAGGATTTGAAAGAAGGGGGCACCTTTCAGATGTCTAGCATTTATTGAGCACGGGCTCTCTGTCAGGCACTGTACTTTACATGCATTTTCTTATCCTCACAACCACTTACGAGGTACTAAAATCACTTGCATTTTAACAAAGAGAAAACTAAAGTCCTGGTCAGTAAGTGACAGTCAGGACTTGAACTCATGCCTGTCAGCCTCCAAAATCCATGATTTTAACTACTAAAGTATGCTGCTAAGGAAAATAGGATAGTGGTGGTGGAGGGGTAAGAAAGAGAATCTAACTGGAAATGAAGTAGGTGGGGATTAAGGAGGAGAGACAGGAAGATAAGAAATCCTAGTGGCCAGTGTTCGTTGGTTGTCTGCATGTCCAGTGGTCGGTCAGAGGCACCCTGGCCTGTGAAAACAGATGCTCCCTAAATCCCTCCTCTACTCGGAGAGAAATATGCTGGTGATGAAAAGTTCCAGTAGGGAGAAGGAGCAGAGGACAAAGAGCAGGCTACTGGGACTTGGAGTTTGTGACTTTGGAACTCTTTCCAAGACACTTGTTTTGTTTTTAGATAAATGTGGGGAGGCACTCACTGCGCCCTCCCACTAAAAACTAAAGTCATAACCTTATAGAGCTTACCTGAGATACCTTCACCAACCTATAGGTGTTTTCAGGACAGGCCTTGAATTAAAAGGGTCATTTCCCAGCTGGAAAAAGTCCTCTCTAGCCTGGAGCACCTACAAGTTTTAACTCCCCTCTTGACCTCCCACCCAATGAGGAAATGAAGTTGTCAGAGATGGTGACCTGGAAAAACACAGCATAGCCTAGGGTTTGGGAAAGCGTGGGCTTGGAAACAATTAATTCCACACTATCTGAGTGATAGCCCCACGGAGGAATGCAATGGCTAAGGAAAATAAACAGACCAGCAGGCTGCCACGGGCTGGGTGGGCCCCTGGCCCCCAGCTGCCTCTATTCTCCCACGCCCCAGCTTGGTGCTTCCCTGATGATGAGGGGCTGAGGGAGCAGAGGGCCAGGCCAGTGGTTGCAGTCCCAGTCGGAGTGGAGGGACGGGAACCCAGCTGGGCGGCTCCACTTCCCCACGTTTTCCTTTCACATTGTTCACAGGTTTCAAGAATGATTTCATTGTGGAAAATGAGCAAACACAATCTGACCTCTGAGGTCCCACAGACACAGGGGACACATATATGGGCACACAAACACACACACACATCTGCATAGAGGCTGGCAGGCATACACATGTACTTACGAAACAATCTAATGAAGGCTTCTTACTGGGGCCTTCTAGTAACCTCCTCCCTGGGTTTGGCCAACAACAACCATTACTGAGAAGCCTCTACCTGTGAGAGTAAGTTGATCACTCATTCTAGAGGTTTCCTGCCTCCTGTATATATCTCAGAACTTGCTTCCTGTGTAGGCCCCTACCTCCAGAGGAGGGCGGAGATTAGCCCAGATACCAACCCCAATCCCTAGCTCCATCTTATTCATCACATCTGTCCACCCCCTTCCCTTGGGGCAGGACCAGTATGACAATCTTCACAGGAGAAAATGGATGGTTCAATGGTAGTGCAGTGTCAGCATTAGCCTAGAGACCTGGATGGAGTCTTTGTCTAGACTTGGCAGGTCACTGGCCCAGTGTCCTTGGACATATCACTAGTTTAAACTAACCTTCCCCTGACATTGTGTCAGATTGGTATAAAACCCATGTGGAATTGAAGAGATAGGAAAGGACTCTGGGACACTGAATCATGAGGTGGTGGTGATGGTGCTGTTCAGGCAGGATCTCAGAGGAAGCCAGCCCTGTAAACTAGAGCTATATCCTTTAGCCCTGTGTCAACATGGGAGACTTGAAAAGCCAAAACGCCTCGGTTTATCTGGGGGCTCTGCTGGGCGAGAGACTCACAAAGCTAGTCCATGCATTTTGCTTTCTCTTACAGGCCACAACTCCCAGCCCACGACAATGCAGCCCTCTAGCAATCAGGGTAAGACCAAACACACAGGGCCTCCTCCAGCATTTAGGTCTGGGAGCTTAGTAAGGGTGAGAAGAGTTCTAGGCCCTGTTTTGCACAGATCTCAGGTGATTAAGGGTGGGGCCAGAGCTCTCAGGACATCCAAGACTGAGCTCATCTAGGGACTTTTTTCAGTTTGGCCCAGTCTAACCTGTCTTGAAAGAGGAGAGAAATGGATGGTTGCAGGTGAGGGATGGGGTAGGAAGAAAGACTAGAAAACACCAGCTATAGGGAAGAAGAGGGGGAGACAGAGCAATAGGAGACAACAGACCCTCAGCCTCAGATGATCTGTTTCAGGAGCTTTCAGTCTAAGTCTGACCACACAGCCAACTTCTCCCAACACAGGTGAGTGAGTGTGGTTGCCGAGGGGCTAATCCCTTCCCCCTGCCCAGCCCCCTGCCCAGCCCCCTGCCCAGCCCTTTAGACATGCTTGCAGCCCAAGGGTTCTCATATGAGTTAGAGTGTGGTGTCATCAAACCTGTCCCACCTCCAGCTCCTCCTCTGTCTCTGTTCTTACAGGAGACAGCCCTTCCTCAGAGCACAATAGCCCAAGCCCTCTGTCCAGTACCAGTATCCCAGGTACTTTACAAATTCCATCCAGGGAAGGCCCATTGAGGAAGCAGACACAGTTTTGCTCTAAAGGAGAATACAAACTAGTGGAGGAACAGACAAGTAAATAAGACCACTTCTAATCTGGGGGCCAGGGAAGACATCCCAGAGTGAATGAGCTCCAAAGCCGAGGCCAAAGAAGGAGTTAATCAAATGAAGACTGTGGGGTGAAGGGTGGTAGGGTGTATTCCAGGCAGAGGAAACTGTACAGGTAAAGACCCAGAGGTGAAAGAGAGGATGGCTCCTTCTGGAATTGAAAGCAGTAATGAAAAGAACAATTTTGGACTAAAGAGCCCTCCCTGTGTACATGCTGGTTGAAGCCCTAAGCAGGCCCACACATGCTTCCTAATCCACAGCTGCTCCAGCGAAGGCCTCACAGGTCCCCACAGTACCCAGTAAACATGTGACACCAAGGTCAACCACCATGGATGGTCACTTCCCCTCCCAGCCACAGCAGCACACATCAGGATTTGGTAAGTATCTGGGGCTGGTGGTGAAATACATGGTCATGTCTGGCTGGGTTCCTTCTCCTCTTGCAGTGAGGGGTCTCAAGGTCATGATCCCCATCAGCAGCACCCTGGTCTGGAGAGAATGAGAGAGGTTTGGTGGGGAGTAGAGACAGATACTTGGGTCTGGTTACAACAAAGGTAGAAAGAGTACGGACTCGGGATTGATAAAGTCATAGGGAGAGACAGGGTGGGTTAGGAGAACCCAAAATAATGGAAAGGAAGGCAGAAAAGTTTGGGAAAGGGGTACACACTTCTCAGGGCAGGTTGGTCTTCACCCAGAAGCATGGGAGAAGAGCTGGGTGGGAGTGGTTACCCTTCACCTTGGCCTGCTGTTCATGGCACAGGCACAGGTGTCCCAAGGAGCAGCAGCAGCAGTGGCAGCAGAAGTGGAGGTATGTCCTGTCTGTGCTCACAAACAAAGAGCACAGGACCCTTTCTCTCACCATATCCCTTGGCTCTGGGATTTTTTTCACACTCCCAGACTTATTTATAGGGGGGTGAGGACAAGGAAATGGAACAGCAATCAGGCCTGCAGTACAATGAGTTTAAAAGAGGAAGAGATGGGGGACCATACCACTTTTTAAGAGGGCCAGAAACTTGTGCCCTTTAACTGGCAGGCTGGCTTGTTAGATCAGTGCCTGGGGACAAACATCCGGTGCCCTTCTTTCCTCCCTCTTCAACCCTTGGCAAAATACAGATGGCTCTACCTTGCCTATTCTGTCTCCCTATGTCTGCAGCATAAATGACTTTCCTCTGGGCTCCAAGGGGATGGTGGGAAGAGCATAATGAGGGTAGCATCCTGAACTTTCTGGATTCCTTTGGAACTAGTAGCATGAACAACCAGCAATCTAGTCATGTGATCCCACATCACCCAGTTCTTTTTTTTTTTCTTTATTGATTTTTAAAGAGAGAGGAAGGGAGGGGGAGAGAGAGATAGAAACATCAATGAAAGAGAACATCAATTGGCCACCTCTTGCATGCCCCCCACTGGGGACTTGGCCCACAACCTGGGCATGTACCCTGACCTGGAATCGAACCAGAGACCTCTTGGTGCATGAGTTGATGCTCAACCACTGAGCATCACCCAGTTCTGATCTCCATCCTCATGGGACCTGGTTAGAGGGGCAGTGAGGAAGTCTTTTCAGTAGGGCTTGAGCTCTCTCTGTAGTCCTTTACCTGGAAGAAATGGGAAGGAAGCTAGCTTTCTCTGGTAGGCTGAGTAGTCCCTTCACTGAAGCACCCATCACCATTCCATTTTAGACACCTCTCAAAATGTTACTCCCAAACCAGCCACCATGAGCCTGAGGACAAGAGAAGATTCCACCATTCTGCCCAGCCCCACATCAGAGACGGTGCTCACTGTGGCTGCATTTGGTGAGAGGGAGAAGTTGGGGTGTGGCAGGGGACCCCACTTTTGAACTGACTTAGACTCTGGGTCTGGAAACACAAGTTCAAATCTCACCCATTTGTGCTAGGAGGGTTTGGCTGACAATGAAGGCTTTGGTGGGAAGGAGCCGCCACTGACTCTCTAGTCAGTTCTTCTGGGCTCTGCTAGGTCCCATGTTCTTATGGGAGGATGGGGAAGGGCTGTGGAACCCCCTCTGGCCAGGGCAGCAGGCTGAGCGCTCATTCATTCACCAGAGAAGGGGAATTCAAAATTCTCTTTGTTCTGGAGCCTATCTACATAGCACTTAGCTGGGAAGAGATTTTGAACTCCTATTATCCCCTTTTGTTCCCTTCTCTGCCTCCCCTTCACCCCATCCTGTCCCCTGCTCAGGTGTTATCAGCTTCATTGTCATCCTGGTGGTTGTGGTGATCATCCTGGTCAGTGTGGTCAGTCTAAGGTTTAAGTGTCGGAAGAACAAGGAATCTGAAGGTAACACCTGACCCTCAAGGCCTCCCTTTTCCCCTCTTTGCTGAAGAACCCAGAGCTAGATTCTGGGACTGATACCCAGCCTAGAGTTGAGGGAAGGAATGACACACCAGCACCATTAGATGAAATGGGAGGGTCCATTTGGGTGAACTTTGAGGGGCAGGTTGGGCTTCTGAGAACAGCATGTGACCCCCAACCTGTGCCTTTGGATTTTTATAGATCCACAGAAACCTGGGAGTTCAGGGATATCTGAAAGGTAAGACTGTCAGAGGTGTAAGCAGGAATCATCTATCTGACCTCTCAGTACCCCCTCCAAGAGGGAACCAAAGCTTTCTGCCTTCTACACACACACGGAATCCTGACAGCCTCCACTGAGGCCAGAGCTAGGGGCAGGCAGGATGAGCAGACTTGAAAGGAAGCAATCAGGTGATGGGAATTGGACTGGAACTCTTCAGCCCCAGGGCTAAGCCCCTATTACCCCTTCATGAAAAGAGTGGGAATTCAGACCCTAATATACCCCTTAAATTAGAAGTACTTATTTAAGAAACCACTTATTGAATACCTTGTATGTGCCAAGCCCTGTGGTAGATATTTGGTAATATTATCTCAAATTCTTAGAGCACTTCTTCGAGGCAGATATTACTGCATTTTATACATTTAAAAATGGAGACTTAAGAGAGGCCATAAATTGGACAAGATCACACAAGCAGAAGGTAGTAAAACAAAAATTTTAATACAAGTCTTTTGGGCTTCAAAACATATTCTCATTTCATTATGATCCACCACAAAACAAAGGTCTGTTTCAACAACCCCTACACAGTTCCTTGATGCTCACGTTGCTTCCCACTGCTCCTATCCATAACCCATGTTCCCTTCCTCTTAGCTGTTCTGCAGCCAATGGAGAGAAAGACAGCATCACCCTCATCTCCATGAAGAATATCAACATGAATAACAGCAAAGGATGCTGCTCAGCAGAGAAGGTGCATTTTCCTGGTTCCTTCTTCCCTTCTCCCTCCTCCTCCTTCTTTCAAGCTCTTGTTCCTTAACCAGAAAAGAAATACTTTCAAAGACCCAGGCTCTTCTCTCTTCTTGTCTATTTTACCACTCCCAACAAGCTCGCCCTTCCTCATTAAGTATTTATTTTGCAGGTTCTTTAAAAGCAACCATGGGTCCCTATGAGTCTGAGGATGATGCAGCTGCCCTGTGACTGTAAAGAGGAAGGCGATGGGATCAGTAGAGGCAATAAACCACATATAAATTATTTTATCGTTTCACTCTACTCCCAGATCTAAAGGATACTAAAGTTCCTCCACATCTGGCAGCAAGCTACCACTATGAGAGACTCTTTCCCATATGGACAGCCACTCTAGAAACCCGGCCAGCTCCTCCCACCTTCTCAAAGTCATAGGAAGGAGAAGCCTATAGAGCAAAAGCAAGGAAAATGACAATGTGGATTGGTCCTTTCTACTTGGCATTAAAATTATTTTCTGGCCTGAAGTCTCATTTCTTTTAAGGTCTATGCTCCCATGCATATATATATATATATATATATATATATTTTTTTTTAATCCTCGCCTGAGGATATTTTTCTATTTATCTTCAGATAGAGTGGGAGGGAGAGAGAGACATCGATGTGAGAGGTACACCTTGACTGGCTGCCTCCCGCACGACCTGACCAGGGCCAGGGATGAACCACAATCGAGGTACATGCCCTTGACTGGAATCGAACCCGTGACTCACTGGTCCATGGGCCGATGCTCTAACCACTGAGCCAAACTGGCCAGGGCTCCCATGCATATTTTTTAACAGAACATTCTAGCAGCTCTGGGGCCTCCTTTTCTAGGCAAGGCATGCATGCACGTTTCTGCCCCTGTGAGGACCTGAGTGACCTGGGAGGTGGAGAGAAGTGTTTGTCAGGTGCATCTAGTGTATTAAGTAGGGGTGAGGTGACTGACTAACCTAACCACTCTAATAGAGTGGAGAGAAAAGGAACTATAAACAGTAACCAATCATCACCAGTATAGAAATATTAAATCTGGAAGTGAGAACATGAGAAGCACAATGCATTCTGACTAGGAAACTCCAGTGGTGAGAGCTGGATACTATAAAGGCAAAAGTCTTCTGCCTGCCCCAGGGTAGACATGCCTCACTGTGGTTCTAGCTGTGGGAATAACACGGGGAAGGTGTGAAGCAAAGATAGGTTTATTACTTTAAATATGTTTTATTGCTTTTTTTTTTTTATTCCTCACCCAAGGATATTTTTTCTATTTATCTTCAGATAGAATGGGAGGGAGGAAGAGAGAGAGAGAAACATCGACGTGAGAGGAACACATTGACTGGTTGCGTCCTGCACGACCCCAACCAGGGCCGGGGACCAACTGCAACCGAGGTACATGCCCTTGACTGAATCAAACCCACGACTCTTTGGTCTGTGGGCTGACGCTCTAACCACTAAGCCAAACCTGCCAGGGCTGTTTTTATTGCTTTTAAGAGAAAGGAAGGAAAAGGGAGAAAGGATGAGAGAGAAAAACATCGATGTGAGAAAGAAACATTGAGTAGTTGCCTCCCATATGCAGCCCAACTGGGGATTGAACCCACAACCTGGGTATGTGCTCTGACCAGGAATCGAACCAACGACCTTTTAGTGCATGAGATGATGCTCAACCAACTGAGCCACACCAGCTAGGGCAGGTCTATAACTTTATAAAGCAAAAGCCCACCCACTTTACCCCAATAAGCTTTATTTTTGTGTCCTAAAAATAAAATATCACAAATAAGGTAAAGTAATTTAAAGAGAAGGAGGAAAAGAAAGCAGTTATCTGTTTTCTCAGTAATCTGTGTTTGAAAATAAATTTTGGGAAGAGTCATCTGTGTATGTCTGCATGCAGTGTTTAACTTCATTTTTTTTTTTTTTTTTATCCTCACCCAAGGACATTTTTTCATTTTTTGTTCAGATAGAGTGGGAGGGAGAGAGAGGAAGAGAGAGAGAGAGAAACATTGACGTGAAAGGGACACATCGAGTGGCTGCCACCCGCACGACCAACCAGGGCCGGGGACAAACTGCAACCGAGGTACATGCCCTTAGCGGGAACTGAACCCGGGTCTCTCCGGACTGCAGGCCGACGCTCTAACCACTGAGCCAAACCGGCCAGGGCCAGTGTTTAACTTTATAAGCATCTGCTAACTGGCAGTTTAGAACACAGGGAGAACATAGATTACCCATTTTGAAGCCACAATATGCTATTTTCTTCTGGATTTAGATCTGCAGGTGATATGAGAAAGAAAGCCTAGAACAAAAAGTTTCACTTTTACCCTGGCTGGTATGGCTCAGTAGTTAGAGTGTCAGCCCTGGCACCGAAGGATCTCAGGTTGGATTCCCAGTCAAAGGCACAAACCTGGGTTGCAGGTTCAATCCCTGGTCCCAGTTGGGGCACATGTGGGAGGCAGCCAATCGATGTGTCCCTCTCACATCAATGTTTCTCTCTCTCTTTCTCTCCCCTGCCCTTTCCCCACTCCCTTCCACTTTCTCTTTAAAAAAAAAAAATCAATGGAAAAAATATCCTTGGGTGAGGATTAAAAAAAAGTTTCACTTTCTCCGTCTCATTGAAACAATTCAAGTGTACTAAAGAAACTTGGGCCCTGGCCGGTTTGGCTCAGCGGTTAGAGCGTCGGCCTGCCGTCCAGCTAGACCCGGGTTCAGTTCCCGCTAAGGGCATGTACTTCGGTTGCAGTTTGTCCCCGGCCCTGGTTGGTCGTGCGGGTGGCAGACACTCGATGTGTCCCTTTCACGTCGATGTTTCTCTCTCTCTCTCTCCCTCCCACTCTATCTGAACAAAAAATGAAAAAAAAAAAAAAAAGAAACGTGGTGGATTCTAAAACCCTCTTGGAAAGGGCCTGTAGCTTGCTCATGTCTGTAGCTCTTATGTTCTACATTGTGCCCAGCATATCAGAGGTGATGAACACTGGCTCTTGAGTGCAGGAAATCTAATCACAAGGCTAGGCTCTGCCATAGACTCACAGCTTGAATTTGGCGAAATCACTCCCATCTCTGAGCCTGTTTTCTTTTTTTTTTTTATCCTCACCCGAGGACATTTTTTCATTTTTTGTTCAGATAGAGTGGGAGGGAGAGAGAGGAAGAGAGAGAGAGAGAAACATCGATGTGAAAGTGACACATCAAGTGGCTGCCACCCGCACGACCAACCAGGGCCGGGGACAAACCGCAACCGAAGCACATGCCCCTAGCGGGAACCGAACCCGGGTCTCTCTGGACCGCAGGCCGACGCTCTAACCGCTGAGCCAAACCGGCCAGGGCTGAGCCTGTTTTCTTTTAAAGTGAGGTGGCCGGACTACTTGCCTTTCCTGACTTTTCTGGTTCTTATATTCTAAAGTCCTATAAAGTCTAGATGTAGGAAAAAGTTAATCTTTTGAGTAGATGTCGCTCTGGGTGGGAGCCAGAGACAAGTCTTAGGTGACTCTGGGCAAGTCTTTCACACTCTCTATACTTAGATTTCCCTGTGTATTCATGTGTATAAAGGGAAGAATGATCCTTACCTGGACCTGTCTACCTCATAGGCTACTTAGGAGGTAAATGTGGACATACTTGGGAAGTAAAAGTACTAGTTGCCAATTGTAGCAGAAAACATGAAGTACCGCTGCCTGGATCCCACACATCAGGATCATGGCCCTTGTTCCCCTACTGCTGGAAGTGTTGGCTGCTAAGGCCTCATAGCTGGTTGATGGGAGTGAGTATGGAGATGAAGACCTGGACCTCTTGCCTCAATTCCTCCCTCTGCCCCAGTCCTGCCTCTCTTACATCTCATAGATGTTCTCAGAAGCACTCCCCAATAAACCATCAGCATGCAAATTTCAGTGTCTCAGAGTCTATTTCCTGGAGTACCCAACCTATGACAGCAATACTACAGCATTCCTAAAAAATAATTCAGATATATTTTATCTGAACCACACTGCAACTAGCACATGACTTCCTAGCCAGTTCCAGTACAAAAATCCATCACTGGGATAGAACTCTCCAGGTGACATAACAATATCTAGAAGTACTGGATTCCGTTTCAGTGTTATTCTGACTGCCATGGGCACTTAGTTCAGCTGCTTATCAAACTGGGGTAATTAGGTCAGGGACATGGATTTCACTCAGTTAATGTCTCCATTATAAGGCCACAAACTTCCACCTGACTCTGGACAATGTCCTGCAAATATGAGCTATTAGTCATAAGGTATTATATGTGGGGGATAAGGGGTGAACTGGTATTAATGAGATTGAAAGGGTTTTGTTTTGTTTTTGTTAATCCTCACCCAAGGATATTTTTCCATTGATTTTTGCAGATAGAGTGGGAGGGAGGGAGAGAGAGAGAGAGAGAGAGAAACATCAATGTGAGAGCGACACATCGATTGGTTGCATCCTGCACAACCCCGACCGGGGCTGGGGAGCAAACCTGCAACCAAGGTACATGCCCTTGACCGGAAATCAAACCCACTATGGTCCACAAGCCATCGCTCTAACCACTGAGCAAAACTGGCCAGGGCAGATTGAAAGGTTTTTACCCTGAAACTGACACTGCAGTACCACATTAGCCATGTTGATATTCTGGTTGTTAAATAACTATCCTTTAGGAAGGGTTCGAGGATGAACTCACTTAATGCTGAATTCTGCTCTCTAGCAAACTGTATGAGAGGGGGTTCTGCTGGAAGATCCCACTATTTATGCAAAAACAAGACCCCACCTCTGACAGGAAATCTGAGTGCAGCCTTCTGCAGCCCCTGAAGCTTCCCTGAGACCATATCTTTTCCTTGATGTCTAGACAACAGGATGGTGGTCATTTACAAAACAGCTTCCTCCCTTTTCTAACACAGGACTACATGGTCCCAAAGCAGGAATAGGTGGTGGGGGTAGTATGGTTGCTGTAGTGTCCTTCTTTCACTTCTTCCCACATCCTATGGGAGGGCAACCAGCAAACTAGCTCGGGTGCATAGTCCCAGTTGGACAGAGGTTCATTTACTCAGTATCTTTCTTCCAGGCCTGGATGGGGCAGCATCTCAATCATACAGGGCACAAGGCAAACCTCAGTATCACCAGCAAAAATTCACTACAGTTCAACAACATTTCTAAAAGTAAGTAGAGAAAACAGATAGAAATCTCAGGCTGGCTCTAGGTAAAATAGTTTCGTGTACAAAAAAATCACGGCAGGCCTCCTTGGCCTAGTTCCCGTACACAATTTCCCAAAGCCAGGCTGGTACTACTTAATTCTATTTGAATCTGCTAGAAAATATTGTGTGTCTCTGCTCAGCAGTACCCCCCTGGATTTGTGGATGGTCTTTCTCACTTCTTTGAACTTCTTTCTACACCTACCTTCTTATCTTTGTAAACTGCCTTAGAGAGCCCAATTTCCCTTCCCTTACAGAGATTTTCAACCTGTGGGTTGCGACCCCTTTGGGGGGTCAAACGACCCTTTCACAGGGGTTGTCTAAGACATAACAGTAGCAAAATTACAGTTATGAAGTAGCAACGAAAATAATTTTATGGTTGGGGGTCACCACAACATGAGAAACTATATTAAAGGGTCAAGGCATTAGGAAGGTTGAGAACCACTGCCTTAGATCCTTCCCGCTCTTCCTGCTGTTACTTTCCCCTGACACCACCATCCTCAACCCTCTAAACCCACAGCTTCCTCTTACCAAACACAGAGATTGAATTTGACAGTGGGAATTATTTTGTTGAGTGGTTGATGTGCTTAAACAAAAACTGGCACAAAAATGTTCTAAATGGCCCAGCCGGTGTGGCTCAGTGATTGAGCATCAACCCATGCACCAAGAGGTCACCGGTTTGATTCCCAGTCAGGGCACATGCCCAGGTTGTGGGCCCAATCCCCAGTGGGGGACATGCAGGAGGCGGCCAATCGATGTTCTCTCTCATTGATGTTTCTATCTCTCTCTCCTTCTCCCTTCCTCTTTCTCTAAAATCAATAAAGAAAAAAAATTTTTTTTTAATGTTGGGGTTTGGAGTTCTAAGTTAGTCCTGGTGATAGAGTTTGAAAAATTCATCCAGTGATAGTTGAGGTGTCAATGAGCTGAAGGGTACATTTACATGGCAATATCTGAGAAGACTGCAATGCTGAACTTTCTTTTTTTCTTTCTCTTTCTTTCTTTCTTTCTTTCTTTCTTTCTTTCTTTTTTTTTACTGAGCTAGAGTAAATGAATCATCTAGAAAAGAAGGGAGGAGTGAGGTTTCAGAGAATGATGGGAAAGGCTGTTGAGGTACTTACTATACAGTTCCAAGAGGCCCCAGTTTCCCAAATCTTGTCCAGCATTCTTGAACCTGGACTCTACTCCTAAGAAGCCCCATAATTCATAGCATGGCTTTTCAATCCAATCCCACTCTCAACCAGATACCTCTAACTTCATGCTACTATGACATCTCTGAGTACCTCTAGACCTTAGCCCTGTGCCCCTGGACTCCAAGGCACACCCCACTTTTCCCTGTCCATCTTCTAGAGCAATCTGTCTAGTCTCCCAAAACCACCTAAGAGATGTCCCTGATCAGGTCCCTCGTCTACAGAGCATGAGTGGCTTCTTCAGAACCCAGCCCTCTGTGAGCGTACTGATGCGCATGTATCCCAGGGTCTTGACTACAGGGAAGGAATGGAACTGTATACTATTGAAGACTTGTTCCTTTCAATTTGTGCCCAGGGCTGTACATCTTCCCACCCCACCCCAACTGTCTAAGTAGCTACTGGTTGATACCATAATTGACATAACTGATTTGGTCTTCCTGGATAAGATCGCAACGAATTCCAGGTAATTTTTTGTTTGGGGGTGACCATGATCATTTTTCACTTTTGCAGATCTGATCTTTGGCCATCTCAACTCACCTGCAAGCATAAGTCAGTAAGGACACTGTACCATCTACCTATGAAGAACTGGTTTTATTCTTTGCTAAAAGGCTCCATGCAAACCTGAATGAGGGAAAATAGGAATATTTCTTCATTTTCTTTTTACTAATCTTTTAAGGCCTGGTCCTTCAGATAAAGGAATGGGCCAAGGAAACTACTTAAGTGAAAGAAAGGAGAAAGGTCTCAGAAGGATCCTGGAGTAGGATGGAATGAAGGATAAGGAACAGCAAAGATAGGGGCTCTAACGCTGGCTCCAATATGTACTTGCCCTTTTCTTCTTTCTCTACCCCTGACCTCTAGTGGTCCCTCTAATGATGCTATGCCTGGAGAGCTGGGGGAGGAGGGGGCAGACCCATACTGCCCTCTAACCACATAAATCTACCTCACTTTTCTACTTTTTGTGGCTCTTAAATTCTCAGGGTTGGTTTCAGCATCCCCCAAATCTGTCTCTGAATCTCCAACAAGCATTAGTGTATATTTGTTTTGTGTTGTGTTGTTTTGTTGTTGTTGTTCTCTCAGAGAGAGAGAGAGAGAGAGAGAGAGAGAGAGAGAGATGGATTTTTTGTTCCACTTTCCATTCATTTATGTATTCATTGGTATGAGTCTTGTATGTGCCCTGATCTGGGATAGAACTCGCAACCTTGGCGTATCTGGACACCTCTCTAACCGACTGAGCTACCCGGCCAGGGGGCATTAGTGTATATTTTAACATGACATCCCTGAGGAGAAAACAGTCATACTGTCTCGCTCTAGCCCATAGTTTGCAAAGCTTTTCCCAGGCAGGATCTCATTGCGCCTCCTTGAAAGTCCCCAGCGTTGGGAGGCCCACCGTGGCCACGGTTTCCGGCTGTGCGCCCCTAGCCGCGCCGCAGTCAACTAGCAACAACTCACATCCACAGGCCTCGCTTCCAAGGGAAGAACCCCTTACTCCCCTGCGTCTCCGACTGTCCCCCGGCGCGGAGCCTGCCGGAAGTTGTAGTCCACTGTCTCGCAGCTCAATTGGTTGGACTACAATGACCAGCATGCCCCTCGGTCCTTGGACCCCCACCCCCCCATCTTTTTCAGCCTCAGGCGCCGGGGAGACTCGGCTGACCTGCCGACTGGGAACCAGAAATGGCAGCTACTCTGGGCAGCGGGGAGCGCTGGACGGAAGGTACCAGGTCCCGGTCGTAGGGTGGGACACGGCGGGGTTCAGCAGAGATCAGGGATGGGGCCCCTGAAGGTGCCCGAGGGCTGAGATCCTGGGCCTGAGCTGAAGGATGGAGGCCTATGAGAAGATGTTGAGCCTGAGCAGGGTTCCGGATGAGTTGGTGGACCGCCCAGGGCAGGAGCCGGGATCCAGAAACCAGGAGCGCTGGCTCAAGCAGAGGAACCCGCCAGGAGCCCAGAGTCACCCGTGACGACTTATTGCCTCCAGCCCCCAGCCCCGCCCTGGCCAGTGCCCCGCCCAGGGACCCGCGGCAGTCAGACCCCGCCCGCGCCAGGGTGGCCAGAGGGTCAGCGGGCAATGCGGTCTCCCGCAGCTTTCTTTCCTGGCCCTTATTCTCGCTACCAAACTGGGCTACCTGATTCTTGGTCTCTGTGCAGCCCGCATCAGGACCGATAGGCCGGCTTTTTCTATCCTACAGTCAGGCAAAGAGTATTGATCCAGTACCTATTTTTTACCCTCCATTATGTTGATGCTGCAGCAGGGATTTGACAGACGTGGGCTCTGTGATCAAAGAACTCTCAGTTCACTGAGGGAGTTTGACAGGTAAATAGCCAATTACAAAACAGGGCCAGTAAGTCCTGTGCTATACACAACAAGGTCTAGTTTTTGGAAGCACGCTGACAATGCACCCAACACAGCCTGGATGTCAGAGAAGGCCTTATGGAGAAAGTGTTACATATGATGATGTAAAGAATGGTTGGAGTTAGTCGGGCTCACTTAGGGGAACAATGTTGCAGGCCCAGGGAACAGAGAAAAGAGAAGGTAGTGCTGATCTGAAAGGAGTTTGGTGTGGCTAGAGCAGGTGAGAGATGAAGCCAGAGAGGCAGCCTGGGCCCATAATACGAAATTTGAACAAGGAGCAGTGTGTAGTCACTAAGGGAGGTTAAACAGGAGAATAATGTTTTTAAAACCTTTTCCATATTCTCCAGATGGGACATGAGTACTTGCCTTCTTTGACTGGATTGCTATGGCCCTCTTTACATTCTGCAGGTGTTAAGATTAATTGAATTCTCTCCCCTTAAACAATAACATCTTTATGGTCAGGAGTAGATCTTACCTATACATCTCCTTCATCTACCTAACCAGTATCTTGTATATATTAGTTCTATAACCATTAGTGTAAAAGAATTAAACTCATCTCTACTTTAAATCTTAGTGGTGGGAGACATTGCAACAAAAACTTATTTTATGAGCAATGTCACATCTGACCATGGACCACAGAGAGCTAGGCTTCCCCCTGCATTGTACTAAAGGCAAGGTATTGGGCAGACACCTCCTGAGCCCCTTTTATGGCTGTGAGTTAAAATTATTTGCTGACTGACCACTGAAGGTATGGTGAACATTATTACGCTTCATGTTTCTGGCAGTGTAAGTTTTTCATGGTTGCCTCCATATTTTCTGTATTATTTTCTCAATGAAGATGTTTGTTCGTTTTTGTATAGATGCTTAAAAATCAGCATGATGTCAGTAGCCTGTCACTCATACTCATCTGCTCCTGCCTACAAGCAGCCTCCCAGATAGTTAAGGCAGGTAGCAAAGTTGATTTGCAGGTCAGACTGTGGCCTAATGGAGGGGCTGTTGCTTTGCAGCTTACATTGATGCAGTTAGAAGAAACAAATACCCAGAAGACAGACCTCCTGAAAGTCATGACCCCTGTGGTTGCTGTAACTGCATGAAGGCACAAAAGGAAAAGAAGTCTGAGAATGAGTGGAATCAGACCTGGCAGGGTGAGGGGAATGCCACTTATACTGAGGAGCAGCTGCTTGGGGTACAAAGGTGAGCCTGTGATGGGATTAACTGAGTGATTTTATGTAGAGTGCCTGACACAGACAATGTGCTATACTATAAGTATTGACTGCTATTATTTATTTATTTTTATTACTATTGAAGCACAATAGCTTCTTGGCCTCAGAGGCAGTACTAGGTGGAAGTGGAGTAGTGGGGTATAATCTGAGGTATGTGCCCTGCTTCTACTGTAAGAGACAGGAAAAATCAACTAGATATAACAGACATCTATACAACATTCTACCCCAAAACAGCAAAATACCCATTTTTTTCAAGTATACATGGAACATTCTCCAGGATAGCCCATACATTAACTCATAAAACAAGCCTCAATAAATTTAAAAGGATTAAAATCATACAGTGGCCCTGGCCAGGTGGCTCAGTTGGTTGGAGCATCATCCTGCACACCAAAAGGTTATGGGTTCAATTCCTGTCAGGTCACATACCTAGGTTTCAGGTTCTATCCCTGGTCGGGGCATGTATGAGAGGCAACAGATCGATGTTTCTCTCTCACACTGATGTCTCTCTCTCTTTCTCTCTTCTCTCTCTCTCTCTCCCCCTTCCTCTCTTTCTGAAATCAATAAACATATTCTTGGGTGAGGATAAAAAAAAAATCATGTAGTGTATGTTCTCTGAAATCAACAACAGAAGGAAATTTTCAAATTTTGCAAATGTGAAAATTAAACAACATATTCCTAAATAACAAAGGCCACAGAAGATATCACAAGGAAAATTACAAAATACTTTGAGATGAATGAAAATGAAACTACAACATAATGAAACATATGGGATGCAGCTAAAGCAATACTTAGAAGGAAATTTATAGCTGTAAATATATATATTCTTTAATCTCAAATGAATAACCTAATCTTCTACCTTAACAAACTAAAATAAGAAGAGCAAACTAAATCCAAACAAGCAAAATGAGTGGAAATAAATAGAATAGAGGATAGAAAGCAATAAAGGCAACAAAACCAAAAATTGTTTTCTTTTAAAAATAACAAAATTGACAAAACCTTTATCTAGACCAGCGATTTTCAACCTTTTTCATCTCATGGCACACATAAACTACTAAAATTCTGTGGCACACCAAAAAATATATTTTTGCCCATATAACCAAAAAATAGCTATACTTTTGATTCATTCACACCAGATGGCTATTGTTGTGTTGTCTAAGGCAAAAGAGGTCAGTAACCCCTGGCTAAATAGTCGAGTATTGCATGTTTTAAAAATTATTGTGGCGCCCTGGCCGGTTTGGCTCAGCGGTTAGAGCATCAGCCCACGGATTAGAGCATCGGCCCGCAGACCAGAGAGACTGAGTTCTGTTCCCGCTAAGGGCTTGTAACTCGGTTGCAGTTGTCTCTGGCCCTGATTGGGGTCATGTGGGTGGCAGCCAGTCGATGTGTCTCTCTCACATCGATGTTTCTCTCTCTCTCTCTCTCTTCCTTCTTCTCCCCCTCTCGCTCTATCTGAAGATGAATGCAAAAATGTCCTCGGGAGAGGATAAAAAAAAAAAAAAAATTGCCATCCAAATTTCCAGGATGGCTTCTCTGGTGAATTCTACTAAATGGTTGAAGAAGAATTAACTAATCCTTCAAAAACTGTTACAAAAAAATACATGAGAAGGGAACACTTTCCAACCCATTCTATGAGACTAGTATTACCCTGTAACTAAAACCAGATAAAGACATCACAAGAAAACTAAACTGTCAACTAATGTCTCTATGGATATAGATTTTAGCAACATATAAAAACATATAAAAGGGATTATATACCTTGACCAAGTGGAATTTATCCTAGGAATGCAAGGTTGTTTAACATATGAAAATCAACTAATGTAATACACCGTATAAATAGAATAAATGACGAAAGCCACATGATCATTTTAATAGGTGCAGAAAAAGCATTTGACAAAATTGAACACTCATAATAACAATACTCAACATAGTAGGAATAGAAGGGCACTTCCTGAACCTACAAATAATCCATAGCTAACATCTACAAACAATCCACAGCTGACATCATACTTAATGGTGAACAATTGGATGCTTTCCAAGATCAGGAACAAGACAAGTATGTTGACTCTAGCCACTTCTATTCAGCATTGTACTAGAGCTCCAAGTCAGGGCAGTTAGGCAACAAAAAGATATAGAAGCCATCCAGATCATTCAAGGTGATGATCTAGTATAGAAAATCCTAAGGAATACACACAAACACACACACACACACATACACACGCTATTGGAACTAATAAATGAGTTCATCAAAGTTGCAAAATGTAAGATCGACCCATGCACCAAGAGGTCACTGGTTCAATTTCCGGTCAGGGCACATGCCCACATTGTGGACTAAATCCCCAGTGGGGGGCATGCAGGAGGTGGCCAATCAATGTTCTCTCTCATCAATGTTTCTATCTCCCTCTCCCTTCCTCTCTCTCTAAAACCAATAAAGAAAAAAATATTTTTAATAATAATAATAAAAGTTTCATTTGTAACACCATCAAAAAATAATAAAATGCTTAGAAATAAATTTAACAAGAGTAAAATTGTACATTGAAAACTATAAAACTTTATTAAAAGAAATTAAATAAATAAATAGGAAGATAACCTGTGTTCATGGATTGGAAAGCTTATTATGGGTAATTTGTAATACTCCCCAAATTGATCAACAGATTAAACACATCCTTATCAAATTCCCAGTTGCCCTTTTTGCAGAAATTGACAAGCTATTTCCTAAAATTCATATGGAAATGCAAGAGACCCACAATAGCCAAAACAGTTTTAAGAAAGAAAAACAAAGTTGGAGGACTCACATTTCCCAATTTTAAAACTTACTGCAAAGCTATAGTAACGAAGACAGTGTGGACAAGGATAGGATAGACATGTAGATCAATGGAATAGAATTGAGAATCCAGAAGTAAAACTTTATTTATATTTATGGGCAATTGATTTTTGACAAGAGTGCCAAGACAGTTTAATTGGATAAAGAATTGTCTTTAAGGAGCATTTCAGATCTTATTTCTTAGCATATGTTGTCAGTTTGGATCAAATAAATTCATAAAAATAAAAATAAAAAAAGAATTGTCTTTAACAAATGTTGGGACAATTGGATAGCCACATACAAAATAATGAACTTGGACCCCTTCCCACACAAATACAAAAATTAACTCAAAAACATAATGTAAAAGTGAAAACTGTAAAACTCTTAGAAGAAAACATAAATGTAAGTTTTGTGACATTGGATTAGGCAATGATTTCTTGATATGACACTCAAAGCACAAGCAACAAAAGAAAAAATAAATTAGATATTATCAAAATTTAAAATTTTTGTACTTCAAAAGATACAATCAAGAAAGTGAAAAATCACTTCCGGTCAAGGTGGCGGCATAGGTAAACGCGGTATCGCATCCTCCCACAACCACATCAAAGTTACAATTAAACTACAGAACAACCATCATTCAAAGCCGCCTGAAATCAAGCTGAATGGAAGTCCTACAACTACGAAATTGAAGAAGAAGCCCCATCGAGACTGGTAGGAGGGGCGGAGGCACAACGGGCTGGTCCCACACCCGCGTGTGGCAGATAAAAATTAGGAGGATACCTCGGCTGGGAAGGTCCTCCCTAAGGACTGAGGGGTCCCCATCCCACACCAGGCGCCCAGCTCAGGGTTCCAGAGCCAGGAAGAGAATCCTCATCACTTCTGGCTGGAAAAACCAGCGGGCCCGAACACGGACTTACTCAGACTTGCTCCCTCCAGGCTCCAGCTTGAAAGGCACCAGAATCATATGGGGAAGAACTGAGCTGTTTGGCATTGGAGCGAGGGCTGGAGAGGCAGCTTTCTCCTGGACAGACGTACTATCAGAAGCTTTTGTTCCTTTGGTGAGCCCTTCCCTGGGCCACCAGACGCCGCCATATCTGGGACTCCAGCTACCTGGCTCACACTGTTTGCCCCGCCCTGGTGATTCCCTGACTTTCAGGCCCACCCAAGCTGTTGCCAGTTGCTAATTTACCATAGGATTGGCCTGTCTTGGATCCTGCTTCAGCTTTTCCTAAATTCTTTCAAACAAGCAGCATCTGGTCTCAGCTAGCCCCATACCTCTCGCTAAGTAATACATAGAAACAAACACAGGGAGGCAGCCAAAATGAGGAGACAAAGAAACAGGTCCCAAATGAAAGAACAGAACAAAACTCCAGGAAAAGAACTAAGTGAAATGGAGTTAAGCAACCTAACAGATGCAGAGTTCAAAATACTGCTTATAAGGATGCTCAATGGACTTAGTGAGAACCTCAGTGAACTTAGTGAGGGCCTCAAGAGCATAAAAAAGGACCAGTCAGAAATGAAGAATGCACAGTTAGAAATGAAGGAGGCACTAACTGAAATAAAGACTAGTTTGCACAGATTCAATAGTAGAGTAGGTAAAGCCAAGAAGCAAACCATCGATTTGGAATATAAGGAAGCAAAAAACACCTAATCAGAACAGCAAAAAGAAAAAAGAATCCAAAGAAATGAGGATAGTGTAAGGAGCCTCTGGGACAACTTCAAGCGTGCCAACATTCGCATCCTGGGGGTGCCAGAAGGAGAAGAGAGAGAACAAGAAATCGAAAACCTATTTGAAACAATAATGGCAGAAAACTTCCCTAACTTGGTGAAGGAAACAGACATACAAGTCCAGGAAGCACAGAGAGTTCCAAACAAGATGAACTCCAAGAGGCCCACACCAACACACATCATCATAAAAATGCAAAAGGTTCAAGACAAAGAGAGAATCTTAAAAGCAGCAAGAGAAAAGCAGTTAGTTACCTACAAGGGAGTTCTCATAAGACTGTCAGCTGATTTCTCAAAAGAAACTTTGCAGGCCAGAAGGGAGTGGCAAGAAATATTCAGAGTGATGAAAAGCAAGAACCTACAACCAAGATTACTCTATCCTGCAAAGCTGTCATTTAGAATCGATGGCCCTATAAAGAGTTTCCCAGACAAGGAAAAGCTAAAGGAGTTCATCACCACCAAACCATTATTATATGAAATGTTGAAGGGTCTTCTTGAAGAAAAAGATAAAAAAATACGAACAAACAAAATGGCAATAAATACATATCTATCAACAATTGAATCTACAAACAAAATGAACAAGCAGAATAGAAACATTCACATAGATACAGAGAACTTTTGTTGGTTACCAGATGGGTGGGGGCTGGGGGGATGGGTTAAAAAGGTGAAGGGATTAAGTACAAATTGGTTGTTAGACTGACAAACCTCAAAGGGAAGGGGGGTTGGGGGGTGGGAAGAAATAAACCAAAGAACTTATATGTATATATGCATAACCAATGGACACAGACAACAGTGTGGGGAAAGGCAGGAGGGGGGCAGGAATGGGGAGGAGGGGGGCAATGGGGGAAAAATGAGGAACATCTGTAATATATTCAACAATAAAGATAAGTTAAAAAACAAAACAAAAAAAAGAAAGTGAAAAATCAACCCACAGTACAGGTGAAAATATTTTCAAATTATATATCTGATAAGGAATTTATAGCCATATAAAGTACTCTTATAATTCAACAACAAAAAGACAATCCAATTGAAAAATGGGCAAAGGATCTGAATAGGCATTCCTCCAAAGAATCCATACAAATGGCTAATAAGCACATGAAAAGTTGCTCAATATCATTAGTCATTAGGGAGATGCAAATCAAAGTCACTATGAGATACCATACTATCTCATATCCACTAGGATGGCTATAATAGAAAAGATGGATAATAACACGTATTAATGAGAATGTGGAGAAATTAGAACCCTTGTATATTACTTGTACGAATATAAAATGGTGCAGCCAGTTTGGAAAGTAGCATGGCATTTCCTCAGAAGGTTAACCATAGTGTATGACCCAGCAACCCACTCCTAGGTATATACCAAGAGAAATAAAAACATCTCCACACAAAAACTTATACATGAATGTTCATACAGCATTATTCATGCTAGCCCCCAACTGATGAATGGATAAACAAAGTGGGGAATATCCGTACAATGAATACTTTTTGGTAATAAAAAGGAATGAACTAGTGATACATGCCACAACATGAATGAACCTTGAACATTATGCTAGTAAAAGAAGCCAGACACAAAAGGCCACATATCATATAACTCCTTTTATATGAAATGTCCAGAATAAGCAAATTTATAGACAGGAAGTAGATTAGTGGTTGCCAGGGATTGGGAAGTGGGGGAATGAGGAATGACTGTGTATAGGGTTTCTTTTGGGGGTGGTGAAAACATTTTGGAATTAGATAGTGTTGATGGATGTACAACTCTGAATACACTAAAAAACAACAACAACCCACTGAATTGTACATTTTAAAAGAATGAACTTTGTGATGTGTGAATTATAGCTTAATAAAGCTGTTATTAAACAAATACATTTATAAAAGAGAGAGAGAGAGAGGCAGAGGAGTATCTACCATGGAAGGGATTGGAAACTGGGCTAGGGATCCAAAGGATCCCTATGGGCAGCTTTTGGGGAAGCGCCCTGACTGACATTCCAGACCCTGCATTATAGTCCAGCCTGTGTTGTTAACTTACTGTGAACTCTTCAGCAAGGCTCTGGGCCTCTGCCTGCCTAACTAAATTGTGTAGTAGCAAAAGACTGGAGACATTCTGAAAGCCCATCAGTAGGGGATGTATATACATCAATAAAATGCAATAATGTGTAACTTTTTAAAAGAATAAGGTGGATATATAATACTAGCCAATATTTATGTAATGTCAGATGCTATCAAGCACTTTGATGAATACTTCATTTAATCATAACAACTCGGTGAAAATAGTTACCATTATTAGCCCTTTTCAGAAGATAACACTAAGGCACAGAGGTTAATTACACAGCAAGATCAGATCCCAGCCGAGGCATTTTGATTCCAGAGTTCATGCTCTAGTCCAGCAGTTCTCAAAGTGTGGTTTGAGAATTCCAAGACCCTTGGGGGGGGGGGATCTGCAAGTTTAAAACTATTTTTATAATAATACAAACATTATTTGCCTTTTCATTCTTCTCTCAATATTGTACAGTGGAGTTTTTGAGAGGCTACCTGGATATGTAATTATATCATCACTCTGTGTTTTAAAATTTTTTGTTTTCATTTCTAGTGTGGTAAATATTGATAGATATAACTCACATGAGCAAAAGTCTTTGGGGGGTCTTCAATAATTTTTAAGAGTATAAAAAATTTCTGAGATCACAAAGTTCAGCCCTGGCCAGTTTGGCTCAGAAATTAGAGCATCAGCCCGCAGACCAAAGAGTTGTGGGCTCAATTCCTGTCAAGGGCATGTACCTCAGTTGTGGTTTGGTCCCCGACCCTGGTCGGGGTTGTGTGGGAGGCAACCAGTCGATGTGTTCCTCTCACATGGATGTTTCTCTCTCTCTCACTCTCTCTCCCTCCCTCCCACTCTATCTGAAGATAAGTAAGAAAAAAAAGTATCCTCAAGTGAGGATTAAAAAAAAAAAAAAAGCCTAGCTGGTGTGGCTCAGTGGTTGAGCATCGAACCATGCACCAAGAGGCTGCCGGTTCGATTCCCGGTCAGTACACATGCCCAGGTTGTGGGCCTGATCCCCAGTGCGGGGCATGCAGGAGGCAGCCAATTGATGTTCTCTTTCATTGATGTTTCTATCTCTCTCTCTCTCTAAAATCAATAAAGAAAAAAGAAATTAAAGAAAAAAGAAACTGCCACTCTAGTCTAAACTATTATCCTATACTTCTCATCTCTATTTGTTATGGATCAATTGATAAGATAAATTGTTGGTCAAAAAAAGCAAGATATAGCCCTGCCCGGTTTGGCTCAGCTGTTAGAGTGTTGGTCTTCGGCCCTCCGGTCGAAGAGTCTCAGGTTTGATCCCAGCCCCAGTCTGGGTCATAAAGAAGACAACCAATTGTTGTGTCTCTCTCACATTGATGTTTCTCTCTCTCTCCCTCCCTCTCTTCCACTCTATCTGAAAAAATCAATGGAAAAATATCCTCAGGTGAGGATTAAAAACAACAACAAGATATAGAAAAGTGATTATAATTACCTAAAAGCTGCCATTTAGGCAAGAATAAATAGAGAGCTCTTTATATATATACTCAGTCTGTACATAGGATCCAAAGAAAACTTCTAACAGTGGTTGTCCCTGGGGGACAGGGAATGGGGAAGCAGGAAATTTTTTCATTGTGTATAGTTTAGTACCGTTAGATATTTTTCTCCTACTATGTGTATATATTAACTTTTAAAAACAGTTTAACCCTGGCCGTTTTGGCTCAGTGGTTAGAGCGTTGGCCCATGGACCAATGAGTCTAAGGTTTGATTCCGGTCAAGGGCACGTACCTCGGTTGCGGTTTGTCCCCGGCCCTGGTCTGATCATGAGGGAGGCAACCGGTCTATGTGGCTCTATCACATCGATGTTTCTCTCTGTCTCTCTCGCCCTCCCTCCCTCCCACTCTATCTGACAATAGGTGGAAAAATATCCTCGAGTGAGGAATAAAAAACAACAACAAAGTTTAAAAAGGTAGCCATAAGAAAAAAGAGAAAGAGAGAGGGAGAGAGAAAATATAAACAAATAGGGTGGTTAGGTGTTTCTTCTAGCTTTGCTGTCCTGTGGTTCAACTCTCAGAACCTTAGCCTGTACCTTGATAGTAAGGATTTAGCAGACTTGTTCTACTCACTTGCAGGAATATAGAAAGAGTAAAATATTAGATGTAAAAATACTTTGAAAGGCATTGAGTTCTCAGTGGGAGGACATTGTTAATGACTTTGAATGTTTCATTAATGTATTCAACAATTTTCTTTTAAGTTTGTTTTGGGGCTCACAGATTGGAGGGAGGATCAATGTACTATTTTGCAGTTCATTGTAAAAAAGGAGCCTTTGTAGACATATATGTTTCTGATGTGTGTTTTTAGGATCAAGAAGTGCAGAAATTACTATGAAATTCTGGGAGTTTCTCGAGATGCCAGTGATGAAGAGCTTAAGAAAGCTTACCGAAAACTCGCCCTGAAATTTCACCCTGACAAGAACTGTGCTCCTGGAGCAACAGATGCTTTCAAAGGTCTGATCCTGAATTGATGCTTAATTCTGCCCTCCCTGTGATGTTCAGTCATTAGAAGCTGCTTTCAGCCTCCCCTGTAATTGTTTTATAAAGCCACAAGCAGGGGTGTTTTCCCTGCCACACCTCTTACATAGTGATTATCAGCATAGCTTCCTCCTGTCTTCATTCACTTCACTTTAATTTCTTTTGGAAAAAATATTTGGTTTCTCTGTAATACCTTTTGGGACCATTTATTCACTGATTCAGCAAATATTTATTGAAAATCTATGTGCCAGGTGCCATGGTGAATAAAACAGGCATGATTCCTCTTGTGGAACTTATAGGCTGTGGCCACTCACCAGTAGGGACTAGACAGCATTCCTGAACTTCTCTGACCATGGAACTCTTTGTTCATGAAACCTGTTATTAACATGTTCATGTGAAAAATATGTGTAATCTTTTTTTTCCCATTGATTTCAATGATACTTTTAGAAACATATTCTTAAAAAATATTTTGGACCCAACGCATAAATAAAAATCTTACTTAGGAGCTTCATACCCAGTGAAGCCATTGATTCAGGCAAGGATTATCAATGGATGTTAAAACCAATGGGTGATATGTGGTTGTTGAATAGGATATTTATATGATGTCAAAGTATCACCCCACAGAATACTTATTGATTACAAAGGGGAGAAATTCCCTTATAATAGAGATATCTAGCTGTCACCACTTTAACCAAATGATCCAACTTATCACCAATATTGGAACAATATAACATCATGTGGTAGAGTACCTATGTGGTATTCTTGCCAAAATGTTTGACCTGAATTTAATATTGAGGAAACAATCAAAATATGGGACATTCTACAAAGAACACTGAGCTACTCTTCAAAAAATTCAATATAGCCCTGGCTGGTTTGGCTCAGTGGTTGGAGCATCGGCCCAAGGACCAAAGAGTCATGGGTTCAATTCCGGTCAAGGGCACATACCTCGGTTGCAGTTCCTCCCGACCCTGGTCAGGGTCGTGTGGGAGGCAACTGATCGATGTGTCTATCTTGCATTGGTGTTTCTCTCTCTGTCTCTCTCTTTCTCTCTCCCTCTCACTCTGTCTGAAGATAAATGGAAAAATATCCTCGGGTGAGGATTTAAATAAATAAATATATAAAATTCAATATAATGAAAAGCATAAAAGTTAGAAAGACTGTCCTGGATTAAAATAAACTAAAGAGATATAAAACCAAATGCAGTACATAAAAATTACATGGATTTACTGGGTGATAATTAATGTTAATTTTCTTAGCTGTGATAATGGTATTGTGATCATGTAGGAGAATATCTTTATTTTTAGGAGACATGTTGAAATATTTAGGGGTGAAGTGTTATCATATCTGCGGCCTACTTTTACATGGCTCAGCAAAAGAAATGTATATGTATGGCCCGGCTGGTTTGGCTCAGTGGTTGAGCGTCCACCCATGCACCAAGAGGTCACCAGTTTGATTCCTGGTCAGGGCACATGCCCAGGTTGTGGGCCCAATCCCCAGTGAGGGGCATGCAGGAGGCGGCCAATCGATGTTTCTATCTCTCGCTCCCTCTCCCTTCCTCTCACTCTAAAATTCAATAAAGAAAAAAAAATAAAAATAAAAAAGAAATACATACCTATGTATGTAGGTAGGTAGGTATAGAGAGTTGAGGAAACCAATGTGGCAAAATGCTAACAATTGATGAATCAAGTTGTCTATAGATTTAAATTTTTTCAAAAGAAAAAATGATATCTCTGAGAAATTTTTAAAAGTCACCATTTATCTCAGATGATGTGCCATTGTGAATCTAGTTCTCCCACAGTTTCTACAAGGAGACAATTAGGTAACCCACATTCTCTTTACACCTTCGTGTCAGGTATCTCACAGACTAATTCCATTTCTTTGATAAATCTGCCAGATTTCAAGGGATGTGAATGTTTAAGCAACTCTATTTAGGTTTTTTGTTTTTCTGCTTAGCTGATTTATTGCTGTAAACATTTAACAATTTCATAGGTAGAAGAATCATAAAGAAATGCTATTTCTGACTGTTTTGATACAGTTGACTGACTCAGAGGTAGGGGGTGGGGATGTCTTAAAAGATTTTTGGGGGGCATTTCTTTAATTGGAGGTATGCATTACATGTTTAAATGAAATTGGCAAAGCTGGGGACAGGGTGGAGGGGATGGGGAGGAGGGAGTCAATGGGGAAAAAAGGAGAAACATCTGTAACAAAAATAAATTAATAAAGCAAATAATTTAGCACTAAAAAAAATAAAATAAATAAATAAATAAATGAAATTGGACAAATAGGAAGGAGAGGAAGAGAGGTGATGATAAGCATATGTAATCTATTCAGTCTTTGATCTCTCATTGAGACATTAGAGATACATTTCCTTTTTTTTTTAATCCTCACCCGAGGATATGTTTCTATTTATCTTCAGATAGAGTGGGAGGGAGGGAGAGAGAGGAAGAAAGGGAGAGAGAGAAACATCAATGTGAGAGAGACACATCTACTGGTTGCCTCCCGCACAACCCCGACCAGGGCCAGGGACGAACCATAACCGAGGTATGTGCCCTTGACCGGAACCGAACCTGTGACTCATTGGTCCGAGGGCCTACACTCTAACTGCTGAGCCAAACCAGCCAGAGCGAGATACATTTCTTAATTACTAAAGACCATTTTCTAAAGGAAGCTGAATAAGATTGTGATCAGTAAGAACTTTGCTTTTAGCCAAGCAATAATTTCACTGATTATTTTATTTAGGAGATTGTTTCTAGACTTCAAGTTAGAACACCACTACTTATGTATGAACTATTCCCAACCATAAACTATTGCTGTCAAGTGAAATATGAACATATTTTTGATGAATGAAAGCACTAGTTCTTAGTTCATCTTGAGTCTAGTGTTGTTTCTGGCTTTTCAAACTAGATCATGGAAAATTTCAAGGGCAAGCACTTTGGTGAACTTTCTAGGCCCAAGAATCTCCCTTAAGCCCCTGTGAAGCTATCCAGCACCAATCAACTCTGGGCTCTTCATGGCTGCAACTGTGATCACCCTTAGCTACAGCAAAGATTGTATACTCAGGTGCTTTTTTGTTTTGGTTGCAGCAATAGGAAATGCCTTTGCAGTCCTTAGCAATCCTGACAAGAGACTCCGCTACGATGAATATGGAGATGAACAGGTGACTTTCACTGCCCCTCGAGCCAGACCTTATAATTATTACAGGGACTTTGAAGCTGACATCACTCCAGAAGAGCTATTCAATGTCTTCTTTGGAGGACAATTTCCTACAGGTTAGTATCCCAAAATTATCATGAAAAAATTTATATATCAGCAAGCTCCTGTTTGAGGATCTGAATAGAGGGACATGGTATGGTGAAAACAGCAAGAATTTGGAATCAGTTGAACTGGGATTTGAAGCAAATCTCCAGCCTCCAACTGTGCATGATTTTGACCAAATCACTTAGTCTCTCTTATCCTGTTTACTCCCCTGAAAAATGGAGCTAATAATACCTACCTCACAGGGCTGCTGTGAGGATTAGATTTATATATATATATATATGTTTTTATTGATTTTTTTTGAGAGCGAGGAAGGAAGAGAAAGATAGAAACATTGATGGGAGAGAGAAACATCGATCAGCTGCCTCCTGCATGCCCCCTACTGGGATCAAGCTCGAAACCTGGGCATGTGCCCTGACTGGGAATCGAACCGGGACCTCTCAGTCCTTGGGAGGATGCTCAATCCACTGAGCCACATCAGCCAGGCAGGATTAGATAGTTTTAAGAGCTGTATAAATAAGTAACAAAATGCTATTATTACTATTGTTGTTGTTGTTGTAAAAAAGCAGCTATATAAAGATAAAAGTTAGAAAAGCACCCCCAGAGAGTTGGAAATTGGGATAATTAAATGCCAAGGAAGTAAAATAATTTTATGAGTTGCTATTAAAGATTTTGATATTGGGCAAAGAAACAAACATAAACATGTCAGACAAGACTCAAGGCCCAGATGCTCTTTCTTTACTGGTCTTTTGGGGTTCTCTCACTCACTGGTTACAAAGGACTATTTAAATAAACGCAGAAGAGCTAAGCACATTCCATCTCCAGCTGGTGCATTTGACTTACCTACTGTCTTATTTTTCTACTGGGTAAAATGGGACAATACTCTGCCCTCACAGGACCTAACTGGGAGGAAGAATCTTGCAAAAGGCAAGGAAGGAGTGTTTGCCATATCCTTACTAAGGGTTTTTCTTTCTTTTCCAGGAAATATTCATATGTTTTCAAACGTGACAGATGATACCCACTATTACCGTCGGCGGCACCGACATGAGAGGATGCAGACACGGAAGGAGGAGGAAGAAGATAAACCTCAGGTACACAGGGAGGACAGGAGAACTGCTGCTCATAGACACTGTACTGAATGGGCCTTTATGGTATATGATCAGGTGTTAGACCTAAGATACGTTTCTGAAATGTGCTTTGGGAAAGTAGACGCAATGGTAAGAAGAGCTGGATAATTGGCCCAAATAGGGGAGAATGGTTACCCCCTTCCCCACTCATTTTTTGGTGGCTGTCGCAGGAAATCATTTCCCCTATAGGTTACCTTGATCAAGGTTTTCTTGACTGCAGAAAATAAGAACCCTCTTCAAAATATTCAGAACTAAAGAGGGTTTAAGGTAAGGGATCTAGGGGGTCTTATGGAGCTCAAGAGCAGGAAGCGCAGCTATGCCTCATGGCAGATGGGAACAAGGAACTGGAATGCTGTCAGGCACCCACACAACTGTGCTCTCCATGACTAGTTGGGGCCAGATTGTCTCCAGTTTCCCCACCTCTTTTCATCTGCTTTGTTCTCTCTAATCAGCCTGGCTTGTTCTACTTCCCCTTGCATATGGCCATTCCCCAGTGCCTAAGAGTATGTGTCCTTTCTTCAAGTGACTGACTAGCCATGAATGGTGATGAATCTCAATCCCAAATTCCTTGATGGGGGGTGAGGGGGATGTTATTAATCCTGCTAGGGCTAGGTGTCCCCCAATCTGTTCAGCTGTGACCAAGGCAACAAAGTTATATGATACCAACATGGCCCCATGAGAGGCACACTCTGGTCAGACTCACCCAGAGGTGTCTGCTTCATTTGTTTTAGAAAAGGGGAATTCAGGAGAATTACTGGGTGTCAATCAGGTTGTGGGTGGGCCTCCTTCAAGTTTCTCAGCAGAAAAAACAGAGTTGTTTGGTGCTTCTCTGCAAAGTATAGCCTTCCCCAAAAAGCCTTTGGCTTTGTGCAGTGCATTGCTAATTTGTATTTTCTTTGGGAAAACCTATTTTCTATAAACTTTATATTGATGAAGAACACTTACACCAAATATTTTTTTCTTTTTCAGACTACATATTCTGCATTTATTCAGTTACTTCCAGTTCTTGTGATTGTGATTATATCTGTCATTACTCAGCTGCTAGCTGCTAATCCCCCATACAGTCTATTCTACAAATCGTAAGTCAACTATTTATGAATCTTAACAATCTGAAGGGTGAAAGACTTGAAGGTCTTTCCTATACATTACTAACATTTCATTTCACCTTTCATTGTAAAAACACTGCTTTTGTGTTTAAAGGAACAGCTGGATAGTAACAGTGCAGAGATTCTCAAAAATGCTGTAGGCAGTTTCCTGTGTGCTCAGGACTTCGATTGTTTTGTTCTACAGCGACATCATCGGGTCGGTTGCAGAACAGCAACAACTGGTTTCTGAAGGATTAATAGAGTAACTCCAGGTTCAGATAAATCTTTATCACACCATGTTAGAGTTAGGAAGGACCTTTGAGTTTATAGTAGGATTGCTGGACTCCTGTGGATCTGGGAACATCATAACTGAGATCCAGTGATTTTAAATTTAAGAAAGTGCAAGAATAGGACATTTACTCATGATAAGGCTACACAGTCAACCACAGTATCTCATTCTTTTGCTTTTGCTGAAAATATAGAAATTCATTGTAATGTTTGCATTGCATGCAGATTATGAGCTCTGATAGGAATTTTAATTTCTTCAATTAGTTATTTCAATTAATTCATTTCTCAAAGTTGGTTCCCAGACCATCATCAACATCAATTGGCAACATGTTAGAAATACATACTCTTATGCCCTGGCCGGTTTGGCTCAGCGGTTAGAGCATCGGCCTGCAGACCAGTGAGTCCCAGGTTCAGTTCCGGTCAAGAGCACTTACCTTCTCACATTGATGTTTCTCTCTCTCTCCTACTCTCTCCCTCCCTCCCACTCTATCTGAAGATAAATAGAAAAATATCCTTGGGTGAGGATTAAAAAAAAAAGAAAGAAATACATACTCTTAGGCTTCACTCCATATCTGTTGAATCAGATACTCTGAGGAGGAGAACCAGCAATCTGAGTTTGTTTTTTATCCTCACCCGAGGACATTTTTCCTTTTTTTTTTTTTAATAATTTTTTTTCTTTATTGACTTTCAGAGAGAGGACAGGAGAGGGAGAAAGAGACAGAAACATCGATGAGAGAGAATATCAACCGGCCGCCTCCTGCATGCCCCCCACTGGGGATCGGGCCCACAACCTGGGCATGTGCCCTGACCGGGAATCGAACCAGCGACCTCCTGGTGCATGGGTCGATGTTCAAACACTGAGCCACACCAGCCGGGCCATTTTTCCATTTTTTGTTCAGATAGAGTCGGAGGGAGAGGAAGAGAGAGAGAGAAACATTGACGTGAAAGGGACACGTTGAGTGGCTGCCTCCCACACGACCCCAACCAGGGCCGGGGATGAATCACAACCGAGGTACGTGCCCTTGACCAGAATCGAACCTGTGACTCATTGGTCCCCAGGCCAACGCTCTAACCGCTGAGCCAAACCGGCCAGGGTGCAATCTGAGTTATAACAAGCCCTCCAGATTATTCTGGTCCATACTAAAGTTCAAGAATAATTATTTTTAAAAATTAATAATGAGAAATTAGTCATTACTTATTATTATAGTTTAGCAGACAAAAACATTACAAAGTCCATGGGGCAATACATAATAGGAAGAATCTTAAAAAAAACAAAACACGTTTTTAGCCTCACCCGAGGATATGTTTTTTATTGATTTGAGAGAGAGAAAAAAAAACACCGATTGGTTGCCTCCCGTACGCATCCCAGTGAGGATCAAACCCGAAACCTAGGTATGTGCCCTGACCAGAAATCTAACCTACAACCTTTTGGTGTATGGGATGACGTTCCCACCAACTGAGCCACCTGGCCAGGGCAATAGGAACAATATTTGTTGGTGATCACTATAGACTGAAAACTATCATTTTAAGTCAATATCTTCATTTTACAGAGAGGAAATCTGAGACTTAGAGATAGGTTATTGCTGTTAGGTCACACTGGCCTAATTCCTTCCATTTCCCAACTTTCCATGTTTCTCCATATGTTAGTGCTACCTCCGTTCTTGTCAGGCCAGTCAGGAACCTGCTAACAACTTCCCAGGGGGAGGGGGGAGCAGCCATGGTCTGAGCTCTTAGACATTCAACAAGATCCTTAGTAGAGAGACCAAAGGAGAAGGCTGGGAAAAGGTCAACTGTAACTCATTTGAGATAGATTTTGTCCGGTTTGAATAAAATCAGCTTATATTTTGCACATTGCTGTCACATTGTTTTAATTTGAATTTGAGTTCCTTTCTATTATGGTTAGAATTTCATTAACCCAGACCTGTCAATGTTTCTAAGTACCAGATAAAAAATGATATCTTAGACCCACAAAGAGCCCAGAAGCATCATTGAAATCTTTTGTCTGAGTTTTTTTTTGCAGTTCTCACTTAGCAGCTCTGTGTGAAGTACTTTTTATTTTGTCCTAAACATTGATGCTAGGCGGGTGTAAGCTATCTGGTTATTTGTACATAGTTTACTGTAGTAATCAGCTTATTCAACCAGCATTTACCAATAGCCTATTCTGTGCCGGGTACCACACTAGGTCCTACACAATATCCAAATTGTTTTTTAAGCATTAGTGTTCTACTTTTAGCACAGAAAGCAGTATAGGAAAGGTGACTCCTTTAAGAGAATAAAGTAACTATACTGAGGCTGAATCCACAGTATGAACATGTTCATGGAATAATGAGCAACATCACACTTACTACTTTGCTAGGGAAATTATAAATGTTAGGTGCATCAGACAATGATGTCTACATCTGCCCTATGAAGAGGTCATTGTGATCATAATATCTGTGAGGCCAGTGCTGAGTGATAGTGCCAAATATAACAAGCTCACCTGAGCCTCTCTCTCTCCATGTTTCAGGACCTTGGGCTACACCATTTCTAGAGAAACCCAGAACCTTCAGGTGCCTTACTTTGTGGATAAAAACTTTGACAAGGTCTACAGGGGAGCATCTCTGCGTGAGCTGGAGAAGACAATAGAGAAGGATTACATTGATTACATCCAGACGAGTTGTTGGAAGGAGAAACAACAAAGTAAGATGCTCTAAAAGGGGCTTTAGCCCAGCTGGTGTGGCTCAGTGGATTAAGTGTCATCCCGTGGACTGAGAGGTCCCGGTTCAATCCCTGGTCAGGGCACATGCTCAGGTTGCAGGCTCCATCCCCAGTGGGGGGCATGTAGGAGGCAGCTGATCAGTGTATCTCTCTCACATCGATGTTTCTATCTCTCTCTTCCTCTCTCTCTAAAAAAAATCAATAAAAATATTTTTTTAAATAAATAAATAAATAATAAAAGGGGCTTTAGGTGGTGGCCATGCTTCCAACCTGAGGCATCCCCAGCTTCCTGATCCCTCCTCTCTCCTTGTTTGAGTTGCACACGTTTATTCGAACAGAGAGAAGACAGAAGCCCATTCAGGATACTACCAAAAAAAGGGAAGTTTATTAATGGGAAATATGTAGCGAGGACTTGGAAATCTTAGTTGCCTCTCTGTCTTTCTGTCTCTGAGTTTCTACCTCTCTCTGCCCATCTGCCCCACTCTGCTCTCTCTGCCAGCTGCCCTCCTTTGCTTCTTCAAGCTCTCCTCCTTCATAACCTTGTCTTACCATGGCCACTCTTCCAACTTCCCAGCCCCACCAGTCACTGGCCCCTTTCTACATCACAAGCTTCCTCTGTAAGTTCTCGTTGCTGGCTGGTTTGGTCCAGTTTCCTAATTCTACATTCCCCAGATCCAGCCTAGCTTTTTGAGCCAGACCAAAGGTTTGTAGGTTGTTGGTATTGAGTCATGTGCCCCCTCCCTTCTCTTTCTGTCAGCTGTGGTCACAGAGAACAAAATGGACCCTCCCTGGGTCTCCCCCTTCAGTAAGGGCTGGTGTGAGCAGGCCTTCCACTCTGTTTCCCTCTCCGGAGACAGTTTGAGTAACAGTGTCCGCCACTTGGCTTACAATTCCAGTGAGCATTAATGGGGAGTGCTGGTAGCAAGGGTAGCCCTGTCTCTCAGCCAACAGGTTCACTTTTCATCCCACTTGAATTCCACAAACACACACACACTCACACACACACATACATATATACACCATTAGTAACTGTTTCTTATAAAACTTGGCTTTGGTTAATTTTTTAAAAGCAAACTCTAACTCACTTTTTAAAACCTATTACTGGGTATTATTAAACATCTAAAAGTGCATGATAAAATTAGCTCTTCAGTCACAGTGCTGCTAAGCCCTTGCTGACCCATCATGCATCCCAGCCCCACCCCCAACGTAATCTCTCCTTCCCCTGTGTTCTTAAAGCACTTTGCTCATCCTGTTAGCACAGCACTGCTCTCTCAGTGTTAGTGTTCCGTACGTACATGCAGTCTCTGTGCTGACTGTGGGCTCTCTGAGGACAAGAACCATGTCTTATTCATTGCATGTCTCAGGCACCTGGCACAGTCCTTGTTTCAGAGCAGGTGCTCAACAAATGTCTTTTGCAGAGAGGATTCTCTGGACTGGAAAACAATGAAAATGCTGTCCTAACCCCAGCCCTTAGGGACCTTGTCTCTGCCCTCTACATCTGTAGGGCAGAGCCCAGCTGAACTCTTAGGTGCATTAGGAGCATGGTAGGCAATGACTCTGGGGTGTCAGGGGGAATTAAGCAGGAGTTGCTTTTTTATTGAAAAGTCTGAGGGTTCAGGAAGTACCCTACCTCATGTTAAACTAGGTTTTGCAAGTTTTAAAAAATCAGGATAGAATTTGGAGCAAGATAAAGGCCTTAGACTAAAAGGCAGTATGTTTTGGGCCCTGGAAGGGTTTTGCATTTGTTGCTTTCTACAAGAACTGGATGAAAATCTGCATTCACATTCTTCAGACACACACCTACCCACACACATACCCTAGCTGGAACTATGCAAAGAGCTAATAATAAGGATGGCACCTAAGGTAGCTTCTAGGCTTTTGTCCTCATCCTCTAGTTTGGGGGCTTTTGAACTCTCCAGGTATAAATAAAAACCCAGGGAGTAAACATGATGCATGTACCCACAAGTTCTAAATGGGGTTATCAGCACATACCCCTTAAAAATCTATTTCTGGCATTTAAGGATGGTGGAGGCTGTCAGTAGCCTCCACACAACCCAAGTGCCATTTGAGAATGAGCAGCATCTGCCCTCTGGATCCAGCAGCAAGTGCGGCCAACGAGGTTAAATTTAGCACTTGGAGGTTGTAAAAATAAACCCACTTGAGAACAAAGTTCACTCTTGGCAAAATACCGAATGGAAACTGTTTTTAGCGAAGTTAGCCATTGTCTTTTTAAATCTTTTGTTCATTTCTTTTCTCTGCTCTCCCTCAGAAGGCTTAATCTGAGTGAACTTCTATGAGTAATGTTTTACTCTGAACACTAATTGCTCTGTTTTCTCCTTCAGCTGCATCTAGATAATAAACCTGATGCCAGGGGAAGTGGCCATGCCACTGGGCTGGGCTGGACAAAAATAATAGGCAGGAACTGCCTCCTGGCCTGGCTGAGCTGAGCTGAGATCCTCACCCGTCTGGCAGGGGAGCGTTTCTTTCCCTGTCCTGGAGCAGGGTAGTAGAGTGGGTAGAAGCTTAGGCTTTGAAATGGGGATACATGAACTTCTCCTTAAAGAGGTTCTGTGGATTATAGAAGATAGTATGGGTATGACGCTTAGCATGGTGTCTGGATGTAGTAAGTGCCTGGTTCCTGGTGGAGTCCAGGCCTTGCGTGGCTTTGCTAGACTGGATGCAGCGCTGTCTCGTGGGGCTGGATCCTAAGAGTGGCTGGGATCTGTGGGAGTCTTCCAATGTCAAGATTCTGATCTGGGCTTTTGTGCAGTGTTCTTGGGAGAGGTTCTGGGACTTGCTTCTCTTGGCAATTTGCCTGAGCCAGTTTACCTTAAAGGCTCAAAGCTCTGTCCATCTATTACCCTGGCATTGAGGGCAAGGAAAACATTTTACAAAGAAGAAAAGATGTTCTCTTGATCCTGCCCCTCCCAAAGATTTGTTTTTCTCTTAAAAGTTATTGAATATTAACAGAACTTGTCAAAAGTAATATATTCATTGAGTTGGCCTTTTGCCTCATCGAAGGGCAAAAGGATTCACGGCAGTTTGGAGAGAAGTTTCTCTAAGCATGATGGTAGGGGTGTGGACATGGCTCCTTGAAACACTGACCTTGTGTAAGGTCATTGCTCTGGAGCAGGGGTCTCAAACTGTGGAGCATTGAAAACCAGTTTCAATGAACTTTATAAAAAGCAATGTGGCCTTTTTTTTTTATCCTCACCCAAGGACATTTTTCCATTTTTTGTTCAGACAGAGTGGGAGGGAGAGAGAGGAAGAGAAAGAGAGAGAGAGAGAGAGAGAGAAAGAGAAACATCGACGTGAAAGGGACACATCGAGTGGCTGCCTCCCGCACTACCCAACCAGGGCCCGGGACAAACTGCAACCGAGATACGTGCCCTTAGCGGGAACCGAACCCGGGTCTCTCTGGACCGCAGGCTGACGCTCTAACCGCTGAGCCAAACCAGCCAGGGCAGCAATGTGGCCTTTTGAGGAAAGCATTCACATATGTGCAGTTATCTTTCACCAGGTTGTTACCGTGGTCTTCAATGTAGAAAATAGTAAGAATCACTAGCCTTAATGTTTTCTGGAATGAGATTTCAGGCAATGAGGCATTTAGATAAGCTTGGTAAGCAAAACAAAAACAAAACAAAACAAAAAAAACACAACTAAAGAAATAAAATAAATTTTAAAAAAGGATAAGAAGGAAAAAGAACAAAAAGCACCTAAGGAAATCATTTTAAGGAAAAGCAAAGCCACAGAATCTGTTCCATACAGTGGTGTAATTGTGATTCCAGAGGAGCAAAGGGATAGGCATGTTATAGAAGCCTCCTGATCAGCTTTCCCACATGCCAGAGGAACCAGAGAAATGAAGCTAGTGCCACACTCACTCTAGGCAGGATGTAGGAGCAGAGGGCTTTCACTTGGGTGCAGCACGCGATCCTCCACGAAGCCCCACCGCCTGCCAGGATGACAGTACCGAGGCGAGCTCTGGCAGCAGGCACTGCCGGCACCCGCACCAAGGGAAGAGAGCACATTGTTCAGAAGCCTAGGAGACCCGCTGCTTGCCAAGCAACTGCTAGGCTAAGGCCCGGGCTCTGAGCCCTCATTGTAGAGGGAGGGTTTTCATGCATACCCACCCATCACCCTGGAGTCCTGCACTTAATCTGCACTTTGGGCCTTACTTGGTGTAAATAGAATCATTGTGAGCAGAAATGCCAGACAATGTTTTGTGTTTCTAGAAGCTTACTCAGAAACCAATGCCCATTGTTCCCCCTGTCTAAGTATCAATTCCTGTTTCCAGGCAGTTCGCTGATTAATCAGACAGGTGCCTCTGGTTCCACCAAGAAAAACAAAACCTGTCAGAAAGATAATTAAGAATGGATAGCATATTTCCAAATGATTAAAATAGCATTTTCGCAAGTATGGTCCTTTAAACATTGAGTAGCTGCCTGCTGTTAGAGGCTTTCAGAAGCCGCACAGCCCACCCAAGCATGCCATCCTGTTAATATACAACACGTCTCTGGAGGTGCTTTTCAGGCCTTCCCTTTTTAGACTGCCTCTGAAACTTTACAAAAGAATAAAAAGTAGAGGCAGCCAACCACTCTTTTTTTTTTTTTTTTTTTTTTTATTACAAACATATTTTTTTTTTTATTTTTATTTTTTTTAAGTTCTTTGGTTTATTTCTTCCTACCCCCCAACCCCCCTTCCCTTTGAGGTTTGTCAGTCTAACAACCAATTTATACTTCTTAATCCCTTCACCTTTTTCACCCCTCGCCCCAGCCCCTACCCATCTGGTAACCAACAAAAGTTCTCTGTATCTATGAGAATGTTTCTGTTCTTCTTGTTCATTTTGTTTGTACATTCAATTGTTGATAGATATGTATTTATTGCCATTTTGTTTGTTCATATTTTTTTATCTTTTTCTTCAAGAAGACCCTTCAACATTTCATATAATAATGGTTTGGTGGTGATGAACTCCTTTAGCTTTTCCTTGTCTGGGAAACTCTTTATATGGCCATCGATTCTAAAGGACAGCTTTGCAGGATAGAGTAATCTTGGTTGTAGGTTCTTGCTTTTCATCACTGTGAATATTTCTTGCCACTCCCTTCTGGCCTGCAAAGTTTCTTTTGAGAAATCTGCTGACAGTCTTATGGGAACTCCCTTGTAGGTAACAAACTGCTTTTCTCTTGCTGCTTTTAAGATTCTCTCTTTGTCTTGAACCTTTTGCATTTTGATGATGATGTGTCTTGGTGTGGGCCTCTTGGGGTTCATCTTGTTTGGGACTCTCTGTGCTTCCTGGACTTGTATGTCTGTTTCCTTCACCAAGTTAGGGAAGTTTTCTGCCATTATTGTTTCAAATAGGTTTTCGATTTCTTGTTCTCTCTCTTCTCCTTCTGGCACCCCCAAGATGCGAATGTTGGCACGCTTGAAGTTGTCCCAGAGGCTCCTTACACTATTCTCATTTCTTTGGATTCTTTTTTCTTTTTGCTGTTCTGATTGGGTGTTTTTTGCTTCCTTATATTCCAAATCGATGGTTTGCTTCTTGGATTTACCTACTTTACTATTGAATCTGTGTAAACTATTCTTTATTTCAGTTAGTGCCTCCTTCATATCTGACTGGTCCTTTTTTATGCTCTTGAGGCCCTCTCTAAGTTCACTGAGGTTCTCACTAAGTCCATTGAGCACCCTTATAAGCAGTATTTTGAACTCAGCATCTGTTAGGTTGCTTAACTCCATTTCACTTAGTTCTTTCCCTGGAGTTTTGTTCTGTTCTTTCATTTGGGACCTGTTTCTTTGTCTCCTCATTTTGGCTGCCTCCCTCTGTTTGTTCCTATGTATTACTTAGCAAGAGGTATAGTGCTAGCTGAGACCAGATGCTGCTTGTTTGAATGATTTTAGGAAAAGCTGAGGCAGGCTCCAAGACAGGCCAATCCTATGGTGAAGCAACTGGCAACAGCTTGGGTGGGCCTGGAAGTTGGGTGGGGCGGGGCCTCAGGGAATCACCAGGGCGGGGCCAACAGTGTGAGCCAGGTAGCTGGAGTCCCAGATATGGCGGCGTCTGCCGGCTCAGGAAGGGCTCACCCAAGGAACAAAAGCCTCTGATAGCACGTCTGTCCAGGTCTGTCCAGGAGAAAGCTGCCTCTCCAGCCCTCGCTCCAATGCCAAACAGCTCAGTTCTTCCCCATATGACTCTGGTGCCTTTCAGGCTGCCTCCCCCAAGCTGGAGCCTGGAGGGTGGGAGTCCGAGTAAGTCCGAGCGCGGGCCCTTTAAGAGGAGCTGCGGGGGCTCCAGCCGCCTCAGCCTCAGTTCCCGCTGGTTTTCCAGCCAGAAGTTATGGGGACTTCTCTTCCTGGCACTGGGACCCTGAGCTGGGCACCTGGTGTGGGACGGGGACCCCTCAGTCCTCAGGGAGGACCTCAGCCAACCACTCTTGAGCTGGGGAAGACAGCAGAGATTATATTCTGGTTAAAAATAGAATGACTTTCTCCACCATTAAGAGAAAATGAAATTCCTTTAGTCAAGGAGACAAAGGTCACTGGATCCAGATGATTTCACTTTTAAAAGAGCCCAGCTGCCTCTGGCCTTTGAGTTAAGGACCCCACATGTGGTGAGGGAATGAAGAAAGCCACCAGCAACCTGTCCTGCTATGAAAGGCATACCCACCAGAAGGAGGCTGCGTCAGTTAGTGTGTATGAGTTATGATCCAGCAACGCAAGGGAAAGAATGAAGCAGCTGTCTTTGTTTCAGATGACAGGAACAGGCGATTGGACTCCATTCTTTCCCAACTGCCATCTGAATACCATTCGTAGGAAGACCATGAAACAGGCTCCTCTTACTGCACACATGCAGTCTTCCTAAGTCTGGTGCCAAATGTTCTATTGATAAGAACTAAGTCTGGTGCTTTTATAACAGAGCGCAAATACTGTAGGACTCCAAGGCCACAGGTGTCCTTTAATCCTTAGCACCTGGTATAGTATAGCTGCCTGATACATGTTTCTTAAATAAATGCATGTTTCTTAAATGTAATTGAAAGGGAAAGCATTAAATAAAGTCAAAGGAGCTTTGATTCCAGAAATATTGAAATGAAGCAAAGGAGCTCAAGTCTTTTGATGAACTGGTTACTTCTTTTATCTTTCAGAATCGGAGTTGACAAATTTGGCAGGATTATACAGAGACGAACGATTGAAAGAGAAGGCAGAGTCGCTGAAACTTGAAAACTGTGAAAAACTTTCCAAACTTATTGGCCTGCGCAGAGGTGGCTGAGAGGATGATAGTTCTACACAGGGTCGGGGTTTTGCTACTTGTTACTATTTATGTTCCTAATTCCATTTTATAATACAAAATTAGGAAATGATGAACATTTTACAATTTGCTAACTTTGTTTGGTGGGCTGAGTTGAAGGCGCTTGAGCATGGAACCAGACTTGTCATCACAGAATCCTTCCTGGGGATTGACTCCAGGGGCCAGGAACAGTTCATCTCAGTTGAATTAATGGCAACGCGTTGGATTCAGCCCCCACCCCTGCCCCCTGCTCTACACCTTCCCTGCCTCTAGGAATGTAGTTCAGGACATCCCAGAGCAAATTCATCTATTCTTCTTTCTTCCCTTCTTCACTAACCAGTCATTCCTAGGCATAGCCAAAGCAGCTTAATATTCGTTGTTTACAAAAGTGCACCAAGAATTAGACCTCTCCCTTCATGAGAGTCATCATCTCCCCTGGGATTAGCCTTTGGAACATGTTCCTACCCCTGTTTCCATTTTCTAAGGGGAATGTGGAGAAATGTAAACTGTTGTAGTCAGTAGTTTTCTATTTACCTAATCTCTCTTCAGAGTTACTAGCAAAATGCCTGATTTGAGTTTCTTACTTCCTTAACTCTCTCTCTCTCTTGCAGAGGGTCCAGAAATTAAAAGCTATTGAGTGAAACAGTTCAATGGAAGCAGGGACCAGGGGTGAAGGTAAAATGCAACACTTAGTCTTAGCTTCTCAGTACAAGTTCCCTAGTCCATCACAGAACCCAGAGAATGTTCTTTCTGTCATGTCTCTTTGCAGCCTCACAGGAACTGAGTCCCTACACCCCCACAGAGGTACAGTGGTCAGACCTAAGAGAAGGCACTGCCAGCTAACTGGGCTATTTGCTCAAGCCTAGACATAGAGGGGGAAGACCCTCTTTCCATGACTGTGGGGTTCTGATGTTGGCCCCAACAGTCACGTTGTCTTACCCAGTGCCCTGTAGTTTGTGACAGGAGATGCTTTTTCATATAGTCAACATTTACTGAGTGCCGAGGATGAAGCAAGGGCTCTCACATGCATTTGCTTACTTTAGCCTCCTCACAGCTCTGTGAAGTGGACATGTTAGCCCTGTTTTTATGAATGAGAATATTGACCCAGAAAGGATGAATGGTTGACCTGGGTCACACAAGTGGTAATGGCAGAGCTAGATGGTAGTCTGATTATCAAGTAGAAAGTGTGAGATCATAACCAATTCTCAGGTCATTTTAGCCAGATTGGTAAAGCAGAATCTTTCCCAAGGATGCCTGTCCCCCCCGACCCTGTGACCCTATATCCTTTCTATGTCAGTCCATCACTCATTCAGGACACCTCTTGCCCTGGTCTTTAGGAATCAAGACTCTCTCTGTACCAATTTTATATACAAAACAAAAAGTCTCTCAAAGGCAGGCGGCCCTTCCCACAGGTGACAGGAAGAGGTAAGTTGCTGCCTGGGCCATGTGTTTCTGGGCGTTCCTGCAGAGCCAAGCTACCAGATTGAGCTGCCTAGATTATCATGAATCTGAAGCTGGAAGAATCAGTAGGTGACTGTAATCTACACTCATATTTTCTTCAGGATGGAAGAAAAATTCCTGTTGGAAGGAGACTCTACATGAACACTGATTTCCCGAGTGGAGTTTCTCCTTTCAGATGCACAGCCATGATTCAGACAGATGTGTCTAGCATGGTTCAACATGTGGGCATTCCACAGGGTCAGGAGATGCCTCCAGAGGTAAAGAGTGGGGCTTTAGTGGCTGGTAGGGGACAAATGCTCAGCTGGGGGGGGGGGGGAGCAGCTCTGGAGATAGCCAGATTTTGCTGCCCAACTATGTCTAACCTCCTGGGTTTCGGGGCTTTCTTGATTCCCTCTGAGTGACAGAGGGATTTACACAGTAAAATGTGCCTGTGAGCTAAACTGGCTTATAGAAAGTTTTCCTGTGCACGCAAAAGGCAATGCTCTCCTCAACCCCAACCCCTGCTAGAAAATGGGCCATAATTAAACTGACTTGACAGATTAAAAGACCCTGCTTCTAGATGCCCATGAAAAGTGTAGTCATACATTTTATAGATTTCATGGCAGACATTAGTTATCTGTGATGATTCTAAATAGAGGCAATACTAACTCCAATAAATGTCAGGCCTATTGCCTCTTTTTATAGCACTGATGGTACTATTTAATTTATTACCTAGTAGACCACAACACTCACATCTGGTTTTCCTCAAGGGAATGGTATTTGCATTTGGTTGAAGGATAGTTTAATCTATTTGGTACAGTCAAGAATATTGTTAAACTATAATTTCCTGGGTTATATTTTAGGTGGGTTGTCTGCATGGTGGTAAAAATAAGCATTTTCTCTTGCCTACATCCTTTGGAAGGTTTCCTAGTCATATATAAGCTCTTTAGGTAAGGCTTATTCTTGCTGTCAGAACTTGGCGTGCAGCTCTAGACTGTGTCTATGAGCATTAGTACAGATTGCAGATGTGTGATGAGAGAGGGGCTAAGAAACAGGGATTGAGGCTCAAGCAAAAACTGAAGCTCTCATCGTCAGAAGGATAGTGCTCTTTGCACTGCATGATCAGCAGTGAGGAGGGGAGCATGAAAATCCTCACCACAGAGGACACTGCAGCTTGAAGGAATCCGTGTCCCCAGATTAGCAACCCTGGGGTTCATCTGCTCAAACCAAAAAACGTCTGAACTTCCTTATCAGCTCCAGGCCTCACAGCTTGGAAGAAGTGACCAGTAAGAAAATGAAATTGCTATGCTTTCTGTTGGAAACTATTAGAAATTACACTGAACTCCAAACCCCGTTGGAACTTGGGATCCAGCACCCTGGCCAAGCTATATGTTATGCTCATTTTCATCCTCACACTCAGGACTGGTTTTGTGAGGAGGCACTGTTGGGATTCCAGAAGTTTGCTGTTACAACTGGCCACACATGCAAGTCGTCTCTGCATGCACTGTTCCTCGCAGGAGCTAGCACTCAATTAGTATTTATTTTGGATTCATTTAAGGGGTAAGCTTAGTGTCCTAATACATTTGCTTTTGGAAAGGGTCAAGTTACTGTACATCTTATTTTTTGAGCCTGCATTGTTGATACCTCGTGCAATGACCACCAAGTAACTATATATCCATGTGTTAGATATTAATTACATCATTTGCATCCATTCAATATTTGGAATTAAAGATGTGAATGTTCTGTGATCAGAGCCAGGTTTGACACATGGAATCAGCTCCTGGTGGAGTCTGAATCCTGAGAAATCTGGTCAACTGATCTACTGCATCTGGATTAAATGTATTTTAACACAGAAAGAAATTAAATGATTTTATATAAAAATGGCTTTATGTTTTTGTCTTGTTCTTTTACCTTTGCCCATGGCACCCTTGGGCACTGCATATTGCCTGACTCCTTGGAGCCACTGAAGACTAGAGAAGCTGTTGACCTTTTCCCCAGTCTTCCCTCATCCATCAGTAGAATTATTGGTGTTTAGAACAATCGATAGCCTTGGTGGCATCACCAGTTCTGTGTTTTCTATCAGATAACAGCAGCTGCAGCACATTACAGCCAATGTACAGCTCAAAACTACTTAGCATCTGCAAATCAGCTGTTACTCCAGTTCCTTGCTGGCTTTGTCCCCAGTGGCCCATATTTAGGAAAGTTTTGGTTTAAAAATACAGTGCATGTTTCAATTGAGTTCTCTAGAGCCCAACTGGTTATAATAATACCTGTTATTTGGAGAAAGATTGAGATGAGAATCAATTCAACAAAGATGGAGAATTTACTGTGTGCCAACTGAGCTGAGCTTTTGGGATGGGAGTCAGGAACAAGTGAGACCCAGCACCAAGGCTCCGGAAGCTTACATCTGGTGAGAAACCTAACTTTAGACAATGCTCCCCAATGGGGTGAATGTCAAAGGGGACATGAAGAGAACCTTGGGACTATAACAAAGGGATTTAATCTAGTATGAGGGATCAGTGAAAGCAACTCTGAGGAAGAGAAACTTGAAATATAATCACCCTTCTTACAGAGGACAGTGATTTATTTTTTTAATGGAGGAAATGGGAGTGACACTTTGAGTGCTCCCATTTCTATGAATAGCATCATCATCCATCCAAGTACAAAAGTCAGAAACCCAGGAAACTGTGTGGTAGACTTGATTTGATGTCCCCCAATGGACCACACCCAATATTCATGCCCTCGTGTAGTCCCCTTTCTGATCTAGGCTGGCTTTTGATCTTTAATCAATAGAATGTGGCAAAACTAGCATCTTCCATTTTTGCACTTAGTGGAAGCCAGCTGCCATGTAAGTCCAACCTCCCTGAGACCACCAAACTAACCACATGAAGAAGGTATGCAGAGGAGAACCAAAAGACTGAGCTGGCAGCAAGACAGAATCCAGACATATGAGCTGTTTATGCCAGCTGATGGGCAGAGCAAAAATTAGCTGCCCCACCAAGCCCTCTTCAAATTGAAGAATCATGAACAAATAATAAAATGGTTGCTGTTTTAAGCCATTAATTATGTTTTGTGATAATATGCAGCAGTAAACAACCAAAACACCTTGGCTCCCTTTTTTCAATATCCCCTCCACCATTTATTTATTTATTTATTTTTTCAATATGTTTTTATTAATTTTTTAGAGAGACAGGAAGGGAGAGAGGGAAACATCAATGTGAGAGAGAAACATCCATCGGCTGCCTCCTGCACGCCCCCTACTGGGGATCAAGCCTGCAACCGGGGCATGTGCTCTGATCAGGAATGGAACCAGGACCTCTCAGTCCATGGGATGACACTCAATCCACTGAGCCACACCAGCGGGGCCCCTCCACCATTGTTAAGTCCTATCAGTTTTACCTCCAGAACATTCTAAGTCCATCTACTGTCTTCATCTCCTCTGACACCATCTGACTCCCAAACTACCATCTGCTTCCTCTGATAAAAGCTTACAGTAGCCTCACAAGTATAAGTAGTCTCTGTGCATCAACTCAGGGCCCCTCCAATCTGTACACCTTGCTACAAACAGAGACACATTTTCAAAGCGTAAATTATATCGTGTCACCCTCTTGCTTAAAATATTTCAGTAGCTTTCTTTTGCCCCCAGGAAAAAAATTACCCAAAGTCCTTAGCATGGCCTAATGCTTAATAAGGCTCTACCAAGTTTCTGGCCTCTGCCCCTGCTTGCCCTGTACATCTTTTTCTTTTCTGCCATACTACCCCCCCCTTTTTTTTTCTTTATTGATTTTAGAGAGAGGAAATGAGAGGGGGAGAGAGATAGAAACATCAATGAGCAAGAACATCGATTGGCCGTCTCCTGCATTCTCCCCACTGGGGATCGGGTCCACAACACGGGCATGTGTCCTGAACAGGAATCGAACTGGCAACCTCTTGGTGCATGGGTCGATGCTCAACCACTGAGTCACACTGGCTGGACCATACTAGCCTTTTAATTACTACACTCTGCCAACCCCTTCTGTTCTAGCATCTTTGTGTATACTGTTCCCTCTTTCTGGAACATTTCCCCCTCACCTGGCCCTCCCCTCTTTTCTAAGTGGTGCCTGTTTATCTTACTCGGTTCCAGCTCAAAAATCACTTCCTCGAAGAAGCCTTCCCTGCACCCATGATTGGGCTAAATCTTTTAAAATACTCATTCTTCTCTTTCTTAGCACCTGTCATAACTATAATGCTATTTATTTGAATAATGACTTAGTTTGAGATTTATTTGAGTGTTTATTATTGTCTGTCTCCCCCACTAGACTAAGTTCCAGTCTAATTTTATCTGAGCTGAACCCTGAAGGGAATGACATGCCATCTGTCAGGACTTCCTCTGGAAGTGCAGCCCAAATGGAAACTCCTCCCATCAAAAGGTGGGATGTGTCCCCTCTCCTTGAAGCTGGACTCTGTAGCTCCTTGACCAATAGAATACAGCAGAAATGACACTAGACTGCTTTTTAAGCCCAAGCCTTAAGAAACCGACATCCTCCATTTCCTGACACTTTGGATACTTGCTCTTGAACCCAGTCACCATGCTAGGAGAAAGCCCAAGCAGCCAATGGAGAGGAACAAAATCCTTGGTCCTCAGCCTCAGATGAGCTCCCAGCTGACAGCACCAATTTGCCAGTTATGTGAGTAGCCATGAATCATGGTAGTGGAACTTCTAGCCTCCCTTCCCTAACAACCATACCAGCTGATACTACATGGAGCAAAGATGAGCCTTCACTATTGAACTCTGCCTAAATTGAAGATTCCTAAACAAAATGATTTTTTTAAAGTATAAATTTGGGATGGTGTGTTATACAGCAATAGATAATCAGAACATTAACCAAGATGACAACACTGTGCAGAAAGCCACCCTTCCTGGGGCAGGATCCACAGCTATTTGTGATGTCATGTCATCCAGAGCCCCACTGAGCTGTGGTCAGCCAGGAGTTCATAGAGTTTGTTGACATAGAGAGTGGGAGTCTGGCAGTGCCCAACCAGGTTGACCGTCTTCATGTCTGTGCTGGTATGCAGGGTGCAGGTCTGGATCCAGTGTTCTCTCCTGCCATCCATCCCCAGGGAACTGGCTGCTGGAGCATACTGTGCTCCAGGGTTTTTCCCTAAGTGTACAAGGCAGTCTGTTCCAGCTGGTGGAGGTAAATGGTGAATGGCAAGAGATATCAAGCAGCACCTTCATGAAAAACCCTACAGAGGGGACACAGTTCAAGGGGAAGATTCAGGGATCCCCGCCCCAGAGGAATGTACAATTTTGTCCAAGGTGACTCAGGTGAACATTCACATTTGATAGATAAAGTTCCAAGAAGGCTCTGTATTGAGGGACACAATATATATATGGATATAGATATATCTATCTATCTATAGATAGATAGATATATCTATATCCATATATATATATATATATATATATATATATATATATATATATATATATATATCATCCTTTAGGCCCATGCTGTCCAATACAGTAGCCACTAGCCACAAAGGTTATTTAAATGTAAACTTTACCCAGCCAGTGTGGCTCAGTGGATAGAGCAGCATCCCATGGACTGAGAGGTCCCAGTTCGATTCCCCATCAGGGCACATGCCCAGGTTGCAGGCTCGATCCCCATCGATCCCCAGTAGGGGGTGTGCAGGAGGCAGCTGATCGATGTGTCTGTCTTCACATCAATGTTTCTATTTCTCCCTTCCTCTCTCTCTAAAAAATCAATAATAATAATAATAATAATAATAATAATAATAAATTTACATGTAAATTTTACTAATTTTTTTTTTTTAATTTAAAAAGTAACTCCTGCCCTGGCTGGTTTGGCTCAGCGGTTAGAGTGTTGGCCCAGGGACCAAAGAGTGGCAGGTTCAATTCCGGTCAAGGGCACATACCTCGGTTGCAGTTCGTCCCCGGCCCTGGTCGGAGTCGTGCGGGGGCAACTAGTCGATGTGTCCCTCTTACATCGATATTTCTCTCCCTCTCCTATTCCTCTCTCTTCCTCCCTCCCACTCTATCTGAAGATAAATAGAAAATTATCCTCGGGTGAGGATTAAAAAACAAAAAAGTAATTCCTCAGTCACATGAGCCACATTTCAAGGGCTGAATAGCCCACATGTGGCTAGTGGCTGCAGTACTGGACAGTGCAGATGAACGTTTCCATCACAGAAATCCTATTGAGCTGTGCTGCTTTGGGCCCTTTCAGATTGGCCAACAGAAATAAACTTGCTCTCAGGGATATGAGCACAGACACACGAAACAAGGAAAGATAAAACAAGGGTAATCACATGCTGGCCAGGTAATTCAGTTGGTTAGAGTGTCCTCCAGATAGGCAAAGGTTGAGGATTCGATTCCCAGTCAGGGCATATACAAGAGTCAACCAATGGCCCTGGCCAGTTTGGTTCAGCCGTTAGAGTGTCAGCTTGTGGACCAGGGAGTCCCAGGTTCGATTCTGGTCAAGGGCATGTGCTTTGGTTACGGTTTGGTCCCTGGCCCTGGTCAGGGTCGTGCAAGAAGCAACCAATTGGTGTGTGTCTCTCTCACCTCGATGTTTCTTTCTCTCTCTCTCTCCCTCCCTCCCTTCCACTCTGTCTGAAGATAGATGGAAGAATGTCCTCAGGTGAGGATTTAAAAAAAAAAAAAGAGTCTCCCTGGCCGGTTTGGCTCAGCCATTAGAGTGTCGGCCCACAGACCAGGGAGTTCTGGGTTCGATTCTGGTCAAGGGCACATACTTCAGTTGCAGTTTGGTCCCCAGCTCTGGTCGGGTCGTGCTGGAGGCAACCAATCAATGCATCTCTCTCACACTGATGCTTCTCTCTCTCTCTCTCTCCCTCCCACTCTATCTGAAGATAAATGTAAAAATATCTTCGGGTGGGGATTAAAAAAAAAAAACAGCTAAAAAAAGAGTCAACCAGTGAATGCATAAATAAGTGGAACAAATCAATGTCTCTCTCTAAAATCAATAAATAAAAATGGAAAAAACAAAAACAAGGGCTATCACTGGGAGACCCATAGGAATGACATTTGTGAGGCCACAACATCCAGCTAAAAACCAGGCCTGTAGGGAGCTCTGGGGGCAGCCTGAGTGGCTTACCTAAACTTTCAGCTTCCCTTCCTGGACACTAATAACAATTTTTGCAAACTCCTAATATAGTCATTTCCTGCTTCCATAACTTCAGTATCCATTATGTTCAACAAAAATGCAGCACAGCATCATGGTTGAGAACATGGACTCTAAAATCAAACTGCCCACCTGAAAACCCTATTCTGAGGCTTAGTAAGTTGGGTGACCTTGGGCAAGTTATTCACTCTCAGAGAACCTGCATTTCCTCATCTGTACAATGGGGGATATTGGAACCTACTTCCCAAGGCTATTATGAAGATTACGTGAGATATAACTAATATGGCATAATTGTGCGACCAAATAGTGAACACTCGATAAATATTAGCTCTGATATTTCCCAAGCTTAATCTTATTTGGGTTTCAAAAAAGGGAAGATTTGGTGAAGATGTGTGATCACCTTATCTTTCCCTACCCGTTTTAGAAGTCTCCTTCATGCCCCACTTCAGTTCTAATCTCTACAGGCTCTTCAGTGCCCTTCCCAACACCTTGATATGGTCGCACTGGGCTCCAGCGTGGCTGCCCAGAGCCTGGTACCAGCCTGTGAGGACCACCTTGGGTGAGACCACTCTCCTTTCCTATTCTTGCGCCCCACCTTCATTGCTTAGGCTCAGGCCCCTTAAGTACTGAATATGTTGTAGGAGGAAGAGATGTCACAGGAGGCTGGAGTCTCATACTCGGGTAAATTTAGAGATCAGGGTGGAAGAGGCGTGTGAAGCTGAAGACGCAGGCGTTGCCATAACTGGCTCTTGCTTCGCGATCTTGCAGTTTAACAGGCCCTGGGAGAAGGCTGAGGGCGGATGTTGCCTGTTCACGGGCTAATAAAGGAAGTTATTATAAGTCTGCTCCTCAAGACTGCGTGAGAAACACAAGGTCAAATACATGGGCAAATTCTCTACAAACTTAAATTCCTAAGTGTTGCTAAATCCCCGGGCGGCTCCTTTAAGAGGCGAGTCCCATCCCTGCCAACAAAGGAAGTCCCCGCCCCCAGTTGCCAGGGTGCTCTGTGGCGTCGCATCCTCATTGGTGGGCGACGTGGTGAGCGACCCAGCGGCAGCCATTTCCAACGAGCTGGCGGGGGCAAAAGATGGCGACGCCCGTCGGGTGGTCGCAAGGCGGGTCAGGGTCGGTGTGTCTCGCCTTCGACCAACTGCGGGACGTGATTGAGTCTCAGGAGGAACTGATCCATCAGCTGAGGAACGTGGTACGCAGGCAGAAGAGCTGGGGGAGAGGCCGGACTGGCCGCCTAAATGGTGGGGTCGGAACCAGACCCCGTTCCGAAGGCGGCGGCGTGCCGACAGCACATTGCCAATAGCGTCATCAGAAGGAGGCGGGGCCCAGATGTATTATGGCTGCCGGGGCTGGAGTCAAAAGGGGCAGGGTTCCATGAATATTTTACAAGGGAATTTTAATCAAAATCAAGTTGTTCTCTACTCTGCCTGGTTATGCAGGGCCTGGTAGATATGTCCCTATCTATTCACTGAGTCTCTGTTTCCCCTTTTCTAGTTGGAGATGACTTCACTGACTTCCCAAGGCCCTTGTGTTCAGTCAGAGAAACTGTAACATCCTTTCAACTAGGGATATCCCCTCCCCAGTGTCTAATTCTGAGTGCACTAAAGCTCACATTTGGCCCTTGCACACAGTAACTTAAGGGCTTCCGACCCCTTTATGTCCCTTTGCTTTTGCTTTCTCAGTCAAACCCCAGTTTATGGGTGCAAAACATTGGAGCCACAGATTATCTGGGCAGGCATGGTAAAATCCTGGCCAGGTGGAATTCATGGTTTTTCTTTTTTCTTTTCTATCTTGATAAGAAAGCCAGGAGATAACTCCATCTCAGAAATAAGATGACTTCACATCTCTTTCTCATTCTAATGGCTGTATGCAGCTCTAGGCGTTGAATTACCTTCAATTTCCTGAAGGTACCCAGCTCTTCCTCTTGGCTCCTTTAAGAGGCAGGCTCCATTCCTGGCCTTCTTCTCACAGTCTAGAACACTGTTCTCTTCCACCCCTCTTCTTCTGGCCAACCCCTACACAGCAGTCAGACTCAGGTCTGATTTGATGTCCCCTGCTCCAGAAGCAGTTCTGACCCTTCCCCAGGCTCGGTCAGGGACCTCCTCTGATGCCACTTTGTGCTTCTCCATCATAGCACACACCATATTACAAGGGCTGGCCGTGGGCTGTTTCCTCTGTGAGACTGGTTGCTCCTTGAGTGCAGGACCTAGAGCTGAGCCTCAGTGAATCTTGTGGAACTGAATTCTCCATTCCCAGGGCCCCAATCTCATCCTAGGTATCCTGGGCATCATTCCATTATCCATTCTTGTCCTGGGTCCCTAGAGGACACCCCAGCCCCAGGCCCTCTCTGAACCAGGCTCTGTTGCAGATGGTTCTCCAGGATGAAAATTTTGTCAGTAAAGAAGAGTTCCAGGCTGTGGAGAAAAAGCTGGTGGTAAGTAATGGCCTCCTAATCTTGTCCTATTTCCCAGGATCCTTGTGGTTGAGTAGAGGCATTAAGTATTGGCCTCTGAGAGCCTCCAGCCCCAGTAATGAGGACATGATCTTCTGTGCCCTAGCTTCTATGTGGCCCTCTGAGAAGGGGTCTGGTTGAGGGAGCCTATGAGACCCAAGGTGGCCTGGGGTAACAAGGTCACTGGTGTTGCCTCTGCAGGAAGAGAAAGCTGCCCATGCCAAGACCAAGGTCCTTCTGTCCAAAGAAGAGGAGAAGTTGCAGTTTGCCCTTGGAGAGGTAGAAGTGCTGTCCAAACAGCTGGAGAAAGAGAAGCTGGCCTTTGAAAAGGCGTGAGTGGGCCTTAGTAGGGGAATAAAGTTAGGGGTCCCATTAGCCTGTCAGCCTTCCCACTCTTTCTTACCTTTCCACCCAGGCTCTCCACTGTAAAGAGCAGAGCCCTGCAGGAGTCCAGCAAGAAGGACCAGCTCATCACCAAGTGCAATGGTAGGCGGGAGGCCCGTGTTCCTTCCCATGCTAACATACACGGGCACTTCCCTAACAACCCAGTGCCCCTGTCCAGGGCAGGGTTTCACCCCAACTTCTGTCCCCGGCTGAGGATACATGCAGGCCCAAGTGGGCCACACCTTCGCAAAGGCCTTCAGGGACCAGGCAGGCCACGGAAATGAGAGAAGCAGTTGGTGTACAATATTCTTCATGGCCATAAAGGAACGGGCTTGCTCCCATTTTTCTTGAAACATACAACCTTCTTAGTCCACCTTTTGTTTTCCCACTTTTGATGGATATTAGAAATAGTATACTTTACGAGAGGAACAATAGGGCAAGCACAGTCCTATTTGGGAGCTGACCCTTAGACTCCAGGTTGGGGTGTAGTAGGGAGAAGTGGGAACTGTGGTGATGTGGAGAGCCATGCCCTCTCTCAGGGGCTTAGCTCCTCTACTGTGGGAATGGGGGTCCAGTACTATCAGAGCTTGAAAAAAGAAAACAGGTTTTAAGGGAAGCTTTTCTGACTTTTTAGTGTTGGTAACTGATTTAGAAATTTTTAAAATATTGTAGGGGCCCAGTAAAGTATGTCTGTGGGCCATTACTTTTCAACTCAGCTCCATGCAGATGCATGTAGCCACTTGGCTCAAGTTGGTGCTGTGAGTTGTAGGGCACTTTCAGTCAACTACTCGGTATCCCTAGACCTCAGGAACCATTCATTTTCCCAGAATGCTAAACTCCCCGTACCTAGTTTAAGAAGTAGATGTGAATTCCATATGCAACATCTGCTTCATTCACTGCAGCAGATTTTGAGTAGGTCAAAGCCCAGAGCTCAAGCTCAAAAGAGGGTCAGGGTCTCTCCTGATGGGCCCCACCTGGAGCCTTGGGCACCCTCTTACCCTCCAATCCAGCTTTGTCTCTCCCCTGGTGAGTATTCTCACTGGTAAGTTGCCAGCAGGCTGCCATCTTGATCTGGCCAGGTAGGCTGACAGGCCTCATGGTTGTTTGATCAAGGGCCCCCATTATGCCTCCTGGGACCCAACGTGCCTGGAACCCAACATGTCACTGTCTTCATACCCAAGGATGCTCGTCCCTAGTCCTCTCCTTTCCCTCTCTCTGAACATCCCCTCCCCCACTTCCCTAAAAGGAACCTAGGGTTCTTTCCTGGTGGTGCTAGGAAAAGACAGTCTTCCTTCAGGGCATTTCCTAAAGATCAGCCAAGGCCACAGGGCCCTGCATCTGCTTGTGGAAAGTGTGTGTGAGTCAGGATGATGGAGCTTGGCTGCCTCACCCCAGAATGTCCTGAATCCCTCCTGTGGGGCACAAGCCCTCACCTGAGCAAATCTGGTAACCTGAACCTCTCCCTGGCTTCCTCCTGGCCTGTGCCTCCCCGATGCCACCTCCCTTTGTGTGGTTTCAGTTTGGTTTTACTTACATAGTTCCTGAAATCTTTTCAAAGGGCTTTTCTAACCATCCTGTCATTGGGTGCCATTTATCTCATTTATTTTAAAAGATTGACACAAATTTCTGATGCTTTTTCTCAAGAGAACTTCACAAGCAATGAATATGGATTAGCTGAATGACCTGGGGAAAGAGTTTTGATAGTCCTGGTCCTATAACCCCGTGAGCTCATGTTTTCCTTCTCTTCATTCACCTGTGTCTGTTTCCCATGTCGTGCCTTAACTTTTTACCAGATTGTGTCTTCTGAAAGCTTAAATGCTTTAGCATTTCTGCATTTTCAGAGCTTGTGTTCTAGTTCATCTTTGTCCAACCTTTAAAGGCAGTGGGATTTTCTTCCTGTAAGGATCAGAATTTTCCAGGGCTTCCTGAGGGACAGTTATACATATGAAGCACTCCCAGATCCCTACAGCCTCATTGGATTCTGACCCAAGTCACAAAAATCATCCTGGCATCTAATGAGCATTTAATTAGTAGATAAGCTTTTCCACCATTAATCTCCCTGGGTCCTCCCTACCCCATAGGGGCTGTCTCTGTCCCCATCTTATATAGATGAGGACATGGGTCTGAAAAGGAAACAACTTGCCCAAAGTGGTAATACTGTCTCACCAATATTACCTTCATTGAAACGTCACCTTGTTCTGTCCAATGATCAGTTCCTGAGTCTTAACACTCCTTTCAGGAGCTGCTGCCTTGAAGGCAGGGACCCTGCACAGGCGTGGGTATCTGGCTGGCCCTCAGTGAGTCTGGGTAGATTGAGATGACTGAATTAGATGATGTTTCTAAGTCCTAAATCCTCAGTGGACATCCTGTTCATTCAGTCCACAAATTTCTTGTGCACCTACTATGTGCCAAGTATTATTTTAGGCCTTAGGGTTAAAATAGTGAATAAAACAAAAATCCTTGTCCTTATTATATCCTAGTAGAGGTGAAAGTAAATGAATAAAATATATGGTATGTTAGATATAAATGCTAAGAAGAAAAATAAAGCAGGGAAAAAGGGATAGGAAATATTGGGAAGGGTTATAATTTTAAACTAGGAAGAGTCTCACCAAAGAAGTGATATCTGCAAAGATCTGCAGGAGTTGAGGCCTGAAGCTGTTCATCCTCCTGCCTTTGGGCAGGGTTGCCACCCCTCTCCAAGGGCCTTTGCCTGCCTTCATATGAGTCACCTGGTCCAGAATAGCGTTGTGAAGTCACTGACACATTCATCAGACATTGTGCCCCCACCATCCTATCAAGACTCCATAATAAACTCATTCTTACTAAGGTATTAGCAGCTACTCATGAAGAACCTCTGGGTGGGGGGAACAATTCTGAAAAGACCCATGAGGGAATGCCTTATCTCAGGAAGGAGCCCATGGGATGGAACTACCTCCTCCCTGCCTCTCTCCCCCACAGAAATTGAGTCCCACATTATAAAGCAAGAAGATATACTTAATGGCAAAGAGAATGAGATTAAGGAATTGCAGCAAGTTATCAGCCAACAGAAACAGATCTTCAGGTGAGGGGTCATGGACAGGCTGGGGGTTGTTAATGGAAGTGGGGAGCCAGACCTCTGGCCCCTACCTTAGGCTGTCCCCAGCCCATGCCCAGCCGGCTCCTTGCAGGAATCACATGTCTGACTTCCGGATCCAGAAGCAGCAGGAGAACTACATGGCCCAGGTGCTGGACCAGAAGTATAAGAAAGCTTCGGGGACACGTCAGGCCCAGAGCCACCAGCGTCCCAGGGAAAAATAAAATAGTCGTCACCTTTCTGTTCTTTGGTTGTAACATGACCTCTGACTTCTCTGCTGTGGGGGTCCCCATCCTGACCCTTCCTATCCCTGTGGGTACCCCCTCAGGCCTCACCAGTGGCCTGGCCCCCAGGGAAGGGGCAGGGTAAGAGGCAGAAGGCACTTTCCCTCCTTCCTCCCTGCCTGTCTCCTGGGCCTTGGTGACCTAAGTGAGAATCAAGTTACCAGAGACAGGGTGGGGAACAGGCCTTGGACTACCACCTGCCAAGGGGTCCGTGGGGTTATGGGGTTGCAGCCTAGGGGAGGACTACTTTGTTGTCTAGTGGGCACTGCCCTTTCTTACCCTGTATTTAATCCCTGTCTATATAAACAGCCATGTGTGTGAGAGAGAAAAAGAAAGCCCTGACCAGAGACTTCAAAGATGGTGGGTTCCAGGACCACAATAAATTTAGGAAATCAGTTTCCATAACAAAACAAAAATGTTATATTGGGAATTACATGTGCAACTTCTTACCTTTCCCCCAAACAGAAGCTCATCAGTCTTCACAAATGGGAGGAAGGGAAAAGAATAATGCCATGTCTTTTTTTTTTTTTTTTAATAAAGCTGAAACTTTTTATTTTTGTTATAGATGTTTCTTCTTTTTCCCCCATTGACACCCTCCTCCCCATGCCTCCCCACCCCCACCCCATCCCCAGCTTTGTTGTCCATGTCCATCGGTTATACATACATACGTATAAGTTCTGTGGTTTATCTCTTCCCCACCCCCACCTGAAACATTTTCTTTTTAATTTTATTTATTTGTTTAATCCTCACACGAGGATTTGTTTTTTCACTGATTTTTAGAGAGAAAGGAAGGGAGGGGGAGAGAGAAACATAGATCAGTTGCCTCCCATATGCAGCCTGACAGGATCATACCTGCAACCTAGGTATATGCCCTGACTGGAAATCGAACCTGAAACCTTTTGGTGTATGGGATGATTGATGCTCCAACCAACTGAGCCACCCAGCCAGGCCTGCCATGTTTTTAAGGTGGGGAAACAGTCTGTGAAGGGGCTATGACTTACTGAAGTTGCACATTAGGGCTAGATTTGATGGACAGGCTTCATCCTCTCAGAAGCCATTACTGATGGCTAGGTGATCATAGGGACTAACCCGGGCAGGGGACCCACTCAGGAAGCTGAGTCAGATTTGTCAAGTCTAACCTTTCCTGGGTCTGTGTGAGGGTAAGTGCACAGAAGGGGCCAGTGCTCTTGCTCCAAAGCCAACTGGGGGCCTGAGTCATAGCAGGACCTTGAAATCAGAAGTTTAAGGGCAAATGGTGCCCATTGTCATTGTCCCAGAACACTTACAGGTGGTGGCTGCTTCCCCACCAGTGCCTGTCCCCAGGGCTAGTACTGAGGTGGTGGGGGCTGAAATGAGGAGCACAGGGCTATTCCTGCCTCAGAGGGACTTTAGGGAGGGGACCACAGCTACCCAAAATATTCTAAGAGAGCACACATCAACATCCAGGGCTTGTTCTGGTTGCCAAGGTAGCCTGTAAAAGAACTGTCCACTCCAACTCCTTCCAATGAGTTCCCACTAAAGGCAATGGGTCCAGCCAGGGTCAGCACCTTCCTGAGGCCCCAGCACACCTTCTGGAGTTGGGGGAGCCCTCCAGGCATGCTCCTCTATCAAAGGTTGTGGAGTGACAGGTCAAGGAAAGTGGGTGCACTCTTAGGAGCTCCAACTGGGATAGGGTGACAAAGCCAAAGAGGAGGGGTGCCATTACCATGATGGGAAGGCACTGAGGGCTGAGGGGAAGATGAAAATGCTGGCAAGACCTGAGTTGTCTGACCTGAAGGTCTGGTCCCCTGGCTCACACACTGATCCACATGCCACAGTGCTTGACCTCAGGCAGGCCCCCACTCAGCCTCAGTTTCCTCACCTGTGATGAATGGAGTTGGGCCTACCTCCTGGCTCCAAGTTGGACACCTGCCTTCCTGTCACCAAAACCTGGAATGCCACCCCAGGCAATCCAGCCCACGCCAGAGGAGAAGGGGCTTGGAAGGGTACAGCCCAGGGTCCAGGTCACTCCTGCTGGTGACACCGCTGGCTCAGGAGCGGACGCGGCCGCTTTAAGGCGTGGTGACCCCACGGCATCCGCGGGCGGGGCGGGGACAGTGCAGGCGTCCGCGGCTGAAGCGGAGGCGAATGCGAGGGAGGTAGTGTGCGGCGTGCGGCCCCACCATGCTGATCGCGCTCGCCCCGCCAGCCCTGCCGGGGCTCACAGGTCAGCTACCCTCGGCCCCCGCACGGCGCCAGGACTCCTCGGGTTCGTCAGGCTCGTACCACACGGCTCCGGGTTCCCCAGAGCCCCCGGACGTTGGGCCGGACGTGGAGGGCCGGGCGAATTGGCCCCGGGTGGCCCCTGCGCTGGGGGCGGGTGCGCAGCCTCGCCTGTCCGTCAGCGCCCAGAATAGCCGCCAGCAGCTCCAGCCCAGCTCGGGTTTCCCGCGAGGCCCGGGCTCAGGCCCGCGGCCACCCCAGCCCCAGCTGCGCATGCTGCCGTCGGGGGAGATGGAAGTCATCTTCGGCGCCGGGACCCTGTTTAGCCCCTCGGACTCGGCGGATAGAGAGGTGCAACAGCTCACTGCGCGGGCTTTCCACAGCCTCTCTCCGCGGGTGTCTCCCGCCCCCGCCGCACCACAGCCCCAGGCCTCCGACGGTGGCTCCCGCTGGGCCACCTACCTGGAGCTGCGGCCCCGCGGGCCGAGTCCTGCCACCCCAGCGCAGTTCGAATGTGTGGAGGTGGCTCTGGAGGAGCGTGCCGCGCCCGCGAGGCCCCGGACGGTGCCCAAGCGTCAGATCGAGCTGCGCCCTCGGCCCCGGAGTCCTCCGCGGGAGGCCGGCGCGCCGCACCCGCGACTGATCCTGCGCACCGGCTCCCTGGACGAGTCTCTGGGCCGCCTGCAGGCCGCCGCGGGCCTCGTGCAGACGGTGCTGGCCAGAAAACTGAACCCCGAGACCCCTGCCCCAAGCAGCTCCACCTTCGGGCCCAGGGAGCAACCAGAGCCAGAGACCCGGAAAGTGACCCGCAGTACCCCTTTGGTCCAGGAGGATGGCAGGTCTCGGCCACCCCGCGTACACTATAGTGCAGCCCCTGCCAGGGTCCCACGGCCGTGGCCCAGCCTCCGCGAACGTGCGATTCGGCGTGACAAACCCGCGCCCGGAACCGAGCCACTGGGTCCGGTGAGCTCCAGCATCTTCCTGCAGTCAGGGGAGAAGACCCAGGAGGGGCACAACCAGAAACTCAAGACTAGCTTCCCGGAAGAGACTCCGGAACGGACCGTTCTGAGGCCACAAAGTCCGCCTTTCGAGTCCAGGGACCCCTGGGAAGTTCCGAGTAAGGCTGTGAGGCCAAGGAGCCCATCCCCGCTGTGGCAGGCTCCAAATGGGACTGTGCAAGGTTCTCACTGCCTGGCCCCCCAGAACCTGTCCCAGTGGAATCGGGCTAATCCGAGGGTTAGTAGTCCATCCTTCCCAGAGGCAGCCTCCTCATGGGAAAATCAGGATCCCACCGCCGAGGAAACTGTCAGCAGAAGGAGCCCTTCTCCTCCGACCCTTTCCCAGTGGAATCCGGGTGCTGCCAAGGCAAGAAGCCAATCCCCTGAAGCTCATTCATTGTGGGAGGTTCCGCATCCCTCCATCAGGGCTACCGTAGAGGGGAGTAGGAGCCCGTCCCCGCCAGCCTTGTCCTCGTGGGAGGCTCCAGATCGTCCTGTTGGGACCTGGAGCCCATCGCCCCAAGAGACGTGGGATTCCAAAATGCAGGGTTCATCAATAGTCTCTACGCGGGAAGCTTTGAATGGCGTAGTCCAGGGGGAGCTGGCCCCGCCTACACCATCTGCACCCAGGCCTTCAGAGCTAACAGAGGCTCAGAGTCCTTCCACGCGGGACCTGCCGAACCTTGCCTTCCGAGACAGTCAGACGTCACCAGAGGTGGCTGCACCGGAGCTGCCCCTCAGTCGCCTCGTGGGCACCATGGATTTGGATGCGCGCGGGGAAGCCTTGGGCCCTGGAGAAGCGGCCCCAGGACGCCCGCGCGTGGCTATTCCGCGGCCCTGCGACATGCGCAAGATAGTGAAGACCACATACGCACCGAGCTTCCCGGCGGGAACCCCAGGCTCAGGGCTGCCTGCGCCTTCTGCGGATCCCCACCAAGAGGAAGGTGGTGTGTCCAAGATGCAAGAGCCCCAGGGGCTGGGAACTCCCACCCCAACTCACTACACTTCCGTTTATCTCAAGGACTTTCTGCCGGTGGTGTCGCACCCCTATGAGCCCCCAGAGCCATCCCCCAACACAAACCCCCCGGACGCTTCGCAGCCCAACGGGGTCCTGCGGCGGAGGGCAGAAAACAGCACAGCGAAACCCTTTGCGCGCACTGAGATCCGTTTGCCTGGTGCCCTGGCCTTGGGCCTTGGGCTGAAGGGAACCCGGGGAGTCCTGGTGCGCGGTCCTGGAGGAGAGAACCGGGTTACCGAGGCCCAGCGTCTTGTCCCCGACGACGAGGGTCCGACCAGACCTCTAGGTGGAGCTCGATCCTTACCCCAAAGGTCGTCCATAGGGCCAGCAGGGGCTCAACCATCTGGAACACCCCGCTCCAGCTCCCCTCAGGCGCACCCTCGCTCTAGTCCTGGGAGAGCACCCAAATTGGAGACTCCCCCTTCGGCCACCGAGCCTGCGACTGTGGTCCAGTCGCCCCTCCTGCGGGAGCCCCAGGCGTTGGCTGGCAGAATGGCCCCGCCCCAGCCCCGAGCAGCATCAGCGCCTCCGATGGACCGGCCCCTGGAAGGCCCCTCCCAGGGGTCACGCAGGCCACCTGGGGCCGCGCACACGGGAAGGGTCCTGGTGGACCCCGAGAGCGGCCGCTACTACTTTGTGGAGGCGCCACGGCAGCCTCGGCTACGGCTGCTCTTTGACCCCGAGAGCGGGCAGTACGTGGAGGTGCTTCTGCCTCCCTCACCCCCGGGGCCACCCCGACGCATCTACACCCCATTGGCCCTGAACCCCGGCCTTTACCCACCCACCTATGGGCCTATCCCTGGCCTCTCACTGCCACCATCCCCAGGCCCACCAGCCTTCAGCGGCACCCAGCTACCGTGGGCCTCCGAGGCGGGGTCCCTGGACGGGATGTACTACCTGCCAGTGAGTGGGACCCCCAGTCCCGCACCTCCTCTGCTCCTCTGTGCTCCTCCCACCAGCTTGGGTCCGGTCCAGCCTGGCAAGGGCTCCTTGTTCCCCGTGTGAGACCCCAGGGCCTGATCCCCATGGTGTTGGGGCCTGCCTATGGCCTTGAAGGTTCAGGCATCCAGTCCCCTGCCCTTCTTTTCTTCTGTAACCTTTTGTTACCCATTTCATCTAGTCCTCAGACCGGAAGTTACCTTCAGAGAATGTATCTGAGACCCTGGGGCTGATGGAATTGGAGCTCAGGAAGTGACTGCCTTTCTTCCACAACATTGTATCCCCTTTCCCAAGCATTCCCAGAGTGTGGTGTGTTTGTGCGTGTACGTGTGTGTAAAAGTGAGGAGTCTCAGGACTTGTCTCCAGGAGCTGACCTGGGGGGGTGTTGGGGTTCCCTAGGAGCAGCAAGAATTAGGAGCAGCAGGGATCAGGGCTGAAGAGGTAATAGCTGTCAGTACCCCCTGAAGGTGGGCCCAGCTGAGGTGGAGCAGGCTAGTGAGCATAAGCAGGATGGAGGGAGAAGGACTCTGGCTATCAAATCTGTTATTCTTAGGAAAGGGATCTAAGTCTTGGCCTGGGAGGCTGTGAGGGAAAGTGACTAGTGCAGCCAGGCCAGGCTGTGTCTGAGAAAGGGAGCTGTGGGGCAGCACGTGAAGGTGGAGCAGGGAAGTAATATAGGAGGGGCAGTGGAGGGTCAGCTGGGATGTGGGGGATACTGGGGGAGAAGTGGGGAAGTGGCTGTAGTCCCTAGCTGGGAGTCCCACCCTTTATTCTCCCCTCAATCCCAGCCTCTGATTTGGCTTCTCTAAGCCCTCAGAACTGAGCTGGCTCTTCCTGGGGCCAGGAATGGAGGCTTCAGCCATTCCCACCCTGGGTAGGGAGCAGATGAAGTGAGTCATCAGGAAGGACTTACAAGAAGGGTGAATAGTTGAGTTACTATCTCAGAGGAGCCTCTTGACCCCTCTGGGTGGGGTAGAGGGTGGGTTAGGGCTGGAGTAGAAGGGATGCCTCTGTGTGGGGCAGGCCAGAGAGACTTGGAGCCCTCAGCTGGGTTACCTCCCAGTAACCGTGTGGCAACCATGCCCAGAGAGGCATTGGCTTTGCAGGCTGGTCACAGCATCGTAAAGGACAGGACCCGGAGCATGTGTTCCAATTGCCCTGAGATTCCACGAGCCTCTGAGGAGGACAGAGGGAGATGCATGGAGTGAGTGGGAGATGCTCTCTGCATGGTTCTGTGTGTAGTTCTGAGCTTGAAGTGCCTGGGTCTTGCTGGACAGGAATGTGATGTGATGAGTTTGGGAAAGAAGAGTGTCCATTAGAAGCAGTGTTAGGGATGGAGATGAATGCCTTCCTTAAGTTCCATGCCTCTGGGGGGCCTGGGTCCCTTGGAGTCCCTACCCCTCTGCCTTGAACTGGAAGCTGACTGGGAAAACTATGAGCCAGAATAACCTGGACATCTTTTCGTGGCCAGAGATGCTGTTTCCAATAACATGGTGGGCCCTGGGCCCGTCACCTCATCCTGGTGAGCAATAAATCACTGACCCAATGAGCTGTGATGGCTGGAACAACTGGTGTAAGGTGTCTGATTTCCTGCTGTGGCCCCTTAACCATCCCACAATGCCCTTTCATGCCCGGATACAGGCTGGGTGAAGGGAACCCTAGGGCTCAGGGAAAGAGACCGTGAATGTCTTTCATACACTGTGGTGTCCCTGCCTCAGTGAATTTGCCTCCCAGGGAGGGACCCTTAGGCTGGCAACTATACCTGTGGCATCATTCCTCCTGGTGGCTGAGTGGCCATTGGGCTTTGGGGTCAATCAGGCCTGGGTTCCAATTTCAGCATGGCCCCTTTGGATATGAGGCCTTGGATTTGTCACTTCTCTCTGAGCCTTTGTGTCCTTGGGGATAGAATAAAGATGACAGTAACCAACTGCCTCCTCCCCCAAGTTACTCAGCACAGTGCCTGCCACATGGCCAGATCCCAGGACCTGGGAGGTATCAGCCCTCATGTGTCCTTGCCCAGGCCCAGCCACTCTCCTTGCCTCATTGTTCTCTAACTGTGAAATGGAGCTAAACTGGCTGGAGTTGGGTCCCACTAAAGCAGATGCATATGTGGCATCTCTTGGGGGAAGGGAGAAAATGGGAGGGGTGAGGTGTCAGTTCTCCATTGGTCCGGGTCAGGCGTTCTGGGGAGGCCCCCACTGCACACACACAGACACCTGCATCCCAACCACAGCCCATGCTCACTGAGCCAGCTCCACGAACCATGAGGCTGTCACTGCCACTGCTACTGCTGCTACTGGGGGCCTGGGCTATCACAGGGGGCCTCGGGGACAGGGCTCCGCTCACAGCCACTGCCCCACAGCTGGACGATGAGGAGAAGTATTCAGCTCATATGCCTGCTCACTTTCGCTGTGATGCCTGCAGGGCAGTGGCCTACCAGGTGAGTCCCTTCCCCGAGCAGTTCCCTTGCCCTGGTCTCCTAAAGCCAGCCCCCTCCATCTACCTCAGATTCCACCACTGGCCTTTGATCGATCCCCAAACCCCCACCCCCAGCCATTCAGCTAGAGTCAGCCTTCTATAATATTACCATATTCACCTCACCTGAACCTCCATGCCTCAGTTTACTCATCTGTCTGCCCAACAGGGACCAGACAGTCTGGGACACCCCACAGTATTGTGAGACCCCAGAGAGTTACCAGCTTGTCGTCTCAGACTCCTCCCTTTTCTAGGCCCACCCTCAGGCCTGGACTCCTTCCTAAAATATGACCGAGGAGCATTGGTGTATGTGTGCATGTGTGCTGAGTACATGAATATATGAGTATGTGTGTGTCTGAGTTCACACACAAACCTGTCAAGCATGCCTAAGTACTTCTGTGTGTGTGAAGGGGGGACCTATGAGTACACATGTCATTGAAGAATGGGCTATGGATTTTTCTCTTCTGGTTTTTGTGGTTTAAAATAGCATGCACTGCCCTGGCTGGTTTGGCTCAGCAGTTAGAGCATCCGTCGGCCTGTGGACCGGAGAGTCCCTGGTTCATTTCCCACTAAGGGCATGTACCTCGGTTGCAGTTTGTCCCTGGCCCTGGTTGGGGTCGTGTGGGTGGCAACCACTCAATGTGTTTCTCTCTCTCTCTTCCTCCCTCTCTTCCTCTCCCTCTATCTGAAGATAAATGCAAAAATGTCCTCGAGTGAGGATAAAAAAAATTTTTTTTTTTTTTTTTGCATTTATCTTCAGATAGAGCAGGAGGGAGAGAGGGAGGAAGAGACAGAGAGAAACATCAATGTGAGAGAGACACATCGACTGGTCGCCACCCACACGACCCCAACCAGGGCTGGGGACAAACTGCAACGGAGGTACATGCCCCTAGCAGGAACCAAACCCGGGACTCTCTGCTCTGCAGGCCAAAGCTCTAACCTCTGAGCCAAACCGGACAGGGCAAAAAAAATTTTTTTAAATAGCATGCACTGATGGGCAGGTGTGCCATGGGGGAGGGACCCCAGTGCCCAGGCCTAACCTTCCACCTCAGCATTTCCTACCCACCCACCCCATCGCAGGAAAGTGGATTCTGCTTCAGCTGGCCAAGTCCCAGCTTTCCGGACCTGGGGGAGGACCCTGAGGCCTGCCTCACAGGTGTTTCCTGCTCTAAAAGCTCGCTCACTCCCACCTCATTCTTCCCCAAAGGCCCAGGCTCCTGTCCTCCCCTCCCCCACACTGAGCAGTCCCTAAACCCTGACTCTCAGCCCCTCCCTGTTCCAGATGTGGAAACATCTGGCAAAGGCAGAAGCCAAGCTTCACACCCCCAGGGGGCGTCAGGGGCTGAGCGAGTCGGTATACACAGATGTCCTGGAACGGAGCTGCTCCCAGACCTGGCAGGAGTGAGTTGAAAATCCGGTCCCTTCCTTCGTCCTCCAGGGGCAGGGCTTGATGGGTGGAGGTCCCCGCTCTCCCACTCACACCACACACACACTCCACTAGGGCTGTGGTCCAAGGTAGGGGGCTGGTTGGGACCAAGCCTAAGCCCTAGAGCTGGGAGCAAGTAGAAGGGTAGGTGGGCAAGGGACAAGGTCATGGGCCAGGAGCTTCCCCTCTCTGGTCTTCAGTCTTCCACCAGGAGGATCAGAATCTGGGCACTGAATTCAGCAAAGGCCCAGTGTGCCCAGCTTCATGTGGAGGCAGGACCCCACTGGCCAGGCTCTCACCAATGCTGTGCTACTCTCCTTCCCCACTGCTTCCAGCTACGGGGTTCAAGAAGTGAACCAGGTGAAACGTCTCACAGGCCCAGGGCTTAGCAATGGGCCAGAGCCAAGCATCAGCGTGGTGATCACGGGGGGCCCCTGGCCCACCAGGTAGGACAGGGGGGAGGGGTTGGGATGGAACCCTTGGAACTTTAGTCTGTCCCATGTGGGCCAGCAGAGTCTGAGGCTCCTTTTGGGCTCCCCTAGGCTCTCCAGGACATGTTTGCATTACTTGGGGGAGTTTGGAGAAGACCAGATCTATGAAGCCCACCAACAAGGCCAAGAGGCTCTGAAGGCATTGCTGTGTGGAGGCCCCCAGGGGCTCTGTCCAGAAGAGGCACCAGCCACAAGGGTAGAGCTCTAGTCCAACTCCTCCTTCCCCTGGTGATCAGCCCCTGAAGACAGTGGGGGGCTTCTTCTGGATCTGCCCACTCCTTTCTCCAGACTGCCTGAGGACGGGGAGGCCTTGCTCTCCTGTGCTACCACTCTCCTTCCTCCTCCAGATTTGGGGCACTGGGGCCTGGGCGGGGGGCCAAGGCCTTCCCCTCTGGATACAAATAAAACCCAGTGACCTCGATTCCTTCTCTCTGCAAAATGTGCTTGGGGGGCTGGGAGGACAGACATTGGTGTTTCTGCTGATGTCACTCCTAGAGAGGGCCAAATTCCTACAGATTTCCCAGAGGTAAGTGAAATCTGTCACGGTTGGAAATGTCAGTGAGCAGTCAAAGGCATATGGATCCAGTTATGTGAACAGTGAAAACCCAGAGCCATCATGAGAAAGAAGAAAAAACATGGAAAACTGCATAAGAAGGCCACCTTGTAGACACGCCTACTGTAACCACTGGGTGATATTGGCTCCCAGTGCCCCTCCCGGAACAATAGTCTCACTGGGTCTACGCCCAGCGGCCGATCACTTTCTAGACTCTGCCTCTGACACCAGCTGGCATGGTTGAGCCTTAGATGCCCGCCTGGGACAAGGTGGGGCAGGGTTCCTGGAATGGGCTGGTTTTAGCATCTTGGCTCTAAGTCCTGCTCTCCCCAGAAATTATTGTGTCCTGGGGCTCTTCCCTCAGCAAATGGAGAAACAGGCCCCACCTGGAGCCTACCTACCTGGGTCTGGGAACCTGGGGTCCTTTGTGATTGTCTCTCCGCCCTGGGAGGTAGACAGAACAGACACTCTAATCCCCAGATGACAGATGCAGAAACCAAGGCTTAGACAAGAAAAGAGGCTCAGGACAAGTCCCAGGCTGAGTAGTGGTGCCTCAGTCCCAGGGCTGGGAGAGGATTCAGATTTGGGGGGTGGGAAAAGGTCATTGCTGTAGGAATAGGGGTGCCCCAAGCATGCCCTGACCTCTCCAGCTTTTCTGAGCTACACTGCAGCCCAACCCCCTACATTCCATCACCGGTTCCTGATCTGCCTGAGCCACCCTCCCTGTAGCCCTACCCCCAGAAGGGAAGAAAACCCCTAGGCACCAGGAAGGGAGACAGGGCCAAGGAACGGCTGAACCACTTCGGGTGTGGAGTTGAGAGCCTGTGAGGTGGCCCTGTGTTTATGTGGAATCTGCATCTGAGTTTGGGTGTTGTGAGTCCTTCGTGTGACTATATCTGAGACCCTGTGCAACTTCAAGGCCTTGTCTCTGTGTGGTTGAATTGAGTGTCTAGGGGACTGGAAGAGGCACGGCTCTGTCTCCTCAGCCCCCTGGGGAGTACTGAGGCTGAGAGGGTGGGAAGGAAAGTGCTGAGAAGCAGCTTTGAAGCTTCGAACTGGTCTGACCACTTTGGGCGCCTGGGAGCAGAAGCCAAGAAGGGAGAGGAGAGAACAGGCAAACAGAGCAACAGACTGGAGGCTGACAGGCCCACGGATTCAGGGCTTTGGCATGAAGCTACTTCCCAGCTGGAGAGCGGTGCTGCCCGTGGGCTCTCTGGGCCTGGCCTGGCCATGGGCACAGCGAACCAGAAGTAGGTGGGCCCTAGAGGGGCTGGGGCTGGGGTAGCACTGTGGGGAGCAGAACCTCGGGCCTAGACAGCACCAGCTGAGAAGCCTCAGCCCCTCAGCCCCTCGGAACCTGGACAAAGACAAGCTGGGTCTAGGGCCAGCTGTGGGGGCTGTGTAACATGAAGTCACACAGGGCCTAGCGCTGAGAAAGGCCCCAGGCTGTGTTTAAGGCTCTGCTGTGGCTGTCTTAAAATATGTAATATTTTTGGAACAGGCACCCTACATTTTCATTTTGGACTGGGTCCTGGTTGGGAGGGAAGGGAATCCCTGTCCTAACACGGGACAGGCAAGGCCTTGGTAGGTCCTTCTCCAGAGGTTCACCTGTTGTGTGCCTCAGGGCCCCCTGAGGGGTGAACGGCGGTGGTGGGAGGGGGAGTGCCTTATTTACATTTAATGTATGATTTACAGCATAAATGCAGGAGTCCAGGCCAACCTGAATTTTAGGAATGTTTTCTAAAATCTTGCTACTTGTGTGGCCTTGGTCAAATCACATCACCTAATCTGTTTCCTCAGCTGTAAAAGAAGTTAACACTGGCCAGTACCTCGGGTTAAACACAACACATGGATGTTGCCTGGTACACAGTCATTCCTCAATAACAAGAGTGGTTATGATGATGATAATGATTAACTTCTTATTAATATTCAGACAGTGACATAATAAGTGTCTATTTCTACTTCTTTTCCTGACACCTCAGAGCTTGGTAAACTTCCAAGACTATCCATACCTCACCCCCGACTCTGGCCCTCTCTTGGAAAACAAGAGCAGGTCCCCCGTCCAGGCTCAGGTGCCGCAGAGGCGCGGGCAGCCGTTACCACTCTGCTATGATCAGAGTTAATACATTACCTCCACTGGCGTCCAGCTTTCACAATCTCAATCAGAGATGGGGATCTGGTTACAGATTTACTTTGAACAATGTCTATTATGTGGAGTAAAGTCCTCCTTGGCCTGTCTATAGCCATCCCCTCTTCTCTTCAGGAACTGCTCACACCTGTGTCCCAAAGATGAGGGCCCAGGAGGAACCCGAGGGCCAGACACAGGTGCTGGGGGATGGGTGGGAGCTGGGTGGGGGCAGGGAGGAGTGGGGGCTAGCGAGACTGCACAGGCCTTCTCCCTGGGACAAAGGTCTGATAAACTTGATCAAGAGTGACTGTTCCAGGCTGAACATGGCAATTGGGGGATGGGGTGGGGGTAGCAGTGGGGTTGAAGGCAATTGGGGACTGGCTGACTCCAGCTTGGGGGCCAGTAGGGGCACGACCTGCCCCCCACAAAGACACCCCAAGGACCTCCAAAGGGCAGAGGTGGGACCAGATTGGGCCCAAAAGGGCCTGTCCACAGTCTCCAGCCCTTTTGGCCCCCTTTCCTGGTGTCCCCCCAGGCCTTCTGACTTAGGGGCCCATTCCCTTGGCTAGAATGCCTGGGTCCCAAGGACTCCACGAGCCAGCATAGTGGACTCACCCCACACAAAGCAATGTGAGGTGGGAGCCAGGTATAGACAAGCCAAGGGACAGCTGGGTAGATAAACTGTGAGGGAGGTGAGGACTCCAGGCTCGGACCCCATTCTGAGGAGCTGACAGGTCACTCAGGCACCTGACTGATTCTGGGGCAGAGTTGACTTTGCCAGTGCTCACCTCTCCACCCTGAGTTACTGTTCTCTGCTGCCCCCAGCATGAGGACCTGGGCTTAGCAGGGACCTCCACGAAGGACCCTCCAGTGTCCCTGCCCACAGAGCCCAAGTTCGACATGTTGTACAAGATCGAGGATGTGCCGCCCTGGTATCTATGCATCCTGCTGGGCTTCCAGGTGGGCTTCTCCCCAAGGGCCTCCCCACTGCATGCTCCCCAGAATCCCAGCCCCTCCCTGGCCACCAACGTTATCTTGGGTAACAGGAAGAGAAACCTAAGGTCAGCAACAGTAACTGCCACCAAGCTGGGGTGGGGAAGAGAGGATTAACCCCCTGGGAGCAAGTGTATCTTGCCAGGCAGACTGTCAGTGACAGGAAAGAGGGCCCACTCCACAGAAGATGCTTGAATAATTTGGGGGCAGATTAGTAATCTCCAGAGAGGTGAGCAGTAGCCCTCTGGGAACTCCCTGTGGGAGTGTCAATCCTGGCTGGGTACATTGCCTAGGGCAGCATGGCTTCCGGCCCACTGAGGCAGGCATGAGAACTGTTAGGGGCCCCGTTTCCCTGTGAGCTCTGTGGGCCTCATGCACCCCCCACACCCCCCCTAGCATTACCTGACATGCTTCAGCGGCACCATCGCTGTGCCCTTCCTCCTGGCTGAGGCGCTGTGTGTGGGCCGTGACCAGCACATGGTCAGCCAGCTCATTGGCACCATCTTCACCTGTGTGGGCATCACCACCCTCATCCAGACCACAGTGGGCATCCGGTGAGCTTCCCCACCCTCACCCCTACACAGAAACACACACACAAACACACGCAGCAGCAGCAGCAGCAGGAGCAGGTGGTTTCTCTCAGAGGACTCATGAAATAGAAAAATAAAAAGCTGCTATCTGCCCCCACATGCTGCTGCTTCTCCCAGGCCAGCCTTAGAGCCAGGCAGCTGGAGTCCTACCCTGGCACTCCTCAAGGACTAGGAATCCATGGGTTTAAGGGTATGTGCCTTAGCTGGGCGAGGATTGGTCCTGGTGCCTGCTCACCAAGCTGATTAAGCCCTACTCAGGATAAAGAGGACCCCTTGCTTCCCTGCTTCCAGGGTCTGTGCAGGCCTCTTCAATAGTCTGCCTTCCTCGGGGGGGGCCCCACCCCCTTGGGCACAACCCTTGGGCACAACCCTAGGCCTGGGTGGCCAAAGCATAGTTGTTTGTGTGGTGAGAGGAGGGAGGGAGGTGGTGAGTGGTGCTTGGATACAAGAAATAAGCTGTCCACTTTGCATGTGGCCTCTCATAGTGCAGGAACTAGTGTTGAAAAGGAAAGGGATCGGGTTGTGGGTCAGGGGCTCCATTTGTTTTCTTCCTTGGGCCCTAAAATGTTATAGAGTCCTGCCTGGGGCCTCTATGACTTCCCTCTGCTCTGCCCTTGCCCTTGTCCCTCTGTCTCTGTCCCTTTGTCTGATTCTTTCTGTCCCTCTCTCTGTGCTCCTCTCCTGGTCTCCCTTGTCTGTGTGTCCCTGCCCCCCACTGCACCCCACCCTTACTGCTCTGTGCTTCTCCTTCCAGGCTGCCGCTGTTCCAGGCTAGCGCCTTTGCATTTCTGATCCCAGCCAAAGCCATCTTGGCCCTGGAGAGATGGAAATGCCCCCCGGAAGGTGGGCACACTTCTGGGGTCTGTGCTGGAGAGGGGGGACCAGAAGCCTGGAGGTCTGGGTGACTGTTCCAAGTCCAGACACCAGGATGCATTCATGTTAGCATCTTCTCTCTCTATGTCTGTTCCCTGTTCATATGTGCATGTGTCCCTGTCTCTGCCCCCAGAGGAGATCTATGGTAACTGGAGTCTGCCCCTGAACACCTCTCATATCTGGCACCCACGGATAAGAGAGGTGGGTTCCCATGTGGAGTAGAAGAGACCTGGACCTGAGGAGGGGCTAGATGGGAGTAAGGGCTGCGACTGAATTGGGAGATGCAAGGTGGTAGTCCAGAGGCTTTTTTTTTTAATGTACAGGTCACGGCTTCTACATAGTGACTTACAACTGATCTTTGTTCTTCTAGGTCCAGGGTGCAATCATGGTGTCCAGCATAGTGGAAGTGGTGATCGGGCTGATGGGGCTTCCTGGGGCCCTGCTCAGCTACATTGGGCCTCTCACGGTCACCCCCACTGTCTCCCTTATTGGCCTCTCTGTCTTCCAAGCTGCTGGTGACCGAGCTGGCTCCCACTGGGGAATCTCAGCTTGGTGAGCGGGCACCAGTACCGATCCTTGCCCAGCCCCAGCCCCCTCATCCCCTACATTTCCTTCCCCCTTAGTCCTGTCTCCTGACCCCAGCCTGGCCTACCAGCCATCTCTTCCTTGTGCCTCTGCCGCAGCTCCATTCTCCTGATCGTCCTCTTCTCCCAGTACCTGCGCAACCTCACCTTCCTGCTGCCTGTCTACCGCTGGGGCAAGGGCCTCAGTCTCTTCCGCATCCAGATCTTCAAAATGTTTCCCGTGAGGAATTGACAGGCAGCTGGGGCTGGGACTAGGGCAGGGGCTGGACTTGTATCCAGGGTCAAGGTGGGGGACAAGGGCTGGAATGGCGAGGGAACTAGAGCCAGAGCAGAGATGAGGTCCTAGCCAGGGACTGGAGCAGGTGCTGGGGCTGAGGTAGTCGGTTAGCTTGGAACAAGACCTCCAGGGTCCTCAGTGTGCCCCTCACCCTTCCCCATTTCAGATTGTGCTGGCCATCATGACTGTGTGGCTGCTTTGCTACATCCTGACCCTGACAGATGTGCTGCCCACAGACCCTACAGCCTATGGCTTCCAGGCACGAACGGATGCCAGAGGGGACATCATGGCTATTGCACCCTGGATCCGAATCCCCTACCCCTGTAAGCAACCCCACCTGGGCCCCTCTGACTCCAACTCAGACCATATATAAGGCCCCTGCTGATCCCAGTCCAGCTGATGATAAAACTAGCATCAACTGCACATGTATTGTGTGCCAGGCAGAGTGCTGTTTAACTCAAAGCCTCACTCCAGAGCTTTGTGACTCTGAGTAATCCCAAATAATCTCCCACAACTATACAGTTCCCATCCCAGCTTGAGATCCCTTTACCCACCCCCCACCCCCAAAAATGCCTAGTCTGCTTCCTAACCTACACAGGGTCACTGTATCCATCCTCCTGTCCTCCCCTCAACCCAGGTCAGTGGGGCCTACCCACGGTGACTGCGGCTGCTGTCCTAGGAATGTTCAGTGCCACATTGGCAGGTATCATTGAATCCATTGGAGATTACTATGCTTGTGCCCGCCTGGCTGGTGCACCACCCCCTCCAGTACATGCTATCAACAGGTATGCCCATCTGCCCTCTCCAATATCTGATCTCCTCTAGGCCACTCAGGAAGCAAATGTAGGGACAGGGTTGAGTCCCAAAAGGTGTGGACTTGGGCAAGTTACTAATTAATACTCTTCAGACCTCATTCTCCTTATGAAATGGGGATAATTGTTATTTCTCACCCTGGGTGTTGTGAGTAGTTGAGGAGATAATGAAGTCTGAGAGGAAACTAGTCATTGACAACCTTCCATGTGCCTAGCCCTCAATGTGTGTTCTTTTATGCAATCCCCATTTTATAAATGAGGATACTGAAACCCGGAATGGCCAAAGAGAGTAAGTGCGAGGGCACTGGATTAGTGCTTAGACCTGGGCTCCTGGCTCCCAGACCTCCCTTTGGCCTGGAGTGGGGACTATAATACAGATAGTTGCAGCTTTCACAGAAGGCGAGCATTCGAGCCAGGGTAATGGGGCAGAGCCTAGACCACATCCCTCCCCACGCTCCCTTTCCATACAGGGGCATCTTCACCGAAGGCATCTGCTGCATTATCGCAGGGCTGTTGGGCACAGGCAACGGGTCCACCTCATCCAGCCCCAACATTGGCGTCCTGGGGATTACCAAGGTGCCGAGCCGAATCAGAGCAGCACAGAGCCCCACCCCCATTCTATTTGCCGCAGACCCCGCCCCAAGTTGGTTCCCACTTTGGCCTAGTCCCACCCAGTCTTTGAGAGGCCGCTTGCTGCGTCAAGCCCTGGCCCATTTGCGCCTTGCTCTTATCGCAGGTCCTGCCCACCTGCCCCACCCCACCTCGCCCCGAGCTCACCCAGCCCCACCTCGCCTCCCCTTGGGTATATATAGCCCCGCCCCCTGGCTCTCTGGCAGGTGGGCAGCCGGCGTGTGGTGCAGTATGGTGCGGGCATCATGCTGGTCCTGGGCACCATCGGCAAATTCACAGCTCTATTCGCTTCGCTCCCTGACCCCATCCTGGGGGGCATGTTCTGCACCCTCTTCGGTGAGTGCTGCGCGCAGATCCCGGGTGACAGCACGGTAGTGGAATGGTGGTGCCCACCCTGCCTGTGCGGCACCTCCAGAGGTTCTCCTGTGCCCTCAGGCATGATTACCGCTGTGGGACTATCCAACCTGCAGTTTGTGGACATGAACTCCTCCCGCAACCTCTTCGTGCTCGGATTTTCCATGTTCTTCGGGCTTACACTGCCAAATTACCTGGAGTCCAACCCTGGCGCCATCAACACAGGTGCCTCCACCTGTATGAATGTCACTGGGGGTAGAGGAGGTGTAGGTGGGTCCGACTCTCCTGCTCAACGCTGGATATTAATCAGCAGCTGATAAGCTAATTAGCAGGTGTCCTTTACCAAGATACTTTCTGTGGTCAGGTATTGAGCTTTACATGTGCTCATTTAATTTTCATAACAGCTCCACGAGACAGAGACAGATACTATTATCATCTCCATGTCACAGATGAGTAAAATGGGGCTTCAGTGATTTGTCCTATGACAACACGTAGCAACTAGCAAAACTGGGATTTGAATCCAGGGATGGGAGAGGCAGAGGTGCAGATAGGCTTGAAAGTCAGAATTTGTACCGTTCCAGCTCTATTCCTGCTCAAGGAAGTCAGCAGACTGCACAAGTAGAGAGAAATCCCTGAGTTCTGCTTTCCAGATGGGGCCATGACACCCATTGGCTCTTGGTCTATTCCACAGGCGTTCCTGAAGTGGACCAGATTCTGACTGTGCTGCTGACCACGGAGATGTTCGTGGGTGGGTGCCTTGCTTTCATACTGGACAACACAGTGCCAGGTATGGGTCAGCCCTGGGAGGAAAACAGAACTTGGCTGGGCTCATCTGCGCTCCAGCAGATGGCCCCTCAACCAGAGCTGTGGCCAGGTCCAATGCAATGTAGACAGGGAGAACAGATGGGCTGGTGAAGTGCCCCCTGGCTGGAGGGAGAAACCACTGTCCAGAGGCATAGACACGCCTCATAGATCTTGAAAAGCGTGAGGCTAGGAGAGTAATTCCGGGGCCCTTGTCTTTTCTTCTCTATTTCCTGATAGCCACTGGGGTGAGGGGTGCCTTTGCTTTATTAGGAGATACAAATGCAACACTAATTTGTTGGCAAAACCCACTCCAAATATGCCAGCAACCTGCAACGGTGGCTATGAGGAAGAGCCCTTTTCTCTTTGCTATTATGGCTTTTTGCAGGAATTGTGGAGGATACTTTGTGGGGGTTCCTGAGAACCCTCCTGGACCACATTTATGTGCCCAGTAAATAGATAAAAAATGTAACCAGATGCTCTAGTAACAAGCGTTAACATTTACCAAACATCTTCTATGGGTCAGGTATAGAGTGAAGTCTCTCATCTTCAAAAACTATTCTGCGAGGCAGAGACTATCAAATGACTCGCCAAAGGTCACAACTTTTGCAGATTTATAATTTTGCAAATCTGGGATTTTATTTTTTTTTATTAAAAAATTTTTTTCTTTATTGATTTTAGAGAGGAGGGAAGAGGGAGAGAGAGAAACATCGATGTGAGAGAACACCGACTGGCCGTCTCCTGCATGCCCCCCAGTAGGGATTTGGCCCATAACCTGGGCATGTGCCTTGACCGGGAATAGAACCCGCAACCTCTTGGTGCATGGGTCAACACTCAACCACTGAGCCACACCAGCTTGGCTACAAATCTGGGATTTTAAGCAGTGCCCATCTGATGCAGTCTATGGCCTGTGTCCCAGTCATTCATTGCACCACACGACTTCTGGAGGGTTTCAGGGGAACTGGAAGATCAGGGAAAGCTCCACGGACAGAGGTTAAAGACTGCATTAGGAATGGGAGTAACAGGATGGCCCTCTATCCCCACCACTTGCCAACTTGAACATGGCTGTAGACCCTACTTGCTTCCTTCTCTCTGAAGATGCAGGTCAGAGGCTGGCTATGCACAGCTGATGGATTGGAGTGTGGGCAGGAAAGGGTCAGGGCTCCCTGGCACTTTAATGAATTTTAGACATCATCAGATGATGAGGGAGGTCTTGGTAGCGGCTACACCTTGGGTACCTGATCATGGTACCCATCTCTCCCTATTTAGAGGAAGCTGGGCTGGGGACTGGAGCAGCCCATCTTGTGAACCCGATACAGGAAATTGGCAGCCTCAATGCCTAGGAAATCTGGGGAGACGGAGGGCATCAGGTGGGCAGCTATAAACTAAGGGGCTTCTCTGTGATTTGGGTGGCTGGATTAAGTTAACCAGATGTTAAGTCTCAGACTGCCTTGTGGAGTTCCTCACATCTATCCCTTCAATCCAACTGTCCATCAGCAACCATCCTTGCCAGGGGATCATATATTATGCCACATAATCTTCAACAGTCCTTCAATATACACTGATGAGGAATCTGAACCTCAGATTAGTGAAATCACTTGCCTAAAGGAATACAACCTGGGTTCCAATCCAGGTCCGGCTAGCTCAGAATTCAAGTCCTTACCATGGAATTGAGCAGCTTTCTTTTGTGGGATGGAACGCTTTGCTGATATACCACTTAGCATTTGCTTTCTCTTTATCCAGCCACAACTCAACCTTAGAGGGGCAGCCAATTTAGTTCATCAAATGCTAGAGGATCTTACCAGCTTGGCCCTGGGTTAGACACTAAAGAGGATGTGGGGGGTAGGGGAGTGTTTAAGTCTGTTTTGAGGGGCTCCTAGCACAAGACAGGAAGTAAAACTGAGTTTAAAGCAATTCAGAGCAATTAAGATTAGTAAACCTGGCCTGGAGTCATCTGTAGGATTTACTGAATGAGACTGGATGGTGCCTATAATGGAAGGGACTTGAAGCAGAGAGAGCACTGCAGGTAGCGAGGGATATGAAAGGTAGGTGAGGGAACTCTGGGCTACCTGTTGTGTGTCTGGCAGTGATGGGGTGTGGGGGGATCAGTCAACATAGTCCTGTGCCACACCTACATCTCTTCCCCCTCCACTCAGCCCACCTGTGTTCTTAGTGTAGCCAGGCCCAGCTCAAACAGTACTTCCCCGAGGACCCCAGCTCTCCCTCAGTGGCCTCTCCTCGGCTCTGGGACACATTTCATTTGCATTACTCATGGGGTTCTCAGGTGGGACTGCCAGCATATGGAAATCTCACTCTTACCAGTAGATTTACACTGTGCCAGTCTTCATCAACCAGCCCTCTTGTGAAAACCTCAGAGATCTCATGCACCCCTCCCCCATTTTGTAAGGCAAATTTCCCTAGTTGTAAAAAACCCCTACCACCACTACCGAAGATTTTACTTAGCTTGACTTTCTGAGGTTGTATTATAAAAACAAGAGTTTATTTTCCAATTATGAAATAACATTAATACTGATTATAGGGTTTCCATATACACCAACCTGCACACACAAGTCTGGGCACTTTATGGTCCCCAGCAGCAGAGCACACACACACACACACACTACTAGTCCCATATTTAAAATGTAGGATGACAATTACTTAACCTTTCTGCCAGTTTCATCATAAAAATTTGTACAATAGTGGCTTTACACCTCCTTCAGATGTATTTTGAAGAAATAAGATAATGAAATCAAAGCACTTAGCACAGAACCTGGCACACTGCAAGTATACAATAAACGATTATAACCAGTATCCTTTAGGGTTCCCTAGAGCTCTGGCCAAGTCAGGAGCTGAGAAATCACGGATTCAAGCTTTTAGAACCAGAAGATACTTGACAATCAAGACACTCAATTCCAGAAGTCTGCTTTAGAACTAGGTGGGAAGGGGAGGTAGCTGATGGTGGCTGGCCCTGGTAAGTAACTCCACAGATCTTTTGCAGGGAGCCCAGAGGAACGAGGTCTGATACAGTGGAAAGCGGGGGCCCATGCCAACAGTGAGATGTCTACCAGTCTCAAGAGCTATGACTTCCCCATTGGGATGAACATGGTAAAAAGGATTGCCTTTCTGAAATACATTCCTATCTGCCCAGTCTTCAAAGGATTTTCTTCAAGGTCAAAAGACCAGTTTCCAGTTCCAGAAGATACTTCAGAAAATAGAGAAACTGGGCCTGTGTGCACCAAGGTCTGAAAAATTATTCCCAGGAAAGGTAGGATGTATTAGTCTATGGCTTTTGTGGAAGGGTTGAAAAATCACATTCTTATGCTTTAACCAAAGAAAACCAAACTACTCAGTTTCCATTTTTGTGACCTATTTGAGTATCTTCAAGGGGAAGGTAAAGTGGGTAAAAAGTCAATACATGGATTTTGAGTAGAATTTCTTAGCTATTTTATAGTGAGTAGAACTTCCCAAAACTGCTGTGGGCCACTAAGAGGTTACAGTCTGCTGAAATACTGATCCCTTCAGTCTTCTCGGTATCTAGGCAGAAGCGGCATCAACTGGAGGGCATGAGACATAAACTCCAGCTACTGGCAGCTAGCCTCTTCTCTGCACTCCTGTATGCTGAACAAATAACACTTTGACACGGAAAAGGTTAAGAAATACTAACATAGCACAAGAACAGAAAAAAATCCTCTCATATACCTTGTTTCAATAATGGTCAAAAAATAAAAACAGGATGATTTTAGTTACCCTAAAACTATACCATATAAGCCCTGGGATGATAATCTGTCCCAAGGACTTCAAAATCAAGTAGCGATGCTCTGAAACTTCCATCTCTACCTTTAATGCAGATGCCTGGCTCTCTAATTAAACATCAAAGTAGTTTTAATGTGTATGTTACCTAAGAAAAGTTCCAACAAAATGAGAGCTTAGCCTAGATGATTACTTAATTACTTAAGTAATAACAATCACTTAAATAGAACTTTGTATGCCAGAAACTGTCTTAAGTGTTTGATATATGTTAACTAATCATACAATAGTGAGATAAATACTGTTATTACTACCATTTTAAAGAGGTAGAAACTAAGGCACAGAAAGGTTAAGTGACTTGCCCATGATCACTAGATTCACAGGAAGTTTGGCTAGTCTGCTCTTTTTTGTTAATCCTCACCAAGGATATTTTTTCCATTGATTTTTTTTTAGAGAGAGTAGAAGGGAGGGAGGGCAGGAGAGTAAGGGAAAGAGACTAAGAAACACTGATGTGAGAGAGACACATCGATTGGTTGCCACCCGCCTGTGCCCAACAGTGGCCAGGATCAAACCTGCAACCCTGGTACATGCCCTTGACTGGGAATTGAACCTTTGACCCTTAGGTGTGAGAGCCGACACTCTAACTACTGAGCCATACCGACCAGGGCCAGCCTTTGCTCTTAATCATTAGGTTACAATACCTAAGTTTATAATCTCCAAGTATACTGTACTATGGTAATTTGGCAGTGTGTGGAAATATATCTGAGTTGAGAAAGGATCTGTAAGCCTCACGTATTTGGCAGCCTGCAGTACCACTTGTGGTACTGAGCTCTTAGAAAAGAGAGGACTGGTTGCATCATGGCTCCAAAAAGAACAAGAACCAAGCGGGATTATCTCTGCTTCTTAAAAAACCTACCTGTTTATTAGTTTGTTCAAGTAGCTATTGAAAACCACTGGGGCACAGGTGCTCACACCCAAGCACCCCCAGGGAGAATGTGAGACAGAACTGATTACATGGCCTTCTTAATCTTGAGCCCAGCAAGCTCAAGAAAAGCAGAGGACATTATTAACAACTGAGTAGGGCCATGGGGCAGAATTGTATGTGAAACCAAGAAATTGCTAGTTCTAGTTGGTTGACAGCCTATCCCAAATTAAGATTAGCCACAAACAGCCCTGGCCAGTTTGGCTCAGCGTCAGCCCACAGACCAAAGAATCACGGGTTCAATTCCGGTCAAGGGCCCTTGACTGGGCCCAAACTGCAACGTACCTCAGTTGCAGTTTGATCCCTAGCCCTGGTCAGGGTTGTGTGGGAAGCAACTAATGTGTGTTTCTCTCACATCGATGTTCCTCTCTCTCTTCCTTCATACTCTATCTCAGCGGTTCTCAACCTTCCTAATGCTGCAACCGTTTAATACAGTTCCTCATGTTGTGGCGACCCTCAACCATAAAATTATTTTTGTTGCTACTCCATAACTGTAATTTTGCTACTGTTATGTGTTAGGCGACCCCTGTGAAAGGGTCGTTCGACCCCAAAGTGGTTGCGACCCACAGGTTGAGAATCGCTGCTCTATCTGAAGATAAATGGAAAAATATCCTCGGGTGAGGATTAAAAAAATAAAAGATTAGCTACACACATATCATAAATAAGTTTGTGATGGGAAAAAGGGGAAGGTCAAGTGAATCAAAATAGCAAACCAGTCCAATCAGACCAGCAACGGTTTGTGAAGGGAAGAAGCCAATGAAGGTTATAGTGAGTAAGATCACCACTAAATTGGTCAAAGTTTCTTAACATGGATATCCTACAACTGCCCTGACATTGTAGCTTAAGGAGGTCAACATGGGTTACAGAAGGGGCTTTGGGGTTTATTTTACTGTTGTATTTTAGACAGATACTTACATAACATACTTGACACAAAAGGATCTAGTAAAGTCGGTTCTCTCAGCAAATCTTCCCAGCAGGGACTGAGCCCACATTAATGTGAGAATCACCACTGGAAAGTCTGCATTTATCACCAATAAACACAACCATCAGCTCAGTTCTACTATTATTTATTTTTTTAAATATTTTTGAAAAAATATAATTTTTTTACAATATTTTCAACTTAAACACTATTCACACTGAACACGTATGGCAGCTTAACCTACCCAAATATGAAGTTTAAGAAGCCAAAACTGTTCTAGCTTTGTTAAAAGAAAAGTTGTGCTGCAGACTATTGTAGTGATGGTTAACAAAGCAAGGAAAAGCACCACTCAAATCACATTACAATTTCTTTGTTCAATTGGATTATGGGTTGGACAAACATCAGACTTCACAAAGGCATAGCTACGATGAGAATTGCAGAAGATGCGATTCTCAAATCACATACTTCCTCAGACGTATTTCTTACATGATATATCATAAAAGCAAAGACTAGTTCTAATCTGATCACTACCTTTTAACTTCAGTGACCAAAGCCTCATGTGTCTACAATGAATTATTTCAAATTAACTAACAAGTCTTCCTCAGAAGATTCTTTTTGATGGGAACAAATGCAAATTTAAGTCTGAACTGAGAAATTTGCTTAACAACTAGAACGTAATTTAAATTTACTAATTTTTTAAAAGTTTAGAAATGAACAAGTGTTAGTTAAACCTAAGGGACCAGTTTAGCCTCAAAAAGACAATTCACTAAAATTTAAAAATAATTTAATTTGGTGCTGTCACAACTTGACTGGTGCTTCTTTCCTCGCTGTCTTCACATCAAGCCATGGGGCCAATTCTATTTTTCAGTAAATGTTTGACATCTTTTTACTTAATAACAGTCTCAGCACTTTTATTAAGCATGCAAGACTAACAAAACTTTGGCAATGCATAAGTGTAACACAGTGACAAGAGAGAGCTTTTACAATTAAGTCTTCTAATACTGCCTTCACAGTGTGGAAATTGTGCTACATCCACCAAAAGAGGGCCCCGTCTACTCAAATATTTTAGTACTTCACCCCAGGAACAAACTCCTTTGCATTTGGATTCAGATTGCTCTTGACCTGGAAAATAAGTACATAAAAAAGCAAGTTCATTAACAGGTGGCTTCAGATACTCAGAAGCATTCAACCCAGATCCACATGCAAAAACATCTTCCAAAAAATACAAGACAAAAGCAAGAACTCATATTGATAAACTTAACCCAAAAAAATCTTTGGCTGGGGAGGCAGGAACCAGGTGTAAGCTATATGTATTATATCAAATTCTGTCAACTTTCTAAAGAGAGAGTAGGATTTGAAATGAAATTTGCTTAAGTGTAACCAGAAACCCATTAACCTCACATAAACTAAAGTGTCACAGAACAAGAAATTCTGTTCCTTTAACTATAATATTCTTTAAGCAATTTTATACTATGCAAAAATATTAAATAAGTGTTAACATGATGATTAAAGTGACTGGGGAATTGTTTATAGATTAATTTAATTTTATGATCTTCATTAAAAATGTAGAGTTGTCTTTCTACAATTGCTGTATTCTAATTCCCACAGGAAGCATGTTATATAACAGGAAAAGAAAACTACACGGGGAATCAGAAGACCTAAGTTGGAACCCCAGCTCTGCCCCTAACTAACTTCCTATGTAAGCCTGGCAGTCATTCTCTCCAGGACTCCATTTTTGTATCCGTTAGGGAAAAAATGGGCCAAAGTCTCTAAGGGCCTGAGAGACTTGTACCACCATTATCCTGTATCTCTAAATCTTTACCTTCCTAAGCAGGTATGTCAGCATACAGGTAATAGCTAGAAATTTTCCTCTACCACATCTTGGAATGCAAGTTGAAAAAGACAAAAAGAAACCAGAATGGATTCCAGGGCCTGAAATGTAGGCATGCTGGAAGGCTTTTAGATTGATTCTGAGCCCGCTATGTCACTTACTTCAAGACCAAAGCACATTAAACATCATGTTGGAGGAATAATTTAATCTTAGTTTCATAATTTATACACAACCATTTCTTTGCACAGGACATATTCTTCCTTCTCTCAAGGGAAATATATATAAAAGTGTGAGGTTTAAATAAAAAAGCAGTATTCTTGAATGTGCAATCTTTTGGCAGCTACAAAAGAATAAGAAGGAATTAAGTAATCTCAAATAGATCAACAAACCAGTTTCTAGACAATGAATTTCTACTGGTTCTAGTTTAAAGTTATACATTATATCCAGCAAAGGGCTTTACTAATCAGAGCAACCAGGATTATTTTTGGAGTGACTAAGGTAGCCATAAGCAAGCACAACCCAACAGACCATTCAGATCACACATCTGTTCAATTGGGTCATTTACTGCAAAAAGGCTATACCACAATTTAAATTTCAGTGTTCTCTAGTCCTGACAAAGTTGCTCAGTTGGTTAGAGAATCGTCCTGATACACCAAGGTTGCAGGTTCGATCCCTGGTTAGAGCACATACAAAAATCAACCAATGAATGCCTAAGTAAGTGGATCAACGAATCAATGTTTTTTTTCCCTCCCTCTTAAAGAAATCAATAAATAAAATTTAAAAACAAAAAATTCTAAAAAAAATTTTTTGTCAGTGTTCTCTATACAGTCCTTTACTTATTTTAAATATGTTTTTATTGAGTTTTAGAGCGAGAGAAAGGGTGAGGTAGAGAGAGATAGAAACATCGATCGGATGCCTCCTGCACGTCCCCTACTGGGGATCGAGCATGCAACCAGGGCATGTGCCCTGACTGGGAATCGAACTGGTGATCTCTTGGTGCATGAGACAATGTTCAATCTGCTGAGCTACACCGGTGGGGCTCTATACAGCCCTTTAGAAGAATGGTTTCCAAATGCCCGATAGGGGAAGCTGGCAGTATCCTCTGGGAGTGCTTTTTAAAAATAAACATTCCTAGACAATTGATTCTGTAGTTCTGAGATGTAGCTGAGGAACTTTTTTTGTTTTTAATACTTTATAGGTAATTATGATGCACAGCCAGGTTAGGAAATCACTGCACAGTGAACAGAAGACAACTGCAAGAAATACTTCAGAGTTTAGGGGTAAATTTCAGAGACCTTGTAGAAGCAAATAGAGACTTTCGATATTGATAAAAAGGTTAACATTCTGACTTTAAATTATCTTAATTTTAGTGAAGCACATACTAGGTTCTACTCTAGTACTGATTATCTAGTTATGACAATTCCTAAAAATACCTTTTACTACAAATATAACATCAGCAATGAGACACTGAGAATAACTAAACATGCAAATAGGTTTCTTTTCTGCCAAGAGCGTACAGATGTCCTTATTAAATCACAGTTCCAAAAGGAGTTAGGGTTAACTCAACAAAAAATCTGGAGTTCTTGAATTCAGGGGGGAAAAAAAAAAATCTCTATAATTTTAACTTTCAGATAAAAATCTGCAAATTTCACCAAATGTTTAAGATTAAAGAGCAAAACCTCTCTATCAAGCTACTTTTGTATAGGCAGGTCACATGGACACACTGTGTACTTCTTTTGGATTAATGCTTTAAGACATGTATGCTAGGGCAACAATTATCAAAACTAAAAGCAGTGGCAAGAAGTCTGTTAGTAGTCTCAGACTAATTTCCAGAGTGTTGCCAGAAGTCACTCCATGTCATAAGTGATACTGGGAGGCCTCTGCTTCCATAGTAAAAAGCAGTACAATTTCAGAAGGGGAAGAGATGTAGAACTCTTCTTAAACTGATGGTTGCTGGCTTTTCCACTTTATGGGAAAGATGAGCTAGGTTTTAAAAAGATGAAAAATAACTTTTTACCACAAGATCTTCCAGAGAAGAGCCATCACTGATAACAAGGTCATTAAATTGGTCTTGGATTTGGTCCATAGTTTGTGGGAGATCTCGAGCTGGAATAAACCACTCATGTTCTTCTTCCTCTTCCAGCATTTCTTGGAAACAGCGTTCAATAAATTCTTCTTCCCATAACTCCTCTTCTATCTGGATTTATAATAAATAAAGGATAATTTACAGCATATTTGTAAGACATCACTAGGAACAGCCTGAAATATCTTGAACTATTTAAAAGCACAATGTTGCCCTGGCTGGTCTGGCTCAGCTGTTAGAGCGTCAGCCCACTGACCAAAGAGTCGTGGGTTCAATTCCAGTCAAGAGCATGTACCTTGGTTGCGGTTCGGTCCCTAGCCCTGGTCGGGGCCATGCGGAAGGCAACTGGATTGATGTCTCTCTCTCACATCGATGTTTCTCTCTCTCTCTCTCCCTCCCACTCTATCTGAAGATAAATGGAAAAATATCCTCAGGTGAGGATTTAAAAAATAAAATAAAATAAAAGCACAATGTCATACTTCCTATTCTGTGCTGAGGAAAAAAAAAAGTTTACCATAACACCTGGGAAGATCTGTTTAGGGTTTTGCTATGCCTTTACTTGTCTTAGCAGAATATACTCTTTTCTATTGAAGGTGGAAGGGAAGAAGTAACAAATAAAGAAGCGCTCTCATTGAGGAATGCATGTCAGAATTATCTATGACACTTTAAAACTATATAAACCCTAAACCTACCCAAAATGACAAAAAAATTTTTAGAAGGTAGAGTCAGGGCATGGATAATTAAAAAAAGCAAAACAAAACAAAACAAAAAAACCCAACAGATTCTCCATGAAATAAGACTACATTGTTTTACTCCTGAATATCCATCCTTGGATATGGCAAAATCAAGTTGGCTACTTATTACTTAAGCCACAATCAGGGAGGAAGTGAGAAAAGACGGAAACAGATGCCAGAAATATAGGAATAAAAGACAGTATTTATCAATGTAGGTGAGTTCTCTATGGTGTCAGATTTTCAGGCTGATTAGACTGAGAACCTCATGTGAAAAACAGAATTCTGCATCCTAGTACCTGTGCCCATCTGCTCCTGAATCCTATTCTCTTGACTTTCACTGCAACAAAGCAATATGATTGGTGTAAGGCAGTGGTTTCCAAACCTAATTGCTGACTGGAATCATCTGGGAGCTTTTAAAAAACAAGTTTTCCAGGCTACACCCTAGCCCACCTGAATCAGGAGCTCTGAGGAACCTTGAAAAAAGCACGCTAACCTGGTAGTAATCAGCATTCAGATAAAATATGGATTTATGTGCCACGTGGCACATAAATCCATATATTTCATATATAAGGGACCAGATAAAAAACACATTAAAGAACAAGTACAGGTACATTGTTTGATGGCTGTCATGGGGTACAAACAAGAACATGTTTGTACATAAAACTAACTTGTCTGTTGAATTCTTCTTCATTTTCCATCCACATGTACTCTGCAAATGGATTGTCATCATCATGAGAATGACCGTTAATAATCACATCTTCATTGATGATGCTTGGGCTAGTACTGCTGCGACTTGGATCTTTCATGGTTGGCGTTAGTTGTCGTTTTTAACCTTAAAAGAAGAACAATACAGTTAATTTAGTCAGTCATTTTTTTTCTTGGTGAGCATTTATTATCACCAGGCATCACAGTTAAGTGTTAGATGCACATGATATATATGCAAATGTTTACTGATTTTAGAGCAAGAGGAAGAGAGAGAGAAACATCAATCGGTTGCCTCCCATATCCGGCCCAATCGGGAACCTAACCGGCAAACCTTCTTGGTCTATGGAACGACATTCCAACCAAATGAGCCACCAGGCCAGGACAGATGCACATAATATATTAACACACATAATAAATTGAACAATTAAAAAACTTCATTTTCCCCCACAAATGATTTTAATGTTTACAAAATAGCTGAGAACAACCTAGACTCATCTAATGTAACAGCCAATGAAGGTAATCAATTGCTTAAATGAAATTCCCACACCATCCAATTTTTTAAAGTATTAGTTATCCCTTGCTTTATAAAACAAGCATGGTCTGGAAGACTTAAGTCAAGTGACTTTATAAAAAATACTTTAAAAAATATTAAGCCCTGGCTGGTTTGGCTCAGAGGTTAGAGTGTCGGCCTGCAAACCAGAGAGTCCTGGGTTCGGTTCCCGCTAAGGGCATGTACCTCGGTTGCAGTTTGTCCCCGGCCTGGGTTGGGGTTGTCGATGTGTCTCTCTCACATCGATGTTTCTCTCTTCCCCCCTCTCGCTCTCCCGCTCTATCTGAAGACAAATGAAAAAATGTCCTCGGGTGAGGATAAAAAAAAAAAAATTAAAAAGCCCAGAGATTGAAAGTAAAAACTAACAAATTTTTAATAATCTTTTAGATCCCTCAGTCCTAAGATATAGTGCTGGATCTCTTGGACTTCGTAGCCCACTCTACAGTTGACCCTTGAACAACATGGTTCAAACTTATACACAGATTTTTTTTTTCAATTTACTGCAGTTCAGTTGGTCAGCATAGTTCAAAGCCCTGTTGTTTATGGGTCAACTTCGAAGTTGGGAATCCAAAGTTGTAGAGGGCCAACTGTAGTTACAGAGATTTCTACTGTGGGAAGTAGGCACCTCTAACCTGTGTGATTCAAAGGTCACTGTACTTGCTTTATGTGTGGGTTCATGTCTGCATTTCCCCATTGTACAGTGAGTTTCAGGCATCTAACCTCTTTGTGCAACCACTACCTCTTTATCATGTCATTTCTTTTATGTGAGTAAACATAATATTTAATGTAGATCTAGTTGGTTTCTTACACTCAATACAGGCATACCTCATTTTATTAAGCTCCACAAATTCAAGGCAAACCCCAACCAGCAAAAGGATTGCCAATGAATGGCTCTATTGCAAGATTTGCTTTTATTGTGGTCTGGAACCAAACCTTCAATATCTTCAAGGTATGCTTGTAGGTTATAACTTGATCTAACCTAATGGATACATTTCAGGCTAAAAGTTCAAACATGAAATTTCAGATTCTACAATATTCTACCAATTCATTAAGTCTGATACTGCTTAAAATGGGTATATATAAAACAAGAGTTACTTGTACATAAATTCAAACAGTGGTGTGACCTGTGCCAAATGAAGGAAACATATCTGAGTATAGAGTTAAAAAAAAAAAAGACACCTCTTCAGGCCTTCTTACTCCAAAGTTCTCAGTATCAGATAAAACACTAATAAAATCTCCTACCAGAAACAGTTTTTTCCCTTGGGTTAAGGTTCAGGGAGAAATTTGCTCTGTGTGTTGCCTGACCCTTTAAATTAATTTTATGGACTTATCTTTAGGGAGCCTAAGTATAATAAAAATTCATTTTGACTATATAATATGAATTTAGTCTCTAAGCTGGGGGCAGGGTATTCTATCCTGACACACATTTATTTTCTCAAATACTGAATCCTAATAACAATAACACTGACATTTTTTAGTTAAGAGGTTCTCAAACTAAAAATCACTGCAAATGTCTGCCCTAGTTATTGTTGTGTGTGTGTGCGTGTGTGTGTGCATGTATGCAGGGTGGGGCAAAAGTAGGTTTACAGTTGTGAATATGTAAAAGTTTATTCTTGCATTATTACTTACTATTGTATTAGTTTCCATATGAACAACTGTAAACTTACTTTTGCCCAACTCTGCATATATATGAAAAGAAGCAGAGACAGACCCCGAGACTTATGTAGTAGGGTGTGGATAAAAGGAAAACATGATTTGGGTTAGGAAACTGAGGCATTGTGAAAGCAGACAAGACAAAAACAGGCAATGAATAGCTTTGATATTTTTATTTATCATTAATCTTGAATTAAATAAACCCTTTGTTTATATAACAACTTTTGACTAAAAATCAATCAGTTTCTCTAAAGAAAATTACTCATTCTTATGTCAGGCTATCAAACGTTTATGTGCTCATCTTTACACGAATTCATTTTAGAGTTGCCTCATATATTATGAACAGCAGAGGCCAATCCTGCTTTGCAACCAGATGGAACTTTGGCTACTCTGTGTATGAATCAATCATTAAACTATGTTCAAAGACATTGCAATTTATAACAGCTTTTCATTATTATTTTCCCAACAGGTATCCTATCCCAAATTGTACCCATTAAATCGTACCCTTCAAAAGACTAAAATATTAACGTGACTTATATCTCAATTAAAAACAGCAAAAATCGTGTTTAGTATAGAATAATCAATATTCAAATGGATTTGAACAGTTAAGTAGCAACTCTGTTATGTGAGATGTCCACTTAGAAATACTTTTTTGGCCCTGGCCGGTTTGGCTCAGCGGTTGGAGCATCGGCCTGCGGTCCAGAGAGACCTTAAGCGGTTCCCGCTAAGGGCATGTACCTCGGTTGCAGTTTGTCCCCAGCCCTGGTTGGGTCGTGCAGGAGGCAGCCACTTGATGTGTCTCTTTCACGTCGATGTTTCTCTCTCTCTCTCTTCCTCTCTCTCCCTCCCACTCTGTCTGAACAAAAAATGGAAAAATGTCCTCGGGTGAGGATAAAAAATAAAAAAATACTTTTTTGTTTTGTTTTGTTAATCCTCACCCGAGGACATTTTTCCATTCATTTTTAGATAGAGTGGAAGGGAGGGAAAGAGAGAGAGAGAGAGAGAGAGAGAGAGAGAGAGAGAGAGAGAGACACATCAATGTGAGAGAGACATATCAATTGGTTGCCTCCCACACGACCCTGACTGGGGCCAGGGATTGAACTTGCAACCCAGGTATATGCCCTTGACCAGGAATCAAATCCAAGACTCTTTGGTTGGCAGGCCGACATTCTAACCGCTGAGCCAAACTGGCCAGGGCACAAAGTGGAACTTTTAAATAACGAAGCTGCCGCCCTGGCTGGTTTGGTTCAGCGGTTAGAGTGTTGGCCTGCGGTCCAGAGAGACCCGGATTCGGTTTCCGCTAAGGGCACGTACCTCGATTGCAGTTTGTCCCCGGCCCTGGTTGGTCGTGCGGGAGGCAGCCACTCGATGTGTCCCTTTCACATTGATGTTTCTCTCTCTCTCTCCCTCCCACTCTATCTGAACAAAAAATGGAAAAACGTCCTTGGGTGAGGATAAAAAAACAAACAAAAAAACCAAAACAACGAAGCTGCCTTTGTGCTGAGGGCTTTTGCCCATTAACCTTCTTTAGGTTGACTCCTTGGATGCCTTATGGAGCAAGAGGCACAGAAGTCAAGGTGGGAAAATGAACAAAAAATCCTCCTCACTCTAAATCAGGACCCCTAAGGGCTATACACTCAGGGTAGCGGTAAACCAAAAGTAACCCCCTGTTTCCCACCAAGCAAATTAAGAGGAAAAGGTGGAAGGGAACACAGACACTGTGACTATAGCTGATTGTCCTGTGGATAGGAGGAAGAAATTCTCATCACCTGGGAGGTCCATAACATCCCAAGTCATGAATTGAGTATGAAATGGTCCTGAATTGGTAGTGTCCCCAGTGCCAGTGCCTGGTAAAAGCAAAGGTTAAACTCCCTAGAAGGAAGGCATCTTCATTCTAGGCCTTAGGACCTCCACAAATAATTTTTCAAGGACAATGAACAATATATGATTAAAGATAACCAAGCCCAGCCCAGCTGGTGTGGCTCAGTGGTGGAGCATCGACCCATGTGCACCAAGAGGTCCCCGGTCAGGGCACATGTCAGGGTTGTGGGCTTTATCCCCATCAGGGGGCGTGCGGGAGGCAGCCAATCGATGTTGATGTTTTTCTCACATTGATGTTTCTATCTCTCTCTCTTAAAAAAGGTAAACAACCCCAGAAGGAAAAAATAAGACACAATGAGCAAGCAGCAACACAATCTACAGAAAGCATTGTCAGACCCATACCCAACTTCAAATATTGGGATTATATAACACAGATAACAAAACAAATGATTATTACATATGAAGCTTGAAAATATCTTCAGAAAACAGCAAAGTATAAAAAGTGCATAGTAGATTGGGAAAAGAGACAATAAAACTTCTAGATATATAGAAATTACAACATAAATAAAAATGAACAATAGCCCAGCTGGTGTGGCTCAGTGGATTGAGTGTCATCCCATGGAATGAGAGGTCCAGTTTGATTCTAGGTCAGGGCATATGCCTGGGTTGTGGCCTCAATCCGCAGTAGCGTGCAGGAGGTAGCCAATCGGTGTTTTCTCTCTCTCTCCCCCTTCCTCTCTCTCTAAAAAGAAGAAAAAAAAAATCAATAAAAACATACAAAAATAAATAAGTAAATATGGACAATAGAAGAACTGGAAGATAAAAGATTACCTAGAAAACATCAGAGACAAAAAGAAAAGTGAGAACTACCAAGGTTCTAGAGCAACAATACAAATGGGGCAGTGGCAGGATCTGATTATTTCAGATCTAATGGAAGACATCAACCAACATGTTTAAGAAAACCAAGAATCTCAAAGAAAGAAAGATACAAATCATGATACATTATAGTCAAACGGCAGAATATCAGAAAATTCTTGAAAGCAAAAACAAAAAACAAACCAGCAGACATTTTTTAAAAAGCGACAAAAAAAGCCCTGGCTGGTTTGGCTCAGCGGTGAGAGCGTCGGTCCATGGACCAGAGAGACCTGGGTTTGGTTCCAGACCAGAGAGACTGGGTTCGGTTCCTGCTAAGGGCACGTACCTCGGTTGCGGTTTGTCCCCAGCCCCGGTTGGGGTCGTGTGGGTGGAGACCACTCGATGTGTCTCTCTCACATCGATGATTTTCTCTCTCTCTCCCTCCCTCCCTCCCACTCTGTCTGAAGATAAATGCAAAAATGTCTTCGGGTGAGGATAAAAAAAAAAAAAAGCTACAAGAAAAACCAGCTGCCTTTCAACAATAATTAAAAATAAGACTACAATGAAAGAAAGTAACTGCAACCCCAGAATGCTAGACCCCTGCAGAAAATAGCTTTCAAACATAAACAAACTAGAAAATTTCCATTCTTATATTCAAGAATAGTTTGAATAACAAGAACTATGTGATTCCTGAAGGCAAACGAATCTAAAATTATATGGGCTTGGTATGATTTAAACTAGTACATCTTTATTATTATTATTACTTTTCAGAGAATTTTTATAATAGTTTAGTTAAGCCAAAACTAACAAAAATTGCCAGCCAGGAAAAAATTGTAAAATAAATGCGTAAAATCTCAAATGCCACCCTGGCTGGTTTGCCTCAGCTGTTAAGAGTGTTGGCCCTCAGACCGAAGGGTTTTGGGTTCAAGTTCTGGTCAAGGGCATGTACCTGTGTGGCAGGTTCAATTCCTGGCCCTGGTCAGGGTCATGTGGGAGGTAACCAATCAATGGGTCTCTCTCACATCAATGCCCCCCTCTCCCCCCTTCTTCCACTCTATCTAAAAGTGAATGGAAAAATATCCTCGGATGAGGATTAACAAAAAACAAACAACCCTCAAATGCTTAAAACTAATCCATCTTTAACAAGATTTTATTTTATTTTATTTTTCTTGCTATGATTTATCTATTCAGGTTTTCTTCCTCTTTGGTTAATTATGGTGATTTATATTTCACAAAAATTTTATTTTCTCCAGAATTTCAATTTTGTTATAAAATGACAAAGAATGTAATTTGCATACAATGTAACAATTTTAATTTCTTCTGTTTCATAGCTTATTTGATTTCATGTTCCTCTTTTCCTTGATTAGGCCTACTGGGGATTTAGGAAAGAAAAAAACCCCAGCTTTGCAATTTGCAGAACAGTGAGTGTACAGTAAACTCTTGATTTTGTGGACCTCGACCTAACAGACTTCAGATTTAACAGACAAAATTTTCAATCTGTATGTCGTATGTGAAAATTAACACCCTGTTAATTTTAGAATGCATTTAAACAAGATGTGCTTATAATTAAATGAACAGGTTTTTGTTATTAATTCACTGTTATTTTAAACAAATTTTAGCGAATAGGCCATATGTTGGAAAAACACTGTAGTAATTTCGCCAGCATAAATATTACATATCTACTATAGTCTACATATTGAAACCCAAGAAACACCACCTGTAAACAATGTTGGGTGAATAACTGCATGTGATGACAACACATCATGAGCCAGGTAATTGGTTTTGCTGTTTTGTGGTGTAACTTCTGCAGTAGTTTTCAATGTTGCCAAGTGCAGTAAGCCATGCCCCAACCATATGCATTTGTTTACTGGAGGTGATTGGTAAAAGATACTGATGAATGACCAGCTTACTACACCTATTCAGTATAAATTTAAAATTACAGTAATACATACAGAAAACTTTTCTGTGAAATTAAACTTTTCATACATACTTAATTTTAATTATACAAATGTGTCTACATAAGTAAAAACAGGTAAACTAACTCATTTGTCAATTTTTTAACATACACATTTGGAAAACCCACTTTATTACATAAGGGGCTTTTGGCTTTAATGGACAACCCTTCATCCGAATTAGTCCGTTATATCGAGATTTTACTGTACTAAATTCATATATGTAAAAGAGGAGGGGATCTGTGTGTTTTCATGGTTTACAAATGCAGAGAATCTCCGAAAAGATATACGTAAAAGAAACTGAGAAAAAAATCATATCTGATTATAGAGACTTGTATCTAGAATATGAAACGATTGTAACGCAGTAATAAAAACACACAACACATTGCCCTGGCCAGTTTGGCTCAGTGGTTAGAGAGTCGGCCCGTGGACCAGAGAGACCCGGGTTCGGTTCCTGCTAAGGGCATGTGCCAAGGTTGCAGTTTGTCCCCGGTCCTCAGGGCCATGTGGGAGGCAGCCACTCGATGTGTCCCTTTCACGTCAATGTTTCTCTCTCTCTCTCTCTCTCTTCCTTTCTCCCTCCGAACCAAAAAAATGGAAAAATGTCCTCAGGTGAGGATAAAAACAACAACAACAACAACAAAAACAAAAAAACACACAATTTAAAAATGTGTAAAGGGCTCTGGCCAGTTTGGCTCAGCGGTTAGAGCATCGGCCTGTGGACCAAAGAGTCTCAGGTTTGATTCCAGCCAAGGGCATGTACCGCGGTTTCGGTTCGTCCCCGGCCCTGGTTGGGGTCGTGAGGGTGGCAACCAATTGATGTCTCCCTCTCTCCCACTCTGAACATAAAAGTAAAAATATCCTCAGGTGAGGATTAAAAAATAATGAAAATGTGCAAAGGGCAGTGCTTTCAGTGTCCCTCTGGATCTGTCTTTTGCTTCAACAGTGTTTGGATGGAAGAGACTCAAAGATGCCCCCTCTTCCAGCCTCCAACCTCTTTTCCAATTACCCCCTTTGGAACATCAGCCATCCCTCAGCCTCTGAGATTAGCCACACTGTTTTCTAACCTTAACTCCTTATTGCCAAACATGAGCTCCTAAATTCAGTTATTCCACCAAGCTGGAGGATGGCATCAACCGCCTGGCCAACCTGCATCTGCACATCTCCTACACCTACCTCTCTTTGGGCTTCTATTTTGACCATGACAATGTGGCTCTGGAGGGCATGGGCCACTTCTTCCGTGAATTGGCTGCGAAGAAGCTCGAGGGTGCTGAGCCTCTCTTAAAGCAGCAAAACCAGTGCGGTGGCCACATCTCTTCCAGGACGTGCTGAAGCCTTCCCATGAGTGGGGCAAAACTCAGGACACCATGGAAGCTGCCATGGCCTTGAAGAATCTGAACCAAGCCCTTTTGGATCTGCATGCCCTGGGTTCTACCCTTGCAGACCCTCATCTGTGACTTCCTGGAGAAAGTGAAACTAATCAAGATGGGTGACCACCTGACTAATCTACCCAGGCTGGCCTGGGTGAGTATCTCTTCAAAAGGCTCACCCCCAGGAACGACTAGGAGCCTTTGGAACCTAGAGACCTTTGAGGGGTCCCTCTGCATTCCCCTGGTGTTTGGCCTGAGCCTCTCCCTGAAACCAGTAGCCATTCTTTTAACCACCCTAGAGCCCTCTCCTATGCACGGGACCAAATGGAAACAATAAAGCTTTTTAAAGCTTTATTTAAAAAAAAGGGGGCGTAGGGCACAAAGGAATGAATAGTCAATTCTCCAAAGGACATATAAATGGCCAATAAACACATGAAGAGATACTCAAAATCATTAAGCATCAGGGAAATGCAATCAAAACCAAAATGAGACACCACGTTACACTAGAATGGCTAGAAAATACAATCTACACAAACATTTGTACACAAATGTTCAAAGCAGTATTATTTATATACATATTTAAAAATATTTTTATTGATTTGTAGAGAAAGAGAAGAAGGGAAAGGGAAGGGGGGAGGGGGGGGGAGAGAGGGAGGGAGAGGGAGAGGGAGGGAGAGAGAGAGAGAGAGAGAGAGAGAGAGAGAGAGAGAGAGAAACATCGGCTGCCTCCTGCATGTCCCCCACTGGGGATTGAGCTTGCCTGCAACCAGGACAAGTGCCCTGACCAGGAATCAAACCAGCATCCCTTCAGTGTATGGGATGATGCCTAACTACTGGAGCCACACTGGCCGGTGGTGGTGGTGGTGATGTGTGTGTGTGTGTATAAACACATATATATTTCTAAATATGTTTTTATTGATTTTAATGGGAGGGGGGAGAGAGAGAAACATTGATGTGAGAAACATGGATGGGCTGCCTCCTGCACCCACTCTGACCGAGAATCCAACCAACGACCATTTGGTGCACAGAAAGACACTGAATCAACTGAGCCACACTGGCTAGGCTAATAGCAGTATTTTTATTAAATTGATTTTGAAAGAGAGAGAGAAACACCTATGTGAGAGGGAAACACTGACTGGCTGCCTCCTTCACATCCCTTACCAGGGATTGAGCCTGCAACCTGGGCATGTGTCCTGACTAGGAATCGAACTAGCAACATTTTGGTGCACAGGATGACGCCCAACCAACCGAGCCACACTGGCCAGGGCTAGCAGTATTATTATTATTATTATTATTATTATTATTATTTTTAAATCTTCACCAGAGAGTATTTTTTTCTATTGATTTTTAGAAAGAGTGGCCCTGGCCGGTTTGGCTCAGCAGTTAGAGTATCAGCCCACAGACCAAAGATACCCAGGTTCGATTCCAGCTAAGGGCATGTACCTCGGTTGTGGTTTGTCCCCGGCCCCGGCTGGGGTTGTGCGGGTGGCAACCAGTTGATGTGTTTCACATCGATGTTTCTCTCTCCCTCCCACCCTGTCTGAAGATAAATGTAAAAATATCCTTGGGTGAGGATTAAAAAAAAAAAAAAAAGAGTGGAGGGAGGGAGGAGGCGGGGAGGGGGAGGCAAGAAACATCGATGTGAGAGACACATTGATTGGTTCCCTCTTGTATGACCCCAACCATGGCCGGGGATCGAACCCACTACCCAGATACATGCCCTTGACCAGGAATAGAACCCGAGACCCTTTGGTGCACAGGCCGATGCTCTATCCGCTGAGCCAAACTGGCCAGGGCTAGCAGTATTATTATTATTAAAATATTTTATCTTTTATTAATTTTAGAGAGAAAGGGAGGAGAGAGAGAAACATCGATGAAATAGAAACATCAACTGGCTGCCTCCTATATGCCCCCCACTGGGGATCGGGCCCACAACCTGGGCATGTTTCCTGACAGGGAATTGAACAGGTGACCTCTTGGTGCATGGGTTGCCACTCAACCAGTGAGCCACACTGGCTAGGCGGCAGTATTATTTTTATTTATTTTTTATTTTTTTTAAATATTTTTTTAGATAGAGCGGGAGGGAGAGAGAGAGAAACATGGATGTGGGAGAAGATACATCGAGTGGTCACCACCCACACAACCCCAACCGGGGCCTGGGACAAACAGCAACCGAGGTACGAACCCTTAGCGGGAACTGAACCCGGGACTCTCTGGTCCGCGGGCCGACGCTCTAACTGCTGAGTCATACTGGCCAGGGCGGCAGTATTATTTTTAATAGTCAAAAAGTAATTATAACCCAAAGAGATCCAGCTGATAAATGGATAAATACAATGTGGTATGTCCATACAATGGAATATTACTCAACAATAAAAAGAAATAAAATGCTTGTATGGTATATCATGAACAATAAAAATTATGGTAAGTGAGAACAGTCAGTCACTAAAAACCACATACCGCATGAAAGCTAAGAGGTACATAGTTTCTTTTAGAGGGTAATGAAAATGTTCTAAAATTGACTATGGTAATGGATGCACAACTGTAAATATACTAAAAAACTCAACTGCACACTTTATTTTTTTCTTTATTGATTTTTGAGGGAGAGACAGACAGAAACATGGATGAGAGAGAACACTGATTGGCCGCCTCCTGCATACCCACCCCCCACTGGGGATTGGGCCCACAACCTGGGCATGTGCCCTGACCAGGAACCGAACCAGCAACCTCTTGGTGCATGGGTCGACGCTCAACCACTGAGCCACACCGGCCGGACCCAACTGCACACTTTAAATGGGTAAATTGCACAGTATCTGAATTACAGTTCAGTAAGAGCTGTTAATAAAACAAATGAAGCTCTGGCCAGCGTCACTCAGTGGTTACTTCATCATCTCATACCCAGGCGCCGTTCCTGGTCAGGTTTTGGGTTCCATCCTCAGTCAGTGCGCATGTGTGAGGCAACCAATTGATGTTTCTCTCTCACACCTGTTTTTCTCTCTTTACCCCTCGTTGTAGAAGCAATGAAAAACATATCCTTGAGTGAGGATTTAAAAAAACCAACAGCAACAGAATACTGGTTGCCTTCAGGGAGAAGCCACCTCCTGCATGCTCCACAGTGGCGATTTGGCCCACAACCTGGGCATGTGCCCTGAATGGGAATCCAACTGGCGACCTGTTGGTGCATGGGTTGACACTCAACCACTGAGCCCCACTGGCCAGGCTACAAATTCTTTTTTTTTTTTATCCTCACCCGAGGACATTTTTTCATTTTTGTTCAGATAGAGTGGGAGGGAGAGAGACGAAGAGAGAGAGAGAGAGAAACATCGATGTGAAAGTGACACATCGAGTGGCTGCCACCCGCACGACCAACCAGGGCCGGGGACAAACTGCAACCGAAGTACATGCCCCTAGCGGGAACCGAACCCGGGTCTCTCTGGACCGCAGGCCGACGCACTAACCGCTGAGCCAAACCGGCCAGGGCCTACAAATTCATTTTTAAGACAATCATTTTAAAGACCACATGTTAATAAATCACTGAAGTAGGCCCGGCCAGTGTGGCTCAGTGGATTGAGTGTTGTCCCATGGACTAAGAGGTCCTGGTTTGATTCTGGCACATGCCTGGGATGCGGGCTTGATCCCCAGTAGGGGGTGTGCAGGAGGCAGCTGATTGATGTTTCTTTCTCTCTCCCCCTTCCTCTCTATCTAAAAAAATTAAATAAATCACTGAAGTAGCGGGGGGAAAGAAATTCTGCATCAGTCCATTTTCCACTCAGAAGTTTGTAAGCAGCACCTAATTTTTTGTTTAATGTTTGACAGCATAAAGTAATGATTAAAAGTATGACTCTAGACTCCATGGGCAAGTTATTTAACCTCTCTGTGTCTCAAGTTCCCCATCTATAAAATGGCTAACAATAACAGTATCTAAGCAGAGAGCCTGCCACATAACAGTATCATCTATCTTGGTGCTTATTAAACATTTAGAGCAATTAAAGATTTCTAGAACAAGGTAATAATAGGCAAAAATCATATGGCCAAAAACCTGTAGAAATGAAATAATGTCATAGAAAATTCCCCAACAAAGACTATAACCCTAATCCTAAACAGCAATTATACAAGGGTGATGAGATAAAGGTAAGAGTAAGGATTGCTCACACTACCTATCATCACTACTGATAAAAACTCAAAGCACATCAGAAGCATCATCCTTATTTATAAAATTTGATACAAACAACAAGCAGAGCCCTGGCCCGGCTGGTGTGGCTCAGTGGTTTAGCGTCGATCCATGCACCAAGAGGTTGCCGGCTAGATTCCTGGTTGGGGCATATGACCAGGTTGTGGGGCCCGATCCCCAGTGTGGGGCATGCAGGAGGTGGCCAATCGATGTTCTCTCTCATTGATGTTTCTATCTCTCTCTCCCTCTCCCTTTCTCTCTAAAATCAATAAAGGGAAAAAAAGAAAAAAAGAAAAAAAAAAAGAAGAGCCCTGGCTGGTGTGGCACAGTTGGTTGGAACAGCATCCCGTACACCAAAAGTGGTAGGTTTGATTTCTGGTCAGGGCACATGCCCAGGTTGCAGGTTTGCAATGTGATGTTTCTTTCCCTCTCTCTCTCTCATCATTAAAAATATAAAATAGCCCTGGCCGGTTTGGCTCAGCGGTTAGAGCGTCAGCCTGCGGTCCAGAGAGACCCGGGTTTGGTTCCCGCTAGGGGCATGTACCTCGGTTGCAGTTTGTCCCCGGCCCTGGTTGGTCGTGCGGGTGGCAGCCACTCGATGTGTCCCTTTCATGTCGATGTTTCTCTCTCTCTCTCTTCCTCTCTCTCCCTCCCACTCTATCTGAACAAAAGATGAAAAAAATGTCCTCGGTGAGGATAAAAAATAAATAAATAAATAAATAAAAATAAAAATAAAAATATAAAATAAAATAAGAAGCAAAGGTAATTCAAACTTCTGAACCACACCATCCAATGTGGTAGCCACTAGCTACGTGTGACTATTTAAATTTTAATGATTTAAAATAGAATATACTTTAAAATTTAGTTCTTTAGTTGCATCTGTCATATTTCAAGTGCTCAATAGACACAGTTGCTTAGTAGCTATCTTATTGGGCAGCACTGGTCTAAACAAAGAGAAAATTAAGGGAGGAAAAAGACAATTACTGGAACTGAACCTTAGGCTGTATCAAATACATACTATTAAGGCACCTGTGCAACAGGGTGGTCCAGATCTCAAAGGCAATAACGTGGACAACTTTACTCTTGGACTGGGTTCAAATCCCAAATATATGCCACTAAGCACCCACAAGATCCTGGATATGTCACTAAAATCACAGCCAGCACAATATAATGGTTAAGAGCACATAATCTCTAGACTACTTGGATTTAAATTCCAGTTCTTACTAGCTGTGGAACATTGGGTAAGTTACTTCATCTCTCACTTATCTTTATTAGGTAGTACTTACCTCTTAGAGCAAAAATTAAATACTTGTAAAAGCACTTAGAATAACACCTGGCACTTCCAAGTGCTATATAGAAGTATGTGACTAATTAAATAAGGCACACTTCAAAACGGGCAAGATAAAACTTGCTCTGATTATTTCAAGGTTGTTACGATTATAAATGTGAAAATAGTTTGTAATTACGGGAATATGTAAAAGCAAAAAGGCAAGGGGCTGGGGCCTTATTTTCCATCTTCTTTCATCTCTCACAACACACACAAAATTGTTGTGCTAACAGTGGACTTTAAATAAATTTTATATTTTTTATTAAAACTAGAGCATCACTCTCTTGAGTCAAAAAGGGGTAGCCCTGGCCGGTTTGGCTCAGCGGTTAGAGCGTCAGCCTGCGGTCCAGAGAGACCCAGGTTTGGTTCCCGCTAAGGGCATGTACCTCGGTTGCAGTTTGTCCCTGGCCCCTGGTGGGTCGTGCGGGAGGCAGCCACTCGATGTGTCCCTTTCACGTCGATGTTTCTCTCTCTCTCTCTCTCTCCCCCCTCCCTTCCTCCCTCCCTCCCTCCCTCCCACTCTATCTGAACAAAAAGTGGAAAAAAATGTCCTCGGGTGAGGATAAAAAAAAAAAAAAAAAAAAAAAAAGGAGTAAACATGAATAAGGTGCAGAGTATTTATTGGGGGAAAAAAACAAAAATAAAAACCTACTATAAACTTATTCTGTTCTAAATAGAATAGAGATAACCTATCTCAATTTGAGCTCTTAAGGAATATGCAATATACTATAATAAAAACAGGCAAGCTTCCAAGCCTTTTAACCATCACATGAGCCTCCATCGCCTAATTCCCATCCCTTAAAGAAACAGATAAATACGCTATAATTTGTGTAGTTACCTAATTTCATTTGTTACAGACACATATTTGTGAGGGGAAAATAAGTTTTGTTCAATTTCACAATTAACAAGTAACACAAACAGGCTAATTTGCCAAATATCCTCGTTTATAAACTGGAAACTGAAGCACAAACAGTAAATACTGGGGATCTCATTTAAAATCTTTACGGAAACCCTGCTCTTATTTGAGAGTATAACCTGCAGGGGATGAAAATTCAAAGGCTATTTAATGAAAACGCAAACGAACACCTGATCAATTGCTCAAATGCAATTTGTGAAAAATCATGTCACCAAGGTACAAAACAAGACTAGCCAGCACAAGCAAAATGAGAATTGTCTTTTGTTAAAACAAATGCCAAAGGTGTCAGCTGTCACCCTCTCCCATGGCAAATTGGATGCCAAATTCTTTCCAGAAGCTGTGGTTTGAGATGATGGGGCGGCAAGAGCAGGGGAAACAAGACAAAAGGAAGCAGAAAAGGCCACTTTCTGGAGTCACTAGAAAATACTACCGCTGGCTGCTTCAACAAATGTTTGGAAAACTTTATCATAAGCCATAAATTTTTGGTGGTGGTGGGGAGTAAGTACAAAATACTAGTGACAATTTAAAAGTAAGGTGACCAGAATCAAAGAATGAACTGGACCAGCCCTTATAATTCATGTGGCTCAAAACCCTCCCGGGGATTCCCAGTAACAAAGGCTCTCCTATCTGGAGTATGGCATACAATATCAGTAGAAATAAGAAGCATCCAGAAAGCGAAGAAACGAGAGAAAGGGAATCACAAAGGTACAGGCCGGTGGTCCATTGCAGAAAGCTCCCGTAGGACGCTCGCCAGCCCGCCAGTCCCTCCTCCGCCCCTTTCTCTTCCCCCATCCCAGCTTCGGGAGGAGCGCGCACGCGCAGCATGTAGGGGCTGCGCGTGGCGACGCGCAGGCGTAAAGTGGGGGAGAAACAATGAGCTTTGTTGCCAGGCGGCCGTGGGGGGCAGGGGAAAAGTGTACCAGAGGGGTGTGTGTGAAGGGACTGGAAGGGGGGGGGGGGGGGCGCGAGAAAGTGCCATCCCGGCAACCCTCGCGCGCCACTGAGGACCCGGATAAAGTGCTGCGAGATCCAAATCATAAATAATAATGACAATGACAAAAAAAGCGACGGCCATTTCTTAGAGAAAAAAGAGAGTAAGTCAGTTAAAGCTCATAACTCGGACTCGGCTGAAAGAGGCAAATAATAAAGACGATACAGGGCTAGATGGACAACAACCCGGGGGACCCTTTAAGCCCCTCAGGCGTCGCCGAGGTGCTGTCCCTCGACCGCCAGGGCCGTCGCACCCTTCTCGCCGCTCCGCCCGAGGGAATCCCTCACCCAGTGCACGGCAGCGGGGACGGTAGCCAACGAATCCGGTCGGCCTCCGCGGATCTCCACAGGCAGCGCCGCTCCCCCGCTCGACGCGCGCTTCGCCCGTCGCCTCCCTTCTCCAGTCCAAACAAACACCACAGCCGGAAGTGACTTAACTTCCGCCACCGTTGGCCCCGCCCTGCCCTCCGAGACCACTAGAGAGCGCGCGAGAGAACGCGCGACCTCAAAGTTCTCGTCTCCCAGGCTGCACAAGTGTGCATGCGCAACGGCCCTTCCAGCGTACCCTGGCGGGGTACACTGGGAGACGCGAGTGGGACCCGGCTAGTGATTCCTACACCCGCCTGTCAAGATTAATGGGAAGCAGTGAATGGGGAAGCTGGGGACTGAAATCCTTGAAAAGATACACGGACTTAGACTCACCTTCCTGCAGACCTTTTTATCACGTAAAATACAGGGGTGGGCAAAAGCAGGTTAATAATACAAGAATAAACTTGCGCGCACTCACAACTGTAAACCTACTTTTGCCCACCCCTGTATGTAGATCTGACACACACTCACGTACAGGTCTCCCCCAAGATGTAAGTATAATATTCATTGCTATGGTATAATAATAATAATAAACTGTCACTAGGGAATTAAATTAATTTTGAACAGAATAAGTTATTTAAAAAATGTATACTCATTGATGTGGAATGATATCCATAATTTTTGTTAAAGGAGGGGGCAAAACAGCATTTATAATCTACTAAAATTATATATAGGCATGTGTGGGTATCAATGCAATATCTGATAACCAAACAGCTATAGAAATGTATGTTAGACTTCATTTCAGGTGTGATTTTTCTCCTGTTTATAAGTTCAGTTCAAGCTTTCATACCAAAGTATACAGGAGACAGTAAATTCTTCAAAATCTGACCATTATTCTAATAACATTGTCCCTATGCTCACTTGTATTATGTATGGAGTATGTACACTGCAGCATTACTGAGTCTTGAGTAAGAGCCAAGCACTGTGCCAGGAAGCAATGATCCCTGCTCTGAATGTTTAAAATTTAGGTGAGGAGATAAAGCATCATTCAACAAACTGAATGAGTTCTATGTGCCAGCACTGTTATAGACCCTGAGGATGCACAAAGCAGTAACTGGAATAATCCTTTCCTAGAAAAGTTTTGTAGTAAATTTTAAATGAGATACCACAGCTCACGGCTACTATCAAATAAGCAAAACAAAAAAACAAATGTTGGTGAGGATGTGAAATTGGAACCCTTGTGCATTGTTGGTAGGAATGTAAAATGGTACTGCCACTATGGAAAACTGTATGGGGTTCCTCAAAAAATTAAAAATAGAATGACCGTATGACCCAGCAATTCTGGGTTTATCCACAAGAACTAGAAGTAGGGTCTTGAAGAGGTATTTGTACATACATGCTCATAGCAGCATTGCCAGTACTTCAAACATGTAAGCAAACCAGGTGTCCATCAGGGGATGAATAAGCAAAATGTGGTATATAAACACAATGGAGTATTATTCAGCCTTTAAGGAGGGAATTCTGCAGTATGCTACATCATTTTAAGTAAAATGTCACAAAAGACACTTTGATTTCACTTATATGAAGTAGTCAAAGTAGTAAAGATAAATTGTAATGATGGTGTCAAAGGGCTGGAAGAGTAGTTACTGTTTAATGGGTTTAGTTTGTATTATAAGATGAAGTTGAGTCTAGTTTCTACTACAAGATGAAGTTATGGGGATGGGTGATGGTGACGATAGTACAATATGATTGTATTAACACTTAAAAATGGTTAAGATAGCCCGGCCAGTGTGGCTCAGTGGATTGAGCGTCGCCCCATGGGCTGAGAGGGCCCACTTCCATTCCTGGTCAGGGCACATGTCCTGGTTGCGGGCTCAATCCCCAGTAGGGGATGTGCAGCAGGCAGCCGATCGATGTTTCTCTCTCTAAAAAAAAAAAAAAAAAAAAAAAATCAATAAAAACATTTAAAAAATGGTTAAGATAAATTTTATATTAAAAAAAAAACTAGTCTGACTTAATAGGTAAAGAATTTAGCAGAGGGTGATGTGTGCCTAACGTGTGGAGTGAGTACTGGACAGCAGAGGAAATTCCTCTTCTCCAGCTTAAGCCAAGCCCCCTTCCTGCAGCTGGTTTTGGGCAGCTTCGCTGCTGCAAAATGAGATGGGTCTGAAACACATTTGGTACCCAAGTAGCCAGCATCAGGAAAACGAATTAGGAGGTATCATTTGAGCTTCACCATCCCTTACACTAATAATCATTTAAATTGCAATCCCTTTCCCACTGACCCTAATGACACCACGAAATAAATTAGAATGCAGAGTTTCCATGGACTTCTGGTTTTTGTGAGAAAGCAAATTCTGGGAAACAGGACACAAGATCATAAAATTAGAGATGTCCTGCTACCAGAGTGGGCGTGTTGACTTTTGTCTACTACACCCAACAGGTTGCCCTTTTTCCTTTTCAAATTCCCCATTGTACATTTGGCTTTTACAGAGCTCTTAAATTCTGTGGAAATTATAAAACTTCTTAAGAACTCAAGTTCAAGGAAAGGCAAGGGCTAAAAATTTCAAGATAAATCCCTTAGTCTTTTAAAAATTACTATTACCTTCTCAATCTCAAGTTTTTTTCCTATTTAATCTCAAGTAATTTGGTATCTCTATCTTCAAACATTTACCTTATTTTTTAATGGTTTTATTCACTTTTTGAGGTAAGGATAGAAACATCGATCAGCTGCCTCCTGCGTGCTCCCTAGGAGCCCGAAACCAGGGCATGTGCCCTGATGGGGAAATGAACCAGAACCTCAGTCCATGGGACAACAATGCACTGAGCCACACCGGCCAGGCAGCAGTAGCCCCCCCACCCCCAATATTTTTTATTGATTTTAGAGAGAGAAGACGTAGAGATGAGAACATCAATTGGCCACCTCCTGCATGCCCCGCACTGGGGATAGCCCACAACCTGGGCACGTGCCCTGACTGGGAATGAACCAGCTTCCTCTTCGTGCACGGGTTGCCGCTCAACCAGTGAGCCACACCAGCCGGGCAGCAGTAATTTTTAAAGAAAGGAAATCTGGCCCTGGCCAATTTTGCTCAGTGGTTAGAGCATCGGCTCATGGACTGATTCCGGTCAAGGGCATGTACCTCCATTGCAATTCGTCCCTAGCCTTGGTTGGGGTCACGGGGGAGGCAACCAGTCGATGTGTCTCTCACATCAATGTTTTTCTCTCTCCTTCCCACTTTCTGAACAAAAAATGGAAAAATGTCGAGGATTAAAAAAAAAAAAAAAGGCAATCTGTGCCATCTTATTTAATTGGGAAGGGAGGGGAAAGAGCCATACAGATTTTCAGGGAGAATTTGGTGTGAGGAGATTTTGGGGAGAGCAACCATTGGAAAGCAGAAATGTGGAGAAAATTGTTTCTAAAACTCACACATTGCACTGAGATTATTCTTGCCTTTGATATTCCTCGAGAGCAATTGATGTACCCTTAATTACCTCTGAATTACTGCACTAGTCTTTGAAAGTAACTCCCCAGAGACTGGGACACATGGGACCCAGTAACCAGGATGTATACATACAGCATTTTGAGCTCAGTATGTAATACAGTAAATGCTAATTTCTTTTGCCTATTAATTACTCAAACTGTTTGATCTGAGGTGAGAGATCCTCAAATATCAACCTAAAAGCCCTAGCCCTAGCTTCCTTCCCCACATAGAAAGCAAACTCAAAATGTGCCTGACAAATTTCCCTTGAGCTTTCTTCTATGTACCTGGAGGTCAGATACACATTGAAAAATTTGGCTCAGGCAGCTGAGAATGTACCGACCCATTACAGCCCTGGGCAGTGGGAGACAGTTCCAGAATGCTGATGGATGAAACCCAATTCTCATCTGTCAGGAGTCCAAGTACAGCCTCAAGCCACATGATTCATCCCGTAAAACAAATGACTTAAGTACTTTAATCAAGCTCTAGCCAGTATCAATCCAGTTAACTGTACCTGATAGTGAGGTAACTATTTACATTTTACTGTTCACTTGAAACTAACAGATTAGCTGTTAACAAGCCTTTTCATTAGCTCCTATGTTGTGATGAAGAGTGGTACAACAGCAGAAAAGGAAAAGCTAAAAGAAAAAACCTCTGGCCAGGCAAAATAGTAAATTCCCAAGACTTCAGGTTTCTGCTCCTTCCTCGAAATGTCTGAGTGCATGCACCAGGTACCCAGGAAATTACTTTAAAATTCTGAGCACCCTGGCTGGTTTGGCTCAGCGGTTAGAGCGTCGGCCCATGGACCAGAGTGTCCTGGGTTCGGTTCCCGCTAAGGGCACGTACCTCAGTTGTGGTTCATCCCCAGCCCCGGCTGGGGTTGTGTGGGTGGCAACCAGTCGATGTGTCTCTCTCACATCGATGTTTCTCTCTCTCTCCCTTCTGCTCTGTCTGAAGATAAATGCAAAAATGTCCTTGGGTGGGGATTAAAAAAAAAAAGATCAACTTGGGAAAGCAGTATCTAGGGTTCTAAAATGGGGTGCCCTTCACTGATTTTAAAGAAATGCTTTGCCCAGGTTTCCCTGTTTTAGATTTGGAACAGTAGCAAAACCAGTTACTTCAAGTAATAGTATCTACACCAGATAACTCACTACAATTCTCTAGCAAAAACACTTCTTTCAGCTATAGGTAAAGCAATTTCCACAAAAGTGTGGGCTCTCCTTGATGCCACTACCATGCATAACCTAACACATCAGAAATTCTAGCAGGACCCAGGAGTGTTCAACACAGACTCCAGAATTTTGACGCATGATAACATCTGAGAACCACTAGTACAGTATAAAGGAAAAATATCTCAGCCATACCCCTGACATTCATAGGACAGGAAATAGAGTGAAGGGGCACATTCACCCAAGCTCAATAGCTCATGGTCCTTGCCAGGCACTACAATCTCAAACTCATTATTACCATTCAGTACTTTAGCTTTCAGCTATACTAAACTATATTCTATGGAGATCAATAAGAAAAAATACAGAAATGCTCTGAGCAGTACTGCAAATCACCTTAAATAGCCTACAGACTCTACCAAACATTTTTATTAAAAAAAAAAAAAATCCCATTTATTGATTTTGAAGAGAGGAAAGGGGGGGGAGATAGAAACATGGATGAGAGAGAACATCGACTGGCTGCCCCCTGCATGCTCCCCTCCCCCCCGGGGATTTGGTCCACAACCTGGGCATGTACCCTGACTGGAAATCGAACGAGCGACCTCTTGGTGCATGGGTCGATGCTCACAGGCCATTTGTATTGTTAATCTGATTAAAAACAAAACAACACAACTGCTCTGCTGCGTTCCTGCAGATTTCTACTCCACACCAAGAGCCTTTTCATTTTACTGTTGAAAAACACCAAAAATCCATTGTGAACAAAGCCAGGCAAAAAAATGGTGTCGTCTTCCACTTTTACAACCTTAATACCTGCCATAATAACTTAATAAGTGTTTCTCAAAGAGCTCCCCTCAACAGGATTATGAGATTAAAGTAAAGGCTGAAACAGAGGTGGGGAAAATGTTCAACTTTACAGCAAGTTTAAATACAAACATTCCTACTGAATAAAGGTTTGCCATAATCTGAGAAATAGCTGTTAAAGGTTTATTTAGCACTACCAGTTTATGAGAATTTCTAATTTCTAAATGCTATCAAATGAAGATATTAAACATTCTTTTCTACAACTTGGTACACCAACAAAGTAGGACCTATGGAAAAAAGCTATCATTGACAGGAAACAATTAGGAATGCCATTGTACACATAAAGCTTTGTGTTGTTGCTGTTAGTTAAATGTTAGAATTAAACAAAATTGGGTAATTAGTTAAGGCCAAAATTAAACCGCACAAGTAAACTGGCAAGGATTTTTTGTGCATGTTATATGAAAATATCACCTGACCTTAAGAGGCAGACCATAAAATTGTATCCAACTATTTGATATAGCCTTTATCCTTGGACCTAAATGTTTCAAAAAGAATTCCTGTAAGTTATTTTTAAAAACTGAAAACAAATAATCCCGTATACCAAGAATCCCAACATATTTTAAAAAGCTGCTATAACTAATTCTTGCTATTCCATGTTATTTCCAAGTTTACTGTTAAATACTTAAAAAAAACATGTCTAAACTTTAGTGTTTGCTAGCATTTTAAACTCCCAAGGTAAAAACAAACCAACAAAACCACAAACAGCCCCATTTTCTTGTTATGTAACAGGAACAAGAAATCCACCAGCACCAACAACTTTAAAACTCAGATCTTTAGTAGTAGCACTCTTTAGAACACTCTAGATTTAAAATGTAGTAATTTGTTAAAGCATGCAAAAAAGTATAACAGTGAATAAAAACCACAACTGACAAATATATTGGTTAACATTTCGAACATGTATAACCAACAAATATGACCTAGGTTTTTATTGGTATTCACTTCAGAAACTTGAATCCACAGATATAAGCAGTAGAGAACCAGAAAGTTACAAGTAAACACAGATTATACATGCAAATTTCTGCTCACAAAGGTCACATGTGCAGGTACATTGATTAGAAGCGTGCGTCTAGATTATGGCCAAACTGTTTTTAAAATGCAGAAATGTAAAATTACATCTTGAAAATATGAAAAGATGGTCTACACACTTCAAAAATCAAATGTTGCTTATACCAGATGTATGACAGCTACAGGATTCAAGTGACAAGCAATAAGGTCTATAGAAATTAATACTGGTCAAAGAGAATGGGAATATTTTTACATTTCACTGAAAATACATTGACTACTAGAATACGAAATCTAGCAGGAACTTAGGGGGGAAAAGTACAAAATCTAAAGCCAATTACTTAGTATTTCTTATTATCTAAACAACAGCATAACATTAAAAGAAAACTGCACCTGTATTTTAATTGCTAATCTCAGTTAATGAAGTTATCCAAAAATGAAATGCAATAAAAAAAGCTTCAAACTCCAAATGAAAAGTCTGCAAGGCTCAGATTAAAATGTGGAATGTTTCAGATGAAAGTAATAAAAATACAGTTGGTTTTGTTCTTTATTGAATGGAATCAAAAGTTTTGACATTTCTTTGAAGCTCAGAACTACTAAATTTCATTTCTTTGAATAGTTCTACATATCTTTTTCTTAGTGGTGCAAGTTGTCTTAAGTAGTTTACGAAGTCAGTCTCTAAAGTACTTGTCTGTTACCATTCTGATAAAACAAAAGAAATTCTTCTCATTAATTTAACCGTATATGTGTTTTTGCTATAACACTTAACACAAGAACAGACATCTATTATTTTTCCACTAAAACAAAAGAGTTACAATGGTTTTCTTCTAACTATCAGTATTATATTTAAAAAAGGTTAACATTAAAAACAAAGAACCATTATTTTCTTTGAAATCATTAAGCTTCTTGCAAGTCTTAAGCTTCTTTCTTCTGCCTGCGTTCTTCTGCCAATTTATTCAGAAATTTCTGAAAAGAAAAAAATTTTTAAAGGGATTAAGTCACTTAAGAGAAACACAAGCGAATTAACTCCGAAATAAGTCTATCCAAGTTTGGGGATTTGAGTGTAATTTAACCTACAACCTATATCATTATTTTGAAGATTCAGTTATTCCTATTAGTGTACAAAACTAAACTGGTTCGGGACACTATAAATAAGGCACGGGGGAAAAAAGGTAAAATGTGAAAAACAAATATTTCAATGTACAACTAACACTAACTTAATAGAGATGAGAGAAAATAAGACCACAGTCACATAGAATTGCTGCCACTCCAAGAACATAGATTAGTTAAAATGACAAATTTATTCAATGCCCCTTCCACTAAACCAAGTGGGCAACATTTTCTTTAAAGGGCCAGCAGGAAATTTTTTAGGTCTGTGGACCATTTGGTCTTTATTTCAACTATTCAATTCTGCCATTAGTCACACAAATAAGCATAAACAGTACTTAAATGAATCATTGTGGCTGGGCTGCAAGTGTAGCTTGCTGACCCCTGTCTAAGATCTGTATCTTCTAGAGTTCCCAGACATCAAAGATCTGTTGACATTAACGAAAGTACAAAAAATAAAAAATCTAATCTAAAACATCAAAAGTTTCTTTACTTTTGGCTGAAATTTATCAACTGTCTAGTTATTGTAAAATTGATGAGGATTGGAAGTCATTATATCCTTAAAACGAAAAAAAAAAAAGTGCCCAGCTTGGGAAAGTATCAAGTAATTTATCATTAGCATACTATACTACATAACAAATTTTTTTTAAGTTCTCTTTATTCTCCATTTTTAAAAACTTTATTAATTTGAGAGAGAGGAAGGGGAGATGGAGAAACATCAATCTGTTGTCCCATTTATTTATAGATTCATTGGTTGATTCCTGCATGTGCCCTGACTGGGAAACGAACCCGCAACCGTGGCATATCCGGCCAATGTTCTAACCAACTGAGCACTTGGCCAGGGCTACATAATAATTTATTATTACTTTTTAATTCTCACAAAGGATATTTTGTCCATTTATTTTCAGATAGAGTTGGTGGGGGGGTGGGGGTGGGGGTGGGGGGAAGAATCGATGTGAGAGAGACATTATCAACTGGTTGCCTCCCCCACAACCCGACCAGGGCCGGGGACCAAACCGCAACTGAGGTATGTGCCCTTGACTGGTCTGTGGGCCTACGATCCAACTGCTGAGCCAAACCAGCCAGGGCTACATAATTCTTAAACTTGACAAAGCTCTTTTGAAATAGGAAATAAGCCCTGGCTGGTTTTGCTCAGCGGTGAGAGCATCGGCCCGTGGACCAGACAGTTCCCACTAAGGGCACGTACCTCAGTTGCATTTTGTCTCCGGCCCCAGTTGGGGTCGTGTGGGTGGCAACCAGTCCATGTGTCTCTCCCACATCCATGTTTCTCTCTTTCTCATCCTCCCTCTCTCCCTCCTGCTGTTTTATTTTTATTATTTATTATTATTATTTATTTTTTTATCCTCACCCGAGGACATTTTTGCATTTATCTTCAGATAGAGCGGGAGGGAGAGAGAGAGAAACATCAATGTGAGAGAGACACATCGAGTGGCTGCCACCCACACAACCCGGGGACAAAATGCAACCGAGGTACGTGTCCTTAGTGGGAACCGAACCCGGGTCTCTCTGGACCGCAGGCCGACACTCTAACCGCTGAGCCAAACCAGCCAGGGCTCTCCTGCTCTATCTGAAGATAAATGCAAAAATGTCCTCGGGTGAAGATAAAAAAAAAAAAAGAAGAAGAAATAGGAAATAAGAGCCCTGCCGGTGTGGCTCAGTGGTTGAGTGTTGATCCATGCACCAAGAGGTCACCAGTTTGATTCCCTGTCAGGGCACATACCCAGGCTGTGGGCTCAATCCCCAGTGGGGGGCATGCAGGAGGTGGCCAATTGATGTTCTCTCTCATGAAAATTAGAATAGCTAGAAAATACTAGAAAGCCTAATACTCTTTATAAAGTATCCAGTACCCAGAGACCATTTTCTTATTTATATACCTCTAGGTAAAACATAGTTTCTGCCATCAAACAGCTTAATATCAAATCAGATAAAATATATAAAATTGCTCCTACTGTTGAATATAACCACCATTCTTTTTTCATATCCATAATGGTAAGATATACAGACAGCAAAGAACACATATTTAAAACAAGTGATACAGCCAAGAACTAGAATTATTTCCTAAATTCCATGTTATCCTTATCCATATAGTCAACACATAGAACATGTTTGATTAAATACTTTTGTAATTTTGTATTATAAAGCAGTGTGAAAAACCAAGTTATCTGCAATTATGAGTTCTTTAATCCCTACTTTCAGGACCCACCCCCACCCCATTATCTATTTCAATGCTCAGTCCCTTAAAGAAACCACTAACTAAAATACCCAATTTTATTTATTTTTATTTAAATGAGTTTTTATTGAAGTACTTCTTGAGCATAGTAAAATACCCAACTTTAAAATATCCAAATAAAGCCCTGGCTGGTTTGGCTCAGTGGTTACAGCGTTGGCCTGTAGACCAGAGAGTCCGGGTTTGGGTCCCACTAAGGGCCCGTACATCGGTTGCAGTTTGTCCCCGCCCCGGTTGGGTGGCAACCACTTGAAGTGTTTCTCTCACATTGATGTTTCTACCCCTCACCCCCCGGCTATATCTGAACATAAATGCAAAAAATGTCCTTGGGTGAGGATAAAAATAAATAAATAAATAAAATATCCAAATAGAAATGTACTTATTTTGTGCTTTATTCATTTATCCCTTTAACTTTATATTCTATTGGTCATAAAACTTACTGAAGAGTGTCATTATTAATAAACAATAATTTAAAGTCAATGTAAAAATCATTAAGTATGACAGGATATAACACTTTATGAAGCTTTTTGAAAAGGCTTCTATATTATGCCCACTTGGTGTTCAGGCTTCCATTACTTTCCAAATTAGACAAATTACAGTCCAACACTCAATTTGAAAATACTTACAAATAACTTCAATTTTATTACAAAATTTATAACATGGTTAGAAATTACTAAGTTATCATTTAGAGTGTATTATAGAAAGAGGTTGAATAGATGTTTCTAGAATTAAACTGCTTATGGCCCATCAATAAAGAAAGAAAAATGTTATCTCTGGGTCCACAGAAGGTAATCTACATATTTTACTTTCTTTAAACTTACATGATTTGTTTGTTTTCACAAAAGAACTATCCTCTTTAAGATATCGCCTTACCTTTAATTTCTGATAATGAGGAAGGCTGCTGCAATGAGTATTCTTTGCAACTTCTTCATTTGTATAAAATAGTGAACACAGCTTACAGTAAAACCCTGTTTTAGGTATCACATAGTCTATACCTAGAACACAAACATACATTCTTACAAATTCAGTAAACCGAGTATTTTAATTAGTGTTCTCAAATGTTACTTTTGTGTGTGAGAAGTCCAATATGGCCTAAGCTAAAACAAAATCCAACAACAAAAAAACCATGACATTAGTTAATAGAGTTGTATTTAATTGATGTTCAAGGTCCCACCTACTTGTACTCTTAAAAAGGCAGAAATGTAACAGGCAAACAAAACGAAAAGCAAGGTGAAATTCTCAGAAAGCTTTGAGGAGAAAAGAGTACATATTCTGTAATGGTAACAAAAGATAATACAAAATCAGGAGACTTGGATTAAGAAAAAAAGAATATATTAAGATTTACAAATTGTTCTGTACAGAAATAAATTTAAAATGCTATCAGAGCTTATGCAAGACCAATTTAAAAGTCTTAAGTAAAGAGTTTGGGAAGGGTGAGAGGGGAAGAACAAAGCCTTAAATCTCACCAACAGGAACATTGGGTTGATATGGTCCAATTCTATACTCATCTGGGATTGTATAGTCCTCCTTGTTTTCATCACTTTGGCCATCTGCATTTTCACTTGTGTCTTTGTTGGGATCATCAGCATTCTCAGCAGATTCAGCGCCTGGCTCTGTATTTTCCTCATTTTTAATTCCGTTTTCCAACGCTGCTTCGTTTTCTTGATCAAGTTCCTCGATCTTGTCCACCTTAATTTCAACCAAACCATCATCATTTTTGTCACCAGATTTAAATGCCATGCCCGATTTACGAAGTTTCTGAAGTTCCGAATCTTCCTCATCACCAACCTCATCTAGAGTGACAAAACCTTCCATATTCCCTGGGAAACGACGCTGTTAAGAAAGACAAATTTACTCTGCAACAATTATCCTGCAGCATCCCTTCCATTTGCTTTACTTAAAGGGAAAGGGATAGCGTCTTTGTCTTTATTCATTCTCTCAAAATACTGACTTTTCTTTTTCCCTAAAAAAAAAATCACGAATTTAAAAAAACAAGAAACTTAGCTTGTTTTTAAAACTAAATAACTGAAGTCTTGTCTTATACAGAGAAAGAAAATAAATGATAGGAGGACATTCATATTCTACACTGAGACTTCTATATACTTCTAGGGAATGTATCAAATAGTTGATTAGTTATAAATAATTGAACAATGTCCTTTGGAACACAGTATCTTGCGATGTTAGAGAATACATAAGTCTTAATACAGTGTAGCGGTGAAAAAAATTTAAAAAATCAATTTCTGGAGCATGACTGACTGGGCTTAAATTATAGCTTAGCCATTTATAAGCAGTATGACCATGGACAATTAATGGAACTTCTCCATGCCTCATTTTCCTAATTCATGAAATAGGAATAATAAAGGAATCTGTTGCATATGGTTAGTATGAGGATTAAGTTAATTAATGTACACAAAGAGCTTAGAAAATTTTCTAGCATGTAATAAATGCTCAATAATCATAAGCTCTGAAGAGTCTGGAGGTAAAAAATTAGTATTTTAATAGTTGAATGTTGTTTAGAAAAAAACCCACAGAATAGAATTATACAAATCTCATTTCAAAAGCCCTTTAAAAAAATTTTTTTTTAGAGAGAGAGAAAAGGAAGGGATAGAGACAGAAACATTGATTTCTTGTTCCATCCATTTACGCATTCATTGGTTGAGTCTTTTATGTGCCCTGATCAGGGATCAAACCTGCAACCTTGGCATATCGGGACCATGCACTAACCAACTAAGCTACCCAGTCAGGGATCAAGAGCCATTTAACACAAGGGGCTTCAAATGCATTTTAATACTCTAATCCTTAATGTAGGTAGTCAGTATTATCATGGGTCTTTGCTTTATTGTTCTTTTTATATTCATATTCATCTGTTTATAACGTGTTCTTAGAAAAATATTTTAAGAGTTATTCAAGCATCTGATCAAGTTCAACAAGTTTTGAACAAGTGGAAAAATGTTTTGGTCAGTTAACTTACTGTAAATCCATACCCCATCTTTTAAAAAACCACCTGAACTATACAGCTGCCTGCAAGTTCTTAAACACTACCACTAAAATACAGAAGTATATATGGTGTTAAGTCTTTCTCCTTCATTACTAAAAAGTTTTGTGTGTTGACATGTTTGGGTAACTATAAGAGGTCCTATTTAATCTATTTATTGCAGAGTTTAGACTTAAATGTCTCTATTATAGTTCATACCTGATTTTTCTCTAATATAAATGACTAAAAATCTTTAGCCTGATCCTGCTAGGGGTAAATAATTTGAAACATTTATCTGATCTAGTTTTATCAGATCTAGTTTTCTATTAAAAAGGGTCAGTGTACAATCTTCCTTTACCTTTTTAAGCTTTTTCTTTGCAGCTGAAGCACTTGCATTTCCATCTTTTTTCACAGCTTTGTCTGAAGGTTCCTTTTTCCCATCAGAAGTCACATCACCTAAATTAGCAAGATCTGTCTCATCTCCCACTGAACTGCCACTTTCTAGCAGTGCTGCTGCTTCTTCTTCATCTACAAGTAGCTCATCTTCAGATTCAAGAAGCATGCTAGGTTCTTGTTCTGCCTGGTCATCTTTTGTATCTTTTTCACCATCTTCACCTGACTTCTCTTCTTGTTCTTTACCTTCAGTTGTACTTTCAGTCTTCTGGGAACCATCAGTTTTGGATTTCTTATCGCTTGGAGATTCTTTGCCATCTGGAGAATAAGATCTTTTTCTGAAATCAAGAAGATACACCTCAATTAATTCTGAGTTGGAAAACAAAAGTTTAATATACTAGCATTTACACACACACACACACACACACACAATAAAATTACCGGGATTTATCTTTTTTCAGTAAGTCAATGCCTCTGTTAGGAATCTAAAAAATAAAATTTTGCATTAGTTAAATTAATGTATTAAAATATTCATTTGCAGAATATATAATTACTCAATTAATAATTGATAACCATCCTTCATATAATCAACTAAGTTTATTTAATCCCTATCCCTATAAACATACCTAAGCATTTAAGCTACTTATAGTCAACAGTTCATTACAATCAACATTTCAATAAAGTAGTAGATAATAAACATTTGGTAGCAGAACTGTTCAAATAAAACCTAAAATACAACAAACAGATAAAAGCAATAAAGGAGCTTTTACAAAAATACCAGAAAAAAAATTTCTGCGACTGGTCCGGCCAGTATGGCTCAGTGGTTGAGTGTCAACCAGTGCACTGAGGTCGCTGGTTTGATTCCCTGTGAGGGCATATGCCAGTAGAGGGCATGCAGGAAGCAGCAGCTGATAAATGTTTCTCATTGATGTTTCTATCTTTCTCTCCCTCTAAAAATCAATAAAAACATTAAAAAAAAAAAACTTCTGCTACTGACAGGTGTGGCTCAATAGATTGAGCCTCGTCCCATGGACTGAGAAATCCTGGTTGGATTCCTGGTTGCAGGCTCAATCCCCAGTAAGGGGCATGCTGGAGGCAGCCAATCAGTGTTTCTCACATCAATGTTTCTATCTCTCTCCCTTCATCTCTATATAAAAAAAAAAACAACAATAAAAACATATTTAAAAACAAAACAAAAAACTAAGGAAGACCAGAAAAAAAAGGAACGGTTGCTCTCTTTCAATAACTAAACTCTATATTCTTAATAAAGACAAATCAAGCACTACATACCCTTAGTACCAATTTTTTGTATTTTTCAGACAGGTCAACTTTCACACATCTCCCCTGAAACCATAGGGCCTTTTTCAAACAGTGGTCGACCATTGCCATTGCATCTTCTCTAGTCTCCATCTCAATAAAGGCCTTAAAAAATGAGAAAGAAGACTATTTCTCAGAATTGTATAGAACTCCAGTAATTATTCTTTCTATCCACTTGTTAGGAAAATTTAATCTTTAGCACAGAGACATTGGGAAGAGTTAAAAGTCACCCAATAAAATAAGGACAATCTGCCAGATTTACAAAGTAGCACCAAATATAAAACCACCTAGTGCAAAGAAGTAATAAGCTTAGAAGTATTACTCAAAATACTTAAGAAAAAGAACAAAAAATTAGTAATTTAAAGTCTGAAAGGATACGAACTCAGAATGCTGTTAAAGAAAGTAAATATCAGATGGTGCACCAGTAAGTATCAGTTGAACCAATAAATGAGCAAATTAAATTTTAAAAAATCATGTATAACATGGATAACAACAGTATATCCCAGTTGAACGAGATAATGAGAATGAATACCTATATACACACACATAGGAAGATTTTTGGAAGCAAATCCTAGAAACAAATAGTGTTACTACCTGAGCAAAGAGAGCTTTATTTTCCACTTAATACTTTTCAGTATTTGTTCAATGCTTTACTCTGAGCATCTACTACAATGTGGAGCAAAAAGAATCATTGTTTGGCTAAGAAAATATATCGATGAGAAGATACAGAAAATTACTTCCCCTTGCTTTTCTTTACTAAAAATGAGGATACAGTCGGCCATCGTTTACCACGGTTAATCAGTTCCAGACTCTACTGTGATAAATCAATTTCCGCGAAGCAGGATTCTTTATTTACTATACAGTTGTCCCTCGCCACTTCGAGCTTCAACTAGAGTGAAGCCACGGAAGTCGAAGCGCGAAGTGGCAAGGGACGACTGTATACCAAAAAAAATGTTAAAGCACTTTGAGGAATAATCTTTTTCAAAACCTCTACACGTGAATTACCTGACTTTTCATCCTCATCAGTATATAATTCTTTATTTTCCCATAAGGCTCAGCAAGCTTAAGGACAGCACTGTCAGAATAGCCAGAATGAGGTAAGTTGCTGAGATGTATCACACGTCCAAGCTCCTGCTTTTGATCAAACTTCTGGTCTGGTTTCCCTTCAGGTTTCTTTAATTTAATAAACAGAAAAAAAAGGGCATGTCAAGTATTAATAAGTACGCTGTAATTATTAGTTAACATTATCTTAGTTACTAGCAGCAATTTAAAGTAGCTCAAGTTAATAACTGAAATTATAGGTTAAATGATTGGCAATACAAATCTGGAAGAAAAAAAAACACTAGATATTTACCTTTATTCTTTTATATTTCTGGGATAAATGAACTCTCACTGGCTTGCCAAATACTAAAGCTGGTGTGGTTGTATAATAATCCACTGCAGCCTGAGCATCTTCTGTGGTTGCCATTTCAATAAATGCCTGCAATTGCACACACACACACAAACTATTTCAAACAAACAAACATTATTCAAAGTCTTTCCAAACATATTTAATGATTAAATAAAAAAATGCTTTCAAGAATCTAAAAGCAGAAAAAACAACACTGTTACCTTGCTATTTTATTAAAGGTCATCTCAGATTTATTACCTTCATGCTACTAAACTATCACTTATGCCTACAGGACTTAGTAGTACTAGAATTTAGTATTACAACAGGTCCTTGAATAAATAAATACAGTGTTTCGTTATCACGTTAATGAAATGCCATAGGAACTTAACTCTTGTTTATACTAATTAGCCTGTGGCAAAAGCAGTTTCGTTTTATGTCCTTTCACGTAAAGAATCTATTGACATTAAGACTTACTGTATTAACATGTTTCAACTAATGGCTTTTTCCTTTACTTCATTCCATATTGATGATTTAAGATTACATTGAGTTATTTTTCTTCTTTTGTTTGTATTTCTTTCACACTGAGTTCTTTTCTAATACAAAACCATGTAATTAATCTCTTTAGGAAATACATTAGTGATAAATAAATACTACACTTATTTCAACTCATACCTCATTAATTTTATTTAAAATCAGATGATTTGAAATTACTCCAAAAGGTTCCACCAGCTGTAATAATTGGTATCTCAAGTTTTTCCCTCGCTGAAAATCCATGATGTGAACAACTCGGCTAGTTTCCTATCCATTGGGAGGGGAAAAAAATCAAGTCAATAAGTCTCTTTGAAAGCAATATGAAACAGGTTACGCATTACAAATTTTATAGCCTAATGTTAACCAGAACAGATTAAGTATTTAAAATAACAACTCAGCCCTGGCCTGTTTTGCTCAGTGGTTAGAGCATCAGCACTTGGACAGAAGGATCCCGCATTCAATTCCCGGGTCAGGGGCACGTACCTAGGGTTGCAGATTCGATCCCCAGCCCCAGTCAGGATCGTGTGGGAGATAACCAACTGATGTGTATCTCTCACATCGATGTTTTTCTCTCTCTCTCTTCAATGGAAAAATATCCTTGGGTGAGGATTAACAAAAAAGACCCTGAAGCAAGGTGAAATCTCTGGACTATAGGCATATTACAATTGAAGTTTTAACTTTTATCAAAGTCATAGAAAAGCTGATAGCTTTCAAACTATAGCAGTCTTGTGATAGAAAGGTCTTTGACACATTCAATCAGCAAGGATTTAAATCAAATCACATTCATAAAACAACAAATACAGTAAAAGCAAGAACTTTGTTACTGACCACTCTGCCTTTTTGCATGTGTCTTGGTCCTTGCAGGTTTCCATTTCCAGCACCTTTATGGGGGAAGAAGCACTTTTTTCAGTCTTGTAATAAATGTACTTGCTATAATAGGCTATTTCAATTGAAAAATGAACTTTTTATATGAGTACTATGTCTTTTCATGCAATGTTATTTTTGAGTAACAGTTTAATGAGTCTTCTTTTGCCCAGAGTCACTGCTTATTTTTATGGTAAAAGCTCTTAGGGAATGATAACATGAATTTTATAATCACCCAAATTTCCTCTTGGTCCAACTGCTGGTCCCCCAAGATGAAATGAGGGAGGTGGAGGCCCCAGAATTCCTGGTGCTGGGTTTGTAGATTGCTGCAACATGAATGGATCACCCCTAGTAATGTGAAGACATAAAATATAATAAGCATAATAAAGACGCCCATCAGAAATCATTAAGATTTATTGTTCAAACACCCCCTGTATAACTATGATTCTAATCTTTGGGGGCATTTATGTATGAAGCAACTAGGGAAAAATCTTAATAGTAATAAAATAAAAATTACTACATAAAATAGTTTCTAAAAATTATTTTACCCACATTGACTTTGCCCTCATATTCAATAAAGAAAAGTCAGAAAATATTTTGAAAGTTTAACCTGAATTCCTTACATTGATCTCCTTTACAAACAATAACTTAAAAATTTTAACTTACATTGTGTGTCCTGTATCATTGTCAGGATTCCATTCTGGGTAGCTTTAAAAAGACCAGAAAATTAACTTTAAAATAAAACTGTCCTTTACATAAAGTAGCCTTGTTTGGCCTTAAAATAGAGATTACTTATTAGTAAAGTTATACGAGAGTCTAAGTGTTAGAAATATTACAGTTAAAAAATGTCATATATAGATATTTCCCAAAGAAAAATTTCAAACTCCAAATTAATCCAAATGACCAAAAATAAACTTGTTCTATGTACTGCTTGAAAATGTAGGTAATTAATGTAGAAATTAAATTGTGTCCATGTTTGCTAAGTCTTAAGTAGGAAAATTGCTGCATTAGGAATTGGAAATATAGGTTATAAAGGGAAACAAGGACCAACCACAGGTTTTCCTTCTCCAATATAAGTAGCAAGAGCACACTAGAAAAAACAGCCCCAAAAGAGCTAGGCATATGTGAACATTGCAATGCCAGCAAACAATGAGTATTGTGTGTGCTGCTTAGACAGGGAGATTCTTCATGAATTCATTTTCATTCTAGCTTAAACTCAAAGAAAAGGTATCCCAAAACCAAAACCAAAAAAAAAAAAACCACTCTGAAGGTTTTTGCTTAACAACTATTTTGTAACTTCTAATGATTTTCCCTTTCTGTATATCCAATATTTTTAGAGCATGCATTATTGTTATTGAAAATATTCTATGTATCAAAAGCTAACTTTAAGTCTATTAAAAATTCAATTTGTAAAAAAAGACCAATGTTTATTTACCCTAGAAATAATATTAAGTAATAAGTACCACTAACACTGCATCAAATATTCCATTTAAGATCCCAGATCTAAACATCGCCTGAACTAATGTTTAGATTGATCTAAACAGTATCAACTATGTAGTTAGTAACAATGTGGATATTACAAGTAAATGACCAACTCCCCAAAACCAGTCAATGGCTGTTTCTGATTCACAATTAAGGATGCTTTAAAGGTATTTCAAACTCCTACATTTCAAGAAGCAGCTGGCATCGACGACTGTGACTTGCTCCATTGATATGTTGACTCCACTCCTGCAGCAAAGTAAATTAGTAGAATTAACAAAAATAAAGCTAAAAATATTTTCATTTGAACCAAATTCTAGAATGTTAATCTATATGCAATATCATATAGGCTGTACAACACCTGCACATTCACTAATTACACTGAATTTAAAACCTTTTCTCTGAATCCCTTTATCTTGATCCTGCCCTCAAATACGCCATGCACATTCTTGGAAAAACTGGATAACTTGGTTAACATACTAGTAGACCTGACAGGGAAAAGATATAGAGTTAATAAAGATCAAGGATAGTAACTGACCTTGAGATCAGCTAGACATAATTTCTGCTGTAGACCACACTATTCACATTATATGTTAGAATTGCTTTTCTATAGTACTCTAAATAATTACAAAATAATCCACGCTTATATCTACTTTTCTAGGAAACATACACTTTAAATGTGAACAATTCGTTAAAAACAAGCTTGAATTTCATCCAGGCTTTGAGGTATCCAAGTATACTACAGACATAAAAAGCTAAGATGATAGCCTGGCCGGTGTGGCTCACTGGTTGAGTGTCGACCCATGTACCAAGAGGTTCCCGGTTTCATTGCCGGTCAGGGCACAAGCCCAGGTTGTGGGCCTGATCCCCAATGGGGGGCATGCAGGAGGCGGCCAATCAATGTTCTCTCTCATTGATGTTTCTGTCTCTGTCTCTCTCTAAAATCAATAAAGAAAACTGGGGGGGGGGGGGGGGGGGGGTGTTAAGATAACAGGAATGGCTTTTCTAGAACATGCTCCCCATTTATCCAAAAAACTAAGCTCCCGTTAGATTTCCCAAAAATAAAGAAGGACATTTTTCATTCGGCCAATATTTGCGCCTTTGTGGCTATTTTAAATTTAAAGGGATTTACTTTTTTCTATTTTATGCAAGGAACTTTTCTTTCCTTGAATTAAATATATATATAAATGATTAATGTTTTAAATAATATAAGACAGAGTTGTTAGGAAAGGCAGGCTCTGCTGCCACTGCCTGGGTTCCATTTCCAAGGTGTCACTCACTTGCTAGATGTGAATCCCTGGTACAAGATATAGTCACTGATTCAATATTCCCCTATTGTTTTATAAAAAGTGAATAAATAGCCCAGCCAGTGTGGCTCAGTGGTTGAATTGAGCATCATCAACTCATGCACCAAGAGGTCACTGGTTCAATTTCTGGTCAGGGCACATGCCCAGGTTGTGGGCCAAATCCCCAGTGGGGGGCATGTAGGAAGTGGTCAATCAATATTCTCTCATTGATGTTTCTCTCTCTCCTTCTCCCTCTCTCTCTAAAATCAGTAAAGGGGGGGAAAAAGTAAATAAAGGTAAACTGCTTATTGCCAGGCACATAGAAAGTGCTAAAAAAGTGAACTATTATTACATTGCTTAAAAGCTACCTTGTTTCACAATTCTTGCTTTATGAGTATTATTGTTTCAAAATTTCCACAAAATGAGGCAACAACTTTTATAACACCCACACTACCTATTGCAATTATACTTGGAATATAAAACATGGTCAGGCAATGTTTTTTTAAAAAGTCTCACTTAGAGCTAAATTAAAACAAGGAATCAAATTACAAGAGATAACTTTTGGAAAAGCTTTAGAATTGTACTTTATTATAAACGGGATCCTAATTTTAAAAAGTGATTTATTTTACAAGTTTACATACATTTCAATGCCGTAATATAATTAACTTACATCCCATGAGATAACCAAAATGGAATATATCTGAACAGAATGGCACTTCTCAGAATTTGAAGAGCCCTCTCTCAAATCTAGATTTCTTTGGAAAATAATGGCTAGTAACTAAGGAATTCAAAAAGATCTCTCCAGCTAGCTCTACAATTAGATATCTGGAACATAAAAAGGTTTTACTTGCAAAGCAACAGACCATTGACTTGTTGGAGGCCACTTTTAAAATGGCTGTAAGCAAGAGGCGCCATAGGTAAAGTTCATAAAATTCAGAAGAGGGGTTAAACAAGTAATTTAGAATTTTCAGAACTAAAACATCCTCAGATTTTATTTATAAAATATTCTTGAAAAGTAGTGTGTTGGGAGAGGCGTTAAATTACCCTATTAAGGCATGCTTCTAATTCATAGGAGATGGAAAGGGCATCTAGCTGCAGAGAAATTATTTATATCAATCCCCCACGCCCTTTAAAAGTTCAAACTTATGCTAAGTGCAGCTGATCTTTCAAAGTACGAAAGTGAAGGCCAAGATGAAAGAATCAGATATAAACCTCCCCAAGCCCACCCATTACTAGTCTGCACTACCATACCTGATCTTTCACTGTTTGGTTTAAGGTAAGGATCAAGAGTCAGTTTTTGAAAAACCTATATTCTTGGATTCTACCTTGAGGTAACTCTCACATCAGATTAATAAAGAATAAGGATTCACTTTTTGAATTCAGAAGTTCTGAAGGAAAACTAAGTTATATAAAGAAAGGGTAATTTGGAGAAGCACTTTTGGATTGGCAGAATAAAGAATAACATAAGGGCTTCTAGAATAATACTAAAAGGAAAAATATGAACTCAAGTGACAAGACAGTGAAAGGGCAGTTTTCTTTAAATGAAAAGAATTTGAGGTTGCGTAGAAAAGCAACTTGATTTTCTAAAATGACCTAGAAGGAAAGAAAAGCAACACTATCACTGAAAGTCACTTAATATGTCAAAAATGATGACAAATTAGACGATGTTTTTCACCTAGAAGTTTCGTATTTCATATTAAGAAGTTTTGATCATGCACGTTTTTTAACATTACCACTAAGTGAAAAGAACAGATTTTCCAAGTTATGCAGCAATACCAGAGAGCAGGATTACATGTTTAAAAAATTTTTCATTATCTACTTTCATCACAAAATTTTCTCTAAAGTCATTGTTTCTACATCAGCTATCAAATGAGTAAGGACCACTGCTAAATGTGAATATTTAATTATTTTTTTCAATAGTGCAGGTACCCAGAAAACATCAGCTATGTTAAAGAAACTAGAATATACTGACAATCCAGGTGGTCACACTTTTTTAAATTGATCCAATTTACAAATACAAATTTTGTAAAGTAAACAATCAATGGGCCTCTAAACTAGTTCTTAAATAGTCTCAATATTGTGGCAGAAAACCAAAACTAGCTAGGGCCTAAGCATTTTTACAGGTTAAAGTACCTCTTGCACTAGAGTTAGGATATCTTACTCTTGAACCCAAAGTTTCACCAAATATTTTAAAACTGTTCTTTTGTTAATTTAGACCCCATTTACTATTATTTATTAATATCATTGTTCAGGAACTAGAAAGTAGCAAAATTTGGAGACAAAATAATAATAATATATAAAATAGAAACTTTTCTGATTCAAGTGCTCCCATGGTTTTCCTTTAGTGTCCTTTACTCAACTGATTTTCGATGTGCAAGCAAACAAGGTTAAATTACTGCTCCAAGTCAGGAGAAGGAGACTTCTAACAACAGGTTTTGATTTATGACTGCAGTAACAAAGATTTTAAGTTCCTTACAATCACTTTCATGTGAGACATGTAACTAGTGATTTTCCTTGAAATTTAGAGATCCTACCTGAAAATATCGGTCAATACTGCCATTACTGCAAAAAGGCAAGAAGTAACGAAAACATTTTGTGTCACCAAAGTTTAATGGACCTTTTCATTAAGTAAACTCCCATCAGACCTAGAACTTGAAGTTTAGTACTGAACAAAAACTACATTCCATGATATATAACACGTAATATTATCCAACAAATTGAAAAAGGACAAGCAAAATCACCCACCAAATAAAATTTCCTAATTTCTGTGACTTTAGGGTTCTAGATCTTAAATGAAAATTAATCTATGAATTTAACTTTAGCAATTAATGTTAATTTATTTTGGTAGAGATTAAAATAGTCCTTGTTTGTGTACTTAAATTATACATTAATTCAAAGTAGTTTTGTAATAAATAATATTAAGAACTACTTTTTAAAACCATTTTTCAAAGTATTCTGTAAATTCAAATGTCTTTTAATTATGAGACAAAAATACTGAGATCCAAACAGAATATTAAAAACAAAATCTCTAATAATCTATGATTTACTAAAAAAATCAATACTCACTAAAAAATGCATTTAAAAGGAATACTTAAGAAAATAACCTTTCCGATGTTACTGTAAATAAAAAACCCCATGTAACAGTAACCATCAGTTTCACAGCAGCAACATATTCCAGTTAAATAGAATTAACTATACACATCAGGAAAAACGGATGGTCAGATTATAGATCAAGCTAGTAGAGTGCTATATGTTGACTTTAAGTCAACTGCACTGTATATTGAAAAAAAAAAATCAGAGAACCAGTAAAATCTAAACATTGAAAGAGAAAGGACAACATATTTAAAAGGGCGTTTTGAAAAATTTCCCATTTTGCCAGATGTGATCATTAAAAGCAAAGGAGAATTCGATATATCCTTTCCCCTCCTCAAATGACTATACTATACCAGAAGTCTAAGCCTAAGTCAGAAAAAGAATATGCTTATGAGGAACACAGAGCAGGATACTGCAGTAGTTGATTTTTCCAAGTCTCTAAAGGGATAGATGCAATATGGGATAATAAAAAGTGAGTTTTGAAGTATGTTTAAGAAAGTTGTGGAAAAGGAGAAAAAAAATGATGAAAAATTTCAGTCATAGTATGAGAGTTTGTGTTAAAGGGAAATTAAAAAAGGAAGAATGAACTAATCTAAATTATAAAACATACTGAAACAAACACCAGGGCTCTACATTAACTCTTTCCCTGTAGCCACAGATAAGGAAAAAAAGAGAATTGTTCAAGAATCCATCTTTACTACAAACAAATCAGCAATCAAGACAGATGGAGAGCTAAAATCTAGCATCCTGAATGGCAGAGTATATTGACTGCAAAAAAAAATAAAAATAAAAATAAAATACTTAAAACAATTCAACAAAGCAGACAAAAAACTGCTTAAATATGATTAAGAAGAATATAATGATGCCAAAAACCAACAAGATAATCCCAGTGGATGACAGCTTTGTGGCCAGAAGTAATCTAGGCAGATTGTATTAATGTAAAGCCCTGGTTTAAAATGCTCAAAAAACAATTACCTTCCAAATAAAGTGTTCTCAAAAGTATAAAAATTCTTGATCAACTCAGTGTCACCAGACTACAGAATTAGAGTAAAAGATATAGGTAAATACAGAATAGACACTACAATGTAAAAGAAATTAGAAGCATCTGTTGTATTAACTCACCTTATTAGAATGAACTGGCAAATCACATATAGAGCACAGATGGGGATAACCCTTCGGTAAGAGTCCATGGAAGTCTTCAATATTGCTACTTGGAGGAGCGCCCCTCTTTTTCTCAAAGAGAGATCTCTCTTGTAAGGGGCCAGGACCACGTCCCATTCTCTCATACTCACTGTCAAATTTATGATAGTTATGCGAGGTCTCACCAAAAAAAGAATCATCCCTACACCTTTCTCCATCTCTTAATCTGTCATCTTCATAATCCATTCTGTCATAATAACCAGGTTCTTGAGAACGACTTCCATGGTCATAATCAAGCACTGGGTTGAGACTAGGACCACGATCATCAAAACTATCTCTTCTAAAGTGCCTTTTTTCTTCCCAATCATCCCTAGGTACTCTGTATGGTGGCTCCCGTGTAGCAGATCTGCCATCTCTACCATAACTCAATGTAGGGCCTTCTTCAGTTCTCCTCCTTTTAAGTTGTAGAAGGATTTGGGGCAAATTCTCAGGAGTAATCTTGTCCTCTGGATAACGACTCAGTTCATCTAAGTCTCTAGCAGACAGACCAAAGCTGGCCAAAATGTTACTGGCCTGGTCTGTATCTCCACGGTGTTGAGAAGACAAAGGGAGTGGACCTCTACTTCCAATGTTAAATATAGACTGCAAATTATGGGAAGAAGTACTAGCAGAAGACAGTGCACTATGAGCTCCTTGTTGATTCAATGAAGAACTCATTCCAAGATTCATTAAACTAGCAAGGCGTGCAGTACCCTGGTTCATCCTTCCAAGAGATGCTGGCATACTTAAAGACTGGGTAGCAGCAGCAAGAAGGCCTATTCCTGCTGCAGACAGGTCACGCCCATGACCCTGCGCGTCCCTACCGAGAGATGACTGCTGGAATGACTTGGACATTGTAGAACTATCTCTTGTCTAGTTTATAGATTTAAAAAATTTTTTTAAGATGGCCAAAAAGAAAGCTCAAACTAGAAAACTAGGTTAACTGTGCTTCAAAAAATGGTAACGCCAAGAAAAAGGATCAATAAGGACTGTAGAATCTTCTTCAAGCTGAGAACCAGCAGACAACTCTGTAGAAAAATAAGCAATTTTAGTCATAAATCCCTTTAAGTAGATGCCGTTTTTTAAAGAAAAAAACTTATGCATCATGTTGATTAAAAAAAAAAAAAACATTTAAGATGTCAAACTTACAAGGAATTTATTATATATCTTAAACAGATTCCAGATGTATGCAGAGCCTGCATATAGATATTTAAAAAGTAGTCTTTCATGCTAAAGTTTAACTATTAAAGGGAATTTCATACTAAATTTAAAAACATTTCAATTGAAAGGTTAGATAGATGTCTGAGCACATCAAAATTTCAGTAAAAATATAGATGGGTCTCTTCTTTCAGAAGAATAAAAATACACCCTATATAGTATGATGCTTAAGTTCCAGAAGACTAAAAACAAACAAAAAATCAATGTCAACAAGTCAAAGATGAATCAGTTGTATTCTGCTTTAGAAAATGAGACCTATTATAACTATCAGAAAGAACCAAGTAAAATCACAAGTAAATGAAGTTTAGGTGTCAAGTACCTAGTATAAGATCTAAGACCAAACACAATAGCTGAGACCTTTATGCAGCAAAATCAATTTGAGGTAAAGACAGATGTGAAGAAAATTAAGTGACTTCCTACAGTTCAAGGATTTCTGCACAATATAAGCCATATAACTAACTGCCTTCTTACTGTCCACCCTATGTCAGGCAGTGCTTATTTCATTTCTAATCTTATAAAGTAAGAAAAGTATGGTCAGTATAGAAATAGGAGACCTCCCAAGAAAAAACCCAAATACAGGAAGTGTAGGTGATTTAAAGAAGTGAAACTCCCCAAGTTAGCATCCATCAAAACTCATTTAATGCTCAGGGCTTCAGCACTTCTAGAGTTCAAAACAGGTAAAAACGGAAACAAGATCTTGCTTGCATAGATTTCTGGAAATTTTTCACAAGAATAGCCATAATCACCTGAAAAATTTTAATTCTGAATATGATCACCCAAGATGTGTTTCTGGATGAAATTATTTTCATTTTCTTTCTTAAATCATTATTTTACCTCAGAAACAGTCATGTAAGAATTTGCAAAACATTTACGTATGATTCTCATAAAATATTAGTTAAATGATGTACACAACGAATGTCCTTGATGAAACAATGTCATCATCACAACTACATAGAGACGTATTAAATTGTTTGCTATGGAATTCTATTTGGAGGCTTTGTTCAGTTAAGTTTCATATGTTTGATCATCCATACACCTAAGCTCCAATAGTGCAATACATTCAACTTTATTACAGTAAAAACCAGACAATATTCAAAAGTTACAAGTCTATTATGGAACCAATCCCACCAATAATAGAATAAAGCAAGGAAACACTGGACAAATATACAGTGGTAGAGGAAGTATTTTTTTTTTTTTTAAGTTACAGGTAGGACTACATTTTACAAAAAGATGTAAAAAAGTTAAAAAGACAGAAAAATCTACCAGAGGTGACTGGAATTACAGATGTTTTTGCAAACCAAGAAAAGATGAATTTGAGAAAAGACACCAAAGAAACTAGTTCTGGATGAGATCCACTACATAAACTATTTAGGCTTTAAGATAAGATTAATAAAGACAAGAGTAAGTGGACTTCTTTGGATGAAAGTTTCTTTGATATGTCTTATAAATGCCATACAGAAAGGCAGTTGAAATACTGTGTAAAAACATTGGTAGGACCCTCTGAATTTTCATGTATACTTTATTGTAAAAGATCAAAACCGTAAGAGGGTTTTCCAAAATCAATATTTCAAAGTACCAAGGTTATTATTAATTGCAGTTTTGCTCTTCATGTTATAGCCAAAGCTTTGTATTATTGAAAAACCAGTTTTTTAAAGGAACTATTATTTTCCCTCAGGGAAATTTACAATAGTATTATGATCATGTGTAACATTTTAAAATTCATCATATTTTAAGAAAATGATTGTTGGATTAGAGATCTCAATTGCTTTTCTTTGTAAGGTTCAATGAAAACAATGGATCTGTAAAAAGAAAGGTTAAGAGAAGGTAAAAGATAACCTTAAGACAAAACAGAAAATGGATATCAGAAAAAGGGCAAGACAAACAATGTAAATCCCATGACAACTTGTAATTTCATAAAGAATAACCTTAATATTTTTGACAAGAGTTTCAACTTAAATACATCCCCACACAAGGACATCAGAGTAACATTATTAAAAAGGAACTTAAGTCAGACCTTTGAAACACAAACAAACAAAACTTGTAATTATTTTTATTAAAACAAAGAAATTGAGATAAATCAGACATGACAACACTGTTTCAAGAGCTTTTAATTAAAACAATTCCTTTAGTATCTTTGGTCAATGGTAAGCATAAGACAAGCCATTTAAAGGCTCATTTAAGTGAGACCTACTGCCTATTAAAGTTAGCACAATACTGAGATGTTCACTAAATCACTAAATATTTTTAAAAGATTAGTTTTTTTATTGTAGGTTCCCCCCATAATTATAAAACTGCCTTTTCATAGTATATTATACTAGAGGTTATTGAAGTTTGAAAATAGTTCCTTGGAGAGAATTCTAAAATGTAATGTCAAAACCTAATTTACTCATTAAAATCTTTATATAATAAATTCTAAATGCCCATCAGTGCAGAACTCTTCACTTCCAAAAAAGAAAGTACCTCCACCCCCCAAATCAGGAAAACATTAAAAAAGGTTAACAATATCCAGAATTAGGCTTCACAAATGTCATTTACTACAACCTGATACTAAAATTCTTAGGCGTAAAACTCATTTAAAAAAAGGTTTTTAATTGATTTTAGAGAGAGAAAGGGTTAGGGAAGGAGAGAGAGAAACATTGATCGGCTGCCTCCTGCCAGCCCCCTACTGGGGATTGAGCCTAAAACATGGGCATGTGCCCTGACTGGGAATGGAACTGATGACCTCTTGGTGCATGGGACAACGCTCAACCAACTGAGCCATACGGGCAGGGCTAAAACTAATTTTTACAGACTACTCTATTAAATAATTAACCTAGAACTTAAAGCTAGTTTATGGCATAATTGTAAATGTTACTAAATATGTTAGCTTCTGAACAAATATTATCTGCATGTATGGTTAAGAATTAAATTTCAGCTAATAATCCATCTCCCCATGAATTGCTATCTGATGTTCTTTACTGGATTTATTTTCGTCTCCAATTAAAAGAAGTAATACTAACCCTGGCCAATATGACTCAATGATTAGAGCATCGGCTTTTGCAAAGGGAGTATACAGGAGGCAACCAGTCAACATGTCTCTCACATGTTTCTCTAAGAAAAAAAAAAAAAATCTATGGAAAAAAATATCCTTGTGTGAGGATTAACAACAAAAAAGTGGAATACTAAAATATTTCAGAAAACAAAGCTTAAGACTCAAAGTTCATGAAGCAAATGGTTATTCCATATCTAGATATCCTCCTATATAAAATAAAGATTGCCCGTTAGTCCTATTATTCATTCCTTCAGGTCTATTTATTTAGCATGATTACCAAAATAAGCATAAACAGACTTTAGTTCTTATAGTAGAAAATCATCAGCTTCTAAATTAAAAACGCTATGTTCTAAAGGTATCTACTACCATATGGATCTTTAGCTATGTCTTGTGTGAATTATTTCATTAAAACAACTAATTTTAAGATGACAGAACCATAAAACTTGCAGATACTCAGGAAAAACCGTCTTCATGCTGACCATCATGTTAACCCTTCACCTCACATAAAAACATACAAGCAACAGACAGAAAACTCTTATTTTCTCTTTTTTTTTTTTTGCAGGTTCAGAAAACTATACTGTCTTAAAGTATTTTCCCTCTCTGAATTAAGAAACACAAAGGGTGCAAGAAATTTTCAGATTTCCCTAATGTTCTATCAAGGTCAAACATCCTTGTGATTTGTTAACTTATTCTTGTGAAAGTATGCCAAATATGTTTAAGATAGCAACTAACAATACCAATACAGAAAAAATGCCCTAACCATGTTACCAATAGAGGGCAGGGATAGCTCATTACTAGTAATTTCTTTTTTTTGTTGTTTTGTTTTGTTCAGATAGAGTGGGAGGGAGAGAGAGGAAGAGAGAGAGAGAGAGAGAAACATCGACGCGAAAGGGACACATCGAGTGGCTGCCACATCGAGTGGCTGCCACCCGCACGACCAACCAGGGCCAGGGACAAACTGCAACCGAGGTACATGCCCTTAGCGGGAACCGAACCCGGGTCTCTCTGGACCACAGGCCGGCGCTCTAACCGCTGAGCCAAACCGGCCAGGGCACTAGTAATTTCAAAGCAGCATCACTTGGGCCCTGGCTGGGTGGCTCAGTTGGAGCTTTGTCCAGTACACCAAAATGTTGTGGGTTCAATCCCTGGCCCTGGTGCGTACCGGAAGCTCCTGCTCCTGCGTGCACGCTCTCTCTCAAATCAATAAACATATCCTTGAGTGAAAATTAAAACAAAACAAAACAAAAACACACCATTAATTGGAAAGGTAGCTGCTTAATTTTTGTCAATCAAACAAAAAAGCATTGATTCAGCCCGGCTGGTGTGGCTCAGTGGTTGAGCGTTGACCCATGCACCAAGAGGTCAATGGTTCAATTCCTGGTCAGGGCACATGCCCAGGTTGTGGGCCAAATCCCCAGTAAGGGACATGCAGGAGGCGGCCAATGGATGTTTCCATCTCTCTCTCCCTCTCCCTTCCACTCTCTCTAAAATCAATAAGGGGGGGAGGGGGAGGCATTGATCTCTGTGTTTAGAACTTTTACTTTTTACTCATTTCCAATTAAAGTACAGGGTTAGGCCCTGGACAGGTAGCTCAGTTGGTTCGAGCATCCTCCTAATATGTCAAGGTTTTGGATCCTCGTCAGGGCACATACAAAAAAGCAACCAATGGTCCTGGCTGGTGTGTTTCAGCAGTCAGTGCATAGGCCCGCGGACCAAAGAGTTGCAGGTTTGATTCCAGGTCAAAGGAACTCACCTTGGTTGAGGGTTCATGCGGGAGGCAACCAAACAACGTTGATGTTTCTCTTTCTCTACCGTCTCTTTAAAAAAAAAAAAAATCAGTGGAGAAATATTCTCAAGGTGAGAAATTTTTTTAAAAAGCAGCAACCAGCCCTGGCCGGTTTGGCTCGGCAGTTAGAGCATCGGACTGCAGTCCAGAGAGACCCGGGTTCGGTTCCCGCTAAGGGCATGTGCCTCGGTTGCAGTTTTTCCCCGGCCCTGGTTGGCTGTGTGGGTGGCAGCCACTCGATGTGTCCCTTCCGCGTCAATGTTTCTTTCTTTCTCTCTCTCTCTCTCTCTCTCTCTCTCTCTCTCTCTCTCTCTCTCTCTCTCTCTCCCCCTCCCACTCTATCTGAACAAAAAATGAAAAAATGTCCTCGGGTGAGGATAAAAAATAAAAAAAATAAAAATTTTAAAAAGGGAACTGTTTTCATGTACCACTTTTAAAAAATAAAGCAGCAACCAATAAATGTGGAAATGGGTGGAAAAACAAATGGCTGATTATCTCTCTCTCAAATCAAAATTTTAAAAAAAGTTATGATTCCTGGTATCCATTCAATCTACTGGAAATGGTGCCTGAAACTTTGCATAAAGTACAGGGTTAGGTTAATTATTCCTTATTTGAAGTTTTCTCACTAATTTTATAATGGTTTTATAAATAATTTATCAACATAGTTTCTATTTTAAAGTGTTAATAAATTTTCATTTTAATGTTAGTTTACATCACCCTGTCTTTTCAATATATTTTATAGATTTTACTTCATTTAAGGGTTTGGCTTTTTAAAATGATTATATTTGAGGACCTCTTCAATTTTTTAAAGAGCTTGAGCTACTTTAAAACCTTATACTTTAATGTCTATTCTTCAGTGTCATAATTTCACCTCCTTATTGTATACCTATGAGTGACTTAAAAGGTTTTTCAAAATAAAATAAACTAATTAATTTAAATAGTAAATCCCTTAGGAAATAACACCCCAGCTCTATTAATTTCAGTTTTGCATAAAGCAATATATGCAATATGTGCCTCATTACACAATAGGAAAGATGAAACATTATAAAATATAGTGCCAGAAAAGCTGAAAAACAAGTATTAATATTTTTAAATGCTTTAAGGCTATTATTGCTCTTAATTCATCTTACAGACCTGGATTCAACTTCTAGCCCACTTCTTGATTCTTAGGCTAACGATAAAAGTGTTGCAATGTCTCTTCAGCTGCTAAAATAGAAAACATGTTAATCAGTAGAAGGGATTCCTAGTCAGACTTTTAAATGTTTTTCTTCTTCCTAGCTTTAACAATCTTTTCTCAGTGACTTTCAACTAGACAGTAAATATTTCCAGATTAAAGCAATAAAGGAAACTGATTAATAAACTCATACTACAGGATAGAAAGTTATTCCATTTACCAGACAATTTTGACTCTGATACTAACTTGGCTTACTCTTTTCTCTACTTACAAATAGCAGAGTTAGTGGTTTTCATCGAGACACTGTTCTGCATCCTTTAAGATTTTCCCCTATACTCACTTTTTCTTTGCTTCCACAAACACTTGTACAACTCCTTGATTTGGTATATACTGAGATTTCTGGAGCCCAAAATGCCTTGATTTAAATTCTGGTTCTAGCCTGGCCGGTGTAGCTCACTGGTTGAGCATCGACCCATGCACCAAGAGGTCGCCAGTTGGATTCCCAGTCAGGGCACATGCCCAGGTTGTGGGCCAAATCCCCAGTGGGGGGCATGCAGGAGGTGGCCAGTCGATGTTCTTTCTCATTGATGTTTCTATCTCTCTCCTCCCTCCCTTCCCCTCTCTCTAAAAAAAAAAAAAAGAAAAAAAAATATTTTTAAAATTCTGGTTCTATTACAAAATAGATGTATGACCTTGGGCAAATTACTTGTTTCCCATACGTAAAATGGAAATAAAAATAATACCAATTTCCTAAGACTGTTAAGACTTAATAAATTAGCCTACATGAAACACCTGGAATGGTGTCTGGCACATGCTAAGTACACACAGTAATCATCTATGTAATCTGATCCTCAAAACCAGGGAGAAAACAAACTTTAGAGATAAAAGGACTGAATAAGATATATGAATACAGGGCTTATAAACCTTTCACTTGTACTGTACCTTTAAATCCCATCCATTTCTATCAAAACCAGAATTCATATTTGAACTTTGTTACTAAACCTAAAGTCAGCTTAAAAGACCAGATTTAAAGATTGGTAGTATCCTAGACAAATAAAATTGAAGAACAGAAGTGGGTTCTAGTGAAAGCAGATAAATTAAACCTCTATCATCTTCATTCTCTACTGCCAATCTACCTTTAAATTACCTTCTCATCCTCCAAAACAAAGTCCTTACCTATTTTCCTTTGCCACAACATTACTGGAGATCAGCCCTCCTGCTTTCCAGATGGACATCTTGCATCCATTCACGTTCAGATCCCAATATAGACTTCCTAAAACATCACTCATTATCTTATACTCTACTGCTTAAAAACATACTACACCTTGGCCTGGCCAGTGTGGCTCAGTGGTTGAGTGTCAACCCATGCACCAAGAGGTCACCAGTTGGATTCCTGGTAAGGGCACATGCCCAGACTGTGGGCCAAATCCCCAGTGGGGAGGCATGCAGGAGGCGGCCAATCGATGTTCTCTCTCATCGATGTTTCCATCTCTCTCTCTCTCCCTTCCTCTCTAAAATCAATAAAGAAAAAAATAAAAACAAAAAAACCACACTACACCTTACTACCTACCACATGAACTCCACACTATGGTTTTCAATGCCTTTCGTATACTGGTTGCACCCTACTTATCTAAAGCGACTTTCTACCATGGGCCAACACTTTTTATGTATGCAAGAGGTCATTCTATAAGCAGTTATAGAGGCTGCTCAGCACTTGTACAAATTATTAGCTGGAATGTCTCTCCTCTAATTTAATACTAGTAAGGCCCAGGACTTCCACTTTACTATTATTTTTTTTAATCCTCACCCGAGGATACTCTCTTCAGATAGAGTGGGAGGGGGAGAGAGAGACACATCAACGTGAGAGAGACACATGGATTGGCTGCCTCCCATTCGACCCTGACCATGGCCAGGAACTGAACCGCAACCAATGTACGTGCCTTTGACCGGAATCGAACCCTCGACTCTTTGGTCCGCAGGCCGATGCTCTAACCACTGAGCCAAACCGGCCAGGGTTGGACCTCCACTTTATACAATGCATTATACAAATCAGTGTATACAAACATTCAGGTTTAGAAACAAAACATTAACAAGATCTTAGATACCTTTTACCTACCAATTTCCTCCCCTTCTGCAATTCCTGGTGTTTTTTTTTTTTTAGTTTTACCTCTTTATATCTTTAAAACCGTTAATTTTGCATTAAAATTTTTAACAAATTGACTTAATATGTATGTATTGTTGCTGACTTGCTTTTAGAAACTGATTTTTACATGAATCAAACCTACATTTTTCACTGCAATATAAGCACATACGTGGTACATATATTTATCCTACAACTGATGATCATTTAGGTTGTTTCCATTTTCCTGCCTTATCAAGAATGCTATAAAAATGTCTTGGTATTTCATGATGCTTAAATGTAAAACTGCCTCCTCCACGGTCCTTTTCCAGAATACCATAGCCTATAAAAGGATACAGTTAAGCATTAAAATTGTTGATGTTTCACATCTCACAGCAAAAATATTTAAGTACAAATGTTTGACTTTAAAATTTCACATTTGGGCCCTGGTCAGTTTGGCTCAGCTGTTAAGACCAAAGAGTCCCAGGTTTGATTCACAGTCGGGGTCATGTGGGCGGCAACTAGTCCATGTTTCTCTGATTCTTATCTAAAAATCAACGGAAAAATGTCCTCAGGTGAGGGGGGAAAAACAATTAAAATTTCACATTTGGTATAGGTTCCTCTCCTATGAGCTAGTTACTAATACCAAAGGAAGATGTTTAATATCCTAGTATTCCCCATAAGGGGTGGGGGGGGGCCGGGGGGAGGAGGGCAATGACTATACAAATCACTTTGAAAAATCAAAAAGTTCTTCATTAGCAAACTATGATACTGCAAATAAAGGATCGTATTTCAGACGCTATTATCAATTGATTACCTTCCATATCTGCTGCGTTTACTGCTGGCCCACTATGACATCTACCATAGATGGTCTTTATTTTTCTTTTTGCTCTTATCCAGCAGTATACCCAACAGCAGTAGCTAGGAACGACACCCAGCCCCCACCATGGGCACCCTTCTAACCAAATTCTGCCGTAAGATATGTATACACACACACACACCCAACAACAACAGGCTAATTGGGACTCTAGATCAAGGGAATGTCAGAGACATGCCTTTTAAAAAACTTTCCAGAAGTATATTATATCAATTAGGCTTTAACTTTAGAATAGCTTTTTTTTTTAAAACATTTTAATTGATTCAGTGAGAAGGCCCATTACATAGCTAAGAATTAAAAGAGCAAAGTTACCTGTCTACAACCTTTTCACCCCAGCCCCAAAGAACTTAGTACTGTCTATCCCAAAGCCAGTCAAGTACACTCAGAACACTTTGCCACAGGGTGGGACACTAAATACAATTCTAACTAAACGAGGTATATAAAAAACAAAATACTTTTATTTATTTTTAAATTGATTTTAAAAAGGGAGAGAGACACCCATCAATTGCTCCACCTATACGCCCCCACCAGAAATCAAACCGGAAACCTAGGTATGTGCTCTGACCCAGAATCAAACCTTTAGGGACGCTCCAACCAACTGAACCACACCGGCCTGGGCCAAAACAGAGTACTTTTAACTAGCCTGGTCGGTATGGCTCACTGGTTGAGTGTCAACCCATGCACCAAGAGGTCCCCAGTTTGATTCCAGGTGAGGGCACATGCCCAGGTTGTGGGCCCGATCCCCAGTAGGGGGCATGCAGGAGGTGGCCAATTGATGTTCTCTCTCATTGATGTTTCTAACTCCCTCTCCCTTCATCTCTCTAAAAATCAATAAAGAAAAAAATTAAAAAACAAAGTACTTTTAACTAAAAGATGTGCTAAGAACATCTAACAAACCATTTTCCAATTCTTTGGTTTTGCTCATTCTTAAAATAGTTAATGGCTACAGATCATATTGTAACCTAATAAGCACTAGTCCCAGTAATAGCAAACTTAATATTTGAAAATAAGAATGTCGCCCGGCAGGTGTGGCTCAGTGGTTGAGCGCTGACCCATGCACCAAGAGGTCACCGGTTCGATTCCCAGTGAGGGCATATGCCCAGGTTGTGGGCTAAATCCCCAGTGTGGGGTGTGGAGGCGGCCAATGGATGTTCTCTCTCATCAATGTTTCTCTCTCTCTCTCTCTCTCTCTCTCTCTCTCTCTCTCTCACATCTATAAAGAAAAAGAAAAAAAAGAATGTCTTCAGATTCCAACGTTTGTCTACACAATAACCAGAGTACCTCACACAACAAGCACTACTATTTTTAGTCACTTTTGAAAACTACACTACTGACTTCAAGAAGCTGTCTCATTTCTAACAATTCCCCTCAAAAATACATGAGGATCCTAAAAAACTTACCACCACAAAATTCTGGTCTTTAAAGCAGTTCTAACATTTAGAAAAAATGTTTCCTTTCCCCCCTTCATTACAAAAGTAAATATAATTTCTTGTGGAAATTTCAGAAACACAGGAGGAAGGAAATGCAAATCACCCATAATGCAAACATCAGAGCTAAGGTATATTTCTATTTTTACACTTATTTACATGTTCCTTTAAACAACAAGAGAATATTAAATTTGGCACCAGCCATTTTATTACATTTTCTTTCTTTCCAATTAATACTATAGTTCACTATCATTTTCCCATCATTACTCTCCTCTTAAAACGTTGTTTTAAACAGCTGTATAGATTTCCATTTGATGACCACACTATAATTAGATCGCCAAATGTTCAATCTTTTATATTTTTAATATGCTTAATAACCGGGATTAACATTTATGTACATAAATCTATAACCTCCCTGGGCTTTAATCTCCTATAAAATTAGGAATCTGACATTTTATTTCTAAAATTATGAAGTACATTTTCTTCGCATTCCTCAGTTGTTGAAATTTGTTTAGTTATCATTAACTGGCTTGTAATATTATTTAGTGTTTACACTTGCCTAAAAGCACTAAAATTAATATGTTTAAAGATTTCTTTAACATACAACATTCAGCTCAAGGGTAGTTAAATCCTTCAGAATTAATTCAAAATGCTAGGTAAAAGCAACCCCACTTACACACAGCTGATAAAGGAGAGATATGTAAAGATAATAAAGAGAAAAATTCCTCTCTGGATAAAATAATAATGTCATAACATGCAATATTAAATGCAAAAGAAGAAATGTAAATGTAAAGCACTCAATACAAACATCTTCTGCCTAAAGATCGCTTTTCCAAATGTTACATAACCAACTAGAAAAATCTTCATATAGTACACTTCAATTGTGTTCAATTTCGAGTTTGAAAAAAAATTCTTAGAGAGTTAAGTAGAAAGGCACACCACAGAGCTTTTTTGCAACAAAAATATGTCTTCCCCGCCTTCTTGATTACTAAAATAATACTGTTGAAAAAATTTTGTCAATAGACTGCATAGGTGACTAATCATTGAGTGTTTTAAAGGAAATTTTATTTTGAACGTTTAAGCCTCACATATTATTTTTGCCCGCAGAGTACAACTGTTCAAATTACTTGGGAGAAAACTGCCTTACTATTTCAAATTCTTAAACCAAGCTCGGTTCAACAAGCAAAACGCAGCATCATTACAAAATCTCACGACTACGACCTGGGAAATCAACGACTCTCACATTACTCCAGGGCGCTTGAAAGACTAGAAATTTCGGAATCGCCATAACCGTTCCAGAAACATCTGGTTGGAAAACTGTAATTTATCCAATAGGAATATTCCACAGAATAGGGCCACAGAACAGTATGAACACCTAAAAAATATTCCTCCACGGTAAATGGGAAAAAGTCCTTGTAGAACACAGAACAGCGCTAGCAACGAAAAGAACAACGATGCTACTCCAAACCCTTTGTCTGGAAACCGGAAAGTCCCACACCACACTATCCTCTCTAGAGGAACCGAGACTGATAGTATTTTAATAAAGGGAAAAGGAATGTGAGGTGACCCTCTAAACAAGAACAAACCTCCTGTCTCGCAGCGTACTGCAGATGGCTTTATCCACAACGCAATACGAAAAACAAGCGTTAACGTTCCATTTTTCGGCCATTTTTAAGCGATTGGGGGTGGGGAGGAATTGTTTGAGGTCCGGCTAAAATAGCGCGCGCCATGTGTGTGGGCGGGGGGACAGGGAATCTTAGGGGGCGCTATGAAGCGATGGGCGAGGAGCAGAGGCAAGGCCGGGACGCCAAGAAAGCAGCGCAGCTCAAACTGCCAAGCATTTCAGTCTGCGAAATCCTCCATTTTGGGGCACGTTTTCAGGCGCAAAAGGGAAAAAAGAAAGCAAACATGTGGAATTGGCGCTATCCAAGAACTTCCCTATCTTAACTATACTCCCCAAACGACAGGCCCCCTATGGACAGTCGGTCCCTCAGGCCTCCAGTGCTCCTCCCTTCTCAGCGCTGCAGCTCGCGTGTAACGGGCTCGTCGTCCCGCCCCCGCCCACCGAAAGCCCAGGACGCGGGCAGCTCGGACGATTGGCTGCCCTCGGCGCCCCCCGACTTTCCAACCGCACCCTGGGCCCCTGGCTGGCTGCGTGTCTCCCTCCGGGACCGCTCACCTCAGCCGCCCGAGGCTGGTTGCGCCGCCACTGCGCTCCTAACATGGCGGCCGCCGATGAGGCAGCTCACATACGCAGCGCGGAGGGAGGCTGAGCGGACGAGCGGGAGCGAGCAAGAAAGGCGCGCCGCCGGTTCCCCGCAGCCCCTGTCGCAGTCGCTGCCTCCTCCCGGCGGACGCGGAGAGTCCCCGGCCACCCCACCCCGATTCTTACCCGCTTCACGCCTACCTTAAGGAAAGGGAGAGGAAAAAGAAGTGGCACCTCTCTCCTACAGAGCGGGACGCGGAGGCTCCCACAATCCCCCGCAGCAACGGCGCTGGTAAGAGGTGGCAGCAGCGGCAGCAGCCAAAGAACTTACTCTCGCGAGAAAGCTTGCCCCACCCACTTCGGGTCTTGTTTCTGCACGCGCCAGGCCCCTCCCCCTATTCCGCTCGCGCCCTCGGTGGTAGTCGTTGTTCTCTAATCCAGGAGCCCGCCTATGGCGGGAAATAGGGAAGCAGCTGCAGCATGGGGTTCAAGTCCCATTCCCCCTAAAAACCCTTTCCCAAACCGCTAAATTGCATGATGTAAAATTTAAATAGGGTATGGGTTAGAATCGAGTCGCGGGAGTCCCTGTCTTAGACCCGACTTTTATCCTCTCAGGCTATTCTGATTATTCGCGGAGGAATAGTAGGAAGCTCCAGGGAGGAGGAACCGATACCATTTTGGCTGGTTTTTTATCTAAGGAATGCTGGAGGGTCATTCAAGCGTAAGACAGCGAACCCATCCCACCAAAAAGACCGCCATCGCCATTAGGTGAATTTGACTAAATGTAAAAACACTTTTGAGACTGACAGGTTCTCTAAAAGCAAAGGAATAATTCGCACGTGTGAAAAAAAAGGAGGCGGACTTTTGATAAATTGCATAGATAGGCTGGAGGAAATGGCCATTCGCTGGGGTTTCAAATGCAAATGCAGTGGGACAGGTGTCTTCTGAAGTCTGAAGTAAACCAGTGAATAAAAGTTCTGATTAGTAGCACTCAGATTTTTAAAATCTTGTGTACTGAGTCAGAGATTCGCATCTTTGCGAATTCGCATCTTATTCTGGGTCTACTGTGAAGATAGTGGAGAGGCATAGACAGAGAAGACTAGAGACAAGCAGAAAACGAGATCATTTATGACAAAAGCAGCTAGTCCTATTAATTTCATTGGATATGGAAAATGAGAGAAGTGCCATGAATGAATAACAACTCTAAGGTTAGTGCTATTAAGGGGCACTGGAAGATATTTCAGCTGGGGAGACAATAAGCAAGTTGAATCTGGCATCAGTTTTTTTTAGAGAGGAAGGGAGAGAGAGATAGAAGCATCAGTGTGAGAGAAACAGCTGCCTCCTGCATGCCCCACACTGGGGATCAAGCCGGAAAACAGGGCATGTTTCCTGACTGGGAATTGAACAGGGACCTCTCAGTCCATGGGATGACACTCAATCCACTGAGCCACACTAACCAGGTACTGGCATCATTTTTTTCTTTATAATGTTTTTATTGATTTCAGAGAGGAAGGGAGAGGGAGATGGAAACATGGATGAGAGAAACATCCATTGGGCTGCCTCCTGCACGCCCCCTACTGGGGATCCAGCAGGCAACCGCTACCTATGCCCTGACGGGGAATCAAACCGGCTAACCTCCTGGTAGGTGCATGTAGGGACGCTCAACCAACTGAGCCACACAGGCCAATTTAAAAGTCCCAGGACTGGAGGGACATCAGTAATACTTCCAACAATAAAAATAAATTAAAAAGAAATAAAGAAAAAAAATAAAGTCAAGACTGTTTTTTACCTACTGGTCTTGAGCTGGAGGGAAAGGGTGTGAGTTAGTGGCAAATTAAACTTGATATAAATGAAGCAATGGGAATTGACAGTGTAGTGAATAGAGGCCTTGGGACCAAGCTTAGAAAAACTAACCAGGTGGAGATGAATGGCAAAGGAGACAGAGTTGGGAGTTGGGGTGGAAGAGGGGAAGCAAAAAATTTTTTTTGGTAAAAGAGAGGAGGCACAGAAATTGTACTGCTTTGGCAGCCAAAATACCTTTTATTTGATTTTAAAGAGAAACATCATTGATCCATTGCTCCACCCATTCATGCATCCTTTGGTTGATTCCTGCAGGGGTCCTGACCAGGATCCACCAGCAACTCTGGCACATCCAGAGGACTCTCCAACCAACTGAGCTACCTGGCCAGGGCAACAGCCAAAATACTTAAAGGTCAAAACAATCAACAAGGTCAAATGCTATTAAGGTCAAGACTAAGACTAAAACCATCTACAGGATTTAGCAACATGGTATCATTGTTAAAGTTGAGTTGCTTCCAGTAAAGTGGGAGAAATCGGACTGGTGCTGAGTATATGGGAAGCAGGAAGATAAAAACTACCCAGTGCAGAAAAGGTTAGCTATTAAGAAATTGGAGAAAGCAGGGTTGCGAGAGGTTTTTTGTTTTACTATGGGAAATTTTGAGCACTGTTAAACTGGACAAGGAGTCTGCCTCAATGTGGGCCTGGCTGTGAGTAGAAATGGATCAAGAGCTCTACTCATGTTTGTTACTGGAAAGTGGATGTGGAGTGCACCAGAGATGGTAATAAGGCTACAAAGCAAGAATGTGTACTGAAACTTTGAAAGGTCTAAACGAAAAGTTTGGCACAGTTATATTATATAAGCCCTTAAATATTTTGTTGTTGTTAATCCTCACCCGAGAATATTTTTCCATTGATTTTTAGAGAGTGGAAGGGAGGGAGGAGGGTGGAAGAAACATCGACGTGAGACAGACACATCAATTGGTTGCCTCCCACACAACCATGGCCAGGGATTGAAACTGCAACCCAGGTATGTGCCCTTGATCGGAATTGAACCCTTGACCCTTCCGTCTGAGGGCCGACATTCTAACCGCTGAGCCAACCAGCCAGGAAAGCCTTTAAATTTTTTTTTATCGATTGATTTTAGAGAAAGGAAGGAAGGGAGAGAAACATCAATGTTGTTCCACTTATTTATGCATTCATTGGTTGATTCTTGTATGTGCCCTGATGGGAGATCAAACCTGAAAACTTGGAGTACCTGAACAATGCTCTCATCAGCTGAGCTGCCCAGCCAGGGCCTATTATATGTGCCTTTAAATAACAGGATAATCAATTTAAGAACAAGTGTAGCCCAGCCAGTGTAGCTCAGCAGTTGAGCATCGACCTGTGCACCAAGAGGTCGCTGGTTTGATTCCCGGTCAGGGCACATGCCCAGGTTGTGGGCCCAATCCCCAGTGCCAGGCATGCAGGAGGCAGCCAAGGTGGCTGATCAATGTTTCTCTCTCTCTCTCCCTCTCCCTCTCCCTCCCTCTAGAATCAATTAAGAAAAAAATTAAAAAAAAAAAAAAAAAGATCAAGTGTAAATAACAAGATAGAGTCTGGATTCAAACTGATAATGAAGACCACTTGCAGTTTTGAACACAGGAAATATTGAATGAGGACACATGTTGACACCATACAATCACTAAGTAGCTAATGATGCATTATAATTATAATTTTTAGAGTTACATGCCATTATTCTTGTTTGACATAGATTAAGAAGGTTGTCTTAGGTCATGAAGCTAAATAGAGACAAAGCCAGGATTTGAACCCAGCTGTATATAAATCTAAACCCCACTTGTGAGCATTATATTGTACTGTCTTCAGCAGAGATATGGTCTCAGAATCTCCTGGAAGTCCACCATCTAATTATTTTAAATCAGATTTAATACTCTGGAACCAGGACATTTCTATACTTTGGGCTATTTAAAAACAGAAAACTGGGCCCGGCCGGTGTGGCTCAGTGGTTGAGCATCAACCCATGCACCATGAGGTCGCCAGTTGGATTCCTGGTCAGGGCACATCCCCAAGTTGCGGGCCAAATCCCCAGTGGAGGGCATGCAGGAGGCGGCCAGTCGATGTTCTCTCTCTCTCTCTCTCTCTCTCTCTCTCTCTCTCTCAAATCAATGAAGAAAAAAAAATTTTTTTTAATAGAAAACTGGCTCTGGCCACTTTGGCATAGTGGCTAGAGAGTTTGCCTGCAGACATAATGGTTGCAGGTTCAATTCTGGCTAAGGGCACGTGCCTCGTTTTCAGTTCGATCCCCAGCCCTGGTGGGGCTCATGGGGGAGGCAACTAGTGGATGTGTCTCTCTTGCCCTCCCCGCCCCCCAACCCCTGACTATCTGAAAATCAATGGAAAAATGTCCTCCAGTGAGGATTAAAACAAAAAAAACAAACAAACAGAAAACTGTTAACCAGTGGTTCTTTTAGCAGTGGCATGGGGGTGGAGGTGGAGAATGGGCTTAAAAAGGAGTTTTCGAATAGGTAATACATATAAAATTCAAAGATCACAAGCCAAGTTTTACCCAACCTCTATTTCACTACATAAAGGCAACTTCTATCAACCATTTCATTGTGTATTCTAAGGATTTTCTATAAATATATAAACATTCTGTATGTGTGTGCACATAATATTAAAGATAGCCACAAATTCCACTCTTCTCATGGAACAGTGGAATCAATTTCCCCCTAACTGAATCTGGAAGGGCCCTATAACCAACCATCTTTGATCAACAGAATGCAGAAGTGACTTTTAAGATCTGCTTTAACCCACTTGGAATCCAGTTGCCATGTCGTGAGAATTTCAACCAATATGAAAAGGCCACACATCACAAGACCAAGGGACTTCAGTGTACAGTCCCAGCTGAACTCCCAGGTGACAGCCAGGGCCAGCTGCCAGGTAAACTGAAGCCTCCAGATGGCTGCATCCCCAGCCAAGCCCATGTAGAACACAACCACCCAGCTGAACCCAATCAACCCCAGAACTTTTATTTATTTATTTATTTATTTATTTATTTATTTATTTATTTTTTTTTTATCCTCACCCGAGGACATTTTTTCATTCTTTGTTCAGATAGAGTGGGAGGGAGAGAGAGGAAGAGAGAGAGAGAGAGAAACATCGACGTGAAAGGGACACATCGAGTGGCTGCCACCCGCACGACCAACCAGGGCCGGGGACAAACTGCAACCGAAGTACATGCCCTTAGCGGGAACCGAACCCGAGTCTCTCTGGACCGCAGGCCGACGCTCTAACCGCTGAGCCAAACCGGCCAGGGCTTATTTATTTTTTATAAATCCTCACCCGAGGACATTTTTGTACTTATCTTCAGATAGAGAGGGAGGAAGAGAGAGTGAAAGAAACATCGATGTGAAAGAGACACATCGAGTGGTTGCCACCCACACGACCCCAACCAGGGCCGGGGACAAACTGCAACCGAGGTATGTGCCCTTAGCAGGAACCGAACCCAGGACTCTCTGGTCCATGGGCCGACGCTCTAACCGCTAAGCCAAACCGGCCAGGGCAACCCCAGAACTTTTAAAAAAAAATTTGTTGATATTTAGAGAGGAAAGGAGAGGGAGAAACACTGATTGGCTGCCGCCTGCACGCGCGCGCACACACACACACACACCTGCACACACACACACACCTGCACACACACACCAAGGATTAAACTAGCAACCTTTACATGCATGGGAAGATGTCCAATTGAGCCACACCAGCAGGACTCAACCCACAGAATTTTAATACTTGTTTGTACTAGTACAAAGTTTTAAGATTATACATGGTTCTTGTTTTACTTCTTTGGTTATCTTCCAATAAGGCTGCCTAGTATTCCATTATATGGATGGTACAAAATTTAACCAATGTTCTTTCGATTTACAATTTAGGTATTTTCCTATTTTCTGCTATTCAAAGGAGTGATAGAAAAAATTCATGCCCAGCCAGTGTGGCTCAGTGGTTGAGTGTCGACCCATGCACCAAGAGGTCGCTGGTTTGACTCCCAGTCAGGGCACATGCCCAGGTTGCGGGCTGATCCCCAGTGGGGGACATGCAGGAGGTGGCCAATCGATGTTCTCTCTATGTTTTTATCTCTCTCTCCCTTTCCTCTCTCTCAAAAATCAATAAAGAAAACAAAATTTTTAAAAGAAAAAATTCATGTATATATTACTCCAAACATGTAAAACTATGTGTAGTTCAAAATAAACCTTGTTTTCTATGACGTCCACTGTTCAATAGCTATAAGCTGTACTTCCTTTCTCAATCTTCCTATCTACATTTAGCTAGTGGACAGCTGGGAGAACATTTTTGCCATTGCAGAAATTTTTATTATACAGTGCTATTCTACAGCAGGGAGCAGGCAAAATTTCTGTAGAGGGACAAATGAAATTTTGGTCTTGTGGTCTGTCAGAAAAAGCAGTCAGACAGTTGGTCAATAAATGAGTATGACTGTTCTTAACATTAAAATTGGAATTTTCACGTCACAAAGTACTCTTTTGATTGCATTGGAATTGTTTAGTCAAAGTATACATTTTTTTAGTTTAAATACTAGATTGCCCCCTTAATGATTATATCAATTTTCTCTGAACAAATGAGTGTCTGTTCCCCTTTCCTTTGATAACTGCCATCCAAATCTATTTAAAAATCTGATTGCTAGAGATTGCTTTAACTGAGGTTAAGCATCATCCTTCAACTGTTTGTATCTTTTGCCCATTTATCTATTGCGTTGAATTTTTGTTTTTTGATTTATGGAAATTGGATTAAAAAATTAACCTTTGACCCGGCCGGTGTGGCTCGGTGGATGAGTGTCGACCCATGCATGCGCCAGGAGGTTGCTGGTTTGTTTTCCGGTCAGGGCACATGCCCAGGTTGTGGGCCCGGTCCCCAGTGGGGGGCATCCAGGAGGCGGCCAATTGATGTTCTCTCTCATCGATGTTTCTCTCTCTCCCTTCTTCTCTGTCTAAAATCAATAAAGGACAAAAATTTTTAAAAAATTAACCTTTGGCAAACATATTCTACCAGCAAATCTCTTCTGTATGGTGTTTTTTCACACAGAATCCTTTAAATCTAGTCACATCATCCATTCTTTTTTAAGTATTCTTCATTTAGTATTTAACTTAAAAGGTAACGCCATTACAGGATTATATGAAGAAAAAACTGTGTTTTCTTCCTGTATTTTTACAATTTGTTTCAGGATCTATTTCTGGACTTTCTTATCTGTTCCATTCATTGAGTAATGTATTCAGGTGCCAGTACCACCCTGCTTTATTCTTTTTGCAATGTTTTCACATGGGGTAGGGCTAGTTTTCCCTTATAACTAGTAATTTTGCACAATATTACATTTTCCAAATGCATGTTAGAATCAACTTGTCTAGTTCCAAAAAAACTATTATTTTTATTCAGATTTTTAAAAACTTAGTTTTCTTTAGAATTTATTTTTATGATGAGATTTCTTGGACATGGTATAGCTTACAACTTAAGGTCTCATGTGTCTATCACTATTTTAATATTTTCTTCATACGTAATTTATACGTATCTCCTTAGGTATTCCAAGTTTTATTTTCCTTCCAGTTTATTTTCAAACTGATTACTTGCTAGTTTAATGAACTATTTTCAGTTGACAGTCATAGCATTTAAGTAAATTCACCATCTACAAGTGACTTTTACCTTTTCCTTCATTTATACATTTTTCTTCTCTTGCTTGATTGCCTTTGAATGAAGCTTTTTCTTTTTCAATAGGAACACTTCCAGTTTCCCTATTAATCATCACACAGGCTTTTGGAGGGAGATTTTTTTTTTTTTTTTTTTTTAAATATGGAACGCTTCACGAATTTGCGTGTCATCCTTGCGCAGGGGCCATGCTAATCTTCTCTGTATCGTTCCAATTTTAGTATATGTGCTGCCGAAGCGAGCACGGGAGATATTTTTTTATCAGGTTAGGAATCTTGACTCTCAGGAATTTTAGCAAATGCCATTATAGGGAGATTATGTAATTTTTGAGATTAATTGCAAATATTCTCAATGTATTCTTAAATAATCTAGAAATAACTTCTGTGTTGTATTATTACATAATGGTTTATGATGTGTATCTACTAAAGTCTTTATCCCTTAATTTAGTAGGTATGTACCAGTATATATGTGAAACTAAAAAGAGAACCCAATTTCACTCCCATCCTCTAAAAAAGTAAATCCTTGAGGAATTTAATAGGAAGTGATAAGCCCTATCACAGGGGAAGACTAGGGGTGGGGATGTATGATCCATTCAGGCCCTCCAGAGGGACATTTGGGGGGGCGGGGGGGGGGTTCATCCTCACCACAGGATATTTCCATTGATTTTTAGAGAGTAGAAGGGAGGGAAGAAGAGGGGAGAGAAAGAGAGAGAAACATCAATTGGTTGCCTCCCACACATGCCCCAATCAGGGCAGGGGATCGAACTTGCAACCCAGGTACATGCCCTTGGACTGGGAATTGAATCTACAACCCTCTAGGCTGATGCTCTAACCACTTTGAAACACAAGCCAGAGCCAGAGGGACATTTTTAAAAACTTGAGACTCATGGGTATGTGCCTCATGGATGGTATGTATGAGAGGAAGAAAAAGGAAATGGAGAGACTCCTTTTATTTTTTTTTAGTTTTTTTTGGTTTGTTTTCTTTTATCCTCACCCGAGGACATTTTTGCATTTATCGTCAGATAGAGCAGGAGGGAGAGAGGGAGAGAGAGAGAAACATCGACGTGAGACACATCGAGTGGTTGCCACCCACACAACCCCAACCGGGGCTGGGGACAAACTGCATGCCCTTAGCAGGAACCGAACCTAGGACTTTCTGGTCTGCGGGCCGAAGTTGAGCCAAACCGGCCAGGGCTGGGGACTCCTTTTAAAGGCTAAAAGGTATCTCTGTATATGTTAAAAGCAAAAGGAATTGTCCTCAAGCTACAGCAAGAGTGGCTGAGATGCTGACGACCTGAAAAAAAGGTTTTTGGCATTTGTAATAGGTGTTAAGGGACTAGAAAACAGACATTTCAGCAGTCCCTGAAAGATGTTCCCTGGATAAACATTATGATTGGGTGCTACAGGGACAAGAAATGGAAATCCAGTGTAGAAAAGGGTAGAGTGCCATGGGAGTAGTAGTACAGTTGGTCCTCGTTTATCATGGTTAATCAGTTCCAGATTTCTACTGTGATAAATGAATTTCCATGAAGTAGGATTCTTTATTTATATACAGTCGTCCCTCGCCACTACGCGACTTTCGCGGCTTTACTCTATCGCGGTTTTTTTCAAATACTATACTATACTTGAAAAAACTGCGATAGAGTGAAGCCGTGAAAGTCAAAGGGTAAAGTGGTGAGGGACGACTATATAGGCTTGGGCAGAACTTTTCTTTTTTTGTTTAATCCTCACCTGAGGATATTTTTCCATTGATTTTTTTTACATGGAGTGGAAGGGAGGGAGAAACATTGATGTGAGAGAGACACCTCAATTGGTTGCCTCCTGCACAACCCCGACTGGAGCCAGGGATCGAACCTGAGACTCTTCAGTCCGCAGGCCAACATTCTAAACACTGAGCCAAACTGGCCAGGGCTGGGACAGAACTTTTCTTTTCTTTTCTTTTTAAAGGTCTCACATTTATTACTGAACCAACCTACTGCAGGAAAAAAACAAAAGAGAGAGAGAGAAAAATGGTGCTTCCAATGATTTCCCAATTGAAATGCCCAACTGTCTCCAGTGGTTCTCAACCTGTGGGTCGCAACCCCTTTGGGGGTCAAGTGACCCTTTCACAGGGGTCGCCTAAGACATAACAGTAGCAAAATTACAGTTATGAAGTAGCAACGAAAATAATTCTATGGTTGGGGGTCACAACATGAGGAACTGTATTAAAGGGTCATGGCATTAAGAAGGTTGAGAACCACTGACTAGACAGTAGTGATATTTTCAGTGATATGGTAAGATGCAGGCAACCTGGATACAGCATAGATATGTGAACCATCTCTCATGTGTGATTACTTATAGATCCAGTTTGGTTCTTTTCCAATGTCTCCGCTTGGAGTTGTACCTGATTTTATTACCAGTTTTCATCCGAATCCATTGGGGAATGGGCCAATTCTGCTTTTGTTTCTTGGCCAGGAACCTCTGGATCCTGAAAGTCTTGTAAGACATGGTGAAGGAGAATCAACTGCACACACCATGATAGAGAAAGAGAGCAGAACTTTTCTATTCTGTCCTTTCACTTTCCTGTTCATTGCTTCATGTCCAACCTATCACTGGGGTGGCCAGCATATTACATTACTTAGCCCCTTGAGTTCTCCCCTAGAGAATTAAAACTGAAGGAAAGGAGAAAAAGTTCTACTATCTGCCATTGTGAAGCCATGGTTCTAACTCAGAAGTTCTGTCCCTTGAGGACATCTCCATTCTCCTTCAACTTATTAGGACCCTAAGGCCTGGGCTTGGCTCCTCCCTGTGAGCTCATAAGGTAAAAAATAATCAGCCACTCGAGGACTTCAGCATCCACTATAAAAGACAACAGGCTCAATCACTATTCTAGATGAAGGAGAATAAACAAAGACAATGGGATAAATGTGTTGAATATTAAAAATGGAATGTTTATAGAATATAGGAGGAAATCAACTATGGATCCTGGTTAGCATACATACATATTTTATTGTTCTATCATCTGACAGGGCCTAGAAGCAACACCCCAGTATCAAGAGCATATCTAGCACCCAGATCTTAGTTCCTTAATACCATTTAATAATAAAGGAACCAGGGCCCCTTCAATAAATGATTGACTCTGGGATTGGTGCAGGAAAGATATGAGTCGAGCATTTTACAGTGCCATAAAGGGAGAAGTCCTGAAAAACAATAACCCCACAATGATGGGGGAACACTGAAGGGACACAGGAGCCAACTGAAAGAGCTCCCAATGGTTAAAGCTGGAACAATTTGAACAAAAAAAGTATTATTGGATTATACTGGCCTATGTGACTCAGTTGGTTGAGCGTCGACCCATGCACCAAGAGGTCACTGGTTTGATTCTCAGTCAGGGCACATGCCCAGGTTGGGAATTCAATCCCTGGTAGGTGTGCAGGGGGCAGCCAATTGATGTTTCTCTCTCTCCCTCTCCCTTCCTTTCTCAATAAAATCATATAAAAAATATTTTTAACAGTGATAAATCATGCTGATAGTACATGTTTTTTTAAAAATGTTTTTATTAATCTAGAGAGAGAGAGAGAGGAAAGGATAGAAACATTGATGTGAGAGAGAAACATTTATTGGCTGCCTCCTGCACACCCCCCACTGGGGATCGAGTCTGCAACCCCTGGCATGTGCCCTGACCGGGAATCAAACTGGGACATCTCAGTCCATGGGACAACACTCAATCCACTGAGCCACACCAACCAAGTGATATTATGTATTCTTTATTATGTGATGAGAATGGCACTTTACCTCTGTGGTCTTCCTCTCAAAATCCCTTAAACCCAACCAAATGAGAAAAACTCAGTCCTAGCTCAGTGGATGGAGCATCGTCCCATGGACTGAGAGGTCCTGGTTCAATTCCCAGTCAAGGCACATGCCCAGGTTGCGGGCTCAACCCCCAGTAGGGGGCGTGCAGGAGGCAGCCAATTGATGTTTCTCTCTCTCCCCCTTCCTCTCCTCCTCTCTCTTAAAAAAAAAAAAAAAAAAAAAAAAGGTATTCAATGAACAAATACACAAATATATAACCCACCAAGCTGGCTCATTAAAATAGCAACAAAGAGCCCTAGCCGGTTTGGCTCAGCGGTTAGAGCGTCGGCCCAAGGACCAGAGAGTCCCGGGTTCAGTTGCTGCTAAGGGCACGTACCTCAGTTACAGTTTGTCCCCGGCCCCAGTTGGGGGTCCTGTGGTTGGCAACCAGTCCATGTGTCTCTCTTCCTCCCTTTCTCCCTCCCGCTCTGAAAATAAATGCAAAAATGTACTCGGATTGAGGATAAAAAGCAATAAAGAGAAAGATATTTTTAAGGAGACATTTTAAGTATTATAGTTGATTTGTTAATTCAATGAAATTGTTTCTCAAGAGAATATTGACAGGCCCATTAACTGGAGCTATTTATAAAGCCCCAATTAAGCAACAAGATTACAGTCAGCCCTCGGTTATTGCGGTTAATCAGTTCCAGACTCTACTGCGATAAATGAATTTCAGTGAAGTAGGATTCTTTATTTATAAATCGAATATTTTTGCAGTTAGAGCATAGAAACCTGTTTACGATCTTCTAAATACGCTTTTAAACATTATTAGAGCCCTCTAGACATGAAATAACACCCTTTAGTCACCATTGCACTCATATTACCCAATATATTAGACAAAAGGAGAGAAAATAAAACATATTCAATGTTACAATTATTATTGTACATTTAATTACACACACACACGTTCTTACACACAACCACTAACCTATGAAAACAGTGCAACTTGTTCAGTGATGAAGCGATGAAGAAGTACTACACAGCAAAGAAAAGCAAGGTTACTGCTCCTCTGAAGGCACGACCTCAGTAGGAGAGTCTTCAGGTGGTGCAGTATCTTCAACAGGTGCATCATGATCGTCTTCCGCTGAAGGAGTACTAGGAGTAGGCTGTGGGTGTCTGGGTGCACGGCCGAAGAACATTGTGATAGGCAGTTGCTGGCGCTGTCTTTTCATATGCGTGAGGAGGTTTTTGTAGGGTTCTATCGCTCCATCAAGTGCATTCCGGAACCGCAATGCACGCATCATTTGTGGGTCCCATTCGCCAATCATATCCTGTACTACCTTAATAATTCCCACGACTTGTGAGAAACGCTCAAGAGTAAGGCCAACTTCCTCCTCCTGACCCCCAGGAACCTCTGGCTGCTCTTCCTTTTCCTCACTCGCAGACTTAGTCATCTCCACCAGATCCTCGTCAGTAAAGGGATCCGAATGTGTCTCCAGCAGCTCATCCACGTCATCGCGGGTCATATCCGTGAAACCTTCTCCTCCCAACATCTGGGCTAGCCAAACTGCCTTGTCCACTGACGAGGGATCCTTGAAAATGAATGTCTTGGAAGGCACTCTTTTCCAGAACAGTACTGTTTCGTCCATATTGAACACCTGTTCTGGATGATACTTACCCTCCTCAAGGATCTTCTGGAACATGTTGTTCATGTAGTCCTCTGCTGCAGGCTGGTCAGCAGAGGCAGCTTCTCAATGGAGAACGACACTCTTCAGATAATACCTCTTCTGGAACTTCTCGAACGAACCCTTGCTCGCCGTGAAATCCATGAACGTTGCAGAAGAGAGTCCTGGTTGAGGTTCGTCTGCCGTAAAGCACTGATAGAGCTGCCTCGCCTTCTTCCGGATGACCAGTGAATCCAATAGAATGTTTTTCTTGTGGCTGTCACTGATCCAAACGGCTAGGGCAGACTCCGTTTTCACTATGAACTTATTACGACTTGTCACGATGCGCTTTGCGTCCTTGTTAAAAGAGACAGTAGCCGTTGCACGGATGTTCTTTTCATCTTTACGGATGGAGCGAACGGTAGGTAGACTCATTCAAGTCATAATGGCGGGCAACCTCCACGATTTTCTTGCCATCTTTGATCATATCCAAGAGTTTCACCTTCTCCTGGATGGTAAGCATCTTCCTCCGGCGCTTAGTTTCATAGTCAGAAGGCTTAGAAGCAGCAGCACGTTTAGGAGCCATCGTGGGGCTTAGATAAAAGTTCTCAGAAATCGCAAACACTTAGAAGAGGAAAGATGCTTCTGATGTGTAGTGATGTAGAAGCGTGTATGAGAGAAAGGAACTTGCATGAGGCTGAGCCAATCAGTAGCCAGGATAGGAAGAGGATAGGATAGCCAATCAGTGAACAGCATGCTCTGATTGGCTTGGTTTCACCACAATCGATTTTTTGGAAAAAAGTTATTGCCCACACACAAGGAGTGGTTGAGCAGTTGCACCTGGCGTTGAAGGATTTGCGGGGTGCTTGAATACATAGGCCTACAGTCCATATGTACAGTAATTTTAATTTTAATTGTAATACAGGGGTGTATAATTGACTCAGACAACTGAGCGTGTGCTGTATCATTTTCACTGTCTCGATCAACTTTTTATTTTATTTTTCTTTATTTATTTTTAAATCCTCACCCAAGGATATTTTTACATTTATCTTCAGAGTGGGAGGAGGGGGGAGGGAGGGAGAGAGAGAGAGAGATAGAGAGAGAAACATCGATGCAAGAGAGACACATTGATTAGTTGCCACCCACACAACCCCAACCAGGGTTGGGGACGAACTGCAACCGAGGTATGTGCCCTTGGCCAGAACTGAACCCAGGACTCCTTGGTCCGCAGCCGACGCTCTAACCGCTGAGCCAAACTGGCCAGGGCTCGATCAACTTTTTAATGAATGTATTTGAAAAAGTGAAGCCACGAAAGTCGAAGCGCGAAGTGTCGAGGGACGACTGTAACAGGGGAGTCAGTGTCACTTTTTAAAATTTTTAATTAGTTGTTCTTATCATGTTGTTTTCCTTTGTGTGAATTCCTAGGCACTAAGCCTCCTTTTAGTGTCCCTGTGGAGCCCGCAGAATTTATAACTCTGGTATTTGTTTTCCTGATTAAAATTTGAGATGTAACCCAAAATTTCAATGCAAAAGTCCATTGACAGTAGTTCTTTCAAACCTGAAAGGGAAATAAATTATTGAAAGGCCACAGCATAGCATTCAATACTTGGGGCCCCTAATCATCCTGCTTTAGTTTTGCCTCTTAATATGATACAAGACTAGGACCTGAAACTTGAACAGAGCAACAAAGTGGGGCACTTGTCTTTACTAACTGCTACCTATGGCAGGAGGTGACAGCTTGGATATTTACAGACAAGTAAACCTGCCAGTCCAATTTCAGTTTCCATTGCAGCATGGGAAAATGATGCTAGGGAAAGAGAGAATGAAAAAGCTACTTTGAAATGTTTTACTTCATCTTCTTAGACTCCTAAATCAACAGGGAGTAGTAGGTGACTAATCAACTTCACTTAGCAAGTAGGAAATCCCACTAAATTACCTTAATGTACATGATTAAGCCATTGAAACCTCTTAGGGTATTAAATACAGGCATAAATACCAAATAAATTATCCCTTTTCAAGTAGCAACAGAGGGGCCTCTCTCTGCACCTGGGTAGTGTTATCATGGTCAGGATGGCAATCTGTTTGCTCAGAGGAACTGAGATCTTGCATTTTAAACTCTAGCTATTCATGATATATAAATATTTCCCCTTTCTGCCCTGGCCGGTATAGCTCAGTGGTAAAAGCATCACCCGTGGACCCAAGAGTCCTGGGTTCGATTCCAGTCAAGGGCACGTACCTTGGTTGCAGTTCGTCCCTGGCCCTGGTTGGGGTTGTGTGGGTAGCAACCAATCGATGTGTCTTTCTCACATCGATGTTTCTCTCTCTCTCTCTCTCCCTCCCTCCAGCTCTATCTGAAGATTAATGTAAAAATGTCCTCAGGTGAGGATTAAAAAGAAAAAAATTTCCCCTTTCCTTACAAGACTTTTTTTTTAAATCTTCACCCGAGGACATGCTTAGAGAGAAGGAGAGAAACATCCATCAGCTGTCTTCCTTATGACAGAGACCAGGGATCAAGCCTACAACCCAGGAATGTGTCCTGACCAGAAATTGAACCCACAACCTTCTGGTGCACTGCACAATGCTCCATCTGAGCCACTCTCGCCGGTCAAAGCCATTTATATTTCACTATCTAGGACTGAGGCTGTGATCAGGCTCTGCTGGAATTAAAGACCGCTGTTCTTTCTCGGGACCTCTTCCTTAGGTGCACATTAAAAGAGGAGAGACCCCCGGCTAGTATGGCTCAGTGGTTGAGCGTCAACCCATGCACCAAGAGGTTGCCAGTTCAATTCTCAGTCAGGGCACATGCCCAGGTTGTGGGCCAAATCCACAGTGGGGGCATGCAGGAGGCGGCCAACTGATGTTCTCTCTCATCAATATTTCTATCTCTCTCTCCCTCTCCCTTCCTCTCTCTAAAATCAATAAAGAAAAAAAAATTTTAAAGAGAGTCACTATGATAAAAGTAACCCATGCAAAAAAGTATACATAAACCCTAAACACAAGATATAATTCCTATTCTACCACTAAAGTCACCTTAGTCCTCTAAAAGATGAAGAGTTGAAGGCTGTATGGTAAAGGCTTGCTGTAACGCAAAGGTATTGATAATATGGAATTTTTCACATGTTGGTACTTGCCCTGAATCTGTCACTAATGAAGTCTCAAGGCCCGAATTTCATTCTCTAGAACAGGGGTTGGTAAACTATAGCCTGCAGGCCAATTCTGGCCTGATATATATATATATATATATATTTTTTTTTTTAATGTTTTTATTGGTTTTTAGAGAAGAAGAGAGAGGGCAAGGGGGAGAGGGAGGGAGAGAGAGGAAAAGAAAGAGAGAGAGAGAGAGAGAGAGAGACAGACAGACAGACAGACATTGACTGGTTGTTTCCTGTATGCACGGAATTGAACCAGTGACCTCCTTTCGGGGCATGTGACGACGCTCAACCAACTGAGCCACCTTGGCCAGGGCTTGCCATCTGTTTTTGAAAGACCCTCAAGCTTAAAAGGACTAGGGGAAAATTTTTTGTTGTGACACTAAAAATTTTATGAAATTCTAATTTCAGTGCCCATAAATAAAGTTTTTTTTTTGTTCAGATAGAGTGGGAGGGAGAGAGAGGAAGAGAGAGAGAGAGAGAGAAACATCGACGTGAAAGGAACACATCGAGTGGCTGCCACCAGCACGACCAACCAGGGCCGGGGACAAACTGCAACCGAGGTATATGCCCCTAGCGGGAACCGAACCCAGGTCTCTCTGGACCGCAGGCCAACGCTCTAACCGCTGAGCCAAACCGGCCAGGGCCATAAATAAAGTTTTATTGGAATACAGTAATGCTCACTTGTTGCTATGTTGTTTATGGCTGCTTTACAGGGCAACTGCCTAGTTGAGCAGTTGCAACCCAGAGTAAGTAATGCAGTACATAAGCCTAAAATATTATTTGGCCCTTCATAGGAAGTTTGCCAACCCCTCCTCTAGAACAACAGTACATAATAAAACTTGCTGCATTGGTGGAATTATTCTGAGCTGTCCAATATGGTTGTCACTAGATACTGAGAAGGAGAAACTGATTTTATTTCATCTTGGTCAATTTAAATAGCCATAGGTATTGCATAACAGAGCTCTAGGAAATAAGAGCTTAGTTTAGGTTTAGTTTTCTACCTCAAAGAAAACACCACTTATGTTTTTCCCTTGCTCTCACATACTACCACACTCTCAACACTTCTGACACCAGATATGTGGGTTTTTTCCCAAATCAAACAAAACTGTACTACCAGCTGGGTTTCCTACAATTTAACTCAATTCTGACACTATCTACACGTAGAGACAGCATCAGATACCAAGGTTAAAGACACATTCCCCAAGACTGTACCCCACCCACCTCTAAATCAGAAGTTCAGTTGTTAACATGCTTCTGACTAATAGGCTAAAAATCAGAGGTTCCCACAACCTCCTCCTCAGGTTAGACTAATTTGCTGGAGTGGCTCAGAGATCAGGAAAACAGTTTAGTTACTGTTTACCAATTTATTATAATAGAACTTGATAAAAGATACAGATGAACATCTAGATGGAAGAGCAGCATAGGACAAGGTATGTGGGAAGGGCTACCAAGCTTCCATGCCCTCTCTGGGAGCATTAGTCTCCCAGCACCTTTACGTGTTCACCAACCTGAAAAGTTCTCAGAATCCCACGCTATTGGGATTTTTATGAAGGCTTCATCACATAGGCGTGATCAATTATAAACTCAATTTCCAGCCCCTAAACCTTCTCTGGAGAAAGGGGGTGGGGCTGAAAATTCTAAGTTTCAGTCCTTGGTCTTTCTGGTGATCATCCCCCATTACAAGACATTCCTATCACATGGGAAATTCCGTGGGCTTTAGGAGCTCTGGTCAGGAACCAAAGTCAAAAACTGATGCTCTTAGTACTCTTGTCACTTAGGAAATTACAAGTGTTTTAGGAGCTCTGTGCCAGGAACCAAGGGCAAAGACCAATATATATATTTCTATTATTTCATACCACCCATCTGAGCTCAAGCAAGTTAATTAGGACTTACATAACAAAAGGATTACATACATTACTTATCTTGGTGTCACATAGGGCTGCCTGTAAGACATCTGAGGTCCCAGTAGAGGCAGGTTTCTCACTCTGGTGAAGGCACCTAGGATTCAGAGGAAAGGAATGACAGGCTGTCCCTAAGAGGGGTCCTTTTCTAATAAAAAACTGTTTGCACCCAGACTAGGACCAACTCCACAGGAGGAGTTATTCCACTCTCAGAGGTGCAAAACACTGCCCAAAGGTACTTGGCCGCAACACCAAAACAGTGCTTGGAGCCAGACCTCATTAAAGGCAGTGCTTGCTCTTCCAACAGTGTAACACCATCCAAGGCATCACACTAGCCTGGATAGCTGACAACCGCTGGATAATTCCTGAAACAGCTTTCTTATTTCAGATGCCCAGGCACCTCAGGCGGAAGACTTGGTTACAAGTATCCCCATGAATTAAATGTTGACTACAAAACAGAGGCCTGGAAGCACTGATTGCAGACCCTGCTGCCAAATCCTTTAAATAAACAGGACTAACAAGACTCCCTTTCCCATGCCTTCCGTCATTTTATCCAACTTACAGGGAGTTTCTGCCATGTGCCAGGCACTGTACTTGGTATCTAGCAGTGAACAAGGCAAGATATAGTATTCTTCCCCTTATGAAACTTAAAATCTCCCTATAGATTCCTCAGATGGAATGATATAATCTCAAAGATCCTACATGCCTTCAGACCATAACCATCAAAATCCTACTCAAGCTGAATTTGTTGGGGGCAAATATAGGTGATTTTGCTTTCCCGTGTTTCCTGATGGATACCAACTAACAAACAGGCTTGATACATAGTTAATGTTGAAATGAATAGGGACATTTACCTGAAAACTCCATACACAGACTGTCCACCTGCCACTCATTTCCTCTCTTCAGGAGGGCCAAGGATGCCCTACTTTCAAGTCATCCTAAAAAGAAAAAGATATTACTATTTAACACCCCAGACTAAAACAGCAGCTCCTAAGGATGCTTTTCTGTAGAGATATAAACAGAATGCTGCCTGCCATTTATAATTTACCTTATTTTTTTATAATATCAGAAATTATTTTATTTCCCTTTTTTGCTCTTTTTCTTGCCTATGATTACCATTAAAATTAACCATCCCTCAAGCCCTGTAAATATCACTAGTCTTAAGACCTCATGTAAAAGGCTATATTCACAATGAACATCTGAGGTATTCAAACAAAGCACTCAACTTTTAGCTAAGAGAATCCTTTTAAGGGGAAGCCAATTGATAGAACAAAACTAGCTTTGATAAATAACTCCCCCACCTCCCAACATCCTCACCAGTTCCTCCTATGGAAACTAGGAAGTCATTTTTCACAGAAGCAGCAACTAAGTCAGCTCTACTGGACAATCTCTAACATCACCCTGAGTGATAAGTGTTTTGCCTAGAACTGAGAATCATTTCTTCTCAGAAAATTAGCATTCCAGAACAAAATCACTACTAAGGGGGCTCAAGATTCACTGTTCCAAAGAGGCAACAACTCTGTTCACTTCTGAAAATCAGTAAGAAATCAATACAAATATACGGTCAGCCTAAAGCAGAAATTAGTATGGTTGTAGCTAGGCCTAGTGTCTAGAGCTCCTCAATCAATTGCTATTTTTACATTTTATTAATGAACTACAAAAGAACATCCATAATTTTAAAGCAAATGCACATAAACATTTCCCTATAAGGCATTTTCATAGATAAGTACAGCTATGAAATCCTTCTACAAAGGGGTCATCCTGACTAGCTTTGTATGATGGAGGAGTGGGAGTCATGAACTCTGATGTCAGTGAAACTAGCAAAAATCCCATGGACTTCCTCCCTGTATAAAGCCCCCTTTGAGCACGTGGTAGACAGTGCTCTATTTTATTTATTAAAAAAATAAAAGCCTGACTTTTCCTCTCTACTTATACATCCATCATTTCATGGCTTGATTACCTTTTTTCTGTTTCCAATGTGATTCAAGTAACTTCATACCAGCCAAACCTGTTGGACCAGAAAGGTCTGGATTTTTAGGTTTCTCCCTGCAAAGTCATGCTCTTACAGATTTAACCTGAATGGATAAGCAACTATGCTGGCATCCTGGTATAGTTAACAACAGAGTTGGCATGAACCAGGCCCAGAATGCCAACCAGCTACCGGCTGCTGTTCTCCCAGCAGTGTAACACGTGCCTAGGTACAAGGCAACCTAGGCAGCTGCCTACAGCTGGGGCTAAAGGTAGGCAAATGGAGTTGCACTCACCTGATGTGGCATCTGTCCAAAATCCACAACTGCAATAAAAACACTCCAGGTTAGAATCAATCAGCCAACAGTCAGTGAACTCTTGTGTGGAGTTCAAGACCTCTGCTCTCAAATCCAGGAACAGTGAGGCCTGAGCTACAGAAACAATAACAGGCAATAAAATAATTTGCCCTTGGTTAGTGTTGTTTTCACATGTTATTGTTACTTATGTCCCACAGCGTTTCAACAGGATCAAATAAATGGTCTGGTCATTAAGTATCAGGAAGCTTAACAGCCAAGAAACAGCTGACAAGTAAATTGAAGGCTCTACTTCAGTCTCCTCATTTGTAAAAATCGGAATGTTATTAATAGTACTCTATACAAGGTGATTAGCAGATTTAAATGGAGTATAAATTATGCCCACAGGATAACATCTGCTATAGATGTTATGTATCAGTAAACACTTGCTGTCATCAGGAGCTACATTCCAGGGAAGATGATGAATACAAGTGAATAGAAGAGAGAAGTTACCCTGGGAAAGCAAAGGGCAGTGAAAATTGGGCAGGCTAGTTAAAACTTGGTTGAGGGGGAGCCTTGATTATGGGATTTCTTTAAGAACTTTAAAAGCATTACTTGAGAAAAATAACTGGTAGCAGTAATGGATGTGAAAGGAACTTGAGACAGGTTGCCATTCCTGCCAAAGATTCTCGACTATTGGTTGGAAACAACCAAAATATTTGCAAGAATGTTAATAAACATTCCTACCCACTCGCCCTTATAATTTACCTCTTTTATATAAGGTTAGGGTATCGAAGACCATACTTTTCCCCCAGTCTCTAATTTCACTCCTAACCGCCTCAAAATAATTTAGAGGAAAAGTTAACTACAGGGGGCTCACTAAACACGAATCTTAAAATACCCTGCCCCTTTCAGGGGCTTGGGTTGAAGAAACTGACGGAACTCCACCGGACACGTGTTCCTCACAACCCTTCCCAAGTCCCTGGCCCTCGTGCCTGAGGAGCGAGGCTCTCCACGACCAACTCTATGTGACTCTCCAGGCACAAGAGGGATTGTAGAAAATAGCAGGCAACTCTAGGGCTACGATCTCCCAGCGTCTCTTCAAGATGCCCTCCAAATCCGGGATCAACAGGAAACGAACCCCAGTTTCATCCCCTGCCTTTAAAGAAGCCTCCCCACAGCTGCCTCTCATCCCAGGCTGGTATACCTCCAAGGCCTCTTCCCACGTGGCCCTTACTCACCGGTACGTATCCAGAGCTCGACCGGGCAGCTCCTGCACCGGCGGAGGCCACAGGGGAAAAGGCAGCCCGGAACCGAGGGAAGCCCCGCCCCGGGGAGGCTCCTGGGCAGGGCACCAGTGGGCGGGGCCCGGAAGCCCCGCCCAGGGAAGACCGGGTTAGAAAACTGCGAATGCGGCGGCATCGGTAGCATACTGTACTCCTCATTGGAGTTAGCCCCCAGAAGAGAAAGGGTAGGAATCCAAACAAGGGCTACATTTATTAGACTCTCATCTCCTTTGGTTACTTACACATGGAAGGGGCTCTGAGTTTGGAGCTGCCAAAGAGAAAACGTGGTGTGTCTTGGTGCGGCAGTGCTTCCTTCCTACCCACTCTGAGCGCCCCCGGGACTCACGTTCTTAGGCGTCTGGCGCGTTTGGGTTCCTGCAGGCTCAACCCACTTTTTTTTCCATCTCCCACGCAGATCCTCTTTCTGGCTTTCTCCAGCAGCGCTAATGGATCTCGACTAATGGATCACCCATCCGCAATGGTCACCTTGGTTTTCAAAATCTTTCCAGGAGGTTTTCGGATAGATTATGCCGGTCACTCGTACAGCCTGACCCTGCGGGAGTACATCCCTGGTGCCTGCAGTGGGATCCTTAGCTGAGCTGCAGCAGCTGAAGAACACTGGCTTTCTCTGCCAGACTTGCACGTGGCACAATCAGCCAGACAGGCCACATCCTCGGGCTGGACAGATTGCTCACCAAATTACCAGTATTTCTTTTGAACACTAAAACTTCCTTCCCCATCTAGCTGAAATCTGTTATTCTGTCCTGCTGAACAGCTAGTGAAGCTGGGGCTCAGAGGGGCAAGGGCTCAACAGCAGTAATTCCTAAATCCATTCCCCAAATTCTAGAGCCCCTTCCCTTTCCCACCCCCAACCCACCCCTAGTATTCTACCTGCTCTACTGATCTATCGCACCTGGCACCTTTGCCAGGCAAGCCCATGGGAATCAGCCACTGCCCCGACATCTGCCAACATGTTTTATCTTTTCTCAGCTTTTAAATAATGAAAGAAAAAAAAAGTGCTTCCTGTGCACACAGACCTTTGCTGAGAGAGCCCAGAGCCCTAAATTGATTCTAGCAAGAGACCCTAGGCCAGAAGGCCAGAATCACTGGGAAAGTGGCAAGCACTAATCCTCTCCAGTTTTACTGGAGTTGGACACACGCTGTGGTTGGGAAAAGGCTTACATAAATACAGTAATTTAAAAAGTCACATGAGCTGTGCTGGCCTTGTATGCAGGAGCTCTGCTTTGCAGTTAAATAGAAATGTGGCTGAAGACTGCTGCCATAATCAATGCCCACATCCGGCTGTCACAGTGTGTTCATAAAGGAGGGTTATGAGCGCTATAAAACTGGGCAGATTGGGTGGGTAATTGTCTTGGGTAGCTCTGCTAAAGGAGAAATTGCATAGGAACCTCATATATTTTGCTTTCTTTCCTTCCAAACACACAAAATGGAGAAGGCAGAGCTACCCTGAGGATTCATGAAAGGGAAAGATGAGGTTTGTGTGTATGTATGCATGTGTGCTTTCTAGAGACAGAAACTAATTGAGGCTAGGGAGATACTAAGACCTTTGGGGAGAGAGGAACCAATGACCTGATGACCATTGGATTTACAGATTAGTCCAGATAGAAGGCAGGACTGTGTGGAGGGAAGACCAGCAATTATAAATAAGGCTGAGCAGTGGGCCGTGTTCTCATGTTACATTGAAAAGATGGTTACCTTTTTTAGGTATAGGCTATTCAGTGTCCTTTGGAAGAAAACCTATATTATGATTTTTTCATTTCCTAGTTAAAAAGAACCTTTCATACTCAATCTTCTTAACCACCATCCTTTTTAATTCTGAATTCATTTTGGTGAGTTGATTTATATGGTCTTTTACCTGTAATATCAACTACTTTTCTAATTGTTTGTTTGTTTCTTATTCTTGAAGACAAAATTGTTAGGAATAATAACAAAAAAGAAAAAAAAATTTCAAACTACAGAGAGTGAGAGAGAACTAATTTCAGCAAATGTATTTATGTGATGTGGTTAGGATAGCCAGTTGACGTTCTCTGAGGGAGACATCAGTAAAGATTTAAATTGCTTTTCCATTCCATTGACTGACAGAAAGATATGTCTTTGGATGCAACTCAGTTTCAAGATTGGCATCAAGGAATATCATACTTCCTGCTGCATTTGATTTTGCTCTCAAACCTCCTAATGCAAAAGTACACTCTCTTCTGCCCCTAAGGAACCCCAGGTGGAAGCAGTTTGCAGGCACAATGTAGTTGAGCTGAGGGAGCTTGTCTCTTCCAATGCTCTAGTGTGTTTGTACATGTGACCTTCACAATCCAGCCTTGGGTTTAGCGATGGTGTTCATTAAGTTCAAGTAATCATCTAAGCGGAGGCAAGTATTCTTCCATACTCTACCCTCTGTTCCCAAGAAGGACAGAGCACAGCAAAACCAGCACCCAACAGCTTTGGATGGCTGAATGTCCTTGATGCTCTAGGAATTTGAAGAAAATGTCAAAAACCAGAGAGACATCTGAAATTTCAACAGATAAGCTATGAAATGAAATAACCGTACAGAAATAGTACTTGTGCAATAACATTGCATTTCACTGAATTATCAGATACAATCATACTCGTGATAAGCAGTCATACTTGGGTATCTTGGGTATAAAATTACACATTTTTTAAATCTTTTATTTTTATTTATTTTTTTAATCCTCACCCGAGGACATTTTTTCATTTTTTGTTCAGATAGAGTGGGAGGGAGAGAGAGGAAGAGTGAGAGAGAGAAACATCGACGTGAAAGGGACATATCGAGTGGCTGCCACTCGCACGACCCAAGTAGGGCCGGGGACAAACTGCAACCGAGGTATGCGCCCTTAGCGGGAACCGAACCCGGGTCTCTCTGGACCGCAGGCCAACGCTCTAACCGCTGAGCCAAACCGGCCAGGGCTAAATCTTTTAGTTTGTTTAAATTTTCTTTGGAATCAAAAGTATTTTAAAATAATTTTTTTTTACCATTCATATTTGGGAAAGGAAGAAATTAATCCTGTCATATGTATTTTAGATCAAATGTAAAACAAAGATCTGGAAGACTTGCTGTAATAAAATAACTCAGGCTTTGATAATAAATGAACATTAACGTCAGTATACAGGAAAATTTCCCATTGAGATAATTATATTTTCTTTTCCTGATATTCATCTCTTTTCCTCTTTTTCAAACTTAACCAGAGCCAGAAATATTTAAAAATGTTGTAAAGGACAAACAAATAGCCTATTTTTAAGGGTGTATGTATATGTATGTGTTCATTGTGTATTTTATAACTAAGTCTTTGAAAAATTTTTGAATCTGAATCTTATTAAGACATTTATGCATTTTGCCTAAATTATGTAGGGTTTACCTATTTCATTCATGAGAGGAAAAAAGCCACACCTCTTTTATTAATGTTTTTATAAGCTCCATGAAGATAGTAATTATTTCTGCTATTTATTCTTTTAAACTTACCATGGAAATGAATAAAGGAAATATTTACTTTAAAAATGGGAAGAAAAAAAAAAAGAAATTCCAGAAAAAAATGAAGCCAGATGAAAGGCAAAGGGTTAGGGTAGGCCCGTTAGTTCTGGGTTTGACCTCATAATCAAAAGTCTGGCCCCAAGGAACACTATGTCCCCAACTTGCTTGCTGGCTTTTTCCTTTGTCCTCCATCTATCCTCTTCTTCTTGCTTCCCTCCTTGATGCCTTTTGCCCTTAAGACTGTTTTTTCCTCTCCTCCCTGGACAGGAACCATCAGTAGAGAAATATTTAATCATTTGTTCAATCAGTCAATCAATCAATATTTATTAACCATCTACCTACCATTTGCCAGACCCTATTCAGGCACTGCAGATAAAGTCAGAGCAATAGAGATCCCTTCCTGACTAAAGCCTACAATCTAGTGGGGAAGAAAGACAAGTATAGATATCCTTGACATATGTCAGGGGACAGCTAACCTAGCCAGGGGAGTTAGGGAGAGTACAAGAGGAGGCAGTATTCCCTCTAGCTGATCCTAAGGGCTTAGAGTAGAAGAGAGATTTCTTCACCATCCTTGTCTTCCTCTTGTTGCTACTCTGTAAACTATCCAAGTTAGAGTGGGGCCCTGCAGTTGTTATTATTTCTCAATAGCATAGTTGGATTGGCAGGGATATAGAGAAATTCGAACCCTCATACACAGCTGGTAGGAATGTAAAATGGTGTAGCCACTTTGGAAAACAGTCTGGCAGTTCCTCAAATGATTAACCATAAAGTTACTTTATGACTCAGCAATTCCACTCCTGGGTATATACCCAAGAAAATGAAAATGTATGTCCACACAAAAACTTGTACACAGATGTTCATAATAGCATTATTCATAATAACTGAAAGGTTGAAACAACCCAAATATTCATTAACTGATAAATGGATAAACAAATCCATCTGGTGGAATATTACTTGGCTTTAAAAAGGAATGAATGAGCCCAGCCAGTATGGCTCAGTGGTTGAGCATCGACCCATGCATCAAGAGGTCGCCGGTTTGATTCCTGATCAGGGCACATGCCCAGGTTGTGGGCCCAATCCCCAGTGGGGGGCATGCAGGAGCCAGCCAATCAATGTTCTCTCTCATGAATGCTTCTGTCTCTCTCCTTCTCCCTTCCTCTCTCTCTAAAATCAATAAAGAAAAAAATTTTTTTAAATAAAATAAGTGCTCGCTTTGGCAGCACATATACTAAAATTGGAATGATACAGAGAAGATTAGCATGGCCCCTGCGCAAGGATGACACACAAATTCATGAAGCGTTCCATATTTAAAAAATAGAAAAATAAATAAAATAAAATTTACATTAAAAAAAAAAAAGAAATGAATGAACTTCGAAAGCATTACATTAAATTAAAGAATCCAGCCCGGCCGGTGTGGCTCAGTGGTTGAGCATCGACCCATGCACCAAAAGGTCGCCAGTTCGATTCCCGGTCAGGTCACATGCCCAGGTTGTGGGCCTGATCCCCCGTGGGGGGCATGCAGGAGGCGGCCAACTGATGTTCTCTCTCATCGATGTTTCTATCTCTCTCTTCCTCTACCTTCCCCTCTCTCTAAAAATCAATAAAGAAAAAATATTAATAAAAAAAAAATTAAAGAATCCAGCCTGGCTCGTTTGGCTCAGGGGTTAGAACCCTGGTCGGAGTCATACAGGAGGCAACCAAACTGATGTGTCTTGCTCGCATTGGTGTTTCTCTCTCTCTCTCCCTCCCCCTCCCTCCCACTCTATCTGAAAATAAATGGAAAAATATCCTCAGGTGAGGATTTAAAAAAAAAAATTAAAGAAGTCAGGCCACATAGTGTTTGACTCCATTCATATGAAAGTCCAGATTAGGAAAATCTATAGAAACATAATAAATTACGTGTTGCTTAGGTCTGGGGGTTGTGGGATGGGGTTATAGCTAAAGGTTACGGGGTTTATTTCTATTTTTATTTTTTAAAGTTCTTTTTCTTTATTGATATTGGAGAGGAAGGGAGAGGGAGGTAGAAACACCGATGAGAGAGAACCTGGGCATGTGCCCTGACTGGGAATCCAACCAGTAACCTTGGTGCATGGGTCGACGCTCAACCACTGAGCAACACTGGCCGGGCTGGGGTTTCTTTTTAAATTCATGGAAATGTTCTAAAATTGTGGTGATGGTTACACATTTCTGTGATTATAATAAAAACCATTGAATAGTACACTTTAAGTAGTGAATTGGATAGCATGTGACATGTCTCAATAAAGCTGATAAAACAACAACAATGAAAAGCATACTTGGGCACCTGAAAGATCTGCAGTTCTGATTCAAATTGTGGACTGTATGGTCATTTCCAATTTTAAGAACTAGACAGGACGTTTTATTCTGGGTCCTTTGTCCTCTCAGAGCTCTTTCCTCAGTATACAGAGAAACTTAATGCATTTGTGTGGGCAGCACAAACAGATGCAAAGGGGTAGATTGAGCATTCCCATACTTCCCCTCCCTCATAATGATTTGGTTCAACATTTATAGTGTACCTACTGTGTAAAAGGTATATGGACCTGAAAGAGCCAGAGTCTCTTCATTCCCTCCAATGGTTGAAATTAAATTATTAATATAATGTCCTCCATATAAACAAATAAAGCTCTTTACAAGATAGGCAATGGGGTCCAAAGAATAGTTGCAAGGCATCCTGGGATTCTGGACTCCCTCTATGGCATTTAGGGAAACATAACGGTGACATAAGCTAGAGTTAAACCAATTCCCAGGCCTTCTTGATGTTGAGCAAGTTCCAAAACTTGGCTTCCTCCTCACATGTCTCCAATCACCCCTTCATTTGGTTTCTAGACTCAATTAGTCTATTTCCATACCATTCATTTTCTCACCACCCCCAACCCCACAATGTCCAAATTGGCCCTCCTATACTGAAACCATTTGCCGGAAATTCATTAGTTGAACACATGGGAAATTACAGAGGAGATTTCACTTGTCACTTGGGCTCAAATATAGAAAGTAATTTTAAAATGACACTGGCAAGAGGCTATATTTATCTTGCTTGTTTGTGCTGAGTTTTATCTTACTGTCTCTCATTCTCTTCCTGGCTACCTCACTTCTTCCTTGCTTCTTTTCTAAAATAAATATTTGCCTTTTAATCTTTGTCTCAGGTTCTCTTATTTTGATTTATAGATTCTTCTCTTTCTGCCTTCATCATCCATTCATTCATTCATTCATTCAACAAATATTGAGCGTCTACCATGTAGCAGGCCCTGTGCTAGGCTCTAGGAGGGATACAGTAATAAATAAGACAGACATAGTCCTTACCATGACGGAGATTACAGTCTGATGAGGCAAGTGGACATCAGGTAGAGTGACTTCAGATTTGGTCACAGGAAAACATTAAGGGAGTTAATTGTACTTTTCTGATGCTAAGTTTACCCTTGCTGTAAATGGGCATGAGAAAATAGCCAGAATCTTAGCATATTTGGGGGGTTAGGTAATAAACAAAATATATTCCAGGAATGCAAGGAAACTAAGACCCAGGTTTCTGTGTAATATATACAAGCCCCCTGTATAGGGAGAACATGGATTTGGGAGTCAGATGTGAATCTGATTCTGACTTTGCCACTTACATATTAGCTATTTGACTTTAGGCAAGTAACCGCTGAACCTCAGTTTGTTCACCTATAAAATGGGAATTGTAATCTCTACATTTTAGGCTATTGTGAAGATTTAATGAGATATCACATTAAGGGACCAGGAAGGTGCCCAGTGTATGTCACTTCCTTTCATATTACCTCCCTATTCCAACTTTGAATCCCACAATCACACACACACACACACACACACACACACACACACAACCAAAAAAAAAAAAATCCAGTCTTCCAACTGGTGGAAAATGAGATTCTTTTTTTTTTTTAATCTTCACCTGAGTACATTTATACATTAATCTTCAGATAGAGCTGGAGGGAGAGAGGAAGGAAGAGAGAGAGAGAGAGAGAGAGAGAGAGAGAGGGAGAGAAACATCGATGTAAGAGAGACACATCGATTGGTTGCCACCCGCACAACCCCAACAGGGGCCGAGGACAAACTGCAACCTAGTACGTGCCCTTGGTCCACAGGCTACGCTCTTACAGCTGAGCCATACCGGCCAGGGCGGAAAATGAGATTCTTCAAATGGTATTCACCAATCATATACCCAAAGGGATGGGTTATTACTATATTGGTTGCTATACATGCAACTTATAACAGTCAGACCACTCCCTTCTTCTGGGGTAAGGGAAAGGCAGTAAAAAATGAAATTATAGCCCTGGCCGGTTTGGCTTAGCAGTTAGAGCGTCAGCCTGCGGACCAGAGAGTCCTGGGTTTGGTTCCCACTAAGGGCACGTACCTCGGTTGCAGCTTGTCCGGGCCCCAGTTGGGGTCGTGTGGGTGGCAACCACTTGATGTGTCTCTCTCACGTTGATGTTTCTCTCTCTCTCTTCCCCCCTCTCTCCCTCCCACTCTATCTGAAGATAAATGCAAATATGTCCTCGGGTGAGGATGAAAGAAAATGAAATTATAGGAAAAAGACTGAAATGAGAGATAACAAAGGACTTCCTCACTATGAGGCCTGGAAATGTAAGTGGATGCCAGAGCAAGCTACAGAATCTTCCTTTCTAAGAGTATCTGTTTGGACTGGGCTGAGGCAGGCCTACCTCAAAATCGATAATAAACCTGCTAATCTCTTCATGTCCCATTTAGCCTCGGGAATCTTTGTGGGAGGAATTGCTTTTTTTTCCCCCTCCAAGCCAGGCATTCTCTGGGGAGATGAATGCTGCCAAGAAGGCTTATTGCTCACAAGAAAAGGGAAAATGGCAGCTGCCATTTCAGGTGCTTAATAAGTACACTAAATTGAGAAGCTGCTGATTTGGTTTACCTGATCCCTCTTCCCTGATAAAGAAGAAATCTTTTCAATCAGAGGTTCTTTGAAGCGGGAAAGGGAGGCTGAAGTCCAACTGCGGAAATTGGCAGAGGCAACATTCAAAGGAATAAGCCAGCTCAGCGGGGCAGTACCAGGATTCCTGGATTCCCAACCTCACCCTCACTCCTGGGAAATTTCTGGTTACCTTTGTTCTGCAGAGTTCTTTTCAAAGGGGATGAGTTTAGTTGTCCTTTATCCCTTCACCACCATTTCTCTTCCTTCCTTCCTTCCTTCATTTCTTTTTTTTTTTCTTTCATGTGTTTACTACCTCATGTCAAGTATCCTTCCTTCACCACTTATCCTTCCTTTACCCTCTTCTACCTCCCCTACCCCCTTCTCCCATTTTTCTTTCTTCTTCTTTCTCCTTTCCTTGTTCTTGGTTTCCTTCTCTCCTCTTTTATGCTCCCCCACCTCCTCCAGCCTCCTCCTGTTCCTTCCTCCCTCCTCTTCCCTCCTCCCAATCTCCAGTTCAGCTGTTGGATCTCATCATCCACCCCCACTGGGATTTCTGTTTCAAGAATTTTAGAATTCCTTCTTTAAAAAAAAAAAAAAGTTTTTACTGATTTTTTTAGAGAGAGAGGGAGGGAGAGAGATAGAAACATCGATGTGAGAGAAAACATCGATTGGCTGCCTCCTGCAGGCCCCCCACTGGGGATCGAGCCCACAACCGGGGCATGTGCCCTGACTGGGAATTGAACCAGGACCTCTCAGTCCATGGCATGACACTCAATCCACTGACCCACACGGGGTGGGCTAGAATTTCTTCTTGATCTAAAGTGCTAATCTGATAACAAAGACAATGCTCTTAGAGAGCAATGTTTCTCCAAATGTAGTCAGGTGTGTTGAGGGAAGACCTTTCCTGCAGGATTTTCAGAGCCTTTCATGTGCTAATGTGAAATGTGAATGTCCAAGGGGTCATTAGAAATTGGAACTTACATTTCCCAAACCTCTTTAATCTTTCCCCCCCCCCCACAGAGCTTCTTTTGGAATGTGGTCTTTAGAACACATTTCAGAAAAACATATCATGTGTTACATTTTTAGAAAACACTGTAACATTAATCACCATTTGATTTCTACAGATACCCTATGATAGGACAGGGAAGTATGGATGAAAGGGGCCACATACTAAACCTGACAAGCTCGGGGAGGCCTGCATGGCGACCTTACAAACTCAGAGACCTAAAATAACCACAAAGGATGGTTTGAAATTAAAACTTTTTAACTAAAAGCAATTTATGGTAGGTAGTCATGTTCTAGGCCAGTATCTTCCCTGACAAAGGTCAATCTTTACCTTATTTGAGCCTGTCTATTGTCTTTTTGCATCTGTGATAACATGTCCTTGGAATGTCAAAATAATTTACCTTTCTCTGGACTCCTCAAAGCACAAGCACCACTCTTCGGTGACCACAAATCCCCTCATTGTTATTAATTATTGACTGTTAACTATCCTATACCCACCTATATAAAAGAAGTATGTGTCTATCATTTTACCTTTTATCCAATCCCAGAGGTCCCCCCACCCTTTGCTTTCTCTTTCCTCCCTAATCTATCACCAATGGATTTCATGTAAACCACTTACATCTCCTCTTTTGGTTGTAACGTGTACAATAAGGGGCAAAACTGCCGTTCTCTGGAGCATTATGTCAGTCCGCTGAGATTTTGCTTCCCGGGAATTGTTGACAATTTGGCTCAAATAAACTCACAAAAATTCTTCACAAGTTTGAATGTTTCTTACATTGACAGAAGTTATAATAACCTCACTTTACAGATGAGTAAAACTGAGGCTCAGAGAGGTTACCATACCTGGCTCATAGTAACATAACAAGCCAGCAAGCAACAAAGCCAGGTCTTCTCATTTATAACTCTAGTTTCTCTGCACTGCCTTGCACTGCATTTAAATATATGTATGTGACATCATAATATGGCATGTGATATATGATGTGGAATCTAGAAGACATACATACAATATTTGGTGAATTATGCATTCATTTTTTTCCCATTCACTAAATATGTACTACACATCTATTATGTGCTTATCACTATTCTAGGTGCTGGGGATAGAGCAGTGACAAAAACACAAAGTATTGCCTTCACAGAGCTTATTACATTCTAGTGGGGGAAGATAGACATTATAAGATAGTTATGTACACTATATTTTATTATATATGTTATATAATCATAAGAGCTAAGAATAAAAATAAAGTAGAGAAAAGGATATGCAGATGTAGGAGTTGCAGTTTAAGGGTACAGGGGATCAAGGAACGCTACACTGAAAAGGCTACATGTGAATAAAGACCTAAAGGAGATAAGGGAGTGACCATGCAGAGAGGTAGCTGGGAGGAGGCTCCAGCAGAGAGAAAAGCAAATTGAAGGTCCTGAGGCAGAAGTGAGCCTAGGGTGAGGCTGAGCTGGGGAGAGATGGTATGGTAAACGATGAGGTTAGAGTCTGAGAAGGTGGGATTTAGATGTCAGATTTCATAAGGAAATGAAGTGATATAATGCAGATGATATGCCATGATATAATAATACTATGACAGTTTGTTATGTTTTTCCATAACAAATGACCAAACTTTAAACATACTTTAAACATTTATCTCACCCAGTTTCTGAGAGTCAGGAACTGGGAGCAGCTCAGCTGAGCTGGCTCAGGGTCACTCATGAGGTTGCAGTCAGGCTGTCTGCTAGGGCTTCAGTCTTCTAAAGGCTTGCCTGAGGCTGGAGGATCTGCCTTCAAGCTCATTCATGTGGCTGTTGACTGAAGGCCTCAGTTTCTTACCACATGAGCCTCTCCATAGGGGTTTCATGACATAGCAACTGGCTTCTCCCAGAGCGAGTGATGTGTGTGTGTGTGTGTGTGTGTGTGTGTGTGTGTGTGTGAGAGAGAGAGAGAGAGAGAGAGAGAGAGAGAGAGAGAGAGAGGAAAGTCAATGTATTTTATTATAATCTAATCTTGGAAGTTACATACTATTATTTCTGTCATATTCTATTGGTCACAAGGATAAACCTTTGTACTATGTGGGAGGGGACCCGTTTTGTGAAAGAGAAGCATCCTGCCTAGTCTAAGAAGAATGATGACAGGGAACAGAGCATTTGTTCTGTCTCTGAGGCCCACTAATGGGTCTGTCCAGAGACAAAGACATGGCTCTCCTGAGACCTAGGAGGGCCTCTTGCCCAACTCCAGTCAGGCTCTGCCTTGGTTGTGCAACCAGAGTCAGCCAGTTTCCTAAGTTGAGCAGCAGATGGCATCGCAGCCTCAGGAGCGAGCAGCTGAGGTTGCTGGCAGGAGCAGCAGCGCTAATAGGAACTCAGGCTTGTGCTGGGCATCGGGGTGCTCCTGGGTGGTGGGGGCCTGCCTCCCCAGCTCCCAGCTCAGGGAAGTTTCTGTGCTGTGCTTGCAAATTGGGTATTGTTGGGCCGGCCTGGAGCCCTAGTTAGGAAACAGATGGCAAACACAGGGTCTTTTCTATGATCTTTTATGAGAAAGATGAAAATCAGAGGTTGCCGTTCCCAGAGCAACTGTGTTTTTCATCGTTGCCAGTCCCTTACTCATGAGGGTCTGCGTGGAGTATATCTTGGTTTGGAGGCTGGTAGGTCCCTGGCAGAAGCCTCCTGGGGTGGACAGATGGCGCCAGAGACAATTTGCAGGATCAGAGGGCTCTGGAAACCATCTAGGGAATCTCAAGTGCTCAAAATTGATTCCTGTTTTTTTTCCCCTTCAGTGACACAAAGGAGGAGCTATACCCAGAGCTGCCTTCCAGCAACATAGGCAGGGTTCAGTCCTGCAGGCCTTCTGTTTGCGCCTCAGTCTCCTTCCCTCTCCTTGTATTTCTGACTCCTCCTCTCTGTTCTACTTTTTCTCTCCTTCCTTTTCCCTCTGTCATCTCTGTCCATTTATGTCTTTCCCTCTGTGGACCTCTCTTTCTCTGCTCCAGGGTAAAGAAGAAAGCCAGTTACTACACTGCCTTGGCCAAGTGCTCATTGGCACTGGGCCGTAGCACCAATGCTTGATTTTAAGGACTCGGACCTTTTCCACTAGGCCTGCCTTCCCACCCTTATTCCCTTCCTGCTGCTGCTGCTTAATGGCTAGTCCCAAGGAGAGCCAGACAGCCTGGCCAGTGTGGCTCAGTGATTGAGCATTGACCCATGCACCAAGAGGTCGCCGATTCAATTCCCAGTCAGGGCATATGCCCAGGATGCAGACAAAGGGAGGTCCAGAGGTCACCAAGAGCATATACTCTCCTTCTCCTGAGTCTGTGCTCCTTGCTTTGTAGTTCTGGGAAGGAAAGCCTGCAAGGGCTTCCCGGTAGGACTGAAATTCACTGAACCTCCTGTTCACCAGGCACCCATCTATATCCCTAGAATATGAGTTTGAAGACAGGGCCCTTTCTACCCTGTTCACTGCTGCATTCACAGTCTCTAGTACTCAATAAATATTTGTGTGTTTTAAAAAAAAACTTTTATTTATTGATTTGAGAGAGAGGAGAAGATGGAACTCTCAACCTTGACTTATTGGGACAATGCTCTAACCAACTGAGCTACCCGGCCAGAGCCTCAATAAATATTTGTTAAAAATAACGAGAGGAGTCCTGGCCAGTTTGGCTCAGGGGTTAGAGCATCGGCCTGCGGACTGAAGGGTCGCAGGTTCTATTCCCGGTCAAGGGCATGTACCTAGGTTGCAGGTTCGATCCCGGTCCTGGTTGGGGTCATGTGGGAGGCAACCAGTTTATGTGTCTCTCTCACATTGATGTTTCTCTCTCTCTCTCTCTCTCTTTCTCCCTCCCTTCCACTCTATCTAAAAATTAATGGAAAAATATCCTCAGGTGAGGATTAACAACAACAACAAAATAATGAGAGGATGGATGGAAGGATGAATGCTGAGCTCTGTATTAGACACTGGAGTACAAACATTAAGAGTACCAACCCAATCCATAAAGAGAGAGGGACACCCTGAGAAGCAATCACCTATCATCCAGGATAGTGACTATGAGGATGGTGGTGGTAGAAGCTGCAGCGGGTGCCCGAGTCTGCACTGTGGAGGCAGGGAACACTTTGTTGTTGGTTTTTGTTTTTGTTTTTTTTTTAATCTTCACCCGAGGACATTTTTGCATTTATCTTCAGATATAGCAGGAGGGAGAAAGGGAGGAAGGAGAGAGAGAGAAACATCAATGTGAGAGAGACACATCGAGTGGTTGCCACCCACACGACCCCAACTGGGGCCGGGACAAGCTGCAACCGAGGTACGTGCCCTTAGTGGGAACCAAACCCGAGACTCTCTGGTCCGTGGGCCGACACTCTAACCGCTGAACCAAACCAGCCAGGGCTCATTCACTACTTTAACAATTATTCATGGATTGCCTCTGGGTTATAGCAGGAAATAAGGTAGGCTCCCAGTTGGGCATGGGAATAAATAGAAAGGTAGTAACAAACAGGGTAAATGCTGTCCTAGGGGAAATAATGGGCAGTGGGATCAGAAAGCAGAGGTAGCTCTCCCAGTATGGGGGATTCTGGAAGGCACTGTGGTGAGGTGATTCAGGCTGAGAACTTTCTGAAAGGCTAGTAGAAGGCAGCTGGGGAAAAAGGAGAGAAAGAGAGTTCCAGGCCAAGGGAACATCATGTAAGGTCGTGAGAGAATGGCATGTTTCAAGGAACTGAGTAACAGTATCTGGAAATCTGACTGGAGTACCAGTAGAGTAGGGGGCAGGGTGGGAAGACATGAAGCAAGAGGAGTGGGTAGGAGTGGGGGGAAGAGCTGTCAAAGCCAGGTTTAAAAGTTCTGTCTTTACCTTGAGGGCATGGGAAACCACTGGCAAGTTTTAAGAAGGAAAGTGATAAGATCAAGTTTGCATTTTAGAAAGATTACTCTGGGTGCAGTGTGAAATGGATGGTGTAGGGTCAGAGTGGCATCCTAGAGACCCAGCGAGGGATTAATTCAGGCAAGAAATGATGGCCTGAATGATAATATCAGTGGGGCTAGAGGTCATGTTTGAGTCAAGACTGAGGATAATTGGTTTTCCTGGTGAAAAACGGGGCAGAGGGGATGCTGGCATTCCAGAGAGAGAAAATGCATATGCAAAGGTTTCAAGAACTTGGCATGTTCTGGGAAGCATATGTGGTTATATATTTTTAGCTTGTGAGAGGGCACAGGGGTAGGTAGTGGGAGATGAGGTAGGGAGGAGCTAACTTTTGCTGAAGAGCCTTGGAATCCCAGGATGAGGCCAGACCTCTTTGGTTAGAGTTGGGGGAGGACAGGGGAGGCCATCCTCTACAGATACCTGAATTATCTGGAGGGCTTTCAGAGGGTCCTGGTCCATTTAGGCATTTTCTGAACAAATACACAACCTGAAAGACAAAGGCAAACAGTATCCAAGGAAGTGAAGGGGGATGTGGGAACTGGAGGAAGCAAGTGGACCAAGACAGGGAGTGGGGAGATGGGAAGAGATTGCCTGCTAAGCACAGAGAGGTGAGCAAGACTGGGTGAGATGGGACCCATAAGAACCTGGAAATTCCTCCTCCAGTCTCTGCACTCACTCTTCCCTGTTATGTCTCCAGACTTCAAAGGCCTCCTACAGGTATCTCTAATTCTTTCTGCATAAGAGAGATTTGAAAAGGATACAGGGCATGATCACTAGTGTAGTGTTTAAGGAAATGGGCTCTGCTTCTTCCTTGATTTGTAACTAAGGGCAAATTACTTACTGGAGCAATTTTCCTCATCTGTGAAATGGGACAATAATAATGCCTACCTCATAAACGCTGAAAGATTGAAATAAGGTAATGTGAACAGAAAGTTTATCCAGTGAAGGTTCTCAATAAACCTTTGGTGTTATTAAGATTTTGTTATGTGTCCCCTGGCTGGTTTAGCTCAGCGGTTAGAGCATTGGCCTGCGGACTAAAGGGTCACAGGTTCGATTCCTGGTCAAGGGCATATACCTGGGTTGCAGGTTCGATCCCCGGCCCCAGTCGGGGTCGTGCGGAGGCAGCCAATTGATGTGACTCTCTCAAATTGATGTTTCTCTCTCTCTCTCTCTCTCTCCCCCTCCCTCCTTTCCACTCTATCTAAAAATCAATGGAAAGATATCCTTGGGTGAAGATTAACAACAACAACAATATATATATGGCTATGTGCCAAATGGGATGAGGGGTGGGGGAGCAGTGAGGAAAGAAAGAGAGAGAGAAAGAGATATAAGTGAGGAAAGCTGAGTGGAAGGGGAGTGAGTTCCAGCATGTGCAGAATCTTCAATGGCTTCCACAGCATATGGGACAAAATCTTCCACCAAGGCTGGTTCCTGGCCCTGTTCTGCCTCATTTGCCACTGCTCCCAACCTCATTTTACAAATTAAACATGACATTACTATATGTGTTTCCTAGAACATACCGGGTTCTTCATACCTTACATGAGCGGCTCTTCTGGAGAGAAAATGGCCCCTCAAAACTGTTGTCATGTCAAATATCAGGAAGCTTTCAGAGACATGGAGCAGATGTTGGGAAGAGACCCAGGGTGAGGACATTGTGGAAGGGGGATGGAGGACATGGGCGGGGGAGAGCAGGGAAAGGATAATATGGCCCCAAAAAATGGCATTTGACATAACACAGCAGGTTCTTGATTAACATCATTTCATTCAACATCATTTTGTCATAACATTGATGAGATGCTATAGAAACTTAACTCTTGTCAAGTATCCCATGGTAAAACTGGTTTCATTATTCATTGTTTTGCTAAAAATTGCAGAACCTATCTATGACATTAGGTAAGGACTTACTCTACTTAGGTGAGACAGAAGGGCTGGCAGGCAATGGACATGCTTGTTTGGGTAGTGAGGCTAAGACTGAAGGAGAGGCAGGAAAGGGGAAAGGTTTAGGGGAGTCCCAGCATTTATCTGGATTTCCACACCCACCCCTGTTTTCTTTCTCCTTCCTTTCTTTAGGATTCAAGTTCCCTGGGAGGTAACTGCAAGTCTGGGAGTGTTGCCCAGAGACTTATTTGTTTCTGTTAGGTGCTAAGGCCCCATGATACAAAGGTTCCATTACTATGCAACATGACATGGAAAGTGACTTATAAAGACTTGTGCTGGGCCTGGCTGGTGTGGCTCAGTGGATTGAGCATTGTTCCATGGACTGAGAGGTCCCAGTTCAATTCCCAATCAGGGTACATGCCTGGGCTGTGGGCTTGATCCCCAGTAGGGGGGAGACAGGGGGCAGCTGATGGATGTTTCTACCTCTCTCTGCCTTCCTCTCTCTCTAAAATATCAATAAAAACATTAAAAAAAAAAAAAAAGAAAAGAAAAAAGCCTTGTGCTGGAATGCTCTGGCCAGTGTGGCTCCAAGGTTAGAGCATCAGCCCTTGGACCAAAGGGTCATGGGTTTGATTCCTGATCAAGGGCATGTACCTGGGTTGCAGGTTCAATCCCCAGGTTGGGGCACATGCAGGAGGCAACCAATCAATGTGTTTCTCTCACATCAATGTTTCTCTCTCTCTCTCTCTCTCTCTCTCTCTCTCTCCCCTCCTTCCCTTCCTTCTAGTCTCTCTAAAAATCAATGGAAAAATATCCTCAGGTAAAGATTAACAAAACAAAACAAAAAAAGACTTGTGTTGGAAGGCTGTGGGAGCCTAGAGGTGCATGTAGCTAACCTGGCTCTGCTGTGCCATAGGGCTGCTGTGAGGATTGTAGGAGTTAATACATGTGCCTGGAAGAGAGAGCTCTCATCACTCTTATCTTAGTATGGCCAGGGCCTCCAAGGAAGTTGGATTGTGTTCTATGAAGGAAAGGACTATTGTCTATCTTGTTTTCTGTTATATAGACAATGCCATAGAACACTGCCTGGCATACAATCAGTAAATATTTGTTGGATGAATAAATACATTCCCATTTTCCCAATAAAGAAATCAAAACTGGCCCTGGCCAGTTTGGCCTGCAGACCAAAGGGTCTCGGGTCCATTTCCCGGTCAAGGGCACATACCTGAGTTGCAAGTTCCATCCTCAGTCAGGGTTGTGGGAGAGGCAACCCATGTGTCTCTCTCAAATCAATGTTTCTCTCTCCCATCCTCCCTTCCACTCTCTCTAAACAAATCAATGGAAAAATATCCTTGGGTGAGGATTAGCCAAAACAACAACAACAACAACAACAACAACAACAACAACAACAACACCAGACTGAGTGTTAGGGGATTAAAATTGTCCAGCTAAGTTAGCAGCACAGCAGGAACTGAAATCCAAGCCTCCTGATCAGAAAGAAGCAGGCCCAGGGATTTGTTGTTGTTGTTGTTGACACTATTACAGATGCTCCAGCCCAGGGATTCTTAGTCCTTAGTCCCAATGCCCCTAGAGCCCACCTGTTCTCTGATACAGGTGGATGGAGTGGTGGAATGTGGTGGGAAGGGGTCCAGACAGGCCTTTGATAACATCTGAAATGGATTAAACCGGAGCCCTGCCCTGGCTGGTTTGGCTCAGCGGTTGGAGCGTCAGCCCTTGGACTGAAGAGTCTCAGGTCTGATTCTGGTCAAGGGCACATACCTCAGTTTCGGTTCGGTCCCCGGCCCTAGTCAGGGTCATGCTTGAGGCAGCCAGTCAGTGTGTCTCTCTCACATCAATGTTTCTCTCTCTCTCTCCCACTCTTTCTGAAGATAATGGAAAAATATCCTCAGGTAAGGATTTTAAAAAATTAAATAAATAAATAAAATGGAACCTGGCCGGTGTGGCTCAGTGGTTGAACATCAACGCATGCACCAAGAGGTTGCCGGTTTGGTTCCCGGTCAGGGCACATGCCCAGGTTGTAGGCCAAATCCCCAGTGGGGAGCATGCAGGAAGTGGCCAATTGATGTTCTCTCTCATCGATGTTTCTATCTCTCTTCCTCTCACTTCCTCTCTCTCTAAAATCAATAAAATAAATAAATAAATTAATTAATTAAATAAAACGGAGCCCTGTGCCTGTGACTATGTGACCCTCCTTACTCTCCCAGCCTCTCCTGACCAGCTATGAGGGTGAGAGCCTGGCACTCATCCAAATGACCTCTGAATCGTTCTCATCCCACTACTATGGTCTGCCCCCAACAGCCAGCCACACCTTGTGCAGAATTGTTCCATCCCTTTCACCACTAAATTCTTTTTTTAAAATATGTTTTTATTGATTTTTTTTTTAGAGAGGAAGGGAGAGAGAGATAGAAACATTGATGTGAGAGAGAGACATCGATCAGCCGCCTCCTACACACCCCGGGCATGTGCCCTGACTGGGAATTGAACCAGGACCTCTCACTCCATGGGATGACGCTCAATTCACTGAGCCCCACCAGCCAGGCCACCACTAAATTCTTGACTGCTGTGAAATCCTTTCTTCTTTCTTTCCTATCTTCCTTCTTTCCTTCCTTCCTTTCTTTCTTCCCTCCTTCCTTCCTCTTTCCACTTCACCTAAAGCTCTCCCTTTCTTCCTGTCTCTTCCCCTCTCATACATTCCTCTCTTTCTAGATCACTAATCTTGCTCCCTCCTCTTCTTCTTTCCTTCCTTTCCTCTCTCCCTTCATAAGGCAATAGGCTTGCTCTTTCCTCCCTAAGTTGAAGGGCAGTAGTGTAGTAAAACAAATAGCTATCTGTCAACAGAGTACATTTCCACTGTATTCATTCCTATGCAGAGAAGATTTATCAGGGTCCCTCACCCTGTACTGTTATGTAAATGTGGTAATCCAGTGAAAATATGATCTCTGAGGAGTCTGAGGATAAAGTCACCATAAAAACTATCAATTTCACACTGGGGCTTGTGTTGGTTAACTCACTCACTGCCTTGACTGCTTCCTATTTTTCCTTCTCTGGGGGGAAAACTTGACAGGTGGTGACAGTTTATGAAAGATACTTTCTGCCTCCTTGGGTCCTTGGAGGTCAGCTGGAGGATCAAATGGTTGTAGAATGCCTGAGGAATTATAAAGTGCTACATAATTTAAGGGTATTATTATTTCTATTGTCATGTGGGCCATCTCTGTGCCTCTTCAGTGTGACAGATGTCTGCTTTATCTGCAAGCCTGGGCTAACCCCACACTTGGGTGTCTGTACTCCTGCCACCCTGTAACTATAAACAGTGCTCTATTGTCTTCTTTCTAGGTAGCTCCTGGGCACCCCAGAATCACAATGATGTTTGTTTGTCCTAGGAGTTTAATAGGAAGGTAAGATTTTGAGGGGGACAAGAATCCTCTGAGTAGCCCTCCACATTCCTACCCCTCAGGAGTGGAGTGGAGTAGGTCCACAAGAGCATTGGGGAATAGCAGGGAAGCTAGGGTCAAAGCCCTCAGCCCCAGCTAGACTCAGAGCAGCTGTACAGAGGGCCTCAGGATTACATGTGCTGCCCTAGATGCCTCAGAGGCTGTGCTACACTGCCCCCCATTCTCAAAACAGGCAGACGAGTCTGGTGGTTGAGTCCAATATCTGTGTTCGGGGTTTGAGCCCCAGTCTGCTACTTTCCAAATTATTTTCCCTCATTTTTTTCTCATTTGCAAAATGGCAGTGATATGCCTCCTAGATTTGTTGGGAGTAATAAATAAAGCAAAGCTTGTGAAGCACTTAGCAGTAGTAACATAATTTTGTTGTTGTTTAAGTGTTGCTCAGAAGGCTTTCTACATCATGGGCCCTGCCCATCAAAGGCCTGGCCACCTCCCCCAGGAAAGGGCCCCTAGGTCTGGGTTGTGCCTGCTTCCCTTGGGATTAGGCTCTTTCAACCCAGCAGCTCTGGGGGCTGAAATTAAGAGACTGGAGGAGGCAATGGAAAGGCAAGAAGAGTTTGGGGGGAAGTGGGTATCTCTCACATAGAAATGTCAAGAGTCAGAGCTGAAAGTAGGGGAGGTGGCGGAGGAGGGGGGAGGAGGGAAGAAGATAGGATGTCTCTAAATTGCCAGAATCTGGATAGGGCTGCAGCTCTAGGGTCCTGGCACTTCCTACCACCCCCAGTCTTGGGGATGAGTCACTAGAGGGAGGAGTGATGGAGGTGTCATGCTCTGCCCACAGAGCATCGGGCTGTTCCCCAAAAGAGGTCTGGTGGGAGGGAGAAGGAGATGCAGAGGCTTAGGGGCTGAGAAGAGCTAGGAACAAGGGGAGACAGGAGGTGCACCTAAGGCTCTGCTCACCTATTGGGAGGCCAGGAACGCAGGCCCCATCCCCTACTTCTTGTGCCAGCTTCACTGACCATCCTGGCCAAGAGTAATCAATCCACAATTGTTCTTTTTTTTTTTTTTTTAATGAGATTTAGTTTTTTTTTTTCTGTATTGATTTTAGAGAGAGAGGAAGGGAGAGGGAGAGAGAGATAGAAGCATCGATGAGAGAGAACATCATCAATCCACAATTGTTCTTGACTTCTGCTTCTGTCTGTGCTGGGACAGTTTTCTCCACAAGGGAGTGCTTCACACTATTTTGGTCATCTACAGTGGGGGAGGGGACAAGGATCCACTGGTCCCTTTCTACCTGGCCAACTCTTTTTTTAATCCTTACCCGAGGATATTTTTCTATTTATCTTCAGATAGAGTGAGAGGGAGGCAGAGAAAGGAAGAGAGAGAGAGAAACAGAAACATTGACATGAGAGGGACACATAGACTCTGGCCAGGGCCGGGGACAAACTGCAACCAAGGTACATGCTCTTGACTGGAATCAAACCCGAGACTCTTTGGTCCGTGGGCTGATGCTCTAACCGCTGAGCCAAACTGGCCAGGGCCACCTGGCCAACTCTTAAAGTCTCCTCCCCTTTAAAAGCCTTTCCCTCTGCCCCTGAGCAACTTTTCCATGACTCTACTGCCTTTCTTTCTTTTTAAATCCTCACCTGAGGATATTTTTCTATTTATCTTCAGATAGAGTGGGAGGGAGAGAGAGAGAGAGAGAGAGAGAGAGAGAAACATCTACGTGAGAGGGACACATCGACTGGTTGCCTCTCGCGTAACCCAATCAGAGCCGGGGATGAACTGCAACCGAGGTATGTGCCCTTGACTGGAATCAAACCCAAGGCTCATTGGTCTGCACGTCGATGCTCTTCCACTGAACCAAACCAGCCAAGGCTGCCTTCCTTCCTTCCTTTCTTTCTTTCTCCTTCCTTTCTCCCTTCCTTTCTTTCTTTCTCCTTCCTTTCTCCCTTCCTTCCTTCTTTCCTCTTTTTCTCTCTTTTCAAAACTGCCTAATCCCTCAGCCTTCTCCTCAAATTCAAGGACTTCTTTATGTCCCTGCAGCTTAGCCAAAAGCTAGGCATAAATGTATGGATGTGGCCTTGGCCCACAAATATTGTTTCTTCTTCTTCTTCTTCTTCCCTTCTCTAGTTACTCCTGTTCCCTGACTCTTTTTTTATAGTTTTCATTTAGTGAGTACCTACTATGTGCCAGGAGGCTTTAAAAGATAATTTATTTAATCCTCATGATGACCTAATGCACATTATACAGATGAGAAAAATGAGCTCAGTGAAGTTAAGCAATTTGTCCAAAATCACAGAGTCAGCAGGTACCAGAACTGAGATTTGCCAGCAAAGCCCTCAGACCTTGTTTTAAGAATCTTATTATTTTATTAAATTTTTTTTCTTTATTAATTTTTCAAGCGAGATGAAGGGAGAGGGAGAGAGAGATAGAAACATCGATGAGAGAAAACACTGATTGGCCTCCTCTTGCATGCCCCCCACTGGGGATTTGGCCCACAACCTGGGCATGTGCCCTGACTGGGAATCAAACCAGCGACCTCTTGGTGCATGGGTTGATGCTCAGCCACTGAGCCACACCAGCCAGGCAAGAATCTTATTATTATTTTAAAATATAATAATCAGACTTCTTAGTTGTAACAATGACATGCAGAATTGTCAGTTAATTTTTGAGTTGCCTGTTGCTTTTATTCTTTATTAAAATATAATTTATATACTATACAATTAATTTAAAGTACACAATTCAATGATTTTTAGTATATTTCAGAGTGTGCAACTATCACCACAATCAATCCTAGAACATTTCATCATCCCAGAAAGAAACCCCATACCCCTTTGGAGTCATTTCTCATTCCCTGCCTCAACACCCTCAGTCCTAGGCAACCACTAATCTATAGATTTGACTATTCTGGACATTTCCTAAAATAAGTGGAATCATATATATGTGGTCTTTTGTGACTGGCTTCTTTCACTGAACATAATGTTCTCAAGGTTCGTTTATGTTGTAGCATTTATCAATACTTCGTTTCTTTTCATTGCCAAATAATATTTTATTAATATTAAAGAAATGGAATAATAATGTTCCATTGTATGGATATTGTTTGAATATACCACATAATACCACGTTGTATTTACCCACTTATCAGTTGATAGGAATTTGAATTGCTTTCATTTTATGGCTGTTATAAATAATGTTACTATGAACATTGATGTATAAATTTTTGTGTGAACACCTGTTTCAAATTCCCTTGGGTATATATCTAGGAGTGGAATTGCTGGGCCATATGGTAACTCTATGTTCAACCTTTTGAGGAAGTGCCAGACTGTTCTTTGAAGCAGCTGCACCATTTTACAATCCTACCAGCAATGTATGAGGGTTCCAATTTCTCCATATTTTGTCTAACACTTGTTGTTATCTATCTTTTTTATTATAGCCATCCTAGTGATATGAAGTAGTAACTCATTGTGGTTTTATTTTTCATTTCTCTGATAACTAATGATGGTGAACATCTTTATGGTGAACATCTTTTAATGTGCTTATTGTCCATTGCATATCTTCCTTAGTGAAATGTTTATTCAGATCCTTTGCCCATTTTTAAATTGGGTTGTCTTTTTATTATTGAGTTGCAAGAGTTCTTTAGATAGTCTAGATTCAAGTTCCTTATCAGATATATGACTTGCAAATATTTTCTTCCATTTTGTGGGTTGTCTTTTCACTTTTTTCTTTTTAGATAGAATGGAAGGGAGAGAGGGGGAGAAAGAGAGAAACATCAATGTGAGAGAGAGACACACATCAATCAGTTGCCTCCTGCATGACCCTGACCCAGGTTAGGGGCTGGGGATTGAACCTATAACCCAGGCATGTACCCTTGACCGGCAATTGAACATGAGACCTTTTGGTTCATGGGTCAAAGCCCCAGACGCTGAGCCAAACCAGCCAGGGCTCTTTTCATTTTCTTGATGGTATCCTTTGAAGCACAAAAATATTTTATATTAATTAAGTCCAACTTAGCTTTTTTTTTTTTGGTAGGTTGTGTTTTCGTTGTCATATCTAAGAAGGCTTTGCCTAACCCAAAGTCATGAAGATTTACTCTTATATTTTTTTTCTGAGAGTTTTATAGTTTTAGCTCTTACATTTAAGTCAATGATTTATTTTGAGTTCATTTTTAGGTATGGTATGAGGAAGGGGTCCAAGTTCACTCTTTTGCGTATAGATATCCAGTTTTCCCAGCATTATTTGTTGAAAAGACTGTTCTTTCACCATTGAATTATCTTGATGTCTTTGTCGAAAATCAACTGACTATAAATGTGAGGGTTTACTCTGCAGTCTGAAGTCTGTTTCATTGATTTACATGTCTATCCTTATGGCAGTACCACCCGGTCTTGATTATTATAGATTTGTAGTAAGTTTTAAAATCAGAAAGTGTGAGTACTCCAACTTTGTTCTCCTTTTTTAAGATTGTTGTGCTATTCTGAGTCTCTTGCATTTTCATATGATTTTTTAGGATTGTCTTGTCAATTTCTGCGAAGAAGCCAGATGGAATTTTGGTAGGGATTGTGTTGAATCTATAGATCAATTTGGAGGGGAAAGCACTTGCTCTTAATAAAGACATCATATCAATCCTAATTCAAAAGGAGACAGGAGGAGCATACTAGGGGAGAGGGAGAGGAAGAGGGAGAGGGAGAGGGAGAGGGAGAGGGAGAGAGAGAGAGGGAGAGGAGGAGGAGGAGGAGGAAGAAAGAAAGGAGAATAAAGGAAGAGAAGTGGTTATACATATGGAGCAAGTGAAAATGAATCCAGATGTGGGGAGGACCCAGGCCAATCAAGAGGCAGAATCTTGGGAACACTAAATTCTCCCTTACCAGACACATCTTCCGTTAACCCAATTTTAGTCCATATGTCAGTAGATAGTATGGCTTCTTTCTTCTCAAGATCATTCCTTCCTTTCCCCTAGGATCTCTTCCAAATACCTGGAGGTTATGAAAATGTCTTATATGCTTTGATTTGTGGGATCTAATGAAAGCTCCCTGTTGAAATGGCCCATATCTCAACAATGGAAAGAAATGAATCTCGTCGACATCCTCTTTCTGCAGCAGGAAGTGTTATAACACCTTCTTGGTGAGCAGCAGGGAAGATGGCCTGCCTTGGGGCCTCTTTTCTGGGGAGACTGGCATATGGAGGGTGTACATGGGTCTCCAAGGTCCTTTGAGGTGTGCAGGGTGGGAAATGGGGTGATACTCTTTTACAGCCTCATGATCTGGTGAACTCAGTTAGGCCCAAAGTGTCTTGCTACAATTGTACCTTCTTTCTTGCTAAGAGCTGCTGAGGGAGTGAGGATATGAGAGCTGGGGGTATAGGCTGGGGGAGAAGTGAACCTAACTCCCTCCTACTAAATGGGAAAGGGATGATTGAAATTTCTCATTTGGCAAATGACTGCTGTAGAAAATCCCATTTAATGACAGTTCTTATCTCAGTCCCTGGCTCCTGGAAAGAGCAGCTCTGGGCTTTGTGAATCCGGTCAAACAGTCATCACCAATAGTAAGCTAAAAGCCATAGGCAGGAAAACTTCATCAGATTTCCCTGACTCTTCCAACCCATTCATCCTAGTCCCTCATATCATCAGTCAATTATCTGGTTAGTTGAGCCTTTTCTTTTCTTTCTTTCTTTTTTAAAAAACATATGTTTTTATTGATTTTTTTTAGAGAGAGGGGAAGGGAGTGAGATAGAAACATTGATGTGAGAAACATCAATTGGCTGCCTCCTGCACACCCCCTACTGGGGATTGAGCCCACAACCCAGTTATGTGCTTTGACCGGGAATCGAACAAGGACCTCTCAGTCCATGGGATGACACTCAATCCACTGAGCCACACCGGCTGGGCTAGTTGAGCCTTTTATTTGCTCATTGTAATATAAATAGCAAGCATTTGATGGGTCCCCGTTAAACAATGTGATCAGCATCAATTACCTAATGAGACTCTAGAAAGTCGTGATTTAAAATCCTGTCCTTAATTGTGACTCAGCTTTGTCTACAGCCAACGTGATAATTGCAGTGACATCCAAACTAATGGCACTCCAAGTGTGGAGTCTTTGCTCCCAGTCTGGGTTTGACCCTGGAGAAAATTTACCCTCTGCCAAGGAGTCTGATCTCTGTACTTTGTTCTGAAAGGGAGAGTTTTATATGTCCTACCAGGCTCAGGGGCTGATGGCTAGATCTGCCCAATTCTGCCCTGTAGCCTCATGGCTTCTGGGCATGGAAGAAAGAGGGTGAGACCAGATGGAAGTGCAGGGACAAAGGAGATTATTAGGTCCTGAGGACAGGGACTTTGTTTTGTTCTCTGCTATTTCCATAGAGCCTATAGACTATTTGGCACATAGTAGGGACTCCATTCCTTGAATGAAGGAATAGAATACTGGGATGGTCCCTTCAGCCAGCAAGCCCTTCTCTTTGCAAGTTTAGGTGTAGTTCCCCAGAAGACAAAAATATATTTTTGCGTTTAGTGATGATCTTTCTAGCCTGAAGATTTTCTTATTTTGCCCCATTTGGCTTGGTGGCCTCAGACACAAGTATTCAATATTGACAATCTGGAGGGTTTCATCTTTCTTTCTCTCTAAACACCCTCCACCCCCAGCAGACAGCCTGGTTAAGGATTATGTCCTGGCTTTTTTCCAGAGCAACACAAGTGGTTCCTTTTCTTCCTTACTTTTCTTCATTCCTCCCCCTTGGATAAGAAGCAACTTGAAGGCACTTGCCAAGTTTGTCAATTTTCAGTTGTCATTTATTCTGTGTCTCAGCAGCATTTGACCTAATTTGATCACACCCTTCCTTTGAAAACACTTTCTTTGCTTGGCTTCTAACATTGGGCACTAACATTCTCATGGTTTTCTTCCTGCTTTCCTGGTAGCTCCTTCCCCTATCTTCATGCCCTCTATCTGTTCAAGGCCCCAAGGATCCATCTTTTTCCACACTCATTTCTAAGTGATCTTCCATAGCATCAAGCTTTAAGTATTTTCTATACTGAAGACTCCTAATTTATATCTCTAGTTTGGACCTCTCTCTTTTTTTAAATTTTATTTTTATCCTCACCGAGGACATTTTTGCATTTATCTTCAGATAGAGTGGGAGGGAGAGAGAGAGAGAAACATCGATGTGAGAGAGACATATCGAGTGGCTGCCGCTCACACGACCCCAACCAGGGCCGGGGACAAACTGCAACTGAGGTATGTGCCCTTAGCAGGAACCGAACCTGGGACTCTGGTCCACAGGCTGATGCTCTAACCGCTGAGCCAAACCGGCCAGGGCTAGACCTCTCTTTTGAGCTCCAGACTCAGATATCTTTTTATTTTGTTGCTCAAATTGTTTCAATTTTGATTACTTAGAGATCTTTCAGTTGGCTCTTATGTCTCTTTGATATACCTCCATCATTGGGTTTTTGTTTGCTTTCTTTCTGGAACTGCAAAATGTTTTAGGCTCATATTATATATTTTGTGCTCTGGCTGGTTTGGCTCAGTGGTTAGAATGCCGGCCCGCAGACTGAAGAATTGTGGATTCGATTCCCAGTCAAGGACATGTACTTTGGTTGCAGGTTCAATCTCCAGCCCTGGTCAGGGTCATGTGGGAGGCAACCAATTGATGTGTCTCTTGAACATCGATGTTTCTCTTTCTCCCTCCCATTCTATCTGGGAAAAAAAAACAACAGAAAAAGTATCTAAGACCTGCATTGTCAGTGTACCTTGTATCTCCTTTCAATTTTTCTTATTTATGTTGTCCAAGGTTGTGGTTATGATTATTTCTGAAAATACAAAAATGTCTCAAGACGGACACACCCGCGTTTATAAATAATGGCTGTGTCACTTAGAGAATATGTACAGCTTGGTTACCGTTGGAATTAAAACAGTTCCTATTAAAAAAAAGAAAGAAAGAAAAGTATTCTCAGGTGAGGATTAAAAATAAATAAATAAATAAATAAATAAATAAATAAATAAATAAATAAAATAATATATTTCATGCCCCAGCCCTAGAATCAGCCATTTCTCCAAGGAGCTCTGGTTTCTTTTACTACAAAAATGTTTCACATCCTTGTCCGGCTTGTGTGGCTCAGTGATTGAGCATTGACCCATGCACCAAGAGATCGCCAGTTTGATTCCTGGTCAGGACACATGCCCAGGTTGTAGGCCAGATCCCCGGTGGGGGGCATGCAGAAGGTGGCCAGTCGATGTTCTCTCTCATCGATGTTTCTATCTCTCTCCCTCTCACTTCCTCTCTCTCTAAAATCAATAAAGAAAATAAAGTAAAAAAAAAAAAAAAAGTTTCACATCCTGGCTGGTGTGGCTCAGCGGTTAGAGCGTTGGCCTGTGGACCAATGAGTTACGGGTTTGATTCTAGCCAAGGGCACGTACCTCGGTTGTGATTCATCCCTGGCCCTGGTCAGGGTCGTGCAGGAGGCAACCTGTCGATGTGTCCCTCTCATGTCGATGTTTCTCTCTCTCTCCCTCCCTCTCACTCTATCTGATGATAAATAGAAAAAATATCCTCCAGTGAGGATTTTTTTTTTTTATCTTCACCCGAGGACTTTTTTCCATTTTTGTTTAGTTAGAGTGAGAGGAAGAGAGAGAGACAGAGAAACATCAATGTGAGAGAGACACATCAAGTGGCTGCCACCCACACAAGCCCAACCAGGGCTGGGGACAAACTGCAACCGAGGTATGTGCCCTTAGCGGGAACCGAACCTGGGACTCTCTGGTCCACGGGCCGACGCTCTAACTGCTGAGCCAAACTGGCCAGGGCAAGGCCAGGTATTATGCCTTTTCTTCATGGTACTTTGACATTCCTAAGAATTTGATCAAAGGACAGATGTATAGATGAATGTACATATGACTGTATGAATCAAAAAATGAATAAATGAATGATTATAAACAGATGGATGAATTATTGGATATATGAATGAATTGAGAAATGGATGGAAGTTGGTGTTACCATTGTGTAGACCAGTTATTTATGACAGAAACTGGGTGGTAAGGGGCCTCATTCTTGATTCCTTTCCCATTTTCTTCTCCTACATTCAATCAACTGCTAAGTCCTACCAATTTTACATCTCAAATATTTCTTAAATCCATTTCCTGTTTTTCATTTCAACTGCTATTGCCCTAGTGCAGGCTCTCTTCATCTCTTGCCTGGATGCTGCGACAGCCTCCTAACTCATCTCTCTGCCTTTAGCCTTGTTCCCATCCCCACCACCATCCACATTCCTGTCAGAGGGATCATTCTAAAATACAACTATGCCTGTGTCACTCCTCTGCTTAAACCCTTAGTGTGAAATTGAAACTCCTTAGCATGATATAAAGCACCACTGATGACCTGGACCTTGGCCATCTCTCTAGCCTCTCTTCTGTCATTCTCCACTGTGCACTGATTTGTATGCCTCAGAAATACGAAACTGCTTGTAGTTCCCACCAGGATCATGCTGCTGCTTCCCTGCTCTGTCCTTTGTTCATACTAGTTCCCCTGCCTGGAATGCCCTTTCCTCAGCTCAGAATTCTGTGATTATGCTTATTAGCAGGGCCAGGACTAGGGTGCAAAATGTAAGGAGAGTTGTGCAAGTGAGAATGAATACATCCTTAAATTTTGTGCCCTAGGTACCTCACTTGACTTAGTCCCTGTTCTAGTATCTTCTCCTAGATTGGGAGCTTCCTGAGGGCAAGAACTTTAAAAAAAAATGTTTTTATTGATTTTTTTATAGAGAGAGGAAGGAAGAGAGAGATAAAAACATAGATGTGAGAGAGACACATTGATTGGCTGCCTCCCGCATGCCCCCTACTGGGGATCAAGCCCACAACCTGGGCATGTGCCCTGACCAGGAATCAGATCGGGGACCTCTCAGTCCATGGGGCGACACTCAATCCACTGAGCCACACAGGCTGGGCAGGAACTTTCCTTTTTATTCCTATAACCCCTAGCACAATGACTGGTGCCTAGCAGATGCTCAGTAAATGTAGGAGGGAAGGATGGAGGGAGAAAGAATAGATTAGAGGTCTACTTCCTGGGCCTTCAAATCCAGACCCTATCTCTTACTAGTTATGAGAATCTGAACAAGTTCCTCTTTGTTCCTCAGTTTCCTCATTTGTGGAAAAGAAATAATATCTACATTATAGGATTTTTCCATTTTAAGGGAAATTATTTATTTCATCAAAAATTTAAAATTTATTGACCTAAAATTCTTTTTTTTTATCCTCACCCGAGGACACTTTTTCCATTTTTTGTTCAGATAGAGTGGGAGGGAGGGAGAGAGGAAGAGAGAGAGAGAGAGAAACATCGACGTGAAAGGGACACATCGAGTGGTTGCCTCCCGCACGACCAAACCAGGGCCGAGGACAAACTGCAACCGAGGTACGTGCCCTTAGCGGGAACCGAACCCGGGTCTCTCTGGACCGCAGGCCGACGTTCTAACCACTGAGCCAAACTGGCCAGGGCCTAAAATTCTTTATAATATTTCCTCATGACTAAATTTTCTACCATACCTGTAGGTATGTCCCCTTTAATTTTTTTTAATTATGAATATTTTTAAATTTTTTTATTATTTAAACATTTTTATTGTTGACTCTATTACAGATGTCCCCTATTTCCCCCTCCTTTGCCTCCCTCCACCCTGCCCAGCCCCTCCTAGGCCTTCACCACATTATTTTCTGTGTCTGTGGGGTATGCATATATGCATATATATTCTTTGATTGATCTCTTCCTATCCCCCCTCCCCTCCTCCCCTCTGAGATCTGTCAGTCTGTTCCATTTATCCATTCTTCTGGTCCTATTTTGTTTGTCAGTTTATTTTGTTCTTTAGATTCCACATATAAGTGAGATCATGTGATATTTGTCTTTCTCTGACTGATTTATTTTGCTTAGCATAATAGTCTCCAGGTCCATCCATGCTAGCTCAAAGGGTAAGAATTCTTTCTTTTTTAACAGCTGTATTCCATTGTGTAAATGTAGCACAGATTTTTAAAAATGTTTTTTAATAGATTTTTAGAGAGAGAAGAAAGGAGAGGGAGAGAGATAGAAACATTGATGAGAAAGAAACATCAACAGCTCCCTCCTACACATTCCTTGTTGGGGATCGAGCCCAAAACTCAGGTATGTGCCCTGACCTGGAATCGAACTGGCAACCTCTTGGTGCATGGGTTGATGCTCAACCACTGAGCTACACTGGCTGGGCTACCACAGCTTTTTTATCCATTCATCAATTGATGGTCATTTGAGCTGTTTCCAGATCTTGGCTATTGTAAATAATGCTGCTATAAACATAGGGGTGCGTATATTATTTCTGATTGGTATTTTGGGATTCTTAGGATATATATCCAGAAGTGGGATCACTGGGTCAAAAGGCATTTCCATTTTTTTTTTTTTTTTTTTTTTTGGTACATGCCCCTAGCGGGAACCAAACCCGGGACTCTCTGGTCCGCAGGCCGACGCTCCAACCGCTGAGCCAAACCGGCCAGGGCGGCATTTCCATTTTTAATTTTTGAGGAAACTCCATACTGTTTTCCACAGTGGTGGCACCAGTCTGCATTCCCCCCAACAGTGTACTAGGGTTCCCTTTTTTCCATATCCTCACCAGCACTTGTTGTTTGTTGATTTATTGGTGCTTGCCATTCTGACCATATGAGGTGATACCTCATTGTAGTTTTTATTTGATCTTTCTGATAATTAGTGACCTAGAGCATTTTTTGAGTAACTTTTTATTTATTTATTTTGTTGATTTTTAGAAAGAGAGAGAAACATCAATGTGAGAGAGATGCATTCATTGGTTGTCACCTGCACGTGCCCTGACCGGGTGGAGATTGAACTTGCAACCCAGGCATGTGCCCTTGACCTTCGAAACCCTTTGGTGTGCGGGCTGATGCTCTAACCACTGAGCAACACTGGCCAGGGCTAGTCTGTTCATTTTTAACTTCTTGAGTTGTATGCTTTTTTCAGCTTTTGCTTTTCTTATATAAGCATTTAAATACATACATTTTCCTTTACTTGCCTTCCACAACTAACTTTCATTTCTAAATATCTCCATTTTAATTTCTTTTTTGTCCCATGAGTCTAAAAGTGTTTCCAATGCCTTTGTTATCTTTCTGTTGTTAAGTTTCATTTTGATTAGAGAAAGTGGTCTATTGATTTTTTAAAAATATCTGATGAGATATGCTCTCTGGTCTTGTATGTGACCCATTCTTTAGGTGTTCCATGGGTGCTTGACAGGATAATTGTTGGCTGCCTCATAGGGTTATTGGGAAGATAAATATTAGATAACATCTATAAAGCACTTAAAACAATGCTTGGCACTTAGTAAGATCTCAAGAAGTGGTGGCTTTCTTTCTTATTGTCAATGGATGGCAGTCTCAGTTGCTCCGTGTGTCACTAGGTGTCCTGGGAATTAGGTAAATTGAGCTTTCTCCTGCAAGCCAGTGCTCTGCGATTCAGTGTCTACACTGGCTACAGGGTCAATTAATCTTTGACACACACAGAAAGCACCGCTTAGCTCATTATAGTAGAAAAAGATCAGCATTTGAGTCAGACTGACCTGTGCTGGGGGTTTGTGCAGTTCCTCACTAGTTGTGTGACACTTCTCCCCCAAAATTCACTTTCCTTACTTGGGTATGATCTTAGACTTGGGTTGTTAGGAAGATCAATGTCAATGCCTTCAGCATAGGGCTGCACACAATGTAGAACTTTGATAGCCTTGGTTTATTTATTTATTTATTTATTTATTTATTTATTTATTGTTAATCCTCACCTGAGGATATTTTTCCATTGATTTTTAGAGAGAATGAAAGGGAGGAAGGGAGGGCGGGAGAGAGAGGGGGGGAGAGAGAGATTAGTTACCTTCTGAACCACCCCAGTTGGGGCTGGGATCTAACCTGCAACCCAGGTACTTGCCCTTGACCAGAATCAAACGCAAGACCCTTCGGTATGCAGGGTATGCATCTTCACTCTCCTTTCCTGGACTTCTTTCCTTAGAAAACCTTCTTCTCATTCCTGTAAGGCTGTGCTTCTCTGATGATCCTCCCCAGAAAGCAGCTTGAAATAATCCATGACTGAGGGAGAGGGGAGAGGGAATGGAAGAGATGTTGACATATGCAAATTAGCACCAAGCCTCCTGCCAAATTAATGTGACACCTGCTTAGACAGAATTTTTCTTTTATCTTTTATATAGAGCAGCCCAATTAATTTTTCAGGCCACTAGTTACCATATTCCACAGATGACAGCTCAGTGAGAGCATTCTCCTTGGCAGCCACAGAAACTTGGGATTTACCTCTGCTTATTTCTGGGGTCCCCAGGTGGGATGAATATCTCAGGGGCACTGACTTGGATTTCTCCTACTTGCCATCCTCAGTCCCAAGTGTGCAAAGTGGGTTGGCTGGTTTTCCTATCTTTGAATCTAAGGAAGAGGAGGCATGAAACACAGAGGGCAGAGCTAAAGGGGGCAGAATAAGGGAAGCTCTGGACAGAGGTGTTTCAAAAACACCCTCAGACAAAAATAATCACTTTGCTCCATTCTCACCACTACCTCTAGTTCATTTGCCTCCCATTATTTGTCCCTTCTACTCTAATTCCCACATGTAGATCAGACAAGATTGATTGTCTCTGCTCCTGTCTCCAGGCTGCTAGAGAAAACCACAGAACCATGCTCACTGGCTCCAAAGTCTGATTTCCAGTCATGATTAGACCTTCAGTGCCCCTTGGTAATCTTTATAATCATTCCTAGTCCTCAGTCTCTTTTGGGGGCATTTGGGCTTGTTTCCAGTTTTAGCTATTATGAATAAAGTTGCCGTGGATAGTCTCATACACATCATTTTGTGGACTTTTTTTTTTTGTAAATATCTAGGAGTGGAATTGCAGGTTATAGGGTACCTGTAGGTGTCTATTTAACAATTTTCTAAAATGTTGTCCTAGTGGTGCCTTTATTAAAAAGAAAGATCTCTGGCTTTGGCTGGTGTGACTCAGTTGGTTGGAGCATCATCCCATACGCCAAAAGGTGGCAGGTTCAATTCCTGGTCAGGGCACATACCCAGGTTGCAGGTTGAGTCCCCAGTTGGGGCATGTGAGGGAGGCAACTGATCGATGTTTCACTCTCACATTGATGTTTCTCTCTCTCTTCCTTCCTCTCTCTCTAAAATCAATGGAAACATATCCTCAGGTGAAGATTTAAAAAAAAGAAAGATCTCTGGGTTCTGTGCTGGACTTACTGAATCAGAATATTCCAGGAAAAAAGGCCAGAAAGCTGTATTTTTAGAAAGTTTCATATGTATTTTTAATGCAGCTAGTTCATTAATTGGCATTTGGAAACCACTGGACAACACTTAAAACCTTTACTTTTTTGTTTTCCATTCCTTCTTCAATAAATATAATTCTGGCTTCCATGTCCCATGCATCATGGTTGCAAATAATGAAATAGTTGACTAACAGTGCTTTAAGCCAGCGATTTTCAACCTTTTTTCATCTCATGGCATACATAAACTAATTATTAAAATTCTGTGGCACACCAAAAAAAATATCATATTTTTGCCGATCTGACCAAAAAAGGGTATAGTTTTGACTTATTCACACCTGATGGCTATTATTGTATTGGCTGTTCTCATTTTTTATTTGACAATCTAAGGGAAAAGAGTTCAGTGCCTCCAACTAAAATAGTCAGGTATTGCATGTTTTAAAAATTCTTGCAGCTCACCAGTTGAAAAAATTGCTGATTTAAGCAATAAGGACATTTCTTTATTTCACATAACAAGAAATCCAGAAGTAAGTAGCTTCAGGTTTGATTAATTTAGCAACTCAATAATGTCATCAAGGATCCAGGCTTTTCTCATTTGCCATCCTCAGGGTATTTGTTCCATTCTTGGGCTTGTCCCCTCACAGTCTAAGATGGCTGCCACAGCTCTGAACAGCACGAGCTCACATGATAATTGCCAAGGTAAGAAAGAAAGGAGTTGAAGATATCTACTGTATTGAGGAGGAACATCTTTACAGAAGCTTTTAGACTTTCTCCCAAGTCCCATTGTCCAGAAGTAGGCAACTGGTTTACCCTTAGGTTTAAAGGGGTAGGGAAGGGGTACTGAGAAAATATCTGGCATTTTTGAGCCCCTGTAGTGGGAGGTAGTCCTAAGCAGTAATGAAGAAGGGTGGGAAAATGGCTTTGGGGTAAGTAATCAACAGTGTCTCTCCCAAGACCTCACTAAAACTGCTCTTAGAAAGTCACCGTATTACCCGGCTGGTGTGGCTCAGTGGTTGGGCATCGATCCATGCACCAAGAGGTCGCTGGTTGGATTCCTGGTTAGGGCACATGCCCAGGTTGTAGGTCAAACCCCCCAGTGGGGGCATGCAGGAGGCGGCCAATCGATGTTTCCATCTCTCTCTCCCTCTCCCTTCCTCTTTCTCTAAAATCAATAAAGAAAAAAATATAAATAAATAAAAATAAAAAAGAAAGTCAACTTATCTGCTAGATCCAATGACTTCTCCCAGTTTTCCTTGTACTTGACCTCTCTGTGATGTTTTACATTGCTGGTCTCTCTCTTAAAGCTCTTGTTTTCTGCTATACATTCTCTCTACTTCTCTGATCACTTCTCCTTGGGCTCCACTCCACTACCTCTCTGTTCTTTATAGGTTGGTGTTACCCTGGGTTCTTTTTTTCTCTTTTTTCTTTTTATCCTCACCTGAGGACATTTTTGCATTTATCTTCAGATAGAGCAGGAGGTGAGAGAGGGAGGAAGAGAGAGAGAAACATCGACGTGAGAGAGACACATCGAGTGGCTGCCACCCACACCACCCCAACTGGGACCGGGGACAAACTGCAACCAAGGTATGTGCCCCTAGCGGGAACCGAACTGGGCCTCTCTGGTCCGCGGGCCGACGCTCTAACCACTGAGCCAAACCGGCCAGGGCAGAGCATTTAACTTTTAATGCTATAATTATTTTTATCTCATTGTTCATGGTTATATCCTCAGCACCTAGAACAGTGCCTGGCACATTGTAGGTATTCAAAAAAGATTTCCATAATAAATGACTGAAAGAAGTGTCTCAAATTGAATTCTGATATCCTTGGGGATTCTCTACAGTTTGAGATCTTAGCATGGCATGTGAAGCTCTTCACAATCAAGCCTGGAATACCCAACTAGTAATTTTACCAGACAGTCTGGGCAGGATGTGGAGGTGTAGTTCTTTTTAGAAAATTAAAAAAAAAAAAAAAAAAGTACAAAAGATTCATGTATGTTCTGACAGGGCAGATGTGATATGCAAATTACCTGCAAATATAATGCAAATGACACACAAGCCCTCATGCAAATGAGCATCCTGTCTTTGGAATCAACTGATGGGGTATTCACTAATTTGTCTGTGGAACAGGCAGTAAATCTTTTTTTTTTTTTAATCTTCACCCGAGAATATTTTTCTACTAATCTTCAGATAGAGTGGGAGGGAGAGAGAGGGAGAGAAAGGGAGAGAGAGAGAAACATCGAAGTGAGAGGGACACATCAACTGGTTGCCTCCTGCACGACCCCAACCAGGGCCAGGGACTAACCGCAACTGAGGTACCTGCTCTTGGCCTGAATGGAATTGAACCCCCACGACTCATTGGTCAGCCGGCCAATGCTCTACCACTGAGCCAAACCGGCCAGGGCCAGGCAGTAAATCTTTTGAGGGCTTAGGATGCAAGTTGTTTTAATGGGGATGTGTGTACTGGGGGGATGGAGTAGTGGGAAAGTTTCTTTCAAAGAGGAGTCGAGCCCTGGCCGGTTTGGCTCAGTGGTTGGAGTTGCGGACCAGAGAGTCCTGGGTTCGGTTCCTGCTAGGGGCACATACCAAAAAAAAACACACAAAAAAAACAAAGAGGAGTCAGGCCTGGCTGGTGTGGCTCAGGAATTGAGCATCGACCCATGTACCAAGAGGTCGCCAGTTTGATTCCCAGTCAGGGCACATGCCCAGGTTGTGGGCCAAATCCCATTGGGGGGCATGCAGGAGGTGGCCAATGATGTTCTCTCTCATCGATGTTTCTGTCTCTCTCTCCCTCTCTAAAATAAACAATGAAAAAACAAAAAACAAAAACAAAGAGGAGTTAGTGTGGTGCTGCAAGCCTGCAGTTTAGTATGAAGCCTAATACAGTATTCAGCTTAATATGAAGTTATTCTTTTTTTTAATTTTTAAAAATTTTTAATTTTTTTTAACATTTAATTATTTATTTATTTTAATCCTCACTCAAGGACATTTTTGCATTTATCTTCAGACAGAATGAGAGAGAGAGAGTGGGGAAGAGAGAAACATCGACAGGCTGCCACCCACATGACCCCAACCGGGGCCGGGGACAAGCTGCAACCGAGATACATGCCCTTAGCGGAAACTGAACCCGGGACTCTCTGGTCCACGGGCCGATGCTCTAACCACTGAGCAAAACTGGCCAGGGCTTTAATTGATTTTTACAGAGAGAGGAAGGGAGAGGGAGAGAGAGATGGAAACATTGATAAGAGAGAACATCGATTGGCCGCCTCCTGCATGCCCCCCACTGGGGATTTGGCCCACAACCTGGGCATGTGCCCTGACTGGGAATCGAACCAGCGACCTCTTGGTGCATGAGTCGACGCTCAACCACTGAGCCACACCGGCCGGGCTTAATATGAAGTTATTCTTTTGAGATATTCCAAAGGCTGACCTTTTGGAATTGGCAGAGGGTGGAGGGCAACAAAATGCAACTCTATATCCTTTCAACTTTTTGGCTACCTCACATTTTCTGTTCCACCCATCTCTCACCATCCAAACCCTGGTCTACCAGAGTAATGAGTAGGAAGTCAGAAATTCCTGGTCCTAGGTCCTCATCATGAGGACCACAGAAGAACCTGTGATAAGGGCTCTTGTAAATCATATCTGAAGGAGGGTAAGAGGATAATGTGGAGTTCTGCATTTCCTAATCTCATGACAAGAATTTAGCTGAGATTCTGCTTATACCTATTAGAAAAGATGGTTGGTTGCAAGAAGCCTGGGGGCTTTCTGAGAAATATAGCTGCTTAATTTCAATGCCAGTGATGTAGTATCTGAGGAAATTGGAAGCTTACTTGGAAATTGAAAGGAAAAAATGTCAACTATGATTTTTTTTTTTCATTACAAAAACTTGTTCTTCCCTGTCCTTGATGTGAAAGAAAATTTTTGGTTACACAGACTCTTCTCAGTGATTATAAAATACTGGGCAAATGAAATAAAATAACCTCTCTAGCAGATATATTTTAACATAACTCAAAATCTCTTTTTCCCTCTGACATTTTGTTTTGCAGACATGGGTTTAAGTTCCCACCTCCAAGGTATACAAACGTGAGCAACTTACTCAACTTTTCTGAGGCTCAGTTTCCTCATCTGTAATATAGGAATAATAGTGGAATCCTCATGAGGTTGCTGTGAGGGTTAAATGAAACAATGCATATACTTAGCATAGTGCCTGGTTCTTAGTAAGCATTCGATAAATGTACCTATTTGCAGTGGTGATCTGTGGATTTGCTACCTAGGATCCATTCACCTTCCATCTGATAACCATGCCTCATTTGCTTCTGGTGAACCATCATTCTCTCCTCAGTCCATGTGGTTCTAATGAAACTAACTCCACCCTCAGCACCAGGAGTAGAACATGTGACTTAGGTTTAAATCAATCAGACCATTCCATCTTCCAGGCTATATTGATTGATTAAAAAATGGAGACATACATAGAGTTACCATATGACCCAACAATTACACTCCTAGGTGTATAGCCAAGGGAACTGAAAACAGGTGTTCAAATAAAAACTTGTACATGAATGTTCATAGAAGCATTATTCATAACAGTCAAAAAATGGGAATAAGAGAGTATTTGAGATCTTGTTCCCTGGCATATGTCATTAGTTTGACTCAAATAAACTCTTATACAAATATTTAAAAAATTGGAAACAACCCAAATGTCCATGATCTGATGAGTGGATAAACAAAATGTTGGAATATCCATACAATGGGAATATTATTCAGCCATAAAAAGGAAGTACTGATTCATGCTACAACTGAAAATATTATGCTAAGTGAAAGAAGACAAATACAAAAGACAATATGTTATATAATTCCATTTATATCAAATATCCAGGATAGGTAAATCTATAGAAACAGAAAGTATGTTAGTGGTTGCCAGGAATTACAGGTAGGGAGAATGAGGAGTAACTGCTAATGGGTATGGGGTTTCTCTTTGAGGTGATGAAAATGTTTTGGAATTAGATAGTGGTGATAATTGTAAAGCATTGTGACTAGTATATGAAAAATACTGAATTCCATAAATTAAAAAGATGAATTTTATAGTATGTGAATTAAAACTAAACTTTACAATATGGTCACATGACCCAAGCAGGCCAATGAGAGCCAGTAAGACTAAACCCAATTCTTTGAAGACATGAGGGGAGCAAAGTAGTTCCCTTCTTGTAGGACTCCAACTTGAGAGAATAGAGTCTATCTTTTTTTTAAAGTATTGATCTTAGAGAAAGGAATGGAGAGAGAGAGAAACGTCAATGTGAGAGAGACACATTGATAGGTTGCCTCCTGCATGTGCCCCAGTAGGGGACTGAATGCGAAACATGGATGGATATGTGCCCTGACTTGGAATCAAACCCACCACCTTTTGGTGTATGGGATGACGAGCCACACTAGCCTGGTTGAGGGAATATTTTTTCTTTTTCTTTATTGATATTAGAGAGAGAGGGAGAGAGAGAGATAGAAACATGAATGAGAGAGAACATTGATTGGCCATGTCCTGCATGCCCCCCACTGGGGATCAGGCCCACAACCTGGGCATGTGCCCTGACCGGTAATCGAACCAGCAACCTCTTGGTGCATGGGTCGATGCTCAACCACTGAGCCACACCGGCTGGGCCGGGAATATAGTCTTAAGCTGCTGACCTATCTTGCTATGTATAGAGTCAGATGGAATCATCCAATTCAGCTGAAAGCAGAGCCAGGAAGTGAAGTGCTATCAAGACCTGGTTACACATTGTAGCAAGAATGACTAATCATCCCAGTTGGCTTGGGATTTTCTTGGTTTTAGCACTGAAAATCCTGTGTCCCATTTTGGTCACTCTAATTAGAGCTCTAAATCTACCTCTGTCTGAAACTCAGAACTCTATCCATGGACTATCCAATTACATGAGTCAATAAATTCTTTTGTTTTAGCAAGTGTCATGGGTTGGGTTTCCCAGAGGCTGGCACTGAGACAGAGTGTATCGGGATGACACTACTAACTGAGCCAGGGCCAAATGTTTCCTTTTTGAGGAGGCCTTTCCTGAAGTCTTCAGTGAGGTTAAGTGCCATGGTACCTGGGGTATGTGTAGCAATTTGATTAATTACTAATTTTTGTTTGTTTGTTTTATGTCTGTCTTACTTGTAGTCCATTAGCTTCATGAAGGAAGGGACTGTTCTTGGTTAGATATTGCTAGGTAACAAACTACCCAAACCTTTGTGGCTTAAAACAGAGGTTGGCTAAGTTGGGCCCATGGGCAGATCCATCCCACAGCCTGTTTTTGTGTAACTAGAAAACTAAGAACTTTTTAAAATGTTTTTAACGGATGGTTAAAAACAAAAAACAAATGAGAATAATATGTGACATGGCCCACAAAACCTACACTATTTACCATCTGGTCCTTTATAGAATAAGTATGCCAACCCGTGGATTAAAATAACAACTATTTTGTTACAGCTTATAATTTTGTGCATCAGGCATTCAGGGTTTGGCTGAACGACCCTTCTGCTCTATGTGATATTGACTGGGACCTCTCAGTGGCATTCAGCTGGAGGCTGGTCTAGTCTGGATGGTCCATGAAGGCTTCACTCACACCTTGGCAAGATGTCTGAAAGGCTGAGTTCACCTGGGCCCCTCTTCCTTTCTACAGTCTCTCCCTCAGGATGGTTGGACTTATTTAAGAGTGGCTCAGGGCTCTAAAAGACCAAATGAAAATTCTCAAAGCCTAGTCTTGTAACTGGATAGCTCACTTTTTCTGTACTCTATTGGTCAAAACAATCACAGGACAGCCTAGATTCAAAGGGAGGGGAAATATATGCCACCACTTAATGATAGGAGTGTAAAGAATTTGAGGCTACCTTTAATCTGCTTGAAGGCTAAGTCATTCACTCATCATTCCATCCCTAGCTCTTAGTATAGCACCTGGCATAGGGACTCAAATTTGTTAACTAATGGATACACTCTAGTAGGTAGAATCTGACCTATTGGTAATGTGAACACATTAGATTTGAAGCTAAAGGTCTACTTGGACCCTGAGGAGCACTTTGTTCTATATGTTCCATTTTGGGGCCACCATGGGCCCGGCACTGTTGTGTATCTCTCAGAGTATTTGAACTTCAGTTTCCTTTTTGGTTAATGAGGGGCAATAAAACCTGCATCCCACAGGATTTCTGTGAGAATTAAATGGTACGGCGAGTGTGAGAAAGCGTTATAAACTGTAAAGTTCTATTTAATGTTAGGTTGTTATTATTGTCATTGGTACCCTGAGTGGGGTATGGACAAGGCCAAAGCCTCTAGATCCTTGCCCTGGAGAAGGACCCCTCAACTTTACTCCACTCTCCAACTCTTACCTCTGCCAGTTCTTGAAGAACAGATGTTAGAGGAGAATGAAGCAGTGTTCCTATGGCTATACAACCCAATTTCAGCCAGGGAAGATTTATTTCTGCACCGTGGTTCTAATGATGGTTCGATGAGTCTCATAATTCCATAATGATCTTGGTGCCAATGCCTCCCACCCTGGGCATCTCTGCAAGAGCTGTGGGGAAATGGGTAGCCACACTAGCTAAACAAATAAGAATGATTATTGCATGTGACCAGTCCCTTGTCGCCTGAGCCAGCCTATTGTGAGCTCCAACATGTGAAGTAATAAAGACGCTGCTGAGAAAAACTACATTGAATTTGTCATTCTCACCCAGCTCAGAGAATGCAGTTTTCCTTTCCCCAGAAGAGCCTCCCTGAAACCCTCTGTCCCAGAGACACTTCATATCTTTCATTTCCTGTGAATCTCATTTTTGACCGGAAGGAGGGTTTGTCTGCGTGAGTAACACCTCTTTTTCCAGCCTTTCCACAAAAGCTCCTATGCAGCCTAGGCATGATGTATAATGTGCGTGTAGGTCTAGGAGTGGGATAATTATGTACTTAGAATGTTAAGTAGGGATATAAAGCAGGATCTCCTGTTTATAAGTACATGCATTTGTGTGTGATTTACTTTGCCCAGCCTCTAGCACAATGCATGCATAGTCAACAGGCATGGAAAAGAATAGTGCTAGTAGCTAAGAACTATTCAGCACTTACTGTGCCAGGCACTGGGCTGAATGCTTTACATATATCATCTCATTTAATCTCTATTTTATAGATAAGGAAACACCCCTCTAAGGTTGGTTAGGGTTAAGCAACTTGCTTAGTAGTGAGAGGCAGTCAGGACTTGAACCTAGGTCTATCTAATTCCAAAGGCTGTTCTTAAACTGCTTCACAATCCCCAATCCAGGATCTCTGCTGACAGTGACACTGGATTCGATGCTCTAATGTTTTGAGACATGCCACATGGCAAGCCTTAGTCTCCACATTTGATTTCCCAAAGCTTTTTTTTTCCTTCAATTTTTATTATTCTATTTATTTATTTTTTATCTTTATTGTTGTATTATAGATATCCCCCATTTTCTCCCCATTACCCCCCTCCTCCTGGTTCCCATCCCACCCCAGGCCTTTACCACTCTATTGTCTGTGTCCATGAGCTATGCATATATGCATATAAGTTCTTTGGTTAATCTCTTCCTGTCTCCACTCTGATTTCCCAAAGCTTTGGTGCTTGGGAAACTTTATTAAGGACAGTGTCAGAGGAGAGAAGTGTTCTTCTTTTATTGGCTTGCTGACTGTACCCACCATGCCCAGGATTCCCTTGTCACAGACACCATCCCTTCTACAGCTCCCTGCTGGAAGAGGCAGCCCTGACCCTTGTGTAGGGGCAGGCACAGATCGGAGAGGGCCCACATACACTATCCTACAATAACCCTGCAATGGCCTGGTTCTTAGGGCTCTTTCAGTTGTGCGCGTGGGGGTGGAGATTGTAATGAACTATTCAAGTCAACCTGGCTCACCCCAAATTTGGTATGTAGAGTTAAACAATCTCAGCCAGTCAGACATGTTGGTGTGATGCAGGCAACAAGAGTGAGAGAACAAGTGGTCCAGGAGAAGGAGAGATGAGAGAGTAGTCTATCTTCAGACCCGGCACCTGGATTCCAGCTCCAGTCCCTGCCTGTTTGTCTTTATGTCAGGTCTGGGCAACCCTGAACTGCTCTGTATGTTGAAGGGGTGAGGCATTTGGAAGCTTGAGAGAAAAAGCCAGGAAAAGGAGATGTGCACTAGCTGGCTAGGTGCTGTGCAAGGGACAGAAATGATAAAAAATGATCCATGGTGGTGATATAGGTGAGATAGGGATTTGGGAGGAAACAACTACTTAAATAGACTTTCAAGTTGCTGTGTAGGATTTATTTATTTAATCCTCACCTGAGGATTTTAAAAAAATTATTTATTTTTAAAAATATTTTTTAATGATATTTTAGAGAGGGAGGAAGGGAGAGAGAGATAGAAACATCGACGTAAGAGCGATACATCTATCTGCCGCCTCTTGCACAGCCCCTCCTTGGGATTGAGCCTGAAACCTGGGCATGTGCCCTGACCGGAAATTGAACCAGGACCTCTCAGTCCATGGGACGACGCTCAGTCCACTAAGCCACAGTGCTGGGATATTTATTATTATTATTATTATTGTTATTTTTTTGTTAATCATCACCCAAGGATATTTTTCCATTGATTTTTTTAAATTTCTTTTTTCTTTATTGATTTTAGAGCGAGAGGAAGGGGGAGAGAGAGAGAGAGAGAGAGACATCGATGAGAGAGAACATCGATTGACCACCTCCTGCATGCCCCCGACTGGGGATCTGGCCCACAACCTGGACATGTGCCCTGACCAGGAATCGAACCAGCAACCTCTTGATGCATGGGTCGACACTCAACCACTGGGCCACACCAGCCGGCTCCACTGATTTTTTTTTTTTTTTTAGATAGAGTGAAAGGGAAGGAGGTGGAGAGAAAAAGGTTGATGTGTGAGAGACACATTAATTGGTTGCCTTCTGCATGGCCCCAGTTGGGGGCCGGGGATTGAACTTGCAACTCAGGTACATGCCTTTGATCAGGAATTGAACCTGTGACCATTTGGTCTGAGGACCAACGCTCTAACCACTGAGCAAAACTGGCCAGGGTGCTATCGAGCACTTTTTTTTTTTTTTTTAAATCCTCACCCGAGGATATTTTTGCCTTTTTCTTCAGATACAGTGGGAGGGAGAGAGAGAGAGAGAGAGAGAGAGAAACATTGATGTGAGAGAGACACATTGACTAGTTGCCTTCTGCACCACCTGGGCCAGGTCCAGGGATGAACCACAACCAAGGTACGTGTCCCCGACTGGAACCCGCCACTCATCAGTCCGCAGGCTGACATTCTAACTGCTGAGCCAAACCAGCCAGGGTGCTATCGAGCACTTTAAATGTGGGTAGTATGACTGAAAAACTGAGTTTTAAATTTTATTTGATTTAAATCAAAATACTACATGTGGCTATTGGTTCCTGTATTGGACAGTATCTCTCTGAAGAGTTCAGAGAGAAGAGTTTTTGTTTTATCTGTAAACGGGGATACAATCACCTACCTCACAGGGCTGTCTGGAGCAAACAAGATGATGAATGTGAAAGAGTTTTACTCACATAAGGGAGACAGCAATGTGAACTGAATGGGCTTATTCTTATAGCTCTTTGCTAATATTTCTGTTTTATAGCCCTTGCTGAGCTGTTTCGATTTGATTTGTTTACATTTCTGTGTCTCTTATCAGACTCTGAGCTCTTTGAGGGTAAGAACCTGGTGGGACTGTTTCACACATGAATTCCCACAGCCACTGGCTGGCATGTGTCTTGGTACTCATGTTTAAATGAACAAAATGTCTGGAGTCCAGAAGGGATTTCTGGCAGCAGGATTTAAAGTTGGTGGGAAACAGAGGAGTAGGAGCAGAGAAGAAGGCAGGACAATATGGTGGTGAGACAGAGAGCTATGGACCCTGCTTTCCACATTCCTGATGCCGGGAATGCTTCCACACAACTGGATATCAGGCTTATAGGAGATTAATTGAGAAAGGCTGATCAGAGGATAATGATCTACTCAACACATTTTGCTTGTTAAGGAAGGCCAGATTGATCATATAGAAAGCTCTACCTAGCAGGTGCTGTGGTTTCCTTTGATTGATGGTGGCCAGTTTGAAGGTGACTCCTTAGGCTCTCTACCCTTCCAAGCTTTTGATCTTCTGGGGAGGGTAAGAGGGAACTTGGAAGATTTCCAACAGAGCTGTAAGGGAGAACCTGCTGTTTTCCTATACTTAAAGGAAAATTTAAACTTATTTCTGCTCAATTCCAAGAGTAATACCAGGAAACAAAGAGAAGAGACTGCTGTGACCCTACCCACCCACCCACTATTAGCTCTAGACTTCAAACTTCCCACCTTTATAGTGGTCCTTCTGGTTTGGGGGCCATGAAAGTAGAGGCTGTCTGCTTAGGTTTGGCCCTATACACTGGTTTCAGCAGCTCAGGAGACTTGAGCACAGAGCTAGTTTCCCTGGGAAGATTCTCAGTCAGAGCTTTTCAAGGTTTGGGGGCTGGGGGACACAGACTTTCCCTTCCCCACACTCTTGAGCTGGTTAGATCTGTCCCAAGAAGGAAGCCAGGCTCCTGAGTGCTGGCAGCTCTGTGTCTAGCTGAACTCTTCTCTTGGTCCATACATTAATTTATTCATTCTAAGATTTGAGCTTATTTTATTTTTAAGCATCTTACTCTTGTAGCATTTTATAACTTTTGTCAGGCTTGATTGTAATTTACATGTTCATTTTGTAATTTATCACTGATGCAATAGATATTTGCTGAATTTTATTTCTGTCCTTTTGGTTCTAGGCAATGACACAAGCTAGAATTATTCCTGGGTCCCAGCTATGCTTGTTGGTCTCCTGAATGTTCCACAGGAAAAGTGTGCTGTTCTCTGTCCTTTCCTACCCAGTCTCAGGGAAGTGTCCTATCTAGACCTTTCTAATAAACTGGCACTACCCATTCGACTCTTGCCCAGGGGCTTGTTGTTCTCACTCCCCGAGCTACTAATCAAGGTTTGTTCAGTGGCTGCAAAGTCAATTTCCCACCTGGTTGAAGTGAACATAAGAAAAAGTAAATTAACTGCTAGAATCTCACATAATACATAGAAAAGGGAAATGAACTCCAGAGACAGGTTGGTTTTGCTTGCTCTTTGGGAATACCTGCTGTTTGGGGGAGGTCACTGCTTGTTTGGATGATACTTTTCTCCACTCCTGAGTGACCAGGTATCACTATCTGCACTCTGAGGGCCTGAGGGAGCACCCTATTTTATTAAAGTGAGGCAAGGGGAAGGCCTCAGAGTAGTATGAATAGAGAATAGGACTTCTGGAGGCACCAAATCTGGCTTGAATTTCTAGTTGTACCACTTTCTGACTGTCAGACCTTATATAACTCCTTTAACTTCTTTGTGTCTCAGCTTTCCCATCCATAAAAAGGGGATGACAATTCTGATCTTAGAGAGTTATAGAGGTAAATACAATGTATATGCAAGTAGCTGGCACCTATAAAAAAACAGCTATTCAGTGGTAGAGCAGATTAGAGGCCAGGTGACTTTTATCTTTAAAATATTTGGTCGTTGTCAAAAATTCACACAATACCCAAATATATAAAGTAGGTGACTTCCAGGTGGCCTGTTCTGCATGAATTTTCAAAGGACTATTTATTGTTTGACACTCTTGGCTTTATCCCAAACTAAGAACAAAAGCTTGATTTATTTTGACTCCCCATATCCTCCAGTTTCTTTTTGAGGACCTTTCCCCTACAAAGAATTTGGGTTGTTAGGCAATCACAGGAGAAACTTTGAAGTTCCATTTTACTTTAGCCTAAAAGCAAAACCAGGCCCGCGGGCACCTTTTCTAGCCATCTCTCAGTCCGGCGTAGGGATACAGGGAGAAACATGGCCTAGGAGGTTTGCAAAGGGAGACGCTAGGGGGCGGAACTTAACAGAAAACCGGAAGAGGCGGGGCTAACAATTCCAGTGTCGCAAGCTTCAGTGAGGAGACTGTCTGCTGCTCTGGAAGGCGGCAATTGGGTGAGGCGATGAGCGACGTAATAGCCCCGCGCTCACGGAGTCAGACAGTCGCTGCCGAGTCTGCGCATCGAGAGCTGGTTGCCGCTGCGGCCGCCTGGAATTGTGGGGGTTGTGTCTACCCCTCGGCTGCCAAGCGGGAAGCCGAAGGTAGGGGCGGTGAGGGCCGGTGAGGGCCGTCCGGCCCTGGAGCTGGGCGGGGGGCTCAGGGCACTGCCCGGCCTTCTCCTGCCAGCGGCCCCGGCGCCTTCCCAGCACTGTTCTGGTGTCCCCACACATCCTCTCATAATGTCTCTAAAGCGGGACGTCCAGGTGGGACCTGCGCACCTCAGACCTGGCCTCTGAGTCCAACGGCCTCTTTCCCTACCTTTCCCACTCAGAACGTCTCTAGTAACCCTTACATGTCAGGAGATGAGGCAATGGGGGTCTGAGACTGGCATTTGGCTCTGCGTCTGTTTTAGTTTCCCTCCCTGTTCCCTTCTCCTGGCCTCAATTTGTGCATCTGTTTGACCGCTCCAGTGGACACTGATTCTTGGTTGAGACCTCTGTTGTCTCTTCACCATATGGAATTACGTCCAACCCCTGTGGGATTTACACTCCTATTTTGTGATTTTCTTTGATTTGGTAGAGGAAGACTTGACTTTCAACTAAGGGTTACAGACTTTGATGTGTCTGAAATCACCTTGGAGGTTGTGCATTTCTTTGGTCTCAGCTCAGGTCTTTCGGATAAAGTGGAGCCTGGGCACCTGCAGTCCTCCCCAGGTGGTTCTGATTCAAGTGGTCTGGAAATCCTCGCTTTGAGATTCTCTGTTTCAGAGGACAGGAGAGAATCAGTTGATATATGAGCCCCTGTTATGTAGTTTCAGGTGGGAAAGACCAGGAGTCAGGAAATGCCCAACACCTGAGAGGCCAGTGGGGCCTTCCTTTGCACTATAGGAGCTGGAAGGTGGTTTGATGCCTTAAAAAAATATATTGAGGACGCATATGTAAGATCAGTTTTCTAATATTTTTCAGTGCCTAGTTTCAATCAAGCCCAGCTGGCTTTCTGACCACAATTAAACAAAACTGCAAACTGCTTTGGGATTTGGGGGATTATATTAACCCAGACTAGGTAGGCAGGAGGAGGAAGAATGAATCCTCCATGTTTGCTAATGTTGATAAACATTAACAGTGTTTGTTTTGACAGTACAAAAGATGTTTTGTATCTGTGTGTCTTTTTAGCTCTCACCCCATCCAAGCTTCTTTCTTTTTTGATAAAAATATAGCCAGATTTGGAGATTGGATAGGATTTAGCTGGGAGCCAGGCATGAGGGTGTCAGGGTTGATGTTTGTATAACATGGATCAGGACTTGGTCTGTGATTTCAGTTGAGAACATGGCCCTTAGGTTTCTTAAAGTGTTGCCACGTCAGATTTATTTTAACCTTTCTTCTGGGTGTTTAGCGTGTTGTTCTGATGAGACTGGCTACAGAAAAGACTGGCCCCATTTTACAGATGGTGGGAATAGGGATTATGTTAGTAGAGATGAGGTAGCCCAGGATGAAAAGTTGCCTTGCACTCTGAGTCCTGCTTTCCCCCCACTTTCTGCTGTCTTTGAAGGCCAGCTATTACTTGCTTCTCTGTAGGGGCCAACTTTGAGTCCTGGTGTGTTTCGTTGGCTCCATAAAAATTAATTAAGTGAAACTGAAAAGTAACCAAATGGGTTTTTAAATAAACATGCCGGAACTTAGTCCTTCAATGTGTTGTTCTGCTGTAGAGTATTATGTGCAGGTGTGGGTGGTGGGGGTTGAGGGTGGCATCATTTATGTGATACGGCCATTATCCAAAGCAGTTTTGAAAATACACTTCTGAAATTGTCTCCAGAGACATTAATACATGACTCCATACTGTATTTTTTAAAAAATTTATTTATTTTTTACCTCAAATGGCATGGTTAAGAAGCTTTGTCACCTGACTTGTCTACAGATGATTTTAACAGTTCTTTTTAAGTGGACATAATACTTTTTTGGAGTGTGATCACCATGAGTTTTGATTCTCAGTCTACATTTATTAGCCATATGACCTTGGACAAGTTATTTCACCTCTTAGGCTTGGTTTTCGACTGCATAAAAAAATGGGAATAATACTTGGAACAGTGGTGGCGCACCCTCCTTGGAGCACACCCTCTCAAATCTCCTTTTCGAGTGAATTTTCTTTCACCTAAACTCTAAGGGTCCCCCAGAGACTTGCAACCAGGGGAGAAATAGGCAGTGGCAGTTCGTCCTAGGGTAACTCCCTGAACCTATCTCCAAGGTCCCCTTTTCTCTGACTCTCCAGTGGGCTGACAGCAGCCTCCTCTTAGCTCCCTTCTTTTCCATAATGCTTCTAGAGGGCCAAAGCAGCCCCCCTAGGCTTTCTCCTATTGCTTCTTCTATCCTAAGCCCTTCCTTGTTTCACTGTCCCCAGCTTTAATAAACGTACTCTCAAAATAAAAAACAAATAAATACTTTGAAGAGTGGTTAAATGAGGTAATCCATGTGAAAGCTCTTGGGACATGGGAATGCAATAACTTTTCACCGTCAAAGAATGAAAATTTGCTATTAATGAGAATATTAAAAAATGATAATCTATAAAGGCAGGTTGTATCTTTTTCCAAATAGATGGTGACTTCCAATTCTCTTTTCATTATGTTTGTGGATTCATGCTCTTCTCATCTTGCCTCTTGTTTTTTTTCCCATTATTTTCTATCCTTTCATAAGTGAAGCTTTGCTGCAGAGGCTGTTTGCCAGTGTCTTGGAGTAAGACTCTTTTCAGGAGAGCTAATCTGAACACTTTTACAATGCCATCCCCTTGGTCCTGTATCCCTGGGGATTTTTCTCTGGGGCCTCAGATGGTGCTTAGATCACACTCTGTAGCACAGACTTCTCTAACTCCTGGATTTGCTGTTAATTTGGAGACCTATCCTTGTGGAGCTAATCTTTTTCTTTCTGAGCAAGGATGAGTACTTTATCCTTCTCTAAGTCGGTTTTAAGCTTCAAGACTTAGTCTTCCACAGCATAGAGATTCTTATTTTAATTATATGTGGTCTAATGGAATATCCTGCCCTTTTCTTCATTTACTTTCACCAAGGCTTTCACTGCTAAGTAGGGGAGAAGAATAGCCTGTTGCTGTTTAGGTTGGGCTTTGGGTAACCTCTGCTTCCTAGCATCAACAACAATTGAGTTTGTCTTTGGGACAAAAACCTCCAAAAGATTCAAGTTGCTCAGGACACATATGCAGAATCTCCCAGAATTTTCTTGGCTTGTTAAGGGTTTACACCTAGTGTCCTCACTTGTGCAATTTTCTGCCTTGGAGACAGTGAGGATTCAGTAGCAATAGAACTATGTTCAGCCCAGACTTGTAGTTCTTTCAGGTTCCCTGGCAGCTCATTGACAAGGGCATGGTTGTGATGGCTGGTCATGTCTGCCCTCATTCTCATTCTCTCTCTCTCTCTCTCTCTCTCTCTCTCTCTCTCTCTCTCTCTCTCCTGCTTTTTGTTTTTATTAGCATCTATTTTATGCTGAATTTACTCCCGGGCCATAAGTTTTTTGTTCCTTCAGTTTCACCTGGGATATCTTTTTCTTCTATGCAAACTCCTCTTCTGGTTTAGGAACAATATGCTCTTTATCAGCACTCTCAATGTGGGAAGGAGAGCTCATATGTGGGTAATCCATTCATAAGCTCTGTAAGTACTGCACCCCACTTTGAAGATTTGTTCACCTGGATGTGCTCAGTGACCAGAAAATCTGCATCTAAACCCTTAAGTTCAGCATTACTCTCTGCATTTTAAAGCATGTTCAGTAAAAATTTAGCACTCTTTTTTTGGCCACTGACCATGTGTTTAGCCCCACCGTTTGGCGTGGGCATACCTACCAACTCCACCATTGTAATGGAATGGCACACATTGTTTCTGTAAAGTGACATCTTTCAGATACTTCGTGTCTTTTTGGATATGTATATCCTTGATGGCCTTGCTCTCATTCTCTTAATAGTGCCCTTGGCTTTGGTGTTTGAGGTATTGAGAAGTGTCTTAGTAAGTTATGGGCTGCTATAACAGAATACCACAGATTGGGTAGTTTAAATAACAAATATTTATTTTTCACAGTTCTGGAGGCTGGCATGGTCAGGTTCTTGATGAGGGCCCTCCTCTTGGTTCACAGGTGGCTGCCTTCTTGCTGTATCCTCACATTGCTCAGAGAGTAGAGTGAGCCCCAGTCTGGTCATCTCTCTGTAAAGGCACTAATCCCATCATGGAGGCTCCACCCACATGACCTAATCTAACCTTAATCGCCTCCAAAGGCCCACCTCTAAGTACTATCACATTGGGGATTAGGGCTGCAACCTGTATTTGTGGGGTGGACACATTCAGTCCATAAAAAGAAGGAAGTAGCATAGTCAATGCATGAATAACATTCCATGCTAGTGCCTTGGTGGAGGTTAAGGGCAGAGAGCTCTGAGCCTAAGGCTGGACAAATGGCATATTGGCTCAGAAATGCTGCTGAAGTATGGTAAATCCTTCATGACAACCATCATGTTTCTTGGGGTCGCCTCATTTGTGAAATGAGAAGACCTGTATTGATCTCTCATGAGGAGGGTGAACAACCATTCTAGTTTGCCCAGGACTGAGGGATTTCCCAGATGTGGGACTTTAGTGCCCAAGCCAGGAAAGTCTGGGGCAAACCAGTACAAGTTGGTCATCCTACCGATGACTTATGCAAATTAATGACTGTCCTTATGGAAACTGGGTCAGCCCTTTGTACATCAAGTGTTTCTTTCTTTCTTTTTTTTAAATCCTCACCCGAGGATATTTTTTCTATTTATCATCAGATAGAGTAGGAGGGAGGGAGAGAGAGAGGGAGAGGGAGAGAGAGAGGGAGAGGGAGAGAGAAACATTGATGTGAGAGAGAAACATCGACTGGTTGCTTCAACGGGGACAAACCGCAACTGAAGTACATGCCCCTGACGCAGTTGAACCTGTGACTCATTGGTCTGCGGGCTGACGCTCCAACCACTAAGTCAAACCAGCCAGGGCCATCAAGTGTTTCTTAACCTTTTGTTTATTATCACTTTTTGAGACTTTTCCTAATTGTTCCTCCCACTGAATTTTTTTTTTTTTTTTTATCCTCACCTGAGGACATGTTTTCATTTTTTGTTCAGATAGAGTGGGAGGGAGAGAGAGGAAGAGAGAGAGAGAGAGAAACATCGATATGAAAGGGACACATCGAGTGGCTGCCATCTGCACGACCAACCAGGGCCAGGGACAAACTGCAACCGAAGTACATGCCCTTAGTGGGAACCGAACCCGGGTCTCTCTGGACCGCAGGCCGACACTCTAACCGCTGAGCCAAACCGGCCAGGGCCCCCCACTGAATTTTAATAGCCCAAATACACTATGTATCTGTTTATGTACTGTGGCCCTTTGGAGGGCCACAAACTGTTTTAATAGCTAAGATTTTTCTTCCCCAACAATCAGTTTTCACCCCCTTGCGGGCAATATTGCTCTAATTGAGAATGCATGTCTTATATTCTCTCTCTAATACAGTCATCAAGGCTTGTTTTCTATCTGGTAGATCCAGCTATTACTATAAACTTTTTCAATGCCTCAAACACCAAACTAGTAAAAAGAGGAGAAAATTATCTTATCTAATTTTCACATCAACCTTGTAAGATAGTAGTATCCTCATTTTACAGATGAAGAAACTGAGGCTCAGTGAGGTTAAGTGATTTAAGTTTGCTGCAGCCAGGCTTTAAATCCAGTTCGGACACCAAGGCTCTTTCTATTGCACTGTGCTACCGCCCTCCTCCCCTCAGGAGTCTGCAGTCATCAACAGGGTATTTTACCATTTAACTTATTTCTTCAAGGACCTACTAGGTGCCAGACCCAGTGGAAGATGTTGGGGACACTAAAGTGAATGAATAAGTTCTGGCTGTTGAAGAGCTCATTGTTTTTCCAGGGTGGGAATGCCTTAGGGCAAGTACCCTTGTACCCTTTCCTATTTGGGCTATAGCTAAGCCATGGAAAGATTTGAGCTAGTTGGCCTTTAGGAGGGTCAAAGCTGTGATTGCGTCATTACTACAGGGTGGGGCAAAAGCAGGTTTACAGTTGTTCATATGGAAAATAATACAATAATTAATAATAATACAAGTTTATTTTTTTAATCCTCACCGAGGACATTTTTCTGTTTATTTTCAGATAGAGTGGGAGGGAGGGAGAGAGAGAGAGAGAGAGAGAGAGAGAGAGAAGCATCCAGGGCCAGGGACAAACCGCAACCGAAGTATGTGCTCTTGACCGGACTCGAACCTGCAGCTCTTGGGTCTGTGGGTCGGCGCTCTTAACTGCTGAGCCAAACGGGCCAGGGCTAATAATACAAGTTTAAATTCTGTTTTTTGTGTACTCACAACTGTAAACCTACTTTTGCCCCACCCTGTATATCTATTTGCCAACCAGCAGAGCTGTTTTTTATTGCTGAGCGTGTTGGGTATAGTATATAAGCAAAAGAGTAAACTCCTTGGCCATTACGTATTCATGAGCATGAGGGTTGTTAAGAATGACATTTCTGTTTTGCTTATTGATATTCTTTTTTTTATTTTGTTTGTTTGTTTGTTTTTCTGCATTTATTATCAGAACAGGAGGGAGAGAAGGAGGAAGAGAGAGAGAGAGAGAAACATCGAGTGGTTGCCACCCACACGACCCCACCGGGGCCTGGGGACAAACTGCAACCGAGGTACATGCCCTTAGCGGGAACCGAACCTGTGATTCTCTGGTCCAGGGGCGGACTCTCTAACCGCTGAGCCAAACCGGCCAGGGCACTTACTGATATTCTTTTTTTTTAACTTACCTTTATTGTTGAATGTATTACAGATGTTCCTCATTTTTCTCCCATTGCCCCCCTCCTCCCCCATTCCTGTCCCCCTCCTACCTTTCCCCACACTGTTGTCTGTGTCCATTGGTTATGTATATATACATATAAGTTCTTTGGTTTATTTCTTCTCACCCCCCAACCCCCCTTCCCTTTGAGGTTTGTCAGTCTAACAAGCAATTTGTAATTCTTAATCCCATCACCTTTTTCACCCATCCCCCCAGCCCCCACCCATCTGGTAACCAACAAAAGTTCTCTGTGTCTATGAGAATGTTTCTGTTCTGCTTGTTCATTTTGTTTGTAGATTCAATTGTTGATAGATATGTATTTATTGCCATTTTGTTTGTTCGTATTTTTTTATCTTTTTCTTCAAGAAGACCCTTCAACATTTCATATAATAATGGTTTGGTGGTGATGAACTCCTTTAGCTTTTCCTTGTCTGGGAAACTCTTTCTATGGCCATCGATTCTAAATGACAGCTTTGCAGGATAGAGTAATCTTGGTTGTAGGTTCTTGCTTTTCATCACTCTGAATATTTCTTGCCACTCCCTTCTGGCCTGCAAAGTTTCTTTTGAGAAATCAGCTGACAGTCTTATGAGAGCTCCCTTGTAGGTAACTAACTGCTTTTCTCTTGCTGCTTTTAAGATTCTCTCTTTGTCTTGAACCTTTTGCATTTTGATGATGATGTGTGTTGGTGTGGGCCTCTTGGAGTTCATCTTGTTTGGAACTCTCTGTGCTTCCTGGACTTGTATGTCTGTTTCCTTCACCAAGTTAGGGAAGTTTTCTGCCATTATTGTTTCAAATAGGTTTTCAATTTCTTGTTCTCTTTCTTCTCCTTCTGGCACCCCCAGGATGCGAATGTTGGCACGCTTAAAGTTGTCCCAGAGGCTCCTTACACTCTCCTCATTTTTTTGGATTGTTTTTTCTTTTTGCTGTTCTGATTGGGTGTTTTTTGCTTCCTTATATTCCAAATCGATGGTTTGCTTCTTGGCTTTACCTACTCTACTATTGAATCTGTGTAAACTAGTCTTTATTTCAGTTAATGCCTCCTTCATTTCTAACTGTGCATCCTTCATTTCTGACTGGTCCTTTTTTATGCTCTTGAGGCCCTCACTAAGTCCACTGAGGTTCTCACCAAGTCCATTGAGCATCCTTATAAGCAGTATTTTGAACTCTGCATCTGTTAGGTTGCTTAACTCCATTTCACTTAGTTCTTTTCCTGGAGTTTTGTTCTGTTCTTTCATTTGGGACCTGTTTCTTTGTCTCCTCATTTTGGCTGCCTCCCTGTGTTTGTTTCTATGTATTACTTAGCGAGAGGTATGGGGCTAGCTGAGACCAGATGCTGCTTGTTTGAAAGAATTTAGGAAAAGCTGAAGCAGGATCCAAGACAGGCCAATCCTATGGTAAATTAGCAACTGGCAACAGCTTGGGTGGGCCTGAAAGTTGGGTGGGGCAGGGCCTCAGGGAATCACCAGGGCGGGGCAAACAGTGTGAGCCAGGTAGCTGGAGTCCCAGATATTGCGGTGTCTGCCGGCCCAGGGAAGGGCTCACCAAAGGAATAAGAGCTTCTGATAGTATGTCTGTCCAGGAGAAAGCTGCCTCTCCAGCCCTTGCTCCAATGCCAAACAGCTCAGTTCTTCCCCATATGATTCTGGTGCCTTTCAAGCTGCCTCTCGCTTGCTGGAGCCTGGAGGGAGCGAGTCCGAGTAAGTCCGTGCGCAGGCCCTTTAAGAGGAGCTGCCGGGGGCTCCAGCCGCCTCAGCCTCAATTCCCGCTGGTTTTTCCAGCCAGAAGTGATGGGGATTCTCATCCTGGCACTGGAACCCTGAGCTGGGCGCCTGGTGTGGGACGGGGACCCGTCAGTCCTCAGGGAGGACCTTCCCAGCTGAGGTGCCCTCCTAATTTTTATCCGCCACATGCTGGTGTGGGACCAGCCCGTCGCGCCTCCGCCCCTCCTACCAGTCTCGATGAGGCTTCTTCTTTAATTTCGTAGTTGTAGGACTTCCATTCAGCTTGATTTCAGGTGGTTTTGAATGATGGTTGTTCTGTAGTTTAGTTGTAACTTTGATATGGTTGTGGGAGGACGCGATACCACGTTTACCTACGCCGCCATCTTGACCGGAAGTCCCCCTTATTGATATTCTTAATAATTCAGAGCAGTTGTACTTTTGTGAAGTTATTCATGTTGTCTCAGAACCAAATGATATTAAGAGAGTTGGAGAAGAAATGGGATGTGGGTGGAGATGGAGATGGGAAAGATGAGTTTTACCTGGACTTTTCCAAAGAGTCCGGAATTAAGTTTATCCTTTATTGTTTTTATTTTCTTTCAAATCTTGGACTTTTGAGGTGGTCCATTTACCATTTGCTTCTCTGTTGCCTCCTAGGCCTTATTTTTTCAAAGCTGAATCTCCTGAGTTTGTCTAGGTGTTCCTGGACGGAGGTTAGAGCCCTTGGGTAGTATCTGATGTTTAGCTCATGTCACATGTCATATCCACAGAGAAATGGGAAGGGTATGTTTTTTAGGTCTGCTTGCTGGCTATGCTTTCACAGAGGGAGTTCTTGATTATGCCTTTTAATTACCACTTATCATCATAGTGTAGAGGGACATCACAGCAGTCACTGAACTGATCCATGTCTAGTCATTTCTCTCTGCAAGTATCCTCCCTCTTCTGTCTTGTGAGGGGAGGGGTTCTAGAAACTGGAATAATCTGAGATGTATCTCAGAGGTCTGGTGAGGAAGACTAATGCCATTTTAAATGGACATTTCTTTACTTTTGGCAATAGTTTCATGCATATGCCTTACAGTTCTGTGAGGCTCCCAACGTAGGCAGCAGTCATCTGACCAAACTCCAAAAGACTAGCAGGCTTCAGTTCACTGGAAGTTATATAAGGTAGGCTAGTCAATATATACAAGATTGATTGGTCATGCTTTGAATCCAGTGGGTAGTAGACATTGGAAGCTTAAGAAGCCAGATCCTAAGCAAGGTATTTAATGTTGATTTTTGTGACCCTCCCCATCTGATACTCATGGGGATTTGGGTCTGCTTGCATTCATGAAGCAAAGTCTCCATCCGTGAGCCCAGCTACTAAGGTATAAAATTGTGTATCTGGACTGGAAGAGATAATTCTCAAGGGTCTTTATATCCGTTTCATTCATGGTTCTTTGGGTAAGTGAAGAGTCAGCAGATGGTGTTTTAGGCCTATCAGTGCCCAGTGTTGTAGTTTTGCATTCAGTGGGTTTTTTACTGATGACAAAACTGAGCCCTGGGAGAAGTGAAATGGGTGGTATACCTGTTTTAGGGCCACCAAGTATATTAATGGCAGAGCTGAGACTCAAGCCAAAGTGCTCACAGATGGTGGCCATAGAAGTTGTTAGAATTATTTGAAACCTTGTTAAGATGCAAGAGGCTACTGCAATTAAAAATCTCCAGAGAGGGAGAAGGCTTCTCCACGGACTATCTTGTCCATTATCTTACAACCCTAACTGTTGAGGATTTTGGCTGTAATGCTGATTTTTCTCCTATACATGTTGAACTGTTTCCTCTTGTTCTCACCCCTGAGGAAATAGATTTGAAGTTTCCCCATTTTAGAAACAAAAAAATAGCTCTCATGCCAGACTGCTGTGTGTTCTGTAAAGAGCGGTGCCAATGCAACAGTGGACCTTTTGTGGCAACCCAGGCAAACCTTTAATACGTCTCAAAAAAAAAAAGAAACTGAAGGAATGAATGGTAGGTCAGAGTGGTTTAAAAACATTTTGGAGTCAGCTCACTTGGTTTCATATTCTGCTATATACTTATTAGCTGTCAGATAGGGAAGGTACTTATTTTCTCTAATCCTTAATTTCATGATCTGTAGAATGGGAATAATAATAGTTACTTTTGTAGCCATGTTGAGAATTAATTAAGAGACTACATATGTAAAGTGCTTCCTCTGGCACAGTTTAAGTGCCCTGTATTATCATCAATAATGACATAACAGCAGCAGTTGTCAGTTCCTGATCCAAGACTTGGTTAGAGGATAAGTTATGCTGACCAAGTAAATTTTATTTTAACCATCACATCATTGTCTCTCTTCTTTGTTGGTTGGCTTTATTATTCATATCAATAGTCACGGCTAGCTCATACTGAATAACCAAAAGTTGTGAATAGTAAGGAACGTTACAGCTGCTATGCCATCATTTTCCTTACTCCACTCACTTCTCACCTTTCTGAGGTTCTCTTTAACTGCAGATTTAGCCAGTAGGCCCCTGTTTCCTGGGCATTGTCTGACATGGGGATTTAAATGGAGCAGGGAAGGCTGGTCCATAACCTGCCTGGGGCCCTCTGACAATATGTTCTGGTCTCTTGCCTCTCTCTTCAGCAGACATGAAACAATGAGCTCATTAAGGGAATTTTGACATCTTTCATGGCTTTCTTCTGATTTGTATGCCCATTTCTGGTCCCTGTGCAAGGTCTGGGAGGCACAGTAAATAAACCTACCTGGATTTTATCAAGTTGATTCTCTTTCCTTTGGAGATTTACAAATAGTTCAGTGTAGCAGTGGGGATGGGAGTGGGAAGAAGCCCCTGAATCTACAACCTCTACATTATATTGCTCTCAAGCTGAGGTTTTTTTTTTAATCCTCACCTGAGGACATTTTTCCATTTTTTGTTCAGATAGAATGGGAGGGAGAGAGAGGAAGAAAGAGAGAGAGAGAGAAACATTGACGTGAAAGGGACACATTGAGTGGCTGCCTCCTGCACTACCCAACCAAGGCCAGGGACAAACTGCAACCAAGGTACGTGCCCTTAGCGGGAACCGAACCTGGGTCTCTCTGGACCATAGGCTGACGCTCTAACCACTGAGCCAAACTGGCCAGAGCTCTCAAGCTGAGTTTTTTTAAAAAATATTTATTATATGTTTTTATTGAATTTTTAGAGAGAGAAGAAGGGGGAGAGAGATAGAAACATTGATGTGAGAGAGAAACATTGATCAGCTGCCTCCTGCACACCCCTTTCTGGGGATGGAACCCACAACCTGAGCATGTGCCCTGACCGGGCATCGAACTGGGACCTCTCAGTCCATGGGATGATGCTCAATCCACAGAGCTGGGCTCAAGCTGAGTTTAAAAACAAAAACAAAACTCAAGCACCATACTATAGCCTGAATGAAATAAATGAAAACCTCACTACTTTTGGGGAAGACCAGTCTGAATTGGTAAAAAAAAAAAAAAGGAATTAAAAGTGTTTTCAAAGAAATGCCATGGTCTTAAAATTTTGCAGGCGTATGCAATATCTAGCTCATCTAGTCTTACTGCTTCTCCTGTTTCCTGTAACTAACTGCTCTAGAGTTATTATGGGAGCCCCCTCCTGCTTCAGCTTCCTCCAGGACATTGTGTGCCATTGCCACTTGGGGTCTTCCTAAATACTGTGCTGAAAGAGAACACTCATGCTTAGAAGCCTTCAGTGGCACCCACTGGCTGCTGAGTAAATTCCAACATTTCAGTTGTCCTGGTGTTCCATGCCTATCATGGTATATCCCTGTCCTACCACTTTAATTATATCCTCTACCATTCCCATGTGTACACTTTGCTTCTGGTAAACTGGTCCATGTAGTTCTCTAAGCATGCCTCATGTTTGTATCTCTGCCAGTTCTTTTGCCCAAGAGTCTCCTCTCCTTAGTTTCCTACTTTATGCTGCACAGCTGCCTTTACAGCAAGCCTTGCCTGGGACCTCCTTATTTGTATCCTCATAGCAACTCTTTGATTATAGAGTTTAGCATACTTCATCCTGGTTAGTTATTTTGTCTCACTATATAAGCTTCTCAAGGACATGGGCTGTACTTTATTTTGTGTCTGCAGCATAATGCTGGGTGTAATATGGACACCATAAATGCTTGTTGAATGAATGAATGTGAAAGCCTGAGAAATAATAACTATCCTGTTCAAGTCCCAGTTCTACCCTGAAACATTCCTTGATTCCCCAGCCACAGTGAGTCTAGCATGTTCATCTCCCAGACCCCTTTGTGTCTCAAGCAGTTCAATTCTCTTTTTTTATATCCTCACCCGAGGACATTTTTGCATCCATCTTCAGATAGAGTGGGAGGGAGAGAGGGAGGAAGAGAGAGAGAGAAAAACATCAATGTGAGAGAGACACATCGACTGGTTGCCACCCACACGATCCCAACCGGGGCCAGGGACAAACTGCAACCTAGGTACGTGCCCCTAGCGAGAACCGAACCTGGATCTCTCTGGTCCGCGGGCCAACGCTCTAACCACTGAGCCAAACCGGTCAGGGCCAAGCAGTTCAATTCTTAAGAATAAGTTTTATCTTTCCAACTGGACTAAGAATTCCTGGAGGTCAGACATTGCATCATCCCTCATTCCTGTTTGTATACCCAGCCCTCAGCACAGTTCCTAGCTCATAGAGGGTGTTTAATAAATGCTTGTGAATGCAGGAGTCCTGCTATTTGGTCAGGTATTGTGCCTACCAGTTGATCGGCCTACTTTGTCACTCACTAGCCAGGGGTCTCCAGCTCAGATGTTTCAGGGCCAGATAGGGAACAGTCATTGTGAGGCATTATTGAATGGTGGGCCTGTGTCAAACTGGAGTGCTCATGTGCTTCGTCGGGGGAGCAGCTGCTACTCAGCCTATCATTGTCATGGTGAATGTGGCTCTATGGCCTCATCATCTCATGTTACAAAAGAAGCCAGAAATCCAGGTTTTTGGGAAACCCCCAGGGACTACCAAAGCACATCTGTGGTCCAGATTTGACCTATAGGCTACCTATTTGTGACCTTTGGGTAGTGGCTAAGATTTTACACATTTAAGTTTCTTGTGGAAGGAGAAAGGGAGGGGAGGGCATAACCTGAATGCTTTTGAGAGAGTTTTGGTGAAAGGCTAGTTTTGATGTGTCCTGTAATTTTCCGTGGGTAGTGAATTAGTCTCTTCAGCGGAGTCCTGCAGAGCCCCATCTATGTTCTAAGTTTTATCCTCTGTTGTATTCTGTCCCTAAAAATATGGTGATTCAGGGAATTTTGTGATTTTTGCCCTTTTTGCCTAGCCTCCAGTGAAACAGGTTTGATTATTGTTCCTGCTTCTATTTCTAAGGGCCTGGTGGTAAGGCTGGTACAATGTGAAGTCCCAGAGAGCATTCCTGTTAATGGCTTCTCTGAGAATGTACTCTGGGTGAATAAACACAACTGAAAGGGAACTTAACATTATACAACATCATTGCCTAATTGTGATCAGCCAAGGGGTAAAAGTAGTATACTAGCCAGAAGAAAATCTGCACCTCCATGGAATCTTTGCAGGGCAATATCTTATCCTCTGACTCTTCTGTTCTTTTCATAGACACTAAGGGCCTCTGGCAGTGCTTACTTGCTTGGCATTACCTTATAGTTCTCAAAAGTTTTACCACCAGTGGTATCCTCACCTGAGGTAGAAACTAGCTGATTGGAATATCTCTGGAAGAATACATGAGAAGCTGTAAAGAGTGGTTGTCTTTGGTGAGGGACCCTGGGTGGCTGGAGAATTGGGGAGGAGGGAGGCTGACTTTTCACTGTGTTCCTTTGTGTGCTTTTTCAAGTTGGAACCAGATGCATACATTGTTCTTATTTTTTTAATGTACCTGAGCAGACCCAAGTGTGGTCTCTTCTTCAAAGTCTACCCTTCTCACTTTATTCCTGAGCATGGGTTTCTCTGCAAACACCTATACCCAGTCACTGTAGACTTCGTCTTCAAGGTGACAGTGTGCCTCTGTGCTCCTCAGAAGTAGCCTAGGATTTCTCACCCAGCAGTCTTTGGAATAATAATCAGGCCTAAAGTATGTTCAATAATTTACTATTTATAAAGGGCTTTCAGATACATTATTTTATTTGGTCTTTACAACATCCACATTTTATGAAGGTAAGAAATTGAGGTTTGAAGAGTCTATATGACTTAGGGTCATATAGTTAGCTAGTCAGGGTAGAGCAGTGACTAATCCAGGTAGTCTTTTTTTTTTTTTTAATCCTCACCCGAGGATATGTTTGTTGATTTGAGAGAGAGAGAGAGAGAGAGAGAGAGAGAGAGAGAGAGAGAGAGAGAAAGAGAGAGAAACATCAATGAGTTGCCTACCATATGGGCCCCGACTGGGGATCGAACCAGCCACCTAGGTATGTGCCCTGACCAGGAATCGAACCTGCAACCTTTTTGGTGTACAGGATGACACTCTAAGCGGGGCCAGGTAGCCTTATTTCATATTCACATCCCTTCCTCTTAGTTCCTGTGGCAGTGAGGTCGTCTTCTCTTTGTGGAATTCTCATAAGGGTTTTCAGAGCTATTTCATTTGGGGCAGGAGTGGAGCTGTGGTGTTCCCTCTTTCCTCTTTTGTTTCAAGCCTTTCCCTCCTTAGGACACTCAAGTTAAATAGGCCTGTGTTCTCTGGAAAATGGGGTCAGTAGTAGATTTCGACATTTTCTAGATGGGGTAAACTAAGGCTTCATTGGGGCAATACCTTTCAAAGAAGCTTGAATTGACAGCCTGGTTTCTTATTCTTTGCTGAGTATTATTGCTGCTATTAGGCACAGGGCTTTGTTTCCAGGTTACAAATCTTTTTGACAAAGAAGTAAGCATGGAATAGAATTGGAAGGACTCATGTAGTCCTTGGATATAATTTAATACTCCTGAGAGAGTACAGTGTAAAGTGCACAAGATGGGTTTGGATTAATACCCTGACAACATATGGCTTGGCATGTAGGACACTCCTGGGAGACCCTCCTTACCACACACAGCCCACCTTTGTTGGTGGTCCCTTCCCACTGGTCTTCCTAGCAGCTGTTGTGCACCTGGGTGAATCATCAGCTTTCCTAAGCTTCAGAAAAAAAAAAAAGTTAACTGATGAAAGTCCTCATACAGGACGCAAAATAAACAGACAACCTGAGAGAGTCAGAGAGACAGAGACAGACAGTATGTTTTAGGACTACTTTGCTTCCCCTGAGTTTGTCCAGAGTGTTCACTTCATTAGAAACACTGGCTGATTCTCACCACTAGTCTCTTCAGAATACAACACTGAATATCATCTTGCCTTTTCTACTCTGCTGCCCCTGACATTCTGGCGGTGGAAGTTCTCAGGAAGCTCCAGAGAGGCAGCGAGCAACATGGAGGGAAGGCTATGTTTTCTCCTGAAGACCAAGCAGAAATCCTTTTTACCTTTTCTGTTCCTACTTAAATCAGAATTAGATTACCTTCAAAGAGAATTCTGTGCATTACTGTCATAATTCAGAGTAGGAGAGGGTCCCAGTACCTCCTTTGTAATCTTTGTTGGAGGCACATACAGATCATGCTCAGGTTGGCTATTCAAAAGAGAGCTGTTCCAGAGATAGGTACCAGCTGATGGCTTAGTTAGGCTTTCACTGGTTGGCAGCTTTGTAGGTCTGGAAACTTAGCTCATTCACCCAGGTTTAAGTTTTAGTGAGCTATCTCAAGTACAGAAATTCATGAGACCATCAAGCCACAGTTTCAGTTAACTCATTAACTCTAAGAAACATGACTACCTAGTTGGTTTGTGTGGACAGGTAGGAGCATTATCTCCTCTATAGAAAAGTTTAACTGGGAATTCAGCTCACCCCTGGAGAAAAACAAGGTGAAGTATGGTGGAAAGCTCTTGGCTGAAGCACCAAATATACCCAGATGTAAACCATGTGCTAGCTGTGAGACTTCAGATGAGTTACCTAACTTCTCTGCTCCTATTTCTTTATCTGTAACCCTCCTTGGGTTTTCAGATATATATATATATATATATATATATATATATATATATTAAGCACAAAGTAAAATATTTTTCCCCATATAATCCCTTTTTTCCTTCCCTCTCCTCTCCTCCCAGAATTTTCCTTTTAGGGCTATGTAAGTAGTCTGATCAAAATATGCTTCTCTGTTTTCCTTAAGACCAGGAGCAAATCCAGAGACATAGAAGTAGGGTGCAGACTGACAAACCTCAGAAGAGGGGGTTGGGGGGAGGGAAGAGATAAACCACAGAACTTATATACATGTTTGTGTAACCAATGGACATAGACAACAAAGCTGGGGATGGGGTGGGGGGGGGTGCGAATTCGGAGGAGCATGTCAATGGAGGGTCAAGGAGAAATATCTGTAACAAAAATAAATTAATAAAAATGATTTTAAAAAAAGACCAGGAACGCCCTGGCCGGTTTGGCTCAGCGGTTGGAGTGTTGGCCTGCGGACCAGAGAGTCCCGGGTTCGGTTCCCGCTAGGGGCACATACCAAAAAAAAAAAAAAAAAAAAAAAGACCAGGAACAAGACAGGGATGTCCGCTTCCACCACTCTTATTCAACATAGTACTGGAAGTACTAGTCACAGCAGTTGGATAAGAAGAAGAAGTAAAAGGCATATAAGTTGGAAAGGAGGAAGTAAAACTGTCATTATTCGCAGATGACATATTATATGTAGAAAACCCTAAAGACTACCAAAAAACTACTAGATCTAATAAATGAATTCGGCAAAGTAACAGGACATAAAATTAATATTCAGAAATCAGTGGCATTAAAAAAATTTTTTTTTCTTTATTGATTTTTAGAGAGAGATAGAAACATCAATGAGAGAGAACATCGATTAGCTGCCTCCTGCATGCCCCCCACTGGGGATTGGGCCCACAACCTGGGCATGTGCCCTGACCGGGAATTGAACTGGCGACCTCTTGGTGCATGGGTCATGCTCAACCACTGAGCCACACTGACTGGGCAATTGGTGGCATTTTTATGCACCAATAATGAACTATCAGAAAGAGAAATTAAGAAATCCCATTTGCTATTGCAACAATAAAAAAAATCAGGTACCTAGAAATAAATTTAACAAAGGAGGTGTAAAAGACCTGTACTAGGAAAATTATAAGATTCTGAAGAAAGAAACTGAGGAAGATACAAATAAGTGGAAGCATATACCATGTTCATGGATAGGAAAAAGTAACATCATTAAAATGCCCATACTACCCAAAGCAATCTACAGATTCAATCAACATATCTCAGATCTAGAACAAATATTCCAAAAGTTTATATAGAACCACACACGATCCTGAATAGCCTCAGCAATCTTGAGAAAGAAAAAGTTGCAGATATCCCACTACTTGATGTTAAACTATAGTACAAGGCCACAGTGATCAAAACAGCATGGTATTGCCCTGGCAGATTTGGCTCAGCGGTTAGAGTATCAGCCTGTGGACTGAAGGGTCGAGGGTTTGATTCCTGGTCAGGGGCATGTACCTGGGTTGCAGGTTCGATCCCTGGCCCTGGTTGGGGTCACGCAGGAGGCAACCAACCGATGTGTCTTTCTCACATCGATGTTTTTCTTTGTCGTTCTCTCCCTTCCTCCCACTCTATCTAAAAAAATATCAATAGAAAAATATCCTCAGGTGAGGATTATCAGCAACAAAAAAGCATGGTTTTGGCACAAGAACAGGCATATAGATAAATGGAACAGAATAGAGTGCACAAAAATAAACCCACGTCTTTATGGTCAATTAACATTTGACAGAGGAGGCAAGAACATACAGTGGGATAAAGATAGTCTCTTCATTAAGTGGTGTTGGGGAAATTGGACAGATACATGCCAAAAAATATAACCAGACCACCAACTTACACCATACACAAGAATAAACTCAAAATGGATTAAAGACTTTAAGTCGTGAAGCCATAAAAACCCTAGAAGAAATCATAGGCAGTAAAATTTCAGACATTTCTCATAGCAACATTTTTGCCATCTATATCTTCTCAGGCAAGGGAAACAAGGAAAAAATAAACAAATGGGACTACGTCAAACTAAAAAGCTTTTGCACAACAAAAGAAGCCATCAACAAAATGAAAAGTGCACTGAACGGGAGAACATATTTGCCAATGATACATCTGATAAAGGGTTAATTTCTAAAATATATAAAGAACTTACACTACTCAACACCAAAAAGACAAATAACCCAATTAAAAAATGGGCAAAGGACCTGAATAGACATTTCTCCAAAGAGGACATACAGATGACCAATAGACAAATGGAAAGATGCTCAATATCCCTAATCATCAGAGAGATGCAAATTAAAACCACAATGAGCTATCACCTCATGCCTGTCAGAATGGCTATCATCAACAAATCAACAAACAACAAGTGCTAGTGAGGATGTGGAGAAAAGGGAACCCTCGTGTACTGTTGGTGGGAATGCAGACTGGTGCAGCCACTGTGGAAAACAGTATGGAGTTTCCTCAAATTAAAAATGGGCCTTGGCTGGTTTTGCTCAGTGGTTAAGAGTGTCAGCCCGCGGTCCGGAGAGACCTGGGTTCAGTTCCTGCTAAGGGCACGCACCTTGGTTGCAGTTTGTCCCTGACCCCGGTTGGGGTTGTGTGGCTGGCAGACAGTGGATGTGTCTCTCTCACATCAATGTTTTTCTCTCTCTCTTCCTTCCTCCCTCTATGAATGCAAAAAGTGTCCTCAGGGGAGGATTAAAAAAATAAAATAAAAAAATAAAAAATGGAACTGCCTTATGACCCAGGGATCCCACTTCTGGGAATATATCTGAAGTAACCCGAAACACTAATTTGAAAGAATATATGCACCCATATATTCATTGTAGCATTATTTACAATAGCCAAGATCTGGAAACAGACCAAGTGCCCATCAATAGATGAGTGGATAAAAAAGCTGTGATACGTTTACACAATTGGAATACTACCCAGCTGTAAAAAAAAAGGAAATTCTTACCTTTTGCAACAGCATGGATTTACTTGGAGAATATTATGCTAAATTAAATAAGCCAGTCAGAGAAAGACAAATACCATATGCTCTAATTTATATGTGGAATCTAATAACAAAATAAACTGATGAACAAAATATTAGGGGGACCGGAAAGTAATGTCGTTTTTTTTTACATTAAATTCAAACATAGATTTTTAACAAGTTTTTCTTTTTAATCAGTGATGTAATCACCCTCGTTATCAACAACCTTTTGCCATCTAGTGTGCAAATTTTCAATGCCGGATTGATAAAAATCAATTGGTTTTTGAGCAAAATATCTGGAGATGGCATTTTGGACATCATCCAAATTGTCAAATTTTTTTTTTTTTTTTAACTTATCTTTATTGTTGAATGTATTACAGATGTTCCTCATTTTCCCCCCATTGGCCCCCTCCTCCTCATTCCTGCCCATCTCCTTCTTTTCCCCACACTGTTGTCTGTGTCCATTAGTTATGCATATATACATTTAAGTTCTTTGGTTTATTTCTTCCCACCCCCCTACCCCTCTTCCCTTTGAGGTTTGTCAGTCTAACAACCAATTTGTACTTTTTAATCCCTTCACCTTTTTCACCCCTCCCCCCAGCCCCCACCCATCTGGTACCCAACAAAAGTTCTCTGTATCTATGAGAATGTTTCTGTTCTGCTTGTTCATTTTGTTTGTAGATTCAATTGTTGATAGATATGAATTTATTGCCATTTTGTTTGTTCATATTTTTTTATCTTTTTTTTCAAGAAGACCCTTCAGCATTTCATACAATAATGGTTTGGTGGTGATGAACTCCTTTAGCTTTTCCTTGTCTGGGAAACTCTTTGTATGGCCATCGATTCTAAATGACAGCTTTGCAGGATAGAGTAATCTTGGTTGTAGGTTCTTGCTTTTCATCACTCTGAATATTTCTTGCCACTCCCTTCTGGCCTGCAAAGTTTCTTTTGAGAAATCAGCTGACAGTCTGATGGGAACTCCCTTGTAGGTAACTAACTGCTTTTCTCTTGCTGCTTTTAAGATTCTCTCTTTGTCTTGAACCTTTTGCATTTTGATGATGATGTGTCTTGGTGTGGGCCTCTTGGGGTTCATCTTGTTTGGGACTCTCTGTGCTTCCTGGACTTGTATGTCTGTTTCCTTCACCAAGTTAGGGAAGTTTTCTGCCATTATTGTTTCAAATAGGTTTTCGATTTCTTGTTCTCTCTCTTCTCCTTCTGGCACCCCCAAGATGCGAATGTTGGCACGCTTGAAGTTGTCCCAGAGGCTCCTTACACTATCCTCATTTTTTTGGATTCTTTTTTCTTTTTGCTGTTCTGATTGGGTGTTTTTTGCTTCCTTATATTCCAAATCGATGGTTTGCTTCTTGGATTTACCTACTATACTATTGAATCTGTGTAAATTATTCTTTATTTCAGTTAGTGCCTCCTTCATTTCTGACTGGTCCTTTTTTATGCCCTTGATGCCCTCTCTAAGTTCACTGAGGTTCTCACTAAGTCCATTGAGCATCCTTATAAGCAGTATTTTGAACTCAGCATCTGTTAGGCTGCTTAACTCTATTTCACTTAGTTCTTTTCCTGGAGTTCTGTTCTGTTCTTTCATTTGGGACCTGTTTCTTTGTCTCCTCATTTTGGCTGCCTCCCTGTGTTTGTTTCTATGTATTACTTAGCGAGAGGTATAGGGCTAGCTGAGACCAGATGCTGCTTGTTTGAAAGAATTTAGGAAAAGCTGAAGCAGGATCCAAGACAGGCCAATCCTATGGTAAAGCAACTGGCAACAGCTTGGGTGGGCCTGGAAGTTGCATGGGGCGGGGCCTCAGGGAATCACCAGGGCGGGGCCAACAGTGTGAGCCAGGTAGCTTGGAGTCCCAGATATGGAGGCGTCTGCCGGCCCAGGGAAGGGCTCACCAAAGGAACAAAAGCCTCTGATAGCACATCTGTCCAGGAGAAAACTGACTCTCCAGTGCTTGCTCCAATGCCAAACTGCTCAGTTCTTTCCCATATGACTCTGGTGCCTATCAGGCTCCTTCCCACACGCTGGAGCCTGGAGTAAGTCCGTGCGCGGGCCTTTTAAGAGGAGCTGCCGGGGGCTCCAGCCGCCTCAGCCTCAGTTCCCGCTGGTTTTTCCAGCCAGAAGTTATGGGGACTTCTCTTCCTGGCACTGGAACCCTGAGCTGGGTGCCTGGTGTGGGACGGGGACCCCTCAGTCCTCAGGGAGGACCTTCCCAGCCGAGTGTCCTCTTAATTTTTATCCGCCACACGTGGGTGTGGGACCAGCCCTTCGCGCCTCCGCCCCTCCTACCAGTCTCGATGTGGCTTCTTCTTTAATTTCGTAGTTGTAGGACTTCCATTCAGCTTGTTTTCAGGCAGTTTTGAATGATGGTTATTCTGTAGTTTAGTTGTAACTTTGATGTGGTTGTGGGAGGACGCGATACTGCGTTTACCTAAGCCGCCATCTTGACCGAAGTCCAAATTGTCAAATTTTTTGCCACTTAGAAAATGTTGTAGCGATCGGAATAAATGGAAATCTGATGGCGCAATATCAGGTGAGTATGGTGGGTGAGGCAGTACCTCCCACCCCAATTCATTAATTTTTTCCAGGGTTCATCTTGCACAGTGCGGTCTTGCATTATCGTGTTGCAGAATAACGCCTTTTCTGGTGACAGTCGCTGGGCACTTTTCAATTAAAATTGATTCGATCCAATTGTTCACAGTAAAGGTCTGCATTCATAGTTTGTCTAGATTTCAGTACTTCAAAATGAATGACCCCGTGAATACTCCACCAAACGCACAAAAGTGCCTTTTTGGGGTGTAAACCTGGCTTAGCTGTACTTCGTGGCGATTCCTTCGGAGACAGCCACTGCCTTTTGCGTTTTGGATTATCATAGAGGACCCATTTTTCATCTCCAGTGATCAAGCGATCAAAAAACACTTCTGTATTGTGCCACTGAAGCAGTAAGTTGCATGTGGTGGACCAGTTAGCTTTGTTTTCTTTGGACAGATTATGCGGGACCCAAACACCTGCTCTGCTTACTTTACCAATCTGCTGCAAATGTTCTTGGATAGTCAACCAAAGTTGGTTAAGAGTGTTTGACAGTTCTTCGATTGTCTGACATGGATTTGCTTCCAGTTCTGCCCTTAACATGTCATTACTTGAACGATATTACTTTCCGGTCCCCCTAATAGAAACAGAAGCATGGATACATGGATACTGACTGATAGCTGTCAGAGGGGAGAGAGTTTGGGGAGCTGGATGAAAGAAGGTGAAAGGATTAAGAAAAAAAAAATATATATATAACACATAGACACAGACAACAGTGTGATGTTAGCCAGAGGAAAGGGGGGTGGGAGGTAGGTGCAGGTAGGCAAAAGGGGGGAAATAGGCATGGAAAGAGACTTTGCTTGGGACAGTGGGCACAAGATGCAGTGTGCAGATGGTGTTTTTTGAGTTGTATACTTGAAATCTGTATGGTTTTGTGAAGCAGTGTCACCCCAATAAATGCAATAAAAAAAAAACCCCACCCCACTAAAATATGCTTCTCATTCTGTTAGGGCACCAGGAATGTATTTGAGAGAGAATGATTTTTATTGCCTAGGTTCCCTTTTATGTGTTCTTTGCAGACCACAGCCCTTCTTTTACCTTAGGTTACAATAGGAAAGACTAGTTTCTAGCTCATCAATCCTTTTCAACCTAAGGAGTCTTTCTGGTTACCATTAAATTTACAGTTCTTTGCTGAGCACCTACTGTATGTCAGGTACTGCTTGGCCATGGAAATGTAATGGTGAGTGACACAGATATGGTCCCTGCCCTCAGTAACAGCACTACAAATCCCGTCCTTAGATGGGTTACTTCTGTGGATGACTGGTCTTGTTCATTCTTTTTTTTTAATCCTCACCCAAGGATATTTCTCCATTGATTTTCAGATAGAGAAACATCGATGTGAGAGAGACACATTGATTGGTTGCCTTTTGCACGACCCCGACCAGGGCCGGGGTCCGAACTGCAGCTGAGGTACGTGCCCTTGACCGGAATCGAACCCTCGACTCTTTGGTCTGATGGCCGACACTCTAACTGCTGAGCCAAACCAGCCAGGGCGTCTTGTTCATTCTTTGTTGCTTCATACTAATTTCCTTCTGAGAGGGCAATCTTCTCCCTAGACCTAGGGAGACAGTGCCCCTTTGTCCTGCTTGGGCCTTGCCTGCTGGCTTGCCTGCTACCAAGTGATGAGAGCAGTGTGCTGAGGCTGAAGGAGAAAGCCCCACAGGCTCCTACTGCCTCAGTCACACATGTCCCAAGAGCCTGTGCTTGGCACTCTTGAATGTTTCTTTTCTCCTTACACACAGATTATAGTGTTCACTGGTAATTTAAATTCAAATAACCTTCCACCCTCTCTCTGCCTTAAAAAAAAAAAAGCCCTGTGTATTACAGGATAGAGAACAAAGAAGGCCAGGCCTTGTCTCCTGGTAGGGTTTGTTTTATTGTGTGTGTGTGTGTTTAATCCTCACCCGAGAATATTTTTCCATTGATTCTCAGATAGAGTGGGAGGGAGGAAAGGAAAGAGAGAGCGAGAAAGAGAGAGAGATGTGAGAGAGACACATCGATTGGTTGCCTCTCGCATGACCCCAACCAGGGCTGAGGATCGAACCATAACCGAGGTATGTGCCCTTGACCGGCGACTCTTTGGTTTGTGGGCCAGTGCTCTAACTGCAGAGCCACACCTGCCAGGGCAATCATGTGTGTTTTTTATGTAGCCTCACTAAGGGCTGCCTTTACTTTAATAAGGCTAATGTGTGATTCAAGCATATTGATATTCTGTGGTCATAGAATCACATCTTTATCTTGTGTGACAGTTAGATTCTGAGCTTTGGCTGACAGGAAGTAGAACTTGTTTCTCCACTTTGGACTCTGGATTATCGTGGCCTCTAGTGGGCCCTGGATAAAGAAGGCCCAGCAGCCTGGTTGATGGATTTCTCAGCTTAAAAATAGGGGCCTGAAGACTGCCCTCCTCCTCTCCCTTTTGCCAATTTTACCAGTAGTTGCCAAGAAGTGTGTGGGGGGAAGCAGGCAGAATGACTCTCTGGGAACCATTTATTTGAGAACTCCCAGTGGAGAAATGTATTTTCATCTCCTCTTGCTGTGGTGTGTGGCATTGTGATTTGATACTGCTTGTCCCTCTGCAAGCAGTATCTGAGGCTTGTGTATAATGCCTCCAGCCCTGTTGGGTTTTCAACAATAAATTGCTTGCTGGTTGGTGTTCCCCCAAATTTCATCACCTTCCCAAGGAGTGAGGGAGGGTGTCAACAATTAGGGACCTAGTTGAATCTCTGTTTCTGGCACTATGACCACTGAAAACATGGTGACTGATCCCACATGAGCCCTATTTCCTACTGCTGCTAGGGCTAGGCATTTGCCACAACTGATTTAGCTTTGAGTCACACTAGAGCCCTGGCTGGTTTGGCACAGTGGTCAGAGTGTCTGCCTGTGACCGGAGGGTCTCAGGTTTGATTCCCAGTTAAGGGCATGTAACTGGGTTGCAGATTCAATCCCCAGTCCTGGTCAGGGTTGTATGGGAGGCAACCAATCGATGTGTCTCTCTCATATGGATGCTTCTCTCCCTCCCTCCCTCCCTCCCTTCTTTCCACTCTATCTAAAAATCAATGGAAAAATATCCTCAGGTGAGGATTAACAAAAACCCCACAAAAACAAAAAACATAGAAATTAACTTCTGTCAGAAATTTGTGAAAGAGGAAGGGAGGAGGGGAAAGGATAATTTGACCTGAGGTCCCACAAAGGGGCAACAGCTTCTCTAAGCAGAACCATTTGATTTGGCAGAGCTTCATTTCCCTTCTCTCTGAAATTTTGTTCTTTTAGTGTACAAACATATATAGAGCAACTATTACATTCCAGACACTAGGATAAGCCCAGAGATATTCTCCTAATTCAGATACAGTGCCTGCTCAGAGTGTATTGATGAACATAGACATTAATCAAATTATAATCACATATGTATATAAAATTACAATTATAAGTGTATTGAAAAAAAGGAATGTGGTCATTAATATTTTGGTGTCTTTCAATGCATGTATACATAATATATGATTTTATGCAAATGAAAAAGAAGAAAAAAGAAGAAAAGGAATGTGGTACCATGAGAACATTTGACAGAAATTTGACTTGGTTCTGGGTTCAGAGGGTATCAGGGAAGGCTTCCTTGAGGAATTATGTTTTAGTTAAATTGTGAAGAATTAGCCCAACCGGTGTTGTTTAGTGGTTTGAGCATCATCCCATGGACTGAGAGGTCCTGGTTTGATTTCTGGTCAGGGCACATGCCCAGGTTGGGGGCTCAATCTCCAGTAGGAGGTGTACAGGAGGCAGCCGATTGATTTCTCTCTCACATCGATGTTTCTCTCTCTCTCTCTAAAAAATCAATAAAAACATTAAAAAATTGTGAAGAATACACGTGTTTACTAAGCAACTCCATATGTGTTTCTGCCTGAGGGCCCAGCATTTACCAAGGCTCTGGGTGGGGGTGGGGGAGACAAAGAAGCATGACTGTGAGAACTGAGAGAAAGTGTGGCGGGAGCACAGAGAGTGAAAGGAGATGGATACAAGATGAGGCTGGAGGGATTGGCAAGGGCAGGACAGGTCAGCCGTGGCAAGGCATTTTGTATTTACCTGGAGGACAAGAAGTCTTTGGTGGTGAGATGATTGCATGTGCAGTGTGAGCAGATCACTCTATCAGATGTGGATTTTGATGAGGGTGTGAATGAAGATCAGAAAAGAAACATTACTGTAATAGGTTGCTTGTTTTCCTTCAGTCAGCTAAATGGTAATCTTTTTTTTTTTTTATAATTTATCTTTATTGTTGAATGTATTACAAATGTTCCTCATTTTCCCCCCCTTGCCCTCTTCCTCCCCATTCCTGCCCCCCTCCTGCCTTTCCCCACACTGTTGTCTGTGTCCATTGGTTATGCATATATACAAATAAGTTCTATGGTTTATTTCTTCCCACCCCCCAACCCCCCTTCCCTTTGAGGTTTGTCAGTCTAACAAGCAATTTGTACTTCTTAATCCCTTCACCTTTTTCACCCATCCCCCCAGCCCCCATCCATCTGGTTCCCCAAAAAGTTCTCTGTATCTATGAGAATGTTTCTGTTCTCCTTGTTCATTTTGTTTGTAGATTCATTTGTTGATAGCTATGTATTTATTGCCATTTTGTTTGTTCATATTTTTTTATCTTTTTCTTCAAGAAGACCCTTCAACATTTCATATTAAGAATGGTTTGGTGGTGATGAACTCCTTTAGCTTTTCTTTGTCTGGGAAACTCTTTATAGGGCCATCGATTCTAAATGACAGCTTTGCAGGATAGAGTAATCTTGGTTGTAGGTTCTTGCTTTTCATCACTCTGAATATTTCTTGCCACTCCCTTCTGGCCTGCAAAGTTTCTTTTGAGAAATCAGCTGACAGTCTGATGGGAACTCCCTTGTAGGTAACTAACTGCTTTTCTCTTGCTGCTTTTAAGATTCTCTCTTTGTCTTGAATCTTTTGCATTTTGATGATGTTGTGTCTTGGTGTGGGCCTCTTGGGGTTCATCTTGTTTGGGACTCTCTGTGCTTCCTGGACTTGCATGTCTGTTTCCTTCACCAAGTTAGGAAAGTTTTCTGCCATTATTGTTTCAAATAGGTTTTCGATTTCTTGTTCTCTCTCTTCTCCTTCTGGCACCCCCAAGATGCGAATGTTGGCACGCTTGAAGGTGTCCCAGAGGCTCCTTACACTATCCTCATTTCTTCGGATTGTTTTTTCTTTTTGCTGTTCTGATTGGGTGTTTTTTGCTTCCTTATATTCCAAATCGATGGTTTGCTTCTTGGCTTTACCTACTCTACTATTGCATCTGTGTAAACTATTATTTATTTCAGTTAGTGCATCCTTCATTTCAGACTGGTCCTTTTTTATGCTCTTGAGGTCCTCACTAAGTCCACTGAGCATCTTTATAAGCAGTATTTTGAACTCTGCATCTGTTAGGTTGCTTAACTCCATTTCACTTAGTTCTTTTCCTGGAGTTTTGTTCTGTTCTTTCATTTGGGACCTGTTTCTTTGTCTCCTCATTTTGGCTGCCTCCCTGTGTTTGTTTCTATGTATTACTTAGCGAGAGGTATGGGGCTAGCTGAGACCAGATGCTGCTTGTTTGAAAGAATTTAGGAAAAGCTGAAGCAGGATCCAAGACAGGCCAATCCTATGGTAAAGCAACTGGCAACAGCTTGGGTGGGCCTGGAAGTTGGGTGGGGCGGGGCCTCAGGGAATCACCAGGGCGGGGCAAACAGTGTGAGCCAGGTAGCTGGAGGGCGTCTGCTGGCCCAGGGAAGGGCTCGCCAAAGAAACAAAAGCCTCTGATAGCACATCTGTCCAGGAGAAAGTTGCCTCTCCAGCCCTTGCTCCAATGCCAAACAGCTCAGTTCTTCCCCATATGACTGGTGCCTTTCAGGCTCTCTCCCGCACGCTGGAGCCAGTCTCGATGTGGCTTCTTCTTTAATTTCGTAGTTGTAGGACTTCCATTCAGCTTGATTTCAGGCGGTTTTGAATGATGGTTGTTCTGTAGTTTAGTTGTAACTTTGATGTTGTGGGAGGACGTGATACCGCATTTACCTACGCCGCCATCTTGACCAGAAGTCCTAAATGGTAATCTTGAGACCGACTCCCTGAAGTGTTGCTTTGTTCCTCCTGAGTCAGATCCTCTCTCGGTGCTCATAGTCAGTTATTGGGGCCACCTGGCCACTCAGCAGACCTGGTGGCTCAGGGTGCTGGCTTTTGGCATCTTTCTACTGTTCCAGAAAACAGCCTGAAGATTTTAGGCCTGTCACTTGTTAACAACTGACAGCTACAGAGCCCTTTGTAATCTGTTGTTTCGCCGTCCTTCTGTTGGCTGTCTTGCTGGGTGAGGGTTACCTTTTTCACCTTGGACCACTTAAGCCACTGACATGGGTAACTTCCTGACACGTGATGTGCCAGGTTGGCAAAGCTAGCACCTGTGGTTTGTATAACATTTCCCATTGTGATAGGGTGATGTAGGTGTGCACATGTTCTCTTTTTGGCAACAGCCAGTGTCTGGAGGGCTGGAAATGGGCTGTAGTTATTCTTCCCACTGTGTAGCCAGGAAGACTGATGTACAGGAGAGACCTATGGTATAAAGAAACCTGGATCAGAGTTGCTTGCTGTCAGATCAAGTATTAAGTACACAGTGGGTAGTTCCAGACCCTAGACCAGAGCTCTTCCTCAGTAGTACTGCGGCCTTGCCCATCGTTCCTTTCACTTAGCTGGAAGGCTGTGTTGCACAGTAGTTGGGAGCATGACATGGCCCTTGGACTTGGGGCAGACTTTAGTTAGGATCTTAGCTTTATCACTTACAAACTGTGTAACTTGGACAAGTTACTTCACTTTCCTCATAGTTTTCTTAGCTCTAACTGGGGAATAATACTTCTATCTCACAGGGTTATTAGGAAGTATCAGTGAGAAGATAGGAAAGGAGCTTGGGTTCCTTCACAGGGTAAATACTGAATAAAAAGTGGTTATGATTTATTTGGCTAACTTTTGTTTGTTTGTCTGCTATGTGCTAGGCTCCATGCTGGGGATGGTATAAAGATGTGGTCCTGGCCTTGAGGTGCTTAGTCTTGTGGTCACCTTTTCTGCTATTTGTCTTCTGTATAGTCATGCTTCAGCAAAATAAGGGGATATCCCCTAGGGAGTCTACTAGAAGGGGTCCAGATTAAATGTCCACTTGTTGACTTTATCTCTTCCTCTGGCCTTCTCATCCATGGCCCCCAGCACATCCTGATTCCTATTTGTTCCCTGCTTGGGGGTAGGGGGTGGTCGGTTCTCGGTGGAGTAGCCCTGCTTTTACTAGGACTGCACCATCTGGAGCAGCCTTCTCTTTGTGCTACCTCATGAGTCTATGGATCCTCTTGTTCTTTAAAATACTCTATTTGTGCTGTTACTTTTTTTTGTGTGTGTGCATATAAAATACTATGTAAGGTAGTTGACACAAAAGAGACCGTGAAAAATAAGCTATGTTGTATTTTCTGTAATGGTTTGTTCGGTACCGAGTTATTGAAATAAAATACTCCCCAGTGGTCTTGGGGAGGGAGGAATGACCTTTGTAATGGGATTATATTTGGTGGAGGTGTTGGGGAAGGTTAATTTGATTCTTTTGGTGGAGTTGGTAGGGTAGGGGAGAAAAGACAAAGCTTTTAACTGTCTCTGAATTGGCATCTATATTGGCTGAGAAGATGAGAGGATCTGTTTGTCTAGAGTGTCTAGAGCTGGATATATAGGCCTTGGCCTGTGCTCATGCTTTCTTCCCCATTCATGGGAGTGAGGGTTGCCGTGATGAGTTTATATGTCCCTTCATTCACTCACCATTTAGTAAGCTGTGTGTATTGTATACTGTAGAAAGAAATGGAATTCCACTTCTGCTGATGGTTAGCTTTTTGACTTTGTCCTGTTACTTCTGTGACTCAATTTCTTCATCTGAATAAGGGTGTATTGATACCCATTTCCTGGGCAGTTAGGATAAAATGATGCCTGGCACATAGTAGGTGTTCAGGGAATGGTGAGGATTATAATGGCCTCAAAGAATTCAAACTCCATCTGGGAGAGAGGCCAAAGATTGTACCATAGGAGCTGAGAAAGGTTGACCAGGGGCATGGAACAGTGAGATTGAATTTGGCTTGTTAGGGAAGGTTCCTGGGGAGGATATTTGGGATCAGGCCCCAATCTATGGACCTCATTGGGGAAGATGAGTGACTGCTTCAATTAGAGAGAAAGCAATAGGCAGAAGGCTTGAGTGGTAACCAAGAAGAACCAATGTCTCTTTTCCCTCTGTCAGAGAAGAGGGTGGAGTTATTAGAGCAAAGTGGCTGGGAACCCCAGCACTTTCAAGTCAGGCTAACCTGGGTTTCAGCTGTGGCTCTGTCACATATATCCTGTATGGCCTTGGGCAAATCACTTCCCCTCCTTTATTGTTTTAGGTGTCCACATCTGTAAAATGGAAATGATAATATCTAATTGTAGTGTTGGTTGAGGATTAAATAAAATAATGCGTAAAACACTTAGCATAGCCCAGCTGGTGTGGCTCAGTGGTTGAGCATTGACCCATGCACCAAGAGGTCACCGGTTCGATTCCCAGTTAGGGCACATGCCTGGGGTGTGGGCCTGATCCCCAGTGAGGGGGCATGCAGGAGGCGGCCAATCGATGTTCTCACTCATTGATGTTTCTATCTCTCTCTCTAAAATCAACAAATAAAAAAACACCAAAAAACCCCCCAAACACTTAGCATAGTGCTTTTCACATAGTACACATTCAATAACTGATAGATTTTTTTTTAAATTAAGCATTTCTTTTGGGAAATTAAACTCTCGTAAACTTCTGTGCCCAGATAAGTTTTTTGAAAAGTCAGTCTGCATCTTGGAATCATTATCAGCTTCCTTCAATATGGTCTTAAGGAGCATGTCACTCTCCCGCCTCACACCCTCTGCTGGTTTAGCATCATGCTTAGAATAAAGTCCTCATTCCTGTGGATCATGAAAAGCTATAGGTTGTTCAGAAAGAAGTGGGCATGCCTAAGCACTTGATTGTCCTGATGTGTAACCTGTATTGTGGACAGGAAGCCACTGCAGGACAGACTACGGAGAGCCAGAATGGTTTCCTATGAACAAAGTTGTCAGACAAGGGTGCATTTTATTTCCCTATTTGTTTAATCTGCACACACAACATATACGAAAAACTGGATTAGATTTGGAGGAAGGAGGGGTGAAATTGGCAGAAGAAATATCAATAACTTAAGATATGTAGATGATAGCATTCTTACTGGTAGAAAGTAGTGATTATTTGAAACGACTTCTGATAAAAGTAGAGGAAGAAAGTGCCAAAGCAAGTCTGCATTTGAATATCAAGACAAAAATCATGACTACAGAAGAAATATACAACTTTAACGTAGACAGTGAAGACAGTGCAATTGGAGACAGCAGCCAAGAAATCAGGAGAAGGCTGAGACTTGGAAGGACAGCAATGGAAGAATTAGGAAAGGTCATCAAGAGCAAAGATGATTGTTAGAGACCAAGGCTAAGATTACCCACAGCCTTGTATTCCTGATTACTGTGTATGGATACAAAAGTTGGACAGTGAAGAAGGCTGATAGAAAAAAAAAATGGATTCATTTGAAATATGGTATGGAGAAGAGCTCTGCAGATACCTTGAATTGCCTGAAAGACAAACAAGTGGGTCCCAGAGCAAATTAAGCCTGAAACATTGCTGGAGGCAAAAATGACAAAACTGAAACTGTCCTACTTTGGGCACATCCTGAGAAGGTGGCAGGGTTCTTTGGACAAGACAGTAATGCTGAGAAAAATAGAAGGCAGCAGGAAAAGAGGAAGACCAAATAGAAGATGGATTGACTTCATAAAAGAAGTCATAAGCATGAGTCTACAAGAACTGAGCATGGCTGTTGAGGACAGTACATTTTGGACATGACTCATTCATAGGGTAGCCAGGAGTCAGAGCCGACTCAACAGCACATAGCTACACACATCCTACCCTGGTTACAGGCCTTTCATGAGCAGATCTCTGCTTGCCTTGGCAGCTGCATTTCCTACACTGCCCTGCACCTTCAATGTTCTGGCCACAGTGACTTTTCTCCTTTTTTGCACAGAGGGGCCTTTGCTCCAACTGTACCCTCTGTCTGGAATACTCTTCCCTCACCTTCACTTGATTAGCTATCATTCACATCTCAGGTCTGCTGTTAATTAGGAGAAAGGGTCTTCTTTTCCTCTGGTATAAAGTAACTACTCATGTCTCCCTAACATAGCCCTTTGATATTTTTCTTGTTTGTTTGCTCCTTGTTGACTCTGTTTTCCCCCCACCAGAATGTAAGTTCCAGGAAAGTAGAGACCATGTCTGTCATGTTTACAGCTGTATTCCCAGTGCTAGGAACAGTGCCTGGCGTATAGTAGATGATCAAACAACATTTGTTGAATGAATGAGTTTGTGAATAAGAATGGATTCTGTTATAACTCAGAACCTGGGTACAGAGGTGTTCACATTCATACTGTTTTGTTTTTTAAATAAATGTAAGCAAGATGGCTTTCTTGTTTATTACTTATTAAGTGTCTTCCCACCCTGTCCCCTTCCCCTGTATTAATTGGAGCCTTCTGAGGAGAGGCTATTTTTCCCTGGCTTCATTTTATGTGGCTCTCTTTCTTCCTGGAATTTTGTTATTAGAAAGGGGAGTTTGTGGTTGCCAGGCTTTGGACATTGATTTTTAGGTTTTCTGTTTATAAGGAAGCAAGCTTTGGTGTATTTGCTTGGAATAAAACAAACACAAAAGCTCACCAAGACATGGCACATTTATCTTACTCTAATTTTGTACTGACACTTTTTGCAATACTACCTAAGTTCTTATACAAAGGCATTAGACAGGAATTGACAAATTGACAGTGGCCAGATAGAAACAACTTAAGGAAGGTGAATGAGTAGCAGGGTGAGACATGGAGAGGTCAGGGGGGATAGTGCTTCTTCCTGGCAGTGGCTTAGTGTGTGTATGTGTGTGTGTGTGTGTGTGCGCGTGTGGGGCTTAGTTTTGTTTTTAAATGTTTTTATTTATTTTTTTAGAGAGAGAGAGGAAGGAAGAGAGAGATAGAAACATCGAAGAGAGAGATAGAAACATCGATGTGAGAGAGAAACATCGATCAGCTGCCTCCTGCATGCCCCCCACTGGGGACTGAGCCTGCAACCCAGGCATGTGCCTTGACGGGGAATCGAACCAGGACCTCTCAGTCCATGGAATGATACCCAGTCCACTGAGCCACACCGGCTGGGCTTATGGCAAATATTAGTGGTATGAGCGAGATCCTTGCAGAGTGCCTGTAACCTAGGGAGCTGCAAGGACTGTAGGGTGGCTGCTGATGTGCTCACCTGAAGAGGCTGAGGCAATCCTTTTGCTTTGCTTTGTGGGGGAAGTGCTCCAAGCTCCCTGGAGAAAGGAGGAAGTAGGACTCCAGCCACCTCTATAGATGTTTGGCTCCTAAATATTATTAGTGCTCCTGGATTTATGAGAATAAAATCCCAGGCAGGAATATGAACAGGAGAAGGAGTCTGGAGCCAGCAGAGATAGACTTATATTCCTTAAAAGGTTCTGTATTTTTTTTAGAACTGTAACCCTGCAGATACGGTCTCTATTCATTTCCAAGGCTCCCTTTCTCCCACTCAAAGCTGTCGTCTTTTCTTCTTTCTCTAAGTATATGGTTCCCTTAACTTGCCTTAGATATTGTTGACTCTTTACTATTTATAAAATTCTCAAATGAAGGACATTGGACAGCCTGCTTGTCCGCTCTCTCCTTTGCTTATTTTCCTTCTTCAAAGGACTTAGACTTGTGCCTTACTTAGGGTATTTGGTCATTCTTGTTATGACTTTAAAGTCAGTGCCTTAACTTGCTGTAATTACCATCCTCTGTCCATCTGAGGCAGCAGTTTTTCAACTGGTGTACTACAGCATTTTTAAAACATGCAATACCTGACTATTTAGTCAGGAGCGCTGACCTCTTTTATTTTTTAATCCTCACCCAAGGACATTTTTGCATTTATCTTCAGATAGAGCAGGAGGGAGAGAAGGGGAAGAGAGAGAGAGAAACATTGATGTGAGAGAGACACATCGAGTGGTTGCCACCCACACGACCCCAGCTGGGGCCAGGGACAAACTGCAACCGAGGTACATGCCCTTAGTGGGAACCGAACCCAGGACTCTCTGGTCCACAGCCTGACGTTCTAACTGCTGAGCCAAACCTGCTCAGCCAGGGCTGACCTCTTTTCTTTTAGATTGTCAAATTAAAAAATGACAATAGCCAACACAACAGTAGCCTCTTGGTGTGAATGAATCAAAATTATTGTTAGGACTTACACGGCAATATAATTTCTAACAGCCATTTTGCAAGTTTCCCTGCCACAGGAGAAGAAAGACTAAACTTCCCGCTGCAGGAGAACTAGCTAGACAAAAAATGCAAGACACCAGGAAGCAAACCAAATAAAGAACTAAAACTCCCAAAGAAGCACCTGATTGTACATCCACATTCCTGTAGATGCAGCCCCCTGCCCAAACCCACCAGCCAAGACCCTAAAACCCATTGATGACAAAAGCTTCCCGTCAGTGGCTGCATATAAGGACGAGATTCCACATCCTAGGGGCTGCCATCATCCACCCAGTACTCCTTGGCTTGGTGCTGTGTAGCCCTTCCTTTTGGATATCCCCATCCCCTATCCCCTTTTCTTTAAATAAATTCAACTTAAAAAAAATTTTTTTTTTCTTTATTGATTTTTAGAGAGAGAGAAACATCAATGAGAGAGAACACTGATTGGCCACCTCCTGCATGCCCCCCCCCCCACTGGGGATTTGGCCCACAACCTGGGCATGTGCCCTGACCAGGAATCAAACCTGTGACCTCTTGGTGCATGGGTCAAAGCTCAACCACTGAGCCACACCAGCCAGGCTCAACTTTTCTTTATTCACAGCCTGAGATTGCTATTTAGCATGCCCATGCACTGTGAACCACCAATTTGAACCTTTCAATTATACTTATTTTTTTGTCAGATTGGCAAAAAATGTATTTTTTGTGTGCACAGAATTTTCGTACTTCGTGTGTGCCATGAGAGGAGAAAAGTTGAAAATTTCTGATCTGTGGTAATTAATTTATGTTTAATCAACATCTATAAGTCTACTTTTAGTGTCCATCCCCCTCCATCCCAACCTCTTTTATTATGCAAGAATTTCAGCTGAGCCCTGACCGGTTTGGCTCAGCAGTTCGAGTGTCGGCCCGCGGAACAGAGAGTCCCGGGTTCGGTTCCTGCTAAGGGCACGTATCTTGGTTGCAGTTCCTCCTCGGCCCTGGTTGGGGTTGTGCAGGTGGCAACCAGTCCATGTGTCTCTCTCACATCAATGTTTCTCTCTCTCTCTCTCTCTTCTTCCCTCTCTCCCTCCTGCTCTATCTGAAGATAAATGCAAAAATGTCCTCGTGTGAGGATTAAAAAAAAAAGAATTTCAGCTGTAAGCCAGCAAGACAAGCATTTGAAGATTCTGGTACCAGAAGATGGCTTTTGGTAGAGAAGTGAGCGCCTGTCTCTGGACTCAAAATTCATTAAGCCTTTTCTCACTTCTTTCACCTCCTCTCTTCAGTTTTTCTGAGCTAATTATGACCTCTGTTCCTTTCATCTTTTCTTATTTGCTCTATTCCCTGGCCTTTTCATTGTTTCTGCCCTTTTTTATTCAAAGGAGAATTTTCCTTCAGAATCTCTCACAGCTTTCTTCCTGCCAGGGTTGTAGGTAACATGTTAGGCTTCATCTCCCCCACACCCCACTTGTTTTTGTGTGATTGTAGAAGTGTGTTTGGGATGGGTAAAATGCACTGTTACACTCTTCCCATTATTATTATTTTTAATCCTCACCTGAGGATATTTTTTCTATTTATCTTCAGATAGAGTGGAAGAGGGGGGGAGAGAGAGAGAAATATCAATGTGAGAGAGACACATCGTGCCTCCTACAGGACACGACCAGGGCCAGGGACCGAACTGCAACCGAGGTACGTGCCCTTGACCGGAATCGAACCCATGACTCTTTGGTCCACGGGCTGACGCTCTAATTGCTGAGCCAAACTGGCCAGGGCACTTTTCCCATTATTAAAAAAAAATTTTTTTTAAAACCTCACTCAAGGATATTTTTTCATTGATTTTTTTTTTTTTAGCCCTGGCCCTTCTACAGTCTTCTCATTTTGACTGTCACACATAATTCTGTGTTACTTAAAGGTAAATCAGCCCTGGCCAGTGTGGCTCAGTAGTTAGAGTGTTAGGCCATGAACTGAAGAGTCTCGGGTTCAATTTCTGGTCAAGGGCATGTACCTGGTTGCAGGTTCGATCCCCCACCCTGGTCAGGTTCGTGCAGAAGGCAACTAATAGATGTGTCTCTTTCACATTGATGTTTCTCTCCCCATATCTCCCTCCCTTCCATTCTCTCTCAAATTCAATGGAAAAAAATATCCTTAGGTGTGTCAATGTAAGAAACATTCAAACCTGTGAAGAATTTTTGTGAGTTTATTTGAGCCAAAACTGTCAACAATTGCTGGGAAGCAGAATCTCAATGGATTGAGATAATGCTCCAGAGAATGGCAGTTTTGTACCTTACTTTATACATTGCAATCAAAAGAGGAGATGTAAGTGGGTTACATGAAATCCATTGGTGATAGATTAGGGAGGCAGGAGAAAGCAAAGGGGAGGGACCTCTGGGATTGGATAAAAAATAAAATGATAGACACATGTTTCTTTTACATAGGTGGGTAAAGAATAGTTAACAGTCAACAATTTAACATGATAATAATGAGGGGGATTTGTGTTCTCCACCGTGGTATATTTGTTGTTCCCTGTGGGGTCTGGAAAAAAGGATTACCCTGACATTCCAAAGGTATGTTATTATAGATGTAAAAAGGTAGTAGGCTTAATTAAGGTGAAAATTGACCTTTGTCAGGGAAGATACCAGCCTAGGTAGGACATGACTACCTGCCATAAACTGCTTTTAGTTAAAAATTTTTAATTTTAGGGCATCCTTTGTGGTTATTTTATTATTATTTATTTATTTTTTTTATCCTCACCCGAGGACATTTTTCCATTTTTTTGTTCAGATAGAGTGGGAGGGAGAGAGAGGAAGAGAGGGAGAGAGAGAAACATAGATGTGAAAGGGACACATAGAGTGGTTGCCTCCTGCATGACCAACCAGGGCCGGGGACAAACCGCAATCGAGGTACGCGCCCCTAGCGGGAACCGAACCTGGGTCTCTCTGGACCGCAGGCCGACACTCCAACCGCCAAGCCAAACCAGCCAGGGTGCTTTGTGGTTATTTTAGGTCTTTGAGTTTGTAAGGCCACCACACAGGCCTCCCCTGAGCTTGTCAGGTTTAGTATGTGGCCCCTTTTTGTCCATAAGTGAGGATTACAAAAAAATAAAATAAATAAAGGTGAATCAGCCAGGGAGTCCCCAAACCAGAGATGCTCCTAACCTTTAGGGGTGGTGCTGACCTAAGTTTCTGTGATGCCTAATCAGGCTACTTTTTTCTGGTTAAAAAGTAAATAAACTTACTTTTTTTTTTTTTTTAATTTACATTGATATTCTCTTCTTTCCTTAAATCCTGAGTGATAACTTCTTCAAAAACAGTTGCCAGTCTTTGTGTTCACAAGAATTTGGAGGATCAAGATCAGGCTTCTTAGCCTTGCCTCTTCATCTCTGCATTTGATAGAATAATAAACTGCTATGGAAACAGCTCTCAGATGTCTCTCTTCTCTTACACATACTCCCAGACACACGAACATGTTTGTTTTCTAAGTAATAGACACTTCTCTAAGAGGAATTCATGCTCTCTAATGCAAATGCCCTTCATTACATCCAAACTCAGGATACTTTGAAAAAGGTAGAATTAGTGAGTCCCCTCTCCCCCCAAAAGGCCTCAAAGCTCTTAAAATAAACCTTAAAGAACCTGCTACTCAGAGAACTTCAGCAAAGCAGACAAATTGTAGACCTAATGTAGTAAGACCCTCCTCTGATCTTTTTCCTTTTTCTCTCTCAATTTATCTTAACATCCCCTTTCATGGTCTTACTGTTCTAGAAAGTTGATTCCATCCTTCCTTGCTGACTCTTAGCAGGAGAAGCAGCAGGGCTTCTGGCTGTAATTTATGGTTTACATTTCTTCTTTATTCCCTCTCTTTCTCCCCTAGTTCTTCATCTCCCAGCTTCCTGCTGACTCCTCCCCAGTCAGAATAGACAGTGTCACCTCCAGTGACATGTAGCTTTGGAATCTGATGTCGGCAGTACTAGCTTAGTGATTTGGGCAGAATTTGGGAGACCATTTTGTGCATGTGCTGCTAGATGAGGAAATGGGGGCTTTTTGTGGTCTTTGGTACCATCGATATTTCTGTCCCCTTGCCTGACTGGCCCCCATGAGCCCTGTTGCTAGGAGAAATGGAGAACTCTTTACCATGATTAATTCATTATTCTATGAAGTTATAAAATAACATTTCAGAGCAAGATGTCAGGGAGTCTCCCTGAAGTTCCCATGGAACAAGTGACCTTTCAGTTACATTTTTTCAACATCTTTGGGGGCCCATTTGAAGAGAGTTAAAGCCATAATTAGGGCTTAAGCAAAGAAAACTAATTTGGAGCCAGAATATTGTAATAAACTTAAAGAATCAGAACCAGCTGATACATAATAAATAGGAGTTTGAGCCTTGTTCTCTTCTTACTTACTCCTTTCCTTTTTGCATTATTATTATTATTTTTGGGTTTTCTTCCCAAGATTTGGGTATTCTCCATTATTTCTCTGGTGGTGGAATGAGGATCTTGGTGACAGCCTGCTGAGATTCAGGCAGGTAGAGGGAGCAGAGGTGGGCTGCCTTCAGGAATTGCTAAATCCAGGGGTTTTGATTTATCTGGGGAAGGGTAAATTTGCTTTCATTTCTGGATCTATTTACATTCCCCCAAAGATTCTTTGGGACTGACTGTATTTGCCAGATGTTTCTCTCTGGAAATGAAAGAAATTTTCTGGGTGGTTCTAAGAGCATTTTGCCAGTCTTTCTGAGCAGTCAGAGGCTCAAGTCAAAGATATGTGGATTTGTCTTAAGGTCTTCTTTAGGTGACAGTAGTAAGGCCCATACTTCATTTGGGAGGCAGGAAGTTTTTGTTTTTGTTTTTTAAACATGTTTTTATTGACTTTTTTTTTTTTTTTTTTTTTTTTAGAGAGAGGAAGAGAGATGGGGGAGAGAGAGAAACATCGATGTGAGAGTGACATCGATTGGCTGCCTCCTGCACACTCCCTAGCCCATAACCTGGCATGTGCCCTGACCGCGACTCCAACTTGGTGACCATTTGGTGCATGGGACCACACTCAACTAACTGAGCCACACTGGCCAGGGTGGGAGGCAGGCAGTTTGATATAATAGTTGAGAGGTTGGGTTTTGAGTCAGATCTGTTTTCTAATTTTGTCTCTGCCACTGGTTAGCTTGTGACCTTTGAAAAATAACCCGACTGAGTCTTAGTTTCCTCATCTGTAATGGGATAATGATAGTACCTATAACATAGGGTTGTTGTGAGCCCAATATATAGGGAGTAAATACTCTTTAAAAAATGTTAGCTGTAATTGTTATTTTGCGATACTGATGGAAAATCAGAGTGAACCTTCTTGGCAAGGCAAAAGAAGGAAGTTGCTAGAGAACCTTGAAGGACAGTGTGGGGTTTTGGGAGAGAAAAAAGCAAAAAACAAAAGTTGGAGAACTCTGGATACACTAATGAGTTACCTATTGTTTTATTACATTAGTAAGTCCCCAGTTTTCCCCTCTGCTAATCCATCAAGCTAGTTGTTCTCCCAGAAACCTCAAACTGGTTACTGGCTCCTAAGCCAAGATTGAACAGCCACAGCAGCCACAATGTCCTCCAATCCAAGACATCATTAGTTTTACAAAACATACTGCCATATTTTACCACCTACACTTTGAATTATTATAAATAATTAAAGCTGAACCATACTTGTCAGAAAAGGTTCAAAAAGTGCATTTTGGGAGCTGTACCTTTGCCCTGACAATGTGTTTATTAGCTTGCTTATTAATTCCAGATTGCTTAACTTGAGGTACCTCTGCATCAGCCTGTTTACATCAACACTCATCCTGAAGGCTTAGAGAGAGGAGCTCAGCATGACTCACTCCTTTTCTCTCATCTCTGGGAAGTCATCAAGTGATGAACAGGGGTCAGGGAGGAGACTGAATTACTTATGGCTAATGCTTCTCCTCAGATGTGTCTGTGTGGGAAAGAGTAAGTTGAAGCTATATGGTGCAGAGCAACAGAGGTTAAGAGCCTCTCCGATGTTTTGGAAAACAGGTACTAATATATTAGATGAAAACCTTTGTTAAACAGATGGGTTTGCTTTCACATCAAGATGTTGGACTTTGGGCTCTTTCCTTACCTGATAATTAGAACAGTAAGATGTTAGTTTGGCCTCTGGTAAGGCTTTGCTGTGATATGGGGTAAGGAGAGAGGCTTGTCTGGGGGCACTGCAACAGAGGGGTTGTCAGTGCTGATTATTTCAAGCCTTGTTAGGGTCACCCACCAGAGAACTCTGGTCTGTCTTGGGGAGGCTGTGTGCAGAAAAGGAGCAAGGCACAGGGCTTGAGAGTGCAGGCCTGGAGTCATAAGGACCCAGATTCAAAGCCTGGCTCTGCAACTACTTTTTTGTTTTCTGTGACTGTTGTAACAAATTAACACAACTCAGTGGCTTAAAACAGCAGAGATATATTTTTTCCTAGTTCTAGAGGCCAGAAGTCTGAAGTCAATATCACTGGGCTGAAATTGAGGTGTTGGCTGGGCTGTACTCCCTCCAGAGGCCGTAGGGCAGACTCTGCTCTTTGCTTCTTCCAGGTTCTGGTGGCTGCTGGCATTCCTTGGCTTGTGGCCACATCACTCCACTCTTTAAGTTCAGCATCTTCAAATCTCTCTGCTCTGTCTTTATATCACCTTCTCTTTTTAAAAAATTTTTAATCCTCACTCAAGGATATTTTTCTGTTTATCATCAGATAGACTAGGAGGGAGGAAGAGAAAGAGGGAGGGAGGGAAAGAGAGAAACATTGATGTGAGAGAGACACATCAACTGGTTGCCTCCCGCATGACCTGATGAGGGCAAGGGACAAACCGCAACCGAGGTACGTGCCCTTAACCGGAATTGAACCTGGGACTCATAGGTCGGCGGGCCAGTGCTCTATCCGCTGAGCCAAACCAGCCAAGGCCATATCGCCTTCTCTTGTGTACTTGTGTCAAACCTCCCTCTGCCTCTTTCTTATAAGGACATTTTTACTGTATTTAGGGCCTACCCAGGTAATCCAAAATAATCATTTTAAGACCCTTAACTTAATCACATCTGCAAAGACCTTTTTTCCTTATATGGTAACATTTATAGGTTCCAGGTATTAGGACCTGATATCTTTAGAGGGTTGTTACTCTGTCTACCATACTAGGTGACTTTCACTAATATATATTTGTTTCCTTATCTGTAAAATAAAATTGGTAACTGTATCTTCTGCACCTTGCTTCCATTAGGTTTAAATGACACCTTATATGCCAAACACTTGTCACAGTGCAAATGTACAGTTGTGCCTAGTACTTAGTATTATTATTATATACATATATATTATACATTACTATTGTTATTTAGCCCTCTTCTGTCAAAGGGAGAGGAATAGTTCCTTGAGTTATTTGATTTGTGTCAGTTTATCCCCACCCCCCCCACCATGGCCCCCATAGCCTGAGGATCTTTCATCATTACCTTCTACAGTCAGCAGGTGTGTGCCCAAAGCTACTTCTTACCCAGTCCTCCATTTTCCAGCATGGGCTGGTCTTTGGGAACAGACCTCACTTTTCAGATCTGAATGTTTGTGTCCCTAAAAATTTATATGTTGAAGCCCTACCCCTTACTATGGTAGTATTTAGAGTAAGGAAGTAATTAAGGTTAAATGAGGTTATAAAGGTGGGACCTGATTTAATAGGATTAATGTCCTTATGAGAAGAAATACCAGTGAGCCCTCTCTCTGCACCCACACACTGAGTATGTATGGAGAAGGTGGCTATGAATAAGCCAGGAAGAGCACACTCTTATTTTTGGTCAATCCTCACCATTTTCCATTGATTTTTAGAAATAGTAGAAAGGAAGGAGGGAGGGAGGGAGGGAGGGAGGGAAGAAGGGAGAGAGAGAAAGAGAGAGAAAGAAACATCCATATGAGAGAGACACATCTATTGGATTGGACCTGTGATCCTTTGGTGCGCAGGCTGACGCTCTTAACCACTGAGCAACAGTGGCCAGGGCAGGAAGAGCACTCTTACTAGAAACCAAATGGGTCAGAACCTTGATCTTGAACTTCTGTCCTCCAAAACTGTGAGAAAACAAATGTCTATTTAAGCCACCAAATCTATGGTATTTTGTTATGGGAGCCCTAGCAGACTAATATAGTGGGTATAACCTGGCTTTATACCCACTTGTGCCCAGATGCTTAGGGAGAAGCTTGGAATCTGGAATTATTCCCATTTACCATTCAAGGCAGTTTGCTGTATTGCTGCTTTCCCATGGATAATTGTAACTCCATGATGAAGCATGGAAGAATATTATTTTTACAGTGGTCTTTAGTATCTGATAGCTATTAGCCAAAAGGTACATGTCCCCAGTGAGGTACTGTAAATATATTTTATCTGTTCTATTACCTGCTGTTTCACAAACACATCCCTGAAGCATTTTAATCTTGTTTTTTATACTTGTCTTTAAGTGAAGAATTGTTCTGATTTGCAACTTTGGGGGATAATTACTATGTTCATTAATTTCTGTTCTTCCCTTCTATTTATACTAGTTTCTTGAGAAAAATTTTCCCTAAATCTACACTAACCGAGACAGGTCATTTGATTAAAAGGGTATTTTATAACACTGGTTTCTCTGGCTCCCTTGGCACACTGATGGGAGGGCTGTGTCAGCATTTCGTAGCTGGGTGACAGTCTCCCTGGTCTAGGCTTAGATGACTAAGAGGCCTTTGGTGAGGGAGTGCTCTGACCTCAGGCTGAATTGCAGAATCTTTTTTTTCCACTGGGGTATTCCTGGGCAAGGAGCAGGAGAGGCTCACCTGGTTTCCTTATCTGAGATTCATAGACATGAATCAAGCATGTGTTATGTATAGGACATTGTGCATGTCACTGAGGTGGACATGGTTCCAGGCTCACAGGGCTTCTCAGTACATGCTGATTAAGTGAATGTGTAGCTGGATAGAGTGGCCTTAGTATTCAGAGAGACTGAAGGGGCAAGCCAGAGGATCAGTGACTGGGGGTTAGTGGGTGAAGAGTGCTGTAACCTCTCTGGAAATGTAACAGAATTGGGAGCATCTTTAAAAAATTTTTTTTTTCTTTATTGCTTTTAGAGAGAGAGGAAGGGAGAGGGAGAGAGAGATAGAAACATCAATGTGAGAGAACATCGATTTGTCGCCTCCTACATGCCCCCACTGGGGATTGGGCCCACAACCTGGGCATGTGCCCTGACCGGGAATCGAACTAGCAACCTGTTGGTGCATGGATCGATACTCAACCGTTGAGCCACACCGGTTGGGCGGGAGCATCTTCTTGAGGGCCATGATGGCCTAGCTCTTGGAACTGCAAGAGGAAGTAGTAGAGGAGGAAGGCTGTGTCGAGGATGGTTAATTTTGAGTTTAATTTTTTTTTTTTTGGACCTTGTGAGTCTCCTCTTCTTTCCACTGTTATGTATGTTCTGTGTTAGTGAACATGTTTCATAAATGTGATCACCCAAGACAATTGAGGGAAGAGATGGAAAAGTAGTAGTTTAGACAAGCTGGCTCAGGGTAGGGCAGAGGCAGGGATGTATGTGAGTGAGATGCCTGGGAAAAGAAATGAAGAAGGTGAGAAAACAGAAGCCAGAAAGGATTTGAATTAATGTGGAACTGAATGGGAAGCCCAGCTTAGTCTTATCTGGGCTAGATATCCAGGGAAGGAGTGAGCACTGGAGGGATTTTTGTCTGTAAGAGTGAGGAGGGATAGAGAGCAGTTAGGGTACTGGGGGAAAGGGAACACTGGGAAGAATGGTTTAATTTTCTCACTGCCCACATCCCATGTATCTCTCCATTATGATATATGTCATGTCATGTGGCAGTTACTTGTTTATATGCCTTTTCTTCTCCTGGAAAGTAGGAGAGGGGGCTGGATCATCTCTGTATCTCAGTTATTTAATACTGTGTTCATCATATAGCAGGTGCTGCACTGATGACTGATGATGAATATGCTTGAGGTTAAGGCCTTGGTGAGCTACCCATTAAGGACTGAAGTATGAGCGGTAGGGGTAGTACAGAGGGAAGATGAGCACACAATTGGCTTTGGGGGTGACTCAGGATAAAACTGAGAAGTAAGCCTGATGCAGAATCTTAATTATCCTTCCAAGAATTACTAAACATTGCTTTTGTGTCAAGCATTGAGCTAGCTGGGTAGAATGGATGTGGTCCCTGTCATGATGATACTTAAAGTCTAGCAGGGGAAGAGGACAACTATATAAGAAAATGTAGTAAGTGCTATAATCAGAAGTACAAGTGCTATGGCAGTACCTAATCTGAACGAGTGGGGAGGGCCTCCTAGAGGAAGTGTCATATGGGCTGTGTAGGAAAACTTTTAGGATGAGTAGGAATTTGCTAGATAAAGAGGAGAGGAAACAGAGTTCCCAAGCAGAGGGTCCAACATGTGTAAAGGACTGAAGGTGGGAGACAAAATATTTTAGAGCATTGGAAAAAAAGTTCCTTAAAGCCAACTGTAGACAGGAAGAGGAAAGATGTAAAACTGAAGATGCTGATTTGGGCTGGATGGTGAAGGGCCTTGGTATGGAATTTGGTCTTTATCCTGAGGGCCAAGGAAAATCATTGAATGTTTTCAAGCAGGGGAGGGGAGGAGCAAATTCATGTTCTGGATATAGAATAAGCCCACTAACATTTAACCAAGGTGAATATTCGTAATTAGCTGATCTTCCACCCCAAGATCCTTTTATACTGCAGCAGAGTCTGTCCATTTGCTCTAAATCACTGTCTGAGTACAGGAACCTGAAGTGAGGGTGGAGAGTGTGGCCTGCTGCAGGCCTGAGTCCCTGGTGTTTGATCTCAGACCCAGAGCCCAAGGCTGTGTGTTGCTTAGCATATAGTTTTCAGGACTGTAGCTCTCACCTCAGCCCTTCCACAGCAGCTAAAACTTCCTCAGCTATTGCACATTCCTCTGCTCTGTGTTCTCAACAAATTGAAAATTTTTATGACAATGTCAAATCAATGGGAAAAGTTTTGAAAAGTAGGAGTGAGAAATAAAGACTACTTTGCCTTTTCTCCCTGCAAGGGAATTTGAAAAATATAGAAATTCTAAGTTATATGTTAAATATCCTTGGGGTTTCCTTTCCTTTCCTTTTGAAAGTGTTTTACATTAACCAAAAATCCGACAGAGATGCTTGTGGGAAGATAATTCTTTTTGGCTGGAGCTTTAGCTCCACATTGTAAGCTTTTTAATTTTCTTTCATCGGCAGTGGGTTGGGACCCAACTGTGCAGTCACCAGAGCTCATCACAATCCTGTTGCTGGACGACTTATCCCTGTGAATCTGTATGTTTTCTCTTTGTACCTACATAACAAAAGCCACATTAAATCAATTTTAATCAAGGAGATGAATGATGAGTTTTTTTCTTAGAAAAGAAATCACAAGGTCCCAAAGTACTGGATACAGTAAAAGGTGACGTTTTTATTTGCATGTGTGCTGTTAGACCTGCCTTTAATTTCAGGAAAACAGGAGGTGCTTTTAAAGTAGTATTTGGAAATATGCCATCCCAGAGAGATGAACAAGAGTGCTTTTTTTTTTTCCCTCTGCTGCTCTTTTCTTTCATAGTTTGTGTGCATGCCTGTGTGTTTTCAGCACCTTGCAGAGGTGCATAGTACATGCAGGTCCTCAGAGACATCTGAATAAATGAAAGGATGGTTTTGAGCAGGTCTTCTTTCTCTCCTGTTGCTCCTTCCCTCCAGCTCCTCAGCCTGCCATTTGTTCATTTCTTCATCCTTTTGTTCATTCATTCAACAGACATTTATTCCTTCTGGGCTAGTTTGTGGGCCAATGACAGGGAATGGGATGAAGGGAAGTTTCCATTGAGTTGAGGCTGAGGGGTATCAATATCTCCTTTGTTACCTATTTTGTCCTATGTTTTGGGAAATTGATTTCTAAGCTACTATCAGCACTGACATCATCCTCTTGAAAGTTGCCTTCTTCCATGGGCTTTGGTGGAATGAAATGGCTTCCCTTATGGTGAGAGAGGGTGGCAGAGTAGGGATTAAGACTCAACTCAGGGTCTCGAAGAAAAAGAAGATAAAAAATATGAACAATAAAATGGCAATAAATATATATCTATCGACTGTTGAATCTACAAACAAAATGAACCAGCAGAATAGAAACAGACTCATAGATAAGAGAACATTTTGTTGGTTGCCAGATGGGAGGGGAGTTGGGGGAATGGGTAAAAAAGGTGAAGGGATTAAGAAGTACAAATTGGTTGTTAGACTGATAAACTTCAAAGGGAAGGGGGGAGGGAAGGTGGGAAGAAATAAACCAAAGAACTTATATGCATATATGCATAACCAATGGACAAAGACAATAGTGTGGGGAAAGAAAGGAGGGGGGCGGGAGCCGGAAGGTGGGGAGCGGGAGCTGGGAGGAGGGGGTCAATAGGGGGAAAAGGAGCAACATCTGTAATACATTCAACAATAAAGTTAAGTTTAAAAAAAAACAAAAAACTCTTCAACTCAGTGGCTACCCCCATAGTATCTCTCCATGGGGTGGAGCTGTGGGGAGCCAAGCTTGCCTCACCTGGGATTTATTTCTCATAATCAGGTCTGGCTGTGGGCTCCCAAGGCATTGGAATCTCTAGAGGACTCATGCAAGGCACCAAACCCTCCCTGCAGCCCACATTGCAGTTGCTACTGTGATGGGATGGACTTCCTGAGTGCAGAAAGTAGCTTTCATTGAGAGTGTTTAAGAAGGGCTTAGATGGCTGGATTTTGGGTATTCCAGAAACCTTGAGCTGAACAAATAAATTTATTAAAGCTGTGTGCCTTCTGTTTCCTCATTGTGCTACTCGGCCTGGGTCTTGCTTCATTGAAAGTCCCAGGTTCAGTTCCCACTAAGGGCACGTACCTTGGTTGCAGTTTGTCCCTGGCCCCGGTTGGGGTCGTGTTCATGGCAACCACTCGATGTGTCTCTCTCACGTTGATGTTTCTCCCTCCCTCTCTCTCTCTCTCTCTCTCTCTCTCCCTCCCTCTCTATCTGAAGATTAAAAAAAAAGAGAGAAAGTTGGTGGTGGATGGGCAGGGGTTGGAAGGACAGGTTGGTGAGAAAGGAGGGAGGTGTTGAGGAGAGCTCTGGGGTTTTGGCTTTCGCAGTAGAGCTAGACAATGCTAGAGGATCAAAAGTGTGGGGAGAAGAGCTTGGAACTTGTTGAGTGTGAAACGAGGAGAGGAGAGAAGGCATATCCTTCAGGAGAGGTGGGGCAAAGACTGTGTCTAGAATCTTTGGCTGCTTTCCTGTTCAAGTTATCTACTGGGGTTTTAGGCCACTGTGAGGGGTAATACTATACAACTCTGGTTTCTGTTTACTGGCTCTTTTTATTTATTTTTTTATATCTTTTTTTTTAATCCTCACCAGAGGACATTTGTGCATTTATCTTCAGATAGAGCGGGAGGGAGAGAGGGAGGAAGAGAGAGAGAGAGAAACATCGATGTGAGGGAGACACATCGAGTGGCTGTCACCCACACGACCCCAACTGGGGCGGGGGCAAACTGCAACCGAGGTATGTGCCCTTAGTGGGAACCGAACCCGGAACTCTCCGTTCTGCGGGCTGACGCTCCAGCCGCTGAGCCAAACCGGCCAGGGCTACTGGCTCTTTTTATTAATAGATGCTGAGAATTTACAAGAGCCAACAAATCACTGAACTGTAAGGCAAAAGAATTTGCTCATAAGCAGAGTTCATAAACAATGGTGACTCTCTTATCTTAGCAGGTTTATAACAGGCTTCCTTTTCCCCTCTCTAATCTCCCTTTTATCAAAGGGCTATTCTGAAAAGGAGATTCCAGAAGTTTGCTAAGACAGCAATGAGCTATGTGTTTGAAACTCATCTGGCCTGTCTGGCAAAAAGAGTTCTTGTGTATCATGATGCTATGCCCCATAAGCCTTTTGCTCCAGCTGTTGTTGGAATAAATGCTTGTTCCTAGTTTCATGCCTCCAGGTCTTCAAAGCACACTCTTGTCTCTGAATTGCCTTTCTCATTGCCTTTGGCTGATTCATTTTCCTTTTTTAATCTTTAAAACTCCCCTTCTCCAGGACCTTCTCCTTGACCCCTATCTTCTGATGGAGATACCTGTTTTCTCCTGCCTCAGAGCCCTCTAGCTATCTCTGTCAGGATCTTTCAACCCTGTAGTAGTTATAGTGCTTATTGTGTAACTATTGATTTACTTATCAATTCCCACTGCCCACCTGGAAGCTCTTGGAGGACAGGATCCCTAATTACTTATTCTTTGTATCCCTAGCACTTGGCATATGTCTGGGATGCAGCAGGTCTCCATAAATATGTGTTGAAAGATAAATAATCTGCCAGTTTGAGGTGGTGGCAACTGCATATATGTTCCGTAGTAGGTAGTAAGAATTTCTTCATTTTTTCATAGTGCACAGATTTTTGGTCTTTTGGTAGCTCTCCTATATGGGAGAGTGAACAAGGTCTTTGAAAAAATATTTTTCTGGATCGGTGTGGCTGTTAACTGCTCATCTGCGGTTGAAATGACTTTGGCGTGGGTGTGAAACTGCAGGTAGTAAGTGTGCGGTGTGTCTGGGCTGCATGGGCATAGTGCTCTTCTGTGTTTCTGGATGCTCTCCATGTTTTCCTGAGCTACAACCCAAACATCTGGCTTCTCTGAAGTCAGGGCTTATGCCTAGTTGTTTATTGGAATGGTTGCCTTTCAGGGTAAAAGTCTGTAGTGTTAACCAAGTTTCTTCTGCGGTGTTTTCTGTGTTGGTATAACCAGAGGCTGCAGTGGCTGTTTTAAAGAGAGCTGCCACAAGTGGAATCCCCGAACAGTCAGAGTTAGGATGGAATAATTGGGAAGAATTGCCTCCTACTTTGTGGCAGGGCAGGCCCTTCAGGCAGAATAGAAGAAGGTGTAGGGAGGTGGTGAGTGACAGAGACAAAAAAGTAAGGTCAGCTGAGGGGTGAGGTGGTAGTTTTGTAAGGAAACTAGAAAGAACTGGGGCCCCTGCCGTAAGGGTGAGGCAAGGGAGGGCCTTTTGGCATCTCTCATACCCTTGACACTCATAAAATGATAGCTTTACTCGTGATCCAGTGGGATTGGGTTCAGAGCATCTGCTGCCTATAACGTGGGCTCGAAATAAATGCTTACTGATCCTTGGTCAAACGTGCTCTGCCTGGAGGCTGATTGTGAGACCGATCGTTTCTAGGATATGTTTACCTGGGCGGGTAGCTGGCATATCATCCCCTTTTAGCAAAATCTGGTGCTGTGAGAAGGCTAGCTGGCAAGTCATCCCCATGGAGCCTACTGTGGCAGGAGAGACTTCCTGGAGTCCCGCTGGCATCCCCATCACAAGCTCACTCACTGGAACCCAGAGTCCCTTTGCAGGCTTCAGTTTAGGATGTTGCTGTTGACTGAGCTGTACCCCTGTCAGTTGCAGGCTGATGACTCCTGGCAGGTTGGGATTTGGTTTGTGGCATCTTGCAAAGCCCCCTCACCCTACCTGCTGTCATAAATTCTGTTGTATCCCTCTTGTATACATCCTTGACTGTCTCGTGATATACCACTCAAGAACAGATACCAGATGGGAAAAGTATCTCTCTTGGGTTTACGTGTGCTTTAAAAAAAATACACTTTAAAAAATAAATTGTAGCCTGGTTTACCGATTTTCCATGCTCAGAATGTGTTTGTCATGTTTTTGCTACCCTGTGGAGACCAGCAGGGCTGTGAAGAGAGACCACCTCATTAGGACACTCTAGAAGAAAATGAGGCTCTCTGCTGGCACTTCCCCAGGGATATGGACTTCTCTCCTTCCATAGCCTGCCAAGGCCAGGGCCTGGGAACTACTCTCCAGGGCAATGTGCTCTGTGCCAGTGTCCAAGGATCTTAAGGAATTTAATTCAACAACTGATAGACTAGGAGATGTTTAAAGTTAAAGTGTGATTTTGTTGACATTAAACAGTTACTTAAATATCAGTTAATTAGTGATTTTTAATATTGCCTCCTGAACTCAAGTTTGGTTACTGCAGTTGACATAGATACTTGACAAACCTAAATTCATTGTAGAGGCATGGGGCACAGTTGAACATGGACTTGAAGGAGGAGGGGAAAGAGAGAAAAACATAATTTACAGCTGCTGAAATAATTCAGCTGTTTCCCTTGCTGATTGCTCTCCTCCTCTGTACTGCTGATGCAGTGAATTTTTAATGGAATGGGCTCTTGCTGTGCCAATCAGAGTTGGGATGAGGCCATTTGTAAAAATATGTTTTTATTGATTTTTTAGAGAGAGGGGGGAAGGGAGAAAGAGATAGAAACATCGATGTGAGAGAGAAACATCGATTGGCTGCCTCCTGCACACTCCCTACTGCGGACTGAGCCTGAAACCCGGGCATGTGCCCTGACTGGGAATCGAACCCAGACCTCTCAGTCCATTGGGTGATGCTCAATCCACTGAGCCTGACTGGCTGGGCAAGGGGTGAGGCCATTTTGATTGTTGGGAATAGAGTCTGAGATTGGGAGGAACACTAAGTTTTTTTTTTTAAGGATTTGAAGAATTTTGCCAAGTTAAAAAATTTTTTCCTTTATTGATTTTTAGAGAGAGAAGAAGGGAGAGGGAGAGAGAGATAGAAACATCGATGAGAGAGAACATCAATTGGCTGCCTCCTGCTTGCCCTCCACTGGGGATCGGGCCTACAACCTGGGAATGTGCCCTGAATGGGAATCGAACTGGGGACCTCTTGGTGCATGGGTCCATGCCCAACCACTGAGCCACACCGGCCAGGCTCATTGATGTTTCTGTCACTCTCTCCCTCTCCCTTCCTTTCTCTCTAAAATCAATAAAGAAAAAAAAAATCTATGCATAAAATTTGCTAAATTAATAGGTTAAAGGGAAAACTTTATGATCATCTTAGAAGATATAGAAAACGTGATAAAATTTAGCACCCATTCATGATAAAATCTCTTAGCTATTTAGAAATAGAAGGGGACTTCTTTACCTTGATAAAGAATATCTACCAAAATAACTACAGAAAATATTTTTTTATTTCTTAAATATTTAGAAGAGAGGCCAATATAATTAATATACTCATGTGCCCATTATATAGTTTCGGCAATTGCAAAATCATGGGCCACCTTATATTATTTTTTAGTGTGGTAAAATATATATAACATAAAATTTGTCATTTAAACCATTTTTAAGTGTACAATTTGGTGACATGAATTATAGTCACAATGTTGTGCAACCATTACCACTATATACTTCTAAAACTTTTGTTTATCACCCCAATAATGAACCCATTAAATAGTAACTTCACATTACCCACTCCCTATCCCCACCCCTTGGTGACCTCTAGTCTACTTTCATCTCTAGGAATTTGCCTATTCTAGATATTTTATATAAGTGGAATTATACAGTATTTGTCCTTTTGTGTCTGGTTTATTTCACTTAGCATACTGCTTTTAAAGTTCATCCATGTTGTAGCGTGCATCATCAGAAGTTCATTTCTTTCTCTGGTCCTTAATATATATTTTTTTATCCTCACTGGAGGACATTTTTGCATTTATCTTTAGATAGAGCGGGAGGGAGAGAGGGAGGAAGAGAGAGAGAGAAACATCGATGTGAGAGAGACACATCGAGTGGTTACCACCCACACGACCCCACCTGGGGCCAGGGACAAACTGCAACCGAGGTACGTGCCCTTATCGGGAACCGAACCTGGGACTCTATGGTCCGCTCGCGGACGCTCTAACCGCTGAGCCAAACCGGCCAGGGCTCTTTGCCTATTTTTAAATTGGTTTGCTGGTCTTTTTGTTGTTGAGTTGGAGTTGTTTATATTTCTGGATATTAAACTCTTACCAGATAAGTGATATGCAGATATTTTCTCTCATTCTGTGGGTTGTCTTTTCACTTTCTTGCTAGTATCCTTTGAGGCACAAAAGTTAAAAAAATTTTTTTTTTTAATCCTCACCTGAGGACATTTTTCCATTTTTTGTTCAGATAGAGTAGGAGGGAGAGAGAGGAAGAGAGAGAGAGAGAGAAACATCGACGTGAAAGGGACACATCGAGTGGCTGCCACCCGCACGACCAACCAGGGCTGGGGACAAACTGCAACCGAGGTACATGCCCCTAGCGGGAACCGAACCCAGGTCTCTCTGTACTGCAGGCCGACGCTCTAACCGCTGAGCCAAACCGGCCAGGGCAAAAAAAGTTTTAAAATTTTGATGTACTCTAATTATCTATTTTTTTTCTTTTGTCTCCTGTATTTTTGGTGTCATATTTAAGAAACTATTGCTCACTCCAAGGTTATGAAGTTTTGCCCTTATGTTTTCTTCTAAGAATTTTATATAACTGTTAAATTTAGGTCTTTGATCCATTTTTAGTCAATGACATTCTTGTTGAAAATCAGACTGTAGATGTGAGAGTGTATGTTTATCCTTATGTTAATACCATGCTGTTTTGATTATTACTGCTTTGTGGTAACGTTTTGAAATTGGGACATGCGACTCCTCTAACTTTGTTCTTCTTCAAGATTGTTTTGGGCCCTGGCCGGTTTGGCTCAGTGGTTAAAGCGTCGGCCTGCGGTCCAGAGAGACCCGGGTTCGGTTCCCGCTAAGGGCATGTACCTCGGTTGCAGTTTGTCCCCAGCCCTGGTTGGTCGTGCGGGTGGCAGCCACTTGATGTGTCCCTTTCACGTCGATGTTTCTCTCTCTCCCTCCCACTCTATCTGAACAAAAAATGAAAAAATGTCCTCGGGTGAGGATAAAAAAAAAAAAAAAAAGATTGTTTTGGGTATTCAGAGTCCCTTGAAACTCCATATGGATTTTAGGATTTTTTTCCCCATTATTGCAAAAAATGCTGTTGGGATTTTGACAGAGATTGCATTGAATCTGTATATTGCTTTGGGTGGTATTGTCATCTTAATGATATTAAGTCTTTCCTTTCAGGAACCCAGAATTTCTATTTATTTAAGTCTTCTTTAATTTCTTTTAACAAGGTTTTATAGTTTTTAGTGTGCAAGTCTTTCACCTTGATTAAATATATATTCCTAAGTATTTTGTTCTTTTTGATGCTTTTAAAAATGGAGTTGTTTTCTTAATTTCCTTTTTGGATTGTTTGTTGCTAGTGTATAGAAATTCAACTTACCTTTGAGTGTTGATTTTGTATCTGCAACTTTGCTGACTTTATTAGCTCTATTATTTTGTGTGTGTATGTGTAGATTCTTTAGGGTTTTCTACATATAAGATCATGTCATCTGTGAATAGAGATAGTTTTGCTTCTTCCTTTACAATATGGATGCTTTTTACTTCTTTTTCTTGCCTAATTGCTCTGTCTAGAATTTTCAGTATTATGTTTTCTTAAAATATGTTTTCATTGGTTTTTTAGAGAGAGAGGAAGGGAGAAAGAGATAGAAACTTCGATATGAGAGAGACACATCAATCACTGAAATCAATTGGCTGCCTCCTGCATGCTCCCTGCTGGGGATCGAGCCCGAAACCCAGGCATGTGCCCTGACCAGGAATCCAATCAGGACATCTCAGTCCATGGGATGACACTCAATCCACTGAGCCACACCGGCTGGACAGGGAAGTGTTATGTTTAATAAGTGGCAAAAGCAGACATCCCTGTGTTGTTTCTGATCTTAAGGGAAAAACTTTCAATCTTTTAAGAGTGAGTATGATGTTAGCTGTGGGTTCTTCATATATGACCTTTAATTATGTTAAGGAAGTTCTCTTCTATTTCTGGTTTATTGAGTATTTTTTATCATGATGGGATGTTGGATTTTGTCAAATGCTTTTTCTGTATCAATTGAGATGATCATGTGTTTTTCCCCGTTATTCTATCAATGTAGTGTATTAAATGGATTAATTTTCATGGGTTGAACTATTCTTGTATTCCTGGGGTAAATCCCTCTTGATCATGTTATATAATCCTTTAAAAAATTTTTTTCCTTTATTGATTTTTAGAGAGAGAGGAAGGGAGAGGGAGAGAGAGATAGAAACATCAATGAGAGAGAACATCAACTGGCCGCCTCCTGCACGCCCCCGACTGGGGATTGGGCCCACAACCTGGGCATGTGCCCTGACCGGGAATTGAACCGGGCACCTCTTGGTGCATGGGTTGACGCTCAACCGCTGAGCCACACTGACCGGGCTATAATCCTTTTAATATGTTACTAAATTTGGTTTGTTGAGGATTTTTGTGTGTATATTCATAAGGGGTCTGTAGTTTTTTTGTAGTGTCCTTGTCTTGCTTTGGTATCAGGGTAATTCTGGCCTCACAAAATGAGTTAGGATGTATTCCTTTCTGTTTTTTTGTTTTTTTTTTTAAATTTTAGAAGGCTTTGTATACTGCTACCCTTCTTAATAGGCACTTTGCTGGCTGGTAGGGCCTGGGCTATGTGAAATGAGGGTACCTATTTGGAGCTCTGGCCTTGAAGCTGGGCCATGTCAACTTTTCCATACTTTTTGTCTCTACACCTCCATCTTTGCCTCTTGTCGAGGGAGCCAGTCATATTGTTTGTTGATGCAGACTAGAAGATGCAGACTGGATCAAGTTGATAAGTTGGTCTTTAAGCCTGCAGTTTATCATCTGTGCTCTCTCTTTCCTTGGACTGCTGGAAGGATGGTCTGTTTGAACAAGAACAAGGCCTTAAGCCATCCCAGGGGCCAAATCAAGTCAGCAAAGGGAGCTGGTTCTATATTGAGAATAATATTTAAGTGTTTTCTCATATATCTAGCATTTCAGGAAGAAAGACTCCACTGAGCACAGCTTTCCATAATTCTAACTTCTTATTTGATCACAGAGGTGGCCACACACCCTTTTTTCAAAGTAGTAATCATATATGTGTGCTTCCGCTTACCGATATTTTATGTACCTGTTTTCATATTATCAGCACAGTCTATATTTTCACCTATTTTAATGAAAACATTATTTTCCATTGTGCTGTTTCAGATAACCCTTTTTTAGATTGTTGATTTTATTTAATCAACAGATATTTTTTGAGTGCCAGGCACAGTGCTGAGCAATGAAGATAACAGCAGTGGGTTAGGTGGACAATTGTCTCTGCCCTTGTGGAGCTCCTAGTCAGGAGGGTTTTAGTTATTACAGACCTGTGAAATGGAACTTTACTGACCACCTAACACAGCCTTGGAGAGGACGAGGAAGTTGTGTAGTCTCTAGCCCTGGCTCCTATCGCTGCCTTCTTAAAAGCAAGCAATGCCTTGGCAGGACAGTGGGCTTTCAGTGAAGACCAGGATGAGGAGCCCTGGGACCATGCAGAATCAGCTCTGAAATGGGGCTGCTGCAGCAGGGAGGACTGCCGTTTCCTAGGCAATAATACTGTGCTTAATATTTTTAGTGCGTGGTCATGGCAGAACTAAATGTGGTTTCTGATACCAAATTGGTAATAAATGTAGACATATTTAGAGTTAGAAACAATGCATTTAAAATTCTCTTTTCCTCAATTGTCCTGCCAAATGCTGAGTTTAGGTTTCTTTGTTTCTTGGCTACCTACTCAGCCTCCCACCATCTCTCAGAGAAGGTGCCCGGATTTTCTCTGGGTGTTAGGTGGGATTGTGAAAGCCGTGAGTTATGGCTCCCTGAGCTGTACTGAGAGGCATCTGATTTTGTGTTTCTGCCCACGTATGTAAATGTGTACATTTAAAAGTTCATCCTCCTATTAAGTTTTTAAGAATCTGGGATTATAAATAGTCTTGGACTCTCAGGCATGTTAAAAATAAAATATGATATTTCAGTTGCTGACTTACCTGGAAGATATAGCCAATGCCAACGTGGTAGTAGTGAGTTCCGTGTATGGTGACCTGTCTTCATGCTGCTGCTAAGTGTTTTTAAAAATATATTTTTATTGATTTTTTTAGAGAGAGGAAGGGAGAGGGAGAGAGAGATAGAAACATCAATGAGAGAAACATCAACATTGATTGGCTGCCTCCTGCACACCCGCTACTAGGGATCAATCCTGCAACCCAGGCATGTGCCCTGACCAGGAGTCGAACCAGTGACCTCTTGGTGCATAGGTCGATGCTCAACCACTGAGCCACACCAGCTGGGCTGCTAAGTGTTTTTTTTTGTTGTTGTTGTTTTTTTTTAAATTATTATTTATTTATTTATTTTTAAATCCTCACATGAGGACATTTTTCCATTTATCTTCAAATAGGAGAGAGGGAGAGAGAGAGAGAGAAACATTGAAACATCGATGTGAGAGAGACACATTGATTTGGCTGCCTCCCGCACAACCCTGGCCAGGGCCAAGGACCGACCCGCAACCCGGGTACATGCCCTTGACAGAAATTGAACCCGTGACTCTTTGGTCCTCAGGCTGACAGTCTAACTACTGAGCCAAATCGTGCAGTGCTAAATGTTTTTGTAAGTAAATGCTGTTTTCTTGAGGTTTCTCAATTAGTTTAATTGTTGCTAATGTTATAATATCAAAGTCATAATTTGTGTCTCAACTTACCCAGGACAGTATCCATTTTCTCATGGCATATTCCTTAAGAGGGCTTTCTTTTTATTTTTTGATTTTTATTGTTTTAAATCCTCACCTGAGGATATTTTGCCATTTATCTTCAGATAGAGTGAGAAGGAGGGAGGGGGAGAGAGAGAGAGAGAAACACCAACGCTAGAGAGAGACATCGACTGGTTGCCTCCCGAACGACCCCTACCAGGGTTGGGGGCAAACTGCAACCGAGTCACGTGCCCCTGACTGGAATCAAACCTGCGACTCATAGGTCTGCAGACCAATGCTCTAACCACTGAACCAAACTGGCCAGGGCGAGAGGGCTTTCTTTTTAATATTGTACTGTCTGGGACTCAAATGTGAAAGCCATGCTATCCACTGGTTGTGAACAGGACATCACCTGAGGGCAGTTGATGGTATCTTTTCTATGTTTTGTTTCATAGTGTGATGCCCAATGTGCTTAAGGGACTGCTAAAAATATCTTTGTGAGGTACATGTTTCTAGAGTGTAATTGCTGAATACTTGTAATCCAAAGTGCCAGAGTGGCTGGCAGAATAAGGGTTGGTGTGCATACTGATTTGCAGATAGTTCATTTGGTGCTAGGGACTGGAAGTCATACCTTCCTCCCTATCATAGTCCCACTAAGAGGCCCTGACCTTCTCTATAAGCTTGGAGACAGCAGGGATAAGGAATGATGAACTCTGACTGGGGTATGTGGATAAGTGTGTAAAAGTCCCTGGTATTTGGAAGCAGGCTATAGAGAAAGCCCATTGTGCCTACTATCAGGCATTCTAGTTATTTATTTATTTATTTTTAAATCCTCACCTGAGAATATTTTTCCATTTATCTTCAGCTAGAGTGAGAGGGGGAGAGGGAGGGAGGGAGCAAGGGGGAGGGAGGGAGAGAGAGAGAGAGGGAGAGAGAGAGAGAAACATTGATGTGAGAGAGACACATCGACTGGTTGCCTCCTGCACAACCCCGACCAGGGCCAGGGACTGAACCGCAAGCAAGGTACATGCCCTTGACCAGAATCGAACCCGCAACTCTTTGGTCCATGGGACCATAGCCTAACCACTGAGCCAAACCGGCCAGGGCTATTTTTTATTTTATTTTTTTGTTAATCCTCACCTGAAGGTATTTTTCCATTACTTTTTTTTTTTTTTTAATCCTCACCTGAGGATATTTTCCCATTTATCTTCAGATAGAGTGGGAAGGAGAGAGAAACATCGATGTGAGAGAGACACATCGACTGGTTGCCTCCCACACAACCCCGACCAGGGCCCGGGACTGAACTGCAACCGAGGTACATGCCCTTGCCTGGAATCAAAATGGTGATTCTTTTGTCCTCTGGCCAATGTTCTAACCGCTGAGCCAAGCCGGCCAGGGCTAGTTATTTTTTTAAAAGGAGAGGGAAGGGGAAGGCCCTGGGGCCCTTACCCCCTGGATGACAGCTGACTCTGTCTAGGATAGTTTAAGTAGTCTAGGTCTGTCCCAGATGCTCCTGCCCTCCCTACTCCCCCATAGAGGTAGGAAAACAGGAGCAGAATTTGGAGACAGGTCTGAGTCACCAGGAAGCTGGGCTCTAAAGTGGCTGTTCTCAGTCTGAAGTGGCTGTTTTTTAATGGGCACTGATGCAGTCAGCCAGTATCCATTAAAGGTTTCAATGGGAATGTCCCTGTATCCAACTAGAGTGTAGTTCAGGTATGTGGGCAGACCTATGGCTTAGGAAAAGTGGGTCCCAAGGAGAGGCTTGATGGTCAGAACAGAAGACAACTCTTTTTTTTTTTTTTTTAATCCTCACCCGAGGACATTTTTCCATTTTTTGTTCAGATAGAGTGGGAGGGAGAGAGAGGAAGAGAGAGAGAGAGAGAAACATCGACGTGAAAGGGACACATCGAGTGGCTGCCTCCTGCATGACCAACCAGGGCCGGGGACAAACTGCAACCGAGGTACATGCCCTTAGCGGACACCGAACCCAGGTCTCTCTGGACCGCAGGCCAACGCTCTTAACTGCTGAGCCAAACCGGCCAGGGCAGAAGACAACTCTTGATGAGGGTGAAGCTCTCGTTGCTTTTGTTTATCCTGTCCTTTGCTTAGAATTTAGTCTAACAGTAGTTGTTACGAGCTTCTTGAGCCCTCACTTTATGTCAGACACTGTGCTATATGCTTCATATCATCTCAGTACTGACAACCATCTTACAAAATAGTTACTGTCAAGTTTCTTTTCAGATGAAGGAATTGAAATTTGGAGAGGTTAAACAGCTAGCCCAAAGTCCCACAACTAGTTGGGGAGACCTGGGTTGAAATCCAGGGCCCATATTCTTTCATTACACTGGAGTGGAAGTGGAATAGAGAGGAGCTTCTGGTAACCTTTGTTGTTATCATCAGACACAGGCCTGTCATTCTCAGGACCTCAGTCAGGGTCAGGAAACAAGTATAAGGAATAGGTCTTCTTGTCCACAATCTGCTAGGAGCTTGCAATCTGGAGCCTGCTGGAAAGTACATTGACCAGGTCTGGGGTATTTCTATAATTTATCTGGTTACTTGCTGGTTTGCTTAGGTAAGCCCCATTCAATATCGGGCTCCATTTTCTTTGTCTGCCATGTAGAAATAATCCTGTCCTATGTGTTTCCTGGATGGGGCATGATGGCATGTCAGTATTATAGACTAGTTGGAAATGAGCTTGGATATCGTCTTGGCCAGCTGTTATCCCATATAGTTCTCTCCTCCTCCCTGCTGAGTTTTTGCTTGCCAAACGGTTATATATGAGGGGAGTGCATGGTGCTGGGCTCTGTGATGGGGAGCAAGGATGCTTTTGTTTCCTGTACAGCTGGGAAGCCTGAATGATAGGAGGTGAAGAGGTCAAGCCATACAGGGTGCCAGTGACCTAGCTGTACTTTGAGTTAAGGAAATTCTTCCTCTTGAATGTCTGTGCCTCTGCTCTGGGCAGGGTTGTACCAAGGGCTTTCAGTAATCAAAATGTGTGTGTGTGTGCATGTGTATGCATGTGCATGTGTGTGACGTGCAGAAACTTGGATAGAAGTGGGTCTCTCCACAAGAGGGGTCCCAGTAAGCTCATTTAAAAATTTCTCTCCTGCCCTGGCTGGTTTGGCTCAGCGGTTGGAACTCAGCCTGCGGACCAGAGAGTCCCGGGTTCGGTTCCCGCTAGGGGCACATGCCCCCCCCCCCCAAAAAAAAAAAATTTCTCTCCTGACACAAAATCTATGCCTTTTTATTCACACTGTTGCAGAACAAATAAAATGAGTCCAGTTTCTGTGGCTGATTTCATAGACCAATGGAAAGGCAGCATGGTCTGTGGAAAGAGCACAAGTTCTGGGGCCAAACTGGCTTTGAATCCTGACTTTACCATTCTCTGGTTGTGTAAACGGGCAAGTTACTTAACCTTCTGAATTTCAGTTTCTTCATGGGCAACATGAGCAGCATATTAGAACCCCATCAGAGAATTGTTGGGAGTAGCAAATGAGCTTAGAAATTTACTTGGAACATAGAAAGTACTCTGTAAATGTTGACTATAATTATTATATGACATAATTTATTTTCCTCTGGGTGCCCAGATACTGCATTTGAATACTAGGGGATTGGGTGTTACTGGGTATTTCTTTCCATCCCTCTGAGTGCTACAATTGTGATTAGTACAGCTCTACAAAGTGTAAGGACTGAAGCTTCTGAGAAGTCTAAGGCATGACTGAAAGCTCAGAGAAGGTGGAGTTGTGTCTAATGGGAGTTTGTTCTTGTAGAGTTTGCTTCCCTGCCCCCTCCCTCTGCTAGTGTGACTGTGCCCAACACTATCCCAAGGATGTGTGTGTTGAGGAATAGTCCTACACCATCATAGGAACCTATTGTATGGCATCAGAGAATCCCTCTATAGGACCACTGGAGTTAGTTTTTTCTCTTATTATTAAGACTAGTAAAAATGTTGAGAAAAAAATGGATTTAGAGAAGTGGCTCCAAATCTCCAAACTTTAGTGGACCCACTCAGCATTTCAAAGTGTTCTACTCATGTGCCTCTGTTTCTTCACATGTGCTCTCTTTTGAGGGTCCTCTGGTAGCCTGATTGCTAAATCCAGTGGATTTTCTCATCCTCATTCTGACTAATCTCTTGACATTGTTGCCCATAACTTGATTTTCTTGGGATTCTCTCCTCTCTTGACCTATGTAATTCTTCACTGTTCTTTTTGTTCTTTGTTTGGTTTCTTTGCTCTTCTTTCTTTTCCTAACCTCCAGCCCTGACTTGAAGACTTTTGTTGGCCCATTGTTTCTTTCTCTCTAAGGTTTCTCCCTAAGACAGGAACTTGATTCTTATTGCCTCTGTTATCACCTCTGTACTGATGGCACCAAAATTCTTGTCCTGCACTAGTCTTCTCTACCTTATTGTCTTCAACAGGTATAGCTGCCAGGGCCTTCCTGGATCCACTGATAAGCTCTGTGCCTAAAGGCATTGAACTCTGGTCATTCTATATGTAGATAGATGTTGAGTACCTGCTGTGTCTTCTGGATCTTTAGCAGTCCAAATGAAGAATGAGTTTTAAACTTTGTTCCAGCATTAAGATTCTTTGAAGGCTATGGCTGAGTAGGATAGGTCTGGAGAGGGCCAGACTGGGCTCTCTTTTGTTTAGTCACTCTGCTTGTTACTTGATTTCTTTTAGATGGAGCCACTGTCTTTGTCTCTGAGATTGCAGTTTTTGCTAATATGTTTAGCTACAGTCTTGAAGATCCATTCGCTTCCCCTACCGGGGTAGGGATAAAATTGGTTATAATCCCCTATCTTTTGGAGTACAGAGTACTGAGAAGGGATCAGGAATGCCACATTCCTATTTCAATTCATCCCATGTTGCCCTCCTTCTAGGGCTCCAGTTGCAGCTGGGCCTGTGGAGCCCTTTTTGGTACCATGTACTCTCTGGCAGGACCAGCACTTGTTCCTGTGTTGCCACTGGAAAGACCTCTCTTGGGGTCTCCCTTGCAGGCTGCACAAGTGGATTTTGGCTTTGTCGATCTCTGGTCAGGCAGAGACTTGAGTTGGTTGTGAACCTTCTATCCTCCAACAGCCTCCACTAATTATTTTTCTTCTTAGATGCTTTGGATTAGTTGAGAGCAGTCCCCATTTGCTTGGCCCTAGGCATGAATTTAATATTTGGGTAGATACTATTCCCATTATATAGCTGGTCAGTGGCTTAAGGATGGTCCAAGTCCAATCTTCCAGCCAGGTAGGGGCTGGATGGGCGAGAAGCCACATTTCTTTTGCTGTTCAAAGGCTCTTTTTACTTAATTGCTGTCTACCTTCTGACTTTTTGTTTATTTCTTAGCGGGAAAAATCCTGTTTGCCTAACTACTACAAATTTATTTCTTTTGTTCTTCAAATTATTCTTTAAAAATCCATTTCTTTTCCTAAGCCTTTTGCACATTGTTCTCTCTTGTGAGGGCTGTCCTTTCAGTGTCCTCTTTGCATTGTTTCTTCAGCTTCATATTTGTCTGCTCAAATTAGGCAGTGAGCTTCTGTTTGTGTAGAGGTGAGTGATTGTGTGTGTGTGTGTGTGTGTGTGTGTGTGTTTGTATGAGCTTGTGCAGCCCATAAATAGTAATGAATGTGTGTCTGTGGGAAGAGCTCATCCTTTAACCTTCAGTTTGTAAAGCAGAAGATTGTTTTACAGCTCTTCCTGCAGCTGGCATTACTGCATGATTGTGGCCTGGATCTCTGGACACTAGTATGCTATGGAAAGCACTGAGTGGGCCGGGTCTGCCTTGGAGCTCAGCAGAAAATTGGCTTGGGTCTCTGTTTTTAGCTGCGGGGGGTGGGGGGGGGGTGGGGGGGTGGGGTAGACAACTTTCTCTAACATTTCTTTCTTTCACCTCCTGGGAGTAGATACCCAACAAAAGGCTTTGGTTCTAAAGTTTGAGTTGTGGGGTCAGTTAGAGGGTGTGTAGATTCTGCAGGAGGCCGGAACTCTGGAGAGTGGTTCCAGGGTGCCTGGCCTGGCCCTGATTTGGGTCCAGGGGAAAGGTCATCATCCTTGCTCTAATGAGGTGTGATTACTAGATGCCAGGTACTGGACCAAGCACTTTCCATGCATTGTTTTATTTAATCCTCCCTAACACTCTTTGAAATAAGAGCTCTTATATACCCATTTTACAGATGAAGAAACTGAGGCCTAGTGAAGTAGTGTCTAAGATCACATAGCTAGGAGTTGGCAGAGCCAAGAATTGGCCTTAGATCTGTCTGACTTTAAATCCAGGTACTACACTTTCTGCCCAATGTTTTTATTTTATTTTATTTTATTTTTATTGATTTTAGAGAGAGATAGAAACATCCATGAGAGAAAACATTGACTGGCTGCCCCCTGCACGCCCCCCACCAGCGATCGGGCCCACAACCTGGGCATATGCCCCAACCAAGAATTGAACTGGTGACCTCCTGGTGCATGGGTCGACGCTCAACCACTGAGCCACACCAGCCAAGTTCTGCCCAATGGTTTTATCTCTTTGCTTAAATTTCCTCCTTAGAAGATGAAGGTAGGAATTTTTGCTCTTTTACTTTTCCCAAAAGAATTGAGGAAACAAATACATGGACGTATACTGTAGGTTAAGAACGTGAGCATTTTGTAAGATGGAGTTCCAAGTGCTCCTAGGCAGGCAGGCTACTGAGGTGGCTTTCTCTGCTGAGGATACTTGTGACCTTTTCCTTTTCTCCCTCTGCTGGGGCCCTGAGACTGGAGAGCAGCCACTGTCTATGGGGTCTTCCAGCAGTCCCAGTCTTCCTTCCTTTGTTGGCTTCCTATATCCTTTCCTTCCTTGAGAGAAGACAAAAGTTATGGGAAGATGTCTTATTTACATAGAGCCCAGTCCCCTTCCCCAGTCCTATCTGAATTGAGTGGAGGACATGAGGCACCAAGGGAGGTAAGGGCTAGCCTGTCCAGGGGCCACCTCTCACCTGCACCCCTATCATCTGCTCTATCTGCAATAAACTGGCAATACAGATTGCAGAGAGCATCCAGCCTTAATTTAAGTAGAGGTACAGCCTACAAATGGCCAGTTTTGATAGGAAAATGGTGATCTCAAGTACCTTATTATCTCTTTTGTCTCAAAGCCCAAGGATACTTAAGGAAGGAAAGAGTTACTGGTGGAACATTAAGATATATTTCCTGCCTGGCTCAGTGGTTGAGCATCGACCCATGCACCAAGAGGTCGCTGGTTTGGTTCCTGGTCAGGGCACATGCCCAGGTTGTGGGCCTGATCCCCAGTGGGGGCCATGCAGGAGGTGGCCAATCGATGTTCTCTCTCATCAATGTTTCTATCTCTCTCTCCCTCTCCCTTCCTCTCTCTCTAAAAATCAGTAAAGAAGAAGAAAAAAAGATATGTTTTCCTTTCTTGGACTGAATGATAGTATTTTAAGTTGGAAGAAGGTTGTAAATATAAAGGTGTAGGTCTGTCCTCCACTGAAAGCCAAGGATGATGGGTTTGTTCTGCAGGGTGTGCAGGTGCAGATGATCACGTGAACCCAGAGTTAGGGGTAAGTGGTTTGGGGAAGGCACTAACCTCAGGCTGATTGTGCCAATCCATGCCTCAATGGGATGCCATGACTTTGGCTTTATTTTTGTCAAGGTCTGAGGTTTTCGTTTGCTGCTGCTGCTGCCTAGGTCTCTGCTTAAGGTGGTGGACCATCCTGGCAGAACATACCTGTGTGCCACTTCCCCTTGCCCTCTTTCCCCTTGTCCCCTAGCTTCAGCATAAAGCCCAGGGAAAACAATGTGTGCTTGCTCTCCACCTGCCACATCCTGAATAAGGAGGAGACCAGGTGACAAGGCTGCAGGCCAGGCCTTAAGAGGACAGAGGACACCATTACCCATGCCTGCTTGCTGCAGAGTTTGCACTTGCCCTCTGGGTGCCCCTGCAAAGCTTGGGAATATCTCTCACACTTTTCTCCCAGCCTCACTTCTAGGTTTCTCCCCATGTACCTCCCTACCCTCTATGTTCTCTCTCTCCCTGTTTCATGGGAAAAAAAGTATATGGAGGCAATGCATTGGTCAGGTGGATATGAAGGATCTATTTGCAACTGATCTCTCATTCTTAGTATTGGCAGAAAATGCTTCTGAGGGTGTTAATGTATGTGCAGGAGATGGAGGCACTGGGAGCCCTGTAGGACCTGCCATTTCTCTCTTCCCCCACTCTCTTTCCTACTCCAGGAGTGGGGAAGTTGCTGTTTGTGCATCAATTGCTCCCCGGTCTCTTCTTCCTCTGTCCCTTCTGGGCCTCCTGCCCCTGTTCATTTGTCTTCTTTGCCCTTGACTTCTTTATTCTCATTTATCTCTTCCTCCTCATCTTTTTCCTCAGCACCAGTTCCAGTATTTATCCCTGACTGTCAGGAGGGAGCATCTAACTCTGTGTGTACATGCATATATACATGAACAATCTCATGTAGGTGAAGGGAAATCTGTGGCTTTGGGGATCTTTGTTCTCTCTTATTGTATGTTGTCCTCACTTCCATTTTTCCCCCCTTTTTCCCCAGAGCCAAGGCTGCAGGGGTAAGAAAGGTATCTTGGGACCTGTCTCCCTTTCTAGCCTTCTCACTCCTGATGTAGCAGCTTCTGCTCCTTGTTCATCCTCATCCAGCCTACCCCCTACTCCCCCACCTCCACACTCGGGCATGACCAGGCACCTGTCCAGAACCTAGTGCCATGCTGTGAACTCACTCCCTGTCTTTCAGTGTGATTGGTGCCCCAGGGAGCCCGGTTGCTGAGGGAAGCTCATGTGGCACTCAGCCGATCCATTTTGTCTACAAAAAAAGAGGGGAGAAACTGGCAGAAAGCAAAGGCTTTTGCTGCTGGGTGAGTGTAGCAGCTATTTATAGCATCCAAGTCTTTGCTTTTCCATTTGGCTGTACTTTTTTAGCACAGTGCGGGTCCAGCAGGGCTGTTTTGTTTCATGGCTCCAGATGTCCTTAGGGAAAGTTTTTGTCTGCCCCTGAGAAGGGGTGGGCTGGGCAAGGGGGTGATAACTTCTGAGAGTGGGTGCAGGCAGGGCTTTTGGTCCTACTGTAATCATGTCACAGGACCAGTTTCTTGAGGTGGAACATGGAAGAGTGTGGTAGGAATAGGAAAGAGAAAAGGTAAACACCATACTGTTTTTGTTGTTGTTGTTGTTAATCCTCACCCGAGGATATTTTTCCACTGATTTTTTAAGGTAGAGTAGAAGGGATGGGGAGAGAGAAAGAGAGAGAAACATCAACGTGAGAGAGAGACATTGATTGATCGCCTCCTGCGTGACCCCGACTGGGCCCAGGGATCGAACCTGCAACCCAGGTATGTGCCCTTGACTAGGAATAGAACCCTTGATGCTCTAACTGCTGAGCCAAACCAGCTAGGGCTAAACACCATGCTCTTAAGAAGTGTTCCTCAATAATTAATTCAATTAAGCCTCTATTGAGTAAATTGCCAAATGAAATGTATTGTGTCTGAGTGATCAACACATAAACCTTTTTATAAGGGTCTGGGCTAATACTGACATATGCTGAATTTTTCTAAGGCCTTTTTTGGTCTTTTTTTTCTTTGGTTTTCTTTCTGCCTTTCTTAGATTGTTCACCAGTTTGGGTCTAGTTCTCTTGACTTCCACTCTAGTTTACTGACCACATTTTTTTTACTATTTCAAATAGAAACTCTGTACCTAATAACTCCCCTGGTAACCTGTAATCTACTTTGTTTCTCTGAATTTGCCTATTCTAGATATGTCATTTAAGTAGAATCATATAGCATCTGTTATTTTAGGTCTAGCGTATTTCACTTGGCATAATGTTTTCAAGGTTCATTCATGTTGAAGCATGGGTCAGAATTTCATTCTATTTATGGTTGAATAAATATTCCATTGTATGTATACACCACATTAAAAAATATTCATCTGTTGATGGATACTTGGGTTATTTCCACCTTTTAGCTATTGTGAGTAATGCTGCTACATTCACATGGAAGTATCTGTTTGAGTCACTGTTTTCATATCTTTTGGGTGGAATATATACCTACAAGTGGAATTGCTGGATCATACAGTAATTCTACGTACGCTTAGGTTTTTGGGGAACTGCCAAATTGTGTCCCACAGCAGCTGCACCATTTTATATTCCCACCAGCAATGTACGAGGGTTTGTTTCTCTAACATTCTTGTTAACATTTGTTATTTTCTTTTATTGTTGTTGTTTAATTGTAGTGGATTTAGAGTGTTCTCTCATTGTGCCTTTGATTTGCGTTTCCTTAGTGATTAATGATGTTTACCTTTCCATATCCCTATTGTCATATGTGTATCTTTTTTGGGAAAGTCCTTTGCCCATTTTTAATTTGGGTTGCTTGTCTTTTTGTTGTTGAGCTGTTGGAGTTGTTTATATATTCTGGATGTTAAACTTTTATCAGATATGTGATTTGCAAATATTTTCTCCTATTTTGTAGGTTGTCTTTTCATTCTCTTGATATTGTCCTTAGACACATAAAAGTTTTTAAATTTTGATGGAGTTTAATTTATCAATTTTTTCTTTTATTGTCTATGCTTTTGATGCTATGTTTAAGAAACTATTGCCAAATCTAAGGTTATTAAGATTTTCTCTATGTTTTCTTCTAAGAGTTTTTTAACTCTTAAATTTAGGTCTTTGATCCATTTTGAGTTACTTTAAAAAAATAGATTTTTTTATTGATTTTTAGAGAGAGAGGATGAGAGAGGAAAAGAGAGAGAGAGAGAGAGAAACATTGATGTGAGAGTGGAACATCGATTGACTGCCTCCTGCATGCCCCCTACTGGGGATCAAGCCTGCAACCAGGGCATGTGCCCTGACCGAGAATCAAACCAGCAACCTTTCGGCAACCAATTGAGCCACACCAGTGAGGGCTGTCCACTTCATTCTTTTGCATGTGGATATCCAGTTGTCCCGGGACAGTTTGTTGAAGAGTCTGTCCTTTCTGTATTGGTGTTCTTGGCACTCTTGTTGAAAATAATTGACCTGCCCTGGCTGGTTTGGCTCAGTAGTTAGAGTGTCGGCCTGTGGACCAGAGAGTCCCGGGTTCAGTTCCCACTAAGGGCACGTACCTCAGTTGCAGTTTGTCCCTGGCCCTGGCTGGGGTTGTGTGAGTGGCAACCACTCGATGTGTCTCTCTCTCTCTTCCTCCCTCTCTCCCTCCCGCTCTATGTGAAGATAAATGCAAAAATGTCCTTGGGTGAGGATAAAAAAAAAATTTAAAAAAGAAAAGAAAATAATTGACCATATGTATGATTATTTCTAGGCTCAGAATTATATTCCATTGGTTTATATGTCTGTCCTCATGTCAATACCATACTGGTTTCATTACTGTCACTTTGTGGTAAATTTTGCAATTAGGAAGCGTAAGTCCTCCAACTTTGTTTTTTTCAAGATTTTTTTGGCTGCTCTGGGTCCCTTGAAATTCCACATATATTTTAGGATAGTTTTCTTCATTTCTGTAAAACAAACATCATAGGGATTTTTTTTTTATCCTTACCCGAGGACATTTTTGCATTTATCTTCAGATAGAGCCGGAGGGAGAGAGAGGGGAAGAGAGAGAGAGAGAAACATCGATGTGAGAGAGACACATCAAGTGGTTGCCACCCACACGACCCCAACCGGGGCCGGGGACAAACTGGAACCGAGGTACATGCCCTTAGCGGGAACCGAATCCAGGACTCTCGGGTCCGCAGGCCGACGCTCTAACCGCTGAGCCAAACTGGCCAGAGCCATCATTGGGATTTTGATAAGGATTGCATTGAATTGCATATCACTTTGGTAGCACGGTCATTTTAACAGTATTAACTCTAATCCATGAACATGGGATATCTTTTCATCCTTGTGTCATTTTAACAGGTACTAGGGCTTGCACTTTGATTTGTCTAGCTGTTTGAAAAGTGATGTGGCCCTGGCCGGTTTGGCTTAGCAGTTAGAGCATCGGCCCGTGGACCAAAGAGTTGTGGGTTCAGTTTCTGTCCAAGGGCACGTACCTTGGTTGTGAGTTCGATCCCTGGCCCCGGTTGGGGTTGTGCAGGAGGCAACCAATCGATGTGTTGTTTCTCTCTCACATTGATGTTTCTCTTTCTTCTTCTCTACTTCTCTCCCTCCCACTCTAAATTAAAAAAAAAAAAATCCGTGGAAAAATATCCTTGGATGAGGATAAAAAAAAAGTGATATGAAAGGCTTTGTGGCTTGAGAATATTGAACTTTGCTGGTTTAGGGGATGCTGATGGCATCTGTCTTCAGGTATAACTACAAGTATGGTTTAGAAGTGAATGGTTATAAAGGATTATGCAGATTTGGGCCCATGTCTGTCCACACACAATCAATTGGTTAGTTTCCTTTTCTTCTTATCAATACTACCCTGTACAATCTGATAACAAGTTGATAATGAGGAAGGAGGGGATCAGGGCTGTTACAGCTCCTATAGGAGTTCTGGTGGCTCTGTTCCAACAAAGGCATGTCTCCCCTTCGGTGGCTGGACTCCTTATAGGAGATGGAAGCTTCATTCACATTGATCTACCCTGGTGGTAGAAGATGTATGATACCTCTATGTGGGAAATGTCTGACATTCATTGAACAAGTGACATTATGGGAATCACAATGCTGAGGGATTAGGTACCAAGGTATTGGGCACCAGCTTCCTGTTGACCTTCTGTTTTCTGTGTTTACATTCATCAGGTCTCCCTGTGCCTCCCCAGGGCCTGCCCCTATCTGGTATGGCTCCTCTGGGCATGCTGCTCGGACTGCTGATGGCCTCCTACTTCACCTTCTGTTTTTGTCATCAGAACCCAGTAAGTATCTTATCACAAGAGGGATCCCTATTGGGTCCAGAAAAGCCTCCATGCCACCAGAGTTGCTGTGGGAGTGGGGTGAGCTTTTATTTTTCTTATAAGAATGTGGCCAGCACTGGGTCACGGAGTCTGTTTATTTCTTCCCCTCTATCCCTGAGTCCTCTGGCCTGTGTTTAAAGCTCATGGTACAGTTTCTCTTTAGGGAGTGTATGATGATGATAATGATTTAATAATAATAGTAATAATAATTTTAATAATAATAAACTTACCATGTGCTAGGCATTGTTATTAAGTGCTTTATATCTATTCTCATTTAATCCCCCCAACAATACTATGAAGTAGACAACTACAATTATTATCCTCATTTTGAGAAGGAGGAGATTAAGGCTAAGAGACTTTAAGTAACATGGCCAAAATCATACAGCCATTTTATGGCAGAGCTGGGAAGATTAGGATTCTCCCCAAGAGCTGGCTGACTGTGTGGTGAGCACCAAGTAAGAATGTTTTTTCCTCTACTCCTCTCTTCCTTGTGCTTTCTCAAGTCTGTCTGTATCTCCGTATCCTCTTTCCCTCTGTCCTTTACTTCCTATTCTTTCCAGGTCTCTATTAATCTAGACCTCATTGGTTAGGGTTTCTGTCATTGCCACAGGCAGGAGCAAAATACCCAAGAAGGTCCTGAGCTTGGCCTGGCTTCTGGCCTGGTTTCCCCTGGCCTGCCTGAGCAACAGCCTGCCCTTGACCAGCTCCCAGTTCCCTCTCTTTCCTCTCCCTTGGGAATCCTTGACTGTTCTGACAGCTTCACCCTTCCCTGGCCACCTTCCCCAATCCTGGGGGCTCCCACTAAATGTTGGGTAAAGTGCTGGAGGCTTTGGAGCAGAAGGGCCTTGAAGTGCAAATGACAGTTGTGATAAATTTCATACCAGTTCAGCTCAGCTGAGATTCACCTCTGGCTCATGGCAAGCTTCCACCTTCTCTCTGAAGTCATTTGTTTTCTCTCTGCATTTCTCCCCACTCTGTGGAGCAGGAGACAACGTACAGTTAGGAGTCTTGAATCCTTTTGAATTTTTAATGTCCTCTGACTAATCTTGTTGGTACTGGCTTTTTGCCGTCTTCTTCAAGAACAATGAGAATGAGATCCCTGTGGCCCCTGAGGTTGGGACTGGCCATAGCATGAGAGTTGGGGCTCTTTGGCATAGTCTGACCCAGAAAAGCACCCAAGTGTCTCAGGAGATTAGAGCTGTCCACCCTTTTCCACTGCAACCTGCAGTTCATGAGGAACTGGGTGCTCCCCATTGTGAGCTTTAGCCGACGCACAATTAACAAAAGCATGCTGATGAATTTACTTAAGGACTGTGTGTTAGTAAGTCCCTTTTGGATAATAGTCCAACCAAATAGATGAGCTTTCAGAGCCATAATTATTCTGGCCCATTTATATTAGTTCTATTGAGTCTAGTCTCAGAAAAATGTTAATACTGACTTTCATCAACAGAAACTGCTTTTATCCTTATGTCTGTTCCTAAGCTGTATCCATTTGTCATAATCTTTCATCATGTGCTAAGCACAAGTAGGAGTTGAAGCATCTTTTCTCTCATACCATAAAAATTGATGCCCTGATGGCATTTAAAATCCAAATTATTCAGCCAGCCACCTTCGCAACAGTGAAAATGGATGGTGAGGGAGGTGGGGTTCAGAGCCTGGGGTTCAGGCAAGTACTCCTGGAGACCTGGAATTGTCCGCCCTGAGGGCATTTGTGAAGGTTAACCAGGAAAGGCCACCCAGGAAAGGTTGACTGTGTTAGGGTATGGTCTAGAGCCAGCCTCCTTCCTGGCTTTTGCTGTGGCACCTCCCTGGGGTGCTACATCTTAGGAGCAGTGTGGTTGCTGAAGTGATATGGTTGTGTTGTATACTGGCCTTCAAAAAGGTAGTAAGCAATGAGGGAGGTAGTGGAACCCAGTGGAAGGAACACAGACTCTTGGTAATTCCTTTTTGCCACCTACTTTGGTACTTCAGCCATTTCTGAGCTTTGTTTCCTTATCTGTAAAACAGGGTTTGTACCTCCCTCTTAAGATTTTAGTGTAGATCGAATATATATATAAAAAGCATGTAGCATTGGGACTGGCACAATAAGGTCAATGGATGCTCAATAAATGTCAGCTGTTATTTTTAGTAAGGGGGTGGATGCTTCTACGGTTTAATTTAGGGCTTTGTCAGACACGCTCCTGTCCCCAAATGTTGCCCTGGCAGTCTGTTTCTGTCATAGCGTCTGTCAACCTACCATTAGAGATTCATTCATTCTCTTGGATCTTGAAGTCTTTGATATTTAAGAATCTCTTATTCAGATACAAGCTCAAGGAAGTGTGACATGGTAAGCTGTTGTCAGCTAACACCTTAGCTGGGATTTCCTGCAGTCTTTTGAGAGGAAATTGGTATTTGGAGTGATGGTGGCAGGGAGAAGAAAGGGCTGAGGATTCATCATAGAAGGGAGCCCTGAGAAACCAGCTGAGAGGGCACCAGAGCATGGGATTTACTTCATAGCTGACCAGGGGCTGTCTGGCTTCTCTCACCTCTTGGTCTTTCTGTCCTGTTCAGGACACTGCCCAGGTAGAGAGAGGCTGATCTTGCTTGTTCTTTCTTTGGGACTGTGGTTTCTCACCCAAAGCCCTCCCTTGGGAAGGGGGCTGTGCTGATAGATATGCTAAGGTAATCTCATTGCCCTGGCTTTATTTCCTCAGTATCCAGGGCACAACCATTAAGACACATGACTAAGAACAGAAACACAGGAGTCAGAAATCTGGACTTAAATCTCTGTTCTGCTTTCCCCAGCAGTGTAATTTTGCACAGGAACCATATCTAACATCATCTGTAAAATGGGTATAAAAGTATGTGCTTAATGTCCGGCCGGTGTGGCTCAGTGGTTGAGCATTGACCCATGCACAAAGGGGTTGCCAGTTCGATTCCTGGTTAGGGCACATGCCCAGGTTGTGGGCCCGATCCCCAGTGAGTGGCATGCAGGAAGTGGCTGGTCAATGTTCTCTCTCATTGATGTTTCTCTCTCTCTCTCTCCCTTCCTCTCTCTCTAAAATCAATAAAGAAAAAATTTTTTTTTAAAAAAAGAGAAAATTTCATGTAAAAATCTGGTTTTCTGTTTTCAAGTTGAATGCCTTCATGGCAGTGGTGGACCATCTGAGTAGCAGGTCAAGGCAGGAGGGCTCCATTTTTCACAGTCCCACCACTCCCTGCTGCTGTATACCTGGCCAACCACACTCATTTACATCCATCCCTGCCTGGCCCTGGGAGGCATTTGACCTACACACTTCTGAGGTAAATTTTATGAATGTTCACCTAGTCCCACAGTCTGGTGTGTGGTGCTTCAGGCAGAGGCTGACCAGCATGGCAAGGCCTTGGAGTACATAGGCTCAGGGTACTTAATGGGCAAGGTGGTCTTTGTTCTGGAATGTGTGGCTAGTACCTGGCTTCCAGCAGACTCAGCTGATTTGAGTTTGCTTCAGTCCAAGGCATCCAAGAGACATACCTGCCTGTGGAAGGTGGGTGGGCGTTCCTTCCTTCCTTTGTTCTGTGATTACAAACTAAGCCATGTGCTAGGCATTGGGGATACAGTGGTGAAAGAGACTGACACAGAGCCTGTCCTCAGAAACTTGGCTGTTGGAAGTTTGATGTCAATGCCCTCAGAATGTAGGGTGCCTCCTGCCAGTCTATCTGCTCTTTAGTCTCACAAGCACATTTTCTCTTCTGTTCTTGGTTTCCTTTCTAGCTCAGATTTGTGCAAACTTCAAGTTGAAGGGGTAGGAGGGGTTTGTGAGGCCAGGCTGCCTAGGTGACCACAACCCAAACCTGACCTGCCTAAACGATACCATATTGTGTAGTCTCTGTTGGATAGCATAGCACAGACTCATCTAACCTGGGAACTATGACTGCCTTTACAAGTAATAAGAGTAACAGCTACCGTGTACACAGGGCTAGTGATTTACAAGGTAGTACTTCATCTGATGTATAAGCTAGATGTTGTTATTTCCACTTCACAAATGTGGAAACTGATGCTCAGAAAATTAAGTAACTTCCCTGGAGTCACAAGAAACTGGAATTTGAACTTTAGATGATCTGATGCAGAGTTTGAGTTAACTATTATGTTGTAGTCAGTGCCTCTCATTACTTATGACATGATTTGAGAGCCTCTTCTTGCCCAAGATAGTTTCTTTACAGGTTCTTAACAAGATCTGAAATCCTGCCATCTGAATTTCATGCCTTTATTTTTTGTTAAAATGTAAAATCCTTGGAGGGGCTTTACATTGTTACCACCAACACCTTAATTAACATCTTAACCTTTCCTCTGACAGCTAATTAAAGATCAGACCTGAGGGACCCAGGCAGGTGGGGATGCATATCTGGAGCTGGGGCACTGCTTGAATTGTTGGGAACCAAAATGAGATCTATATAAAGTACCTAGCACAGGTTTGGGTTCATAGGAGGAATCCACAAAATATACTTACTATTATTAGTGGAAGAATTGGGAGGTGGAGGAAAAGTGATCACGGGGGCTGAAATACCATCCCTGTGTGCTAGTGTGCGTTCCTCCTTGCCCTCCCAATGTAATTTCCCAGAGCTCTGGAACGCTCTGGTTCCAATTTCCTGAGGCCTTACTGCTTTTATGCAAGAACATGTTTAAAAATGGGACTGGAAGGCTGGGAAGGAGCAAAATGAATAATACTTTGTATTTATCTTGCATCTTTGTCTTCTGAGCTCAGAGTGCTCCACTGACACCTCCTCATTAATCCTCCATGCTTTCCATGGGGTGGAAGGAAACAGGTTTTAGGAAGAGGTTTTCAGCCTGGACTTCTTCCTCCCTTATCCCAGCTTTCCACTTGTACCCCTCATACTTGGGTTGCAATGTCCCAAGTGATCATTTATGCCTCATAGGCATCTGGGGAATTCCCAGGTCCTTACTGTGCCATGCTAGGCTGCTTAGGAATCAATTGGGCCTTAGCTGCCAGCTTTTGTATATCTGGGGTGGCCATTTGAGGCATTATCTCCTGTTCATATGTGTGTTTTTCTTTTTATAAATATATTAATATATATTTATTCATTTAATTTTTTTTCCTTTATTGATTTTAGAGAGAAAGGAAAGAAAGGGAGAGAGAGATAGAAACATCGATGAGAGAGAACATCAGTTGGCCACCTCCTGCATGCCCCCCACTGGGGATTTGGCCCAGAACCCGGGCATGTGCCCTGACCAGGAATTGAACCAGTGACCTCTTGGTGCATGGGTCGACCCTCAACCACTGAGCCACACCAGCTGGGCTAAATATATATTTTTAAATTGTAAGAGTAATAGATATGAATTTTAAACATCAAACATATCAAGTAAAAAGTAAAAGGTTCTTATTGTCTCTTTTTGCCAACCCCTGTTCCCAGTATGTTACCTTAACCCTCTGGAGATATTATGCAACTTTGTAGACTTTTTTTATTTGCATGTACAGAAGTACTATATACACATGATACATGCTGTGTTCATGTAACCATATTGCCTCACTTATATTGGTTCTGAGGCTAACCTCTCGAGAAAGGTCCAAACCTGGCTAGGAGGGGAGGAGGAGCCTAGAGGGGAGAGAGTACCACCCCAGGCCATTTTCTTTCTGCTTGCCTGGTGCTTAGCTGTGGTTGGTCATGCTCTGTGTGTGTGTGTGTTTTTTTTTTCCTCTGAAGGAGTTTGCACTGACCAATCCAGAGAAGAGCACCACCAAAGAAACAGAGAGAAAGGAAACCACAGCAGAGGAGGATCTGGACTCCGAGCTCCTGGAGGTGTTTCACCCGAGCCATGAGTGGCAGGCCCTTCGGCCAGGTACCAAACCCAGCCCTGTCCCCATGAAACACACTCTGAATTCAAATTGCGTATGTCCTTTGTCCTCACAGGGCTTCTTTGAAGGAGCAGCCACTCTGGTCTGCTGGAGGGGAACAGTGTAGTCCATCAGAGTGGTGGCTGCTGCTGTAGGGCTCAGGAACCTTCATTTTCCAGCAGAACAGAGATTTCAGCCTTGGAGTGCCCTGGAAGGAAGGCAGGTGGTGGGTGGCCAAGCTTTCTGAGCAAGTGATTGAAAACTTTCTTTCCTTGCACTTCTGAAGCACAGGAGAGGCAGTGACATGTGCCTCGCTCTGCAAATGCTATTTTGGGCTCTTCTGCTCGGCTCAGTGCTGCTGAAATATTGTTCACAGGAGAGTCCTGAGCACTGGTGCGTTGCAGGAGTGTTCTTTTGCTAAAGGAACCTGTGCCAAGAAACAGGGGCTGGTCCTGGCCTGGTTTTTAAATGGGGCATCCTCAGAAGGAACAACTGTCTAACCCTTTTATAAGCCTGGGCCCAGGGCTTAAAATAATAATGAAAGCCCTGGCTGGTGTGGCTCAGTTGTTTGGGGCGTCGTTCCGTACACCGAAAGGTCACGGGTTCAAGTCCCAGTCAGGGCACATACCTAGGTTCTGGGTTTGATCTCCAGCCACGCGTGTGGGAGGCAACTGATCCATGTTTCTCTCTCTATCCCCCTTCCCCTCTCTCTAAAATTAATGAAAATGTCCCCGGGTGAGGATTTAAAGTAATAATAATGATGATGATGAGAGTAGCCAGCAATTGTGGAGTGTTTATCATATTCAGGTACTGTGTTAGATGCTTTATGGGGATAATCTTGTTCAATCTTCACATAATAGGACCTATTATTATCTTTATTTTTCTATGAAAACACAGGCTCAGAGAGGTTATGTGACTTGACCTGTGTTATTCAGCTAACTTGCCCTATGTCATTGACCCCAAAGCCTGGACCCGCCTTCCTCCCCCTTGTCCTTCTAGTTCCAGCTGTCCTTCTCCTACTATGGTGATACTTGGGCCTGTTCTGAGGAGTAGGAGTAGGCTGTTTGCATTCTGCACCTTGGCAAGGTGGATGGCAAGCCCTGGCAGCTGCCACAGTGTAGTTTTACCAGCTCCTAGCCGATATTCATCACCATATCTTCCCTGCCTCCATTGCTGCTGTGCTGTCAGGGACAGCATTTGCTGTGCCAGCCAACTTCCTGGTAGTAATATCACTCCTGCTGGGCTTGCATAGGAATAGTTCCTGCCACAGAAGAGTGATGAAGCACTGGGGAAGCCAAGTAGAAACTAATGGTCTTAGTAGAGGGAGGGTTTAGGAAAAGAGGTACTGGGTTCAGCAGATGCAACCTCTTCCTGCCCTCTCCTCATTTCCCTGAGAACTGAGCCCCTTAGTCCTTGAAGACTAAAACTAGAGGAGTTCTCAGGGGAGAGGAGTAGAAGATGTGGGCTATATCTACTAGTTTTATGTGGTTAAAAGTGCTTGTACCACTTTATTTTTTTATTTTTTTATCCTCACCCGAGGACATTTTTCCATTTTTTGTTCAGATAGAGTGGGAGGGAGAGAGAGGAAGAGAGAGAGAGAGAGAAACATCAACATGAAAGGGACACATGGAGTGGCTGCCTCCCGCACGACCCAACCAGGGCCGGGGACAAACTGCAACTGAGGTACGTGCCCTTAGCGGGAACCAAACCCGGGTCTCTCTGGACCGCAGGCCGACGCTCTAACCGCTGAGCCAAACTGGCCCAGGGTGCTTGTACCACTTTAAACCAGGCAATGCCTGGAGCAGATGGAGATTAGTCTCCTGTGGCCCCCACTCCTACCCTCTCTGTTTTTGTGGCACCCTTCAAGGCCTTGGTTCGCATTGCAGAACAAGCCTGAAAATTCTGGCCAGTGGGGCTGCTGTTAATGGCTAAACAAAGAGCCCCCTCTGTAGCCTTGGGGAGGGAGAACCAGAGCATGTGTGACAAGGTAGACTGAGGGCTCAGAATACCTCTTGGAGAATTAGAGTGTAGCATTGATTTTTACATTTAACTTGATGCCCCATTGACATCTCCCTCTGTTTTCTAGTTTCTTAAGAGCTCCTTGTAAATTCTTTTGCCCCGGATTCCCTAGAAGCTGTCCCAAAGGCTGGTGTGTTGTGGTTAAACACAGACAGTCAGGCCCCACAGCTCAGGGGGCAAAGCAACTCTGTTTTCAGTCATGCCTACCCCATCTTAAGAGTATTATTCTGAGTCTGGTACTGGGGATTGTGACCAATGGAGGCAGACAAGACTCTCTTAGGCTCTGGTATAGGATTGAGGTGTTCTATGTGTATATTGAGACGGTTTTGTATGTATGTCTGTTGGTAGGAAATGAACCTGGCACTTGACTTCAATCAGAGTATAATATTTAATTCACCACATTCGGAATGCTGCCTGGGAGCTTCCAGCACAGCCACCTAAAGGTTAAAGGAATGTAGCCAGTCATGGAAACTTGTTTGATGGGTGGATAAATGGGGAGATAGTATAATTTAGTTGTTAAGAGGACTCACTTTATTTATGTATTTATTTAAAATATTTTTTTGTTATTGATTTTAGAGAGAGATTAAGGGGGAGAGAGAGAGAGAGAGACATCGATGAGAAAGAACATCAATTGGCTGCCTCCTGCATGCTCCCCACTGGGGGTCAGGCCCACAACCTGGGCATGTGCCCTGACTGGAAATCAAACTGATGACCTCTTGGTGCATGGGTCGACGCTCAACCATTGAGCCACATTGGCCGGGCAAGAGGACTGACTTTAGACTCAGCTGGTTCTGGTTTCAAATCCTAGCTTTGCTACTTAGGGGATCTTGGGCAAGTCACTGAATTCTTTTGCCCTTCAGTTCCCCATTGGTGATGTGGGGGAAATGTCCTGCCCTATCTGCTGCAGAGGCTGTTGTGAGGGTTCTTGACATGAAGACATCACTCAGTCAATAGCAGTTCTGATTTTAAATGGTAATTTCTCTATTTGTGCCACCCCTTCAACTTGATTGTGGAATTGGATGCCACTGAGGGTACATGAATGTGTAGTCTTCCAGTCCTTTCCGGCTTTAGATGGGAAAGGGAACTTCTGGTGAGAAGGAGAGACTTTCATGGTCATGAAATGCTCACCCTCTCTCCCTCTACAGAGATTTTTGATGAGGGAATAGAGGGGTGGGGTTAGCACAGCATTTCCTGCTGGAGTCAGGGACATGGCACAGGAAGATAGTGATATATCTTTTGGGGAATTTTTTTTTTTTTTAATCCTCACCTGGGGATATTTTTCTATTTATCTTCAGATAGAGTGGGAGGGAGGGAGAGAAAGGGAGAGAGAAAGAAACATCAACATGAGAGGGACACATCGACTGCTTGCCTCCTGTATGACCCTGACCAGAGCCGGGGACAAACCATAACTGAGGTATGTGCCCCTGACTGGAATTGAACCCGCGACTCATTGGTCCGCAGGCCAGTGCTCTGACTGCTGAGCCAAATCGGCCAGGGGACTTTTGGGGACTTTTAAGAAAATGGCAATGTGGCTAGTTTACATTGACCCTAGTTCAGTACCTTCTGTCTCCATCAGGTCTCTCAAGGGAGGACCTCAGCTCTGTTGTCCTCAGGCCTCCAAAGAAGAGATAGTAGGGTACATGGTCTGGGCTCATTTGAAGGCAGATTTACAGTCATGTGTTGGAATACCAGTGGACCAACCCATGACTTCATGGGTCTTCCCACCAGACTAGATGAGAATTGGGCCCCAGCCACTCAGCCTTGGAGCAGCTGCAGGTCACTCTTCTGAAGTATGCCTGCCTCTGTTATTACTGTCAGCATCCTCTCTGTGAGCCGCTTGTTCCTGGAAGTGATTTTCTTGTCTCTCTCTCTTCTGGTTTATTTTGGGATCTGTCTCACCTTATGGAAGCACAGCAAGAATTTGAGTGTGGATTCAGCATCAGCTGTTCACAAGTAAGCAGAGGAAAGCTATTTGCTGGCAGGTCCTGTGGATTCTGGGCACGGAACTCAGGAATTTGTCCTGGAGCTGAGGGCCCCTGAAACCCGGGACTTTGTGCCTGTGCAATTGTTATTATGAAAGCTGGTCACAGCCATATATAGTGGGGCTTGTGCTCCCTGGGCATTTCTGAGATCCTATTTTGTGCCAGGCACTGTACTCGTAGCTGGAGATACAGATAATATCACATTTACTGAGCATCAACTGTGCCAGGCATTCTTTGAGGGCAGGTACTATAACTACCCTCATTTTTATAGACAAAACTGAATCAGAGAGGAGAACTGACATAGCCAAATAACCAATAAGTTGTAGAGTCGGAATTCAAACCATTGAGCTCCTAGCCACTGTGCCATACTGTGTCTCTTTGGGTAGCAAATGGGACTCCTGCCTTCCAGCAGGTCATAGTCTCACAGAGGATATAGAGACAGAAAAAGGCACCACAGTGTTTTTTGGAAGTTTTGGGGGAAGTGTCTTGTGCTCAGTAAGAGTAAGGGAGGGAGAGGGGAGGCAAGGGCCTTCTCTCTCTAACCCTGAGATCTTGGTGGAGCAGTGAGTCAAATTTTATGACGCCAAACCTCCAACCCCACCTTTAGTTCTCTATTTGAGTGTGTAGTCTTGGTCAGGTTGATTAGAATCTTTGAACCTTAGTTTCCTCATCTGAAAATAGGGATGTAAATATCTACTTCACAAAGATGACATGAGATTGAAACAAGATTAACGTGTAAAATGTTTCACAGAGGGCCTAGCACATAGGAAATATTCAGTAAGTGGCTATAGTTGTCATTTGAAAAATATGCCTTTGCTGCCTCTCTTTCCTTGAGGACCTGAAGGAGAAGTGGAGGCGACAAGGCAGCCTGGGCAAAGGGTTTCCTTGTCCTACCCATTAGCCAGTGCTGCATGTTGGCCTTGTGTGGGCTCAGGAAAGCTCAAACCTGGGGTTCCTTATTGACCTGAGCTGAGTTCCAGGAGGCTGTGAGAGCCTTTGAAATATTAGCATTAGCACAAAGAGCCCATTTGATGGGAGCATGGAGGAAGTCTGTGCAGGAACACATTCATGTGAAGGGGTTAAAAAAAAAAAAAAAAGGAAAAAAAAGTCCAAATCATCAACTGATGAGAGCAATCCAAGAATTATAGAGCACCAGCCATCTGGTCAGATCATTTCAGATCTGCATGAGCAATGGGAGGGAACTGAATTTTAAAAACCTCATTTATAGTAGACCAACTACTCTGTTTCAAGTATTTAAGAGAGGAGTCTGATTTCCTGCAGGCCCTGGACATCTGTCTGAAGGAGCACTTGTCTCTGTGAGGCCTCTGGCCCCTTGCAGCTTGGATAGGGCTGTGAGATTTCCTCATCCCCCAACACCACTGGGTGTCCAACAATTCACTTCACTTCTGAAACTGTCTACCTGGACTTAGTGTCAGAGCCCACATTTAATGGCTTAGTGCCCTTGCCTCTACTTCAGATACTTTGCAAGTTCCAGGCACTTGTACTTTTTTGACTGACCAGCTATAAATTAGGGGTTCTCATGGCCTTTATTACATGGTTGGAGCAGGCCAGGGTCCAGTTTGCAATCTGTGGACTTGGGTGGTAATGGAGAGTAAGTTTTGGCCATCTGCTTTCTAGTATTTGTATGCTTAATGCTCACCCTGGGTCCCTATCCTCCTCTTCCACCATCCACCTATTCTTTCTGAGGTTTAATAAAGTGTTTAGCAGAGTGGCACAGCCTCAGCTCTCAAAGATTGGATGCCCAAACTGGCTGAAATGAAAAACTTAGACTGTAGTAAGGATAATGGAAAACTAGCTGCCAAAACCAGTTCCAGCCTTCAGCCAGGGCTTGGCTTTAGTTCAGACAATCTGCGTAGCCCTGACTTCCCTTCTTTCTCTAATATTGGCCTCACCCTGCTGGCCAAGACTGTCCAAGCTATCTCCAAGGTTGGGACTAACCAGGGCTGAGAATAGCTCTCAAGGGCTGGCCTGGAGCTGGAATGAAAGGCCCTTTTCTAGAACTTGTACCATTCTTAGTTTTGTCACAACACTGGAGGTGGGAACTAACTAGTAACTTAAGAGGAAATAATATTTGAGTAGGTAGAGAAGAGGACAGGCAGGAAACCTGAGGGGACGGGGAATGACATGAATAGAGACATAAAAGTGAGAGTATATCTACCTGGCTGGAGAGGCAGGACTCTGTAGGGGAATAATGGGATAGTGGTAGTGGGAAATGTAGGGGAGCAATGGGAAGGAGGGAAGGGAGATAAGGAGAAGAACTGACAAGGCAGTAGAGCTAAAAAGTGAAAGCAAGTGTAAGCTCTGAGTGAGTAGTTGGGTTCATTCAGGGGCTGTGCTGTGAATGGAAGATGAAATGAAGAAAGATGATATAAATTCCTGGGTTTGAGAATAGTAGAAAGAGAGAACTAAAATGGTAATTTTAGAGATAGCCACATCAAAAAACTTGTTTATTTCATATTACATTTGTTGAACCCCTATAATGTTTTAGGTATAATGCTTGATGCAGGAGATATTATGGAGGGAATCGACAGAGGCTTATGGTGTAGGAGGACCCCCAGACAGGAATATAGCTCTGTGAGAACACAGAGGAGGGGCCCTGAAGTAAAGATTTCCCAGAGGCAGGGTCATTGAAGCTGAGTAGAGAGAGCTTTTGTGTATGTTGGAAGGCAGAGGGGAAAGGAACAAGTGTTGATAGATTTTAAATCCCAGAGAGAAGATCATTGATGAGGCAAAGTTGTTTAGGTGGCTGATGGAAAGTCTTGGCTTTGTGAATATGATGGGCCTTGGAAATTAGAAGCAGAGGCTAGAAGAAAACAAGGAAAAGTGGGAGAGTAATAGAGGGAAATTAAGGAAGCTTCCATTAGATGTCTTCAGTTTTCTGAGCCAAGCCAAGGATGCGGCTTCTACCTTGGATGATGAAAGAGAAGGATTCAATTAGATGCTTGAGGAATGGAGAGGTTAGGAAGAACCCCTGTGAGGGAGGTGTTTAGACAATCAAGAGGTTAGAACTAATCATTGCCCAGCATCAGGAAGGGCCCAGTTGACATCTGACATTCTGACTTGGTGGTGGGTCAGGATCAGTGGGTTTGGTGACTTTCTAGAGCAGTCTGAGCCATGGACAGTGGATAGCTAGAATGTGAGGAATGGATTGTCTTTGGGGTTGGTGAGGGAGATCTTAGTCTCTCTGGCCTATGGGGCAAGCTAGAGCTTTACTGGAAACTCCTATGAACCTGCTCCAGTCTTCCTCTTCTGAAACAGGCAACATCAAGAGTCTTGGAGGCCCCTGGCAATGCCCAAGATCACAAAGGGAGTGGCACCCCACTGGCCTCTGATCTAGACAGGTCTGAAAAGAACCTGAATGAATCAGAGCTTGTATGCAGGGGGCTCTTTTGTAAGCCTTTTAATGCTTGTGTTCTAATCAGGCTGATTGTATTCCTGTTCATGTTAGGATTTTGTTTTGTTATTGTTCATAACCTAATAGGTTGTTGATCTTGCCTTATTTTCCATAATATGTTGATTTGGGCAAATAAAGATTGAGTTGTATTTTAATTTGTTTAATTCCAGAATAGTCTATTTCTGTTTTGTGTAGTGTAGTTGTTTGAAAGGAGAGACCATTTCTTTGGATTAAAAAGTTTTCAGATTTGATTATCTGTGGCCACAATTAGTTTATCTGGGCAGAGGTGAGTTTTTGTGGAATAGTAATTTGGTGTATTTGTAAAGCTTTTTTTTTTCTTTTGCCTAGAAAAAAAAGAAAACTCTGTCTTCCACTCTAGCAGCCCCCTAAACGTTACATGAACATTATCTTGTTACATGAACATTATCATTTTTTTTTAAAAATTTTTTTTATCTTCACCTGAGGACACTTTTGCATTTATCTTCAGATAGAGCGGGAGGGAGAGAGGGGGGAAGAGAGAGAGAAACATCGACGTGAAACAGACACATTGACTGGTTGCCATCCACACGACCCCAACCAGGACCAGGGACAAACTGCAACCGAGGTACGTGCCCTTAGCAGGAACCGAACCTGGGACTCTCTGGTCCGCAGGCCGACGCTCTAACCACTGAGCCAAACCGGCCAGGGCTAATCTTCATTCTTTATCCTGGTTTTGCCAAATCAGACTTTTGGACAGAGTGTTAAGAGGTTGTCTAGTATTTCATGTCTAAAAATGACTGAGGCAGACTAGAGTCCAGAAACTGTAGTCTAGCTGTTGAAGAAGGGAGGAAAACTAACATTTTTGGAGAAAGCCCTTGTGCTTGGTGCTTTGTGTACATTATTTAAGGGGGCTTCAAGGTGCTCTGTACAGGTTTCTTTTGGAGCTCATGGTTGGTCAGTGAAGGGGCCTCAGATCCCATGCCATTGCTTTCCTAGGATTTCATTTCTTTTTTTTTTTTTTATCCTTACCCGAGGACATTTTTTCATTTTTTGTTCAGATAGAGTGGGAGGGAGAGAGAGGAAGAGAGAGAGAGAGAGAAACATTGACGTGAAAGGGACACATCGAGTGGCTGCCACCCGCACGACCAACCAGGGCCGGGGACAAACTGCAACCGAGGTACATGCCCTTAGCGGGAACCGAACCCGGGTCTCTCTGGACCGCAGGCCAACGCTCTAACCACTGAGCCAAACCGGCCAGGGCGGATTTCATTTCTTTTGAAGATAGAAACTGTAGGATCATTGATTGAATGCATTATTATTTGAGGTCTATGTGGGAACAAACGAACATGAATTTGGGGGGAAATTATTTAAGAGGATGCAGAATTATTCAAGCTGTCCTATCTTCATTCCCTAGATTAGATTTTAGGGGTCTTGAGGATAGATCCAGATTTCCCTAAACACAGTAGAGCGAGTAGCCCTGTGTTCAGTGTAATTTGAAGACTATAAACTGGCTTTAGATTCCTACTGACTTAGACTGCAGATGGAGAGGCTGGAGGAACTGTTCTCTAAATACCATTAGCATTTTAACCTTCAGTATTTGATCAAAATGGCTAGCTGAGGATACCTTGCAGTTAGGGATAGAACGGTACATTTCAAAGGGAAGGAGCTTTTTCTTGCACAAAGCTGGCAGTAATAGGGGTAGCCAGATGAAATATTTGATTTACAGGAGTCTGTCTTAGTGATGGGGTTGGGGTTACACTTAGGGGGTGAAGGGAAATGAGGAGAAGAGAAGACAAATCAAAGGAAGGCTGTATCTTTTCACTTATTGCTGGCATCATCTAACACTGCTTATGCATGTCAGTGAAAATCTTGATTCTGTAGTGACTCAGTTTGAACTGAATGTTTTCTCTCTCTCGTTCTCTTGCTCTGTTTTTTTCTCTCTTCCTCATTTTTTTTTTAATCCTCACCCGAGATATTTTTCCATTTATCTTCAGATAGAGCAGGAGGGAGGGAGAGAGGAAGAGAGAGAGAGAGAAACATCAATGTGAGAGAGAGACATCAATTGGTTGCCACCTGCACTACCCCAACTGAGGCTGGGGACAAACCACAACCCGAGGTACATGCCCTTGGTTGGAATCGAACTCGGGACTCATTGGTCTGCAGGCCTATGCTCTAACCACTGAGCAAAACCGGCCAGGGCTTTCTTCCTCATTTTTATGCTCTCAGCTCTTCTCCCTTGTTGTATGCCCTCTTGCCTTCTTTCCTCCTTTGCTAGAACGGCCTCCACCTGCAGCTGAGTGGCAGGTGGCTGGTATGGATAGATGTGGAGGTGTATAATGGGGAATATTTTCTCAATTCTGTCAACATCAAAGAAATTATTTCCAAGCCAGTCCTTTCAGCCACGTATTTTGCTGATCAGTTAGAACATGAGGAAAAACACATTAGCATTGCCAGAGAAGTGATTTGGGAAAAATCAAGTCTGTGGAACTGAGTGATCTAAAGTCATAAGCATTAAAAACAAATCCTGGAGTGCAGCTGGAGTTCTTCCTGGCCTGTCTCCTAAAGCCCTGTCCCTTGACACACACACCCTGTGCTACATAAATGGGTTGTATCTCAACTTAACCAAAGAGCCTAATGCTGAAGAGGAGGTACCAGCTTGTGTTGCCTATCATTGGACATTTCTGGGCATAACATTGAAAAGAAGCAACCTCAGAAGGGTGCATTCTTTTCCTTTCCTTTTTGTCCTGTGACCACAATGTCTCAATATACTTGCGGCTCCCTTGAAAGAGAGTTCTCTTGAGTTCAGCATAACTGCATGCTCATATATTTCCCATCTGCTTGGTGCTAGTCAGAAGTGAGGTGTCAGGGGAACAATGACCTCTTCTTTGTCCTTAGGCCAGGAAGGTATTTCTTGTCAAGAGAAAGAAATTTATGGTTGTATAGGTAGAACTTAGAAATTAAAGTGGATTAATTTGTCTCCTTTGGAAAAAAGACAAAATTCTAGAATGCCCTTTCTTCAAAGAGGCGTGTCCTTCAGAGAGGGGACTGATGGAGGGCAGAATCCAGGCTGTATTTTGGCATCTGGTTGTTGTTGCAGTAATTTGACAATACAGACAGTAGAGTGTTGTAGAGTCAGTGTACCTGGGTTCACACCTCAGCTCTGTTTTTTACAGGTAGGTAGCCTTGGGAAAGTTACTTAATTCCACTAAGGTTTAATGAAATATCATCTAATAGGGATAGTAATAACACTTACTTCAGAGGGTTGCTTTAAGTAGTAAATAAGGTAAGCATATGAAGTGTTTACTCTAGTGCCAGGTGCATAGTTATAGCTCAATAAATGGTAGTTTCTGTTGTAGTAAAAATGAGTGGATATCAGACAAACCTAAATTGAGGTATGATCTAAAAAATAACAGTACTCTTCAGGTATGTCCAAGTCAAGAAAGACAAACACTGGGAACTATCATAGATCGGAGGAGATGTGAAAACTCAATGAAGTGTGGTATCCTAGATGAGATCTGGAAGAGAAAAAAGAATATGAAAGGAAAAATTGGTGAATTCTGAATAAAGTCTTTAGTTTAGTTAGTACTATTGTACAAATGTTAATTTCTTAGTTTTGATAATTGTTTTATGGTTACATAAGATGTTAATATCAGGGGAAGCTGGGTGAAGGGTATATGGGAACTCTGTAGTCTTTTTTCATCTTTTCTCTAAGTCTAAGATTATTTTAAGATAAAAAGTTAAAACAAAATAAGTGGATGTCCAAGTGACCTTAGGTGAAGGAGAAACTGACCAGTGTAGAGCCATGCATTAGCAGGTCACACCTGCCTCTGTCTCACCTCCTGTGTCAGAGGGAGGGCTCCTACTAAGGAGCCCTGTCACTTTAGCTCCTGCATAGCTGCTGCATCCTGACTAGAGGTCAGTTCTAGGAAGATAATTGGTCAGATAACTACTCAGACACACATCCAGGTCTGATCCTTCATTGGTGCCATAGAAGGACTGGGGAGGAGGCCACTCATTTGGCATTAGGACTCTGCAGGGATGAATGATCAGGGCACTTGTCTCTGTTCCATGGAATAGAAATGAATTTTGTCTGTTTTATCCCTCTATTTAAGCACCAGTCGCTATGGTAATATGTTTGTGGATCGTTATGCCTACCCCTATGCTCATGTTTACTGTTTGATCATCCAGAAGAAAGATAAGTTCAAACCTAGCTCTGCAATAATTTATCATTTTCTCTCCTGTTTTAAGTGCCTTGCACAAAGCAGGTATTTTGCTTGTTCTTCTTGGGTGCAGAAGGTACATGTGCTTTTCTTATGACTGATGCGGCCATCTCTGTCATGCTAATAGCAGGGTTTGTAGAAGAAAGCCATTATTATCATTGGGAGAATGTGAATCTTGAAGTTTTTATTTTTGCATTGAAGTCAGCTGTCAGAGGGGTCTGGAAAGTATAGTCTTTCATTCCAGCACACATCTCCCTCACAAGTATTTACCCTTGGAAGCCCATATTTTCTAAGTTAAAAAAAAAAATCAATGCTAAAAAATGTTCTTTGTATTCTAACTCAGTGACCAAGGCATACTGCTTTTTGGTATTGATTTACAAATTTTATTGTCAGACCCTTGAGATGTGTGTAGATTACTCAATAGTGTGACAAATGACTGGGCTCTGAATTATGTACTGTATTATGGGGAGTTCATAAACCATATTTCTCTATAGGTTATTTTAGACATAAGACTGGTGAACTGTCATTTCTCTTTTAGTCACTCGTGACTGAAAAAGAGAAGGAGGGGGCCTTGGCCAGTTTTCTCAGTGGTTAGAGCATCGGCCCGAGAACCAAAGGTCATGAGTTCGATTCTGGTCAAGGGCACGTACCTTGGTTATGGTTCGTCCCCAGCCCTGGTTGGGGTCCTGCAGCCAGTCGATGTGTCCCTCTCACGTTGATGTTTCTCTCTCTCTCCCCCTCCCTCCCTCCCTCCCTCTCTCCCTTCCTCCCACTGTATTTGAAGGTAAATAGAAAAATGTCCTTAGGTGAGAATTGAAAAAAAAGAAAAGGAGGGGAATGGTGGTGTGAGGCAGAAGTGTTTGGTTCAAGATTGAACAGCAAACTACCTTTGAAGGCTTGTGAATGCATAGGCTTGAAGTGGGCAGACCTTGAGTATGGATTGGGAAAATTGGGAGCACTGGGGCTAGAGGAGAGAGAGACTGCTTCAAATCACACCTTTGCTGCATTTTTGCTCAGGCTAGAGTCCCAGTGGAAAGATGGCTTCTACTCTCCTGGGGCTTCGGTTCAATCAAATAACAAGTGGCCTGAGGCCAGAGAGTCCTTTACCCTAAGTGGGCCTTCCACACTTCTGCTCCCCCTCCCCCATCAGCCACTTGTGCTGATGGATGTGCAAACCCTTTATAGACTGTTTGGCACTGCTCAGCTTGTGGAGATCATCTGTCTCTTTTGAATGAGCAACTTTATGTTTACGGCTCCTTTTCTCTGCACAGAGAGATTGCTTCTGCCTTCTGATGAAAATGTTTACCTTCCCTAGGGAAAGGCACTGTTCTTCGTAATATCTGTTAGTCCAACCCCACCCCTGTGGGAGCATAAGCCTCTGCCTAAGGGTGGACTGGAGGAGGTGGCCATTGAAGCATGGACAGTTGCCACTGGGGCAGCCATCTGCCAGTTTCTCGGCTCACAGTCTGCCTCTGAGCTGGCTGTAGGGAGTGTCTGCACTCTTGGGTCTGCATGCAGTATGCATAGCCTATTCCCTAAATGAGCTTTCTAAGCGTATATAACTCTTTTCTACCCTTTCTTGTATGGTCTGCTTCAGGGTACAATTCAGAATCTCTAATTATGCTGGTGCTCAGCTTCTAGTGTCTAACATTTAGAGTTTTTGGTAATAGCTGATTTTTTTTTGGATAGATTTCTAAAATTGCAGTGAGGGATTGATTTATGATTATAGGAAGATTTGTTTCTTATAGGGAAATTATCAACACTTGAGATGATACAGTTTCATGGCAGTGGTATTTTTACTCTATCCAAAGTCACAGTCTAGCCCTCCTAGCTTCTTCCAGAATGGACCCTTTGTAATTTTAGGAGGCTGCTCTAGTATTAGAATAAAATCTGTGCTTCCAGTTGCAGACCACCACCTTCCTTGCATATTGCCCCTCTCATCCCCACCTTCCCTTTCTGAGATGGAGGAGTTTTTGCACAAGCTGCTTAGAAAAAGGAGATTCATAAAGTGACTCAGTCCTCACCCACAGATCTAGTTTTCCTGCCATCCAGTAAATTTTGGCAGGCATGTATGAAGAGCATGTCATACCTCCCTATCCCTGCACTGCTTGCCTCATTGTGTATGCCTCTTAGGTGGAGTCTGGGGTGTTCACCTTCTCATCTCTTCTACTTTTCCTTCCAAGCAATCCCTGCTTCTTCTATAGGGCTGTCCTTTAGTATCTATGAGGTATAGGGAACAGTCACTCACATTCCAGGGACCTCATAGACCTATGGGAAGAATTCAAGTCTGTGGTGGTTGAATGCTTGCTATGTGCCTACCACTGTGGTGAGTACAGTGAGAACATAGCAGGGTGCCTTGACCTGAAGCACTAGAGCCCACATAGGAATCCATTTTGAATAAGAAGGTAGGCAGCCCCACCCCTCCATTCACGTGTCTGAATGTACAGGTGTCTTTTTGTCTGTCATTAGAGTGTTGACCCAAGTCATTGAGGCCTCCAAGCTAGTGCCAGTGAGATCATGATGCTGTTGAGAGTGAATTAACTGGTGATATTGGGTTCTCCTTTGCCTTCTGGTGGGGGAGGGGAAATGAAAAAGGAACATTGATTCTAGAAAATCCTTGGTTATGAAGTATGAAGACTTGGTTAAACTTTGTGTTCTTCTCATCTATCCCTAGATAAGTCAAAAGAACCTAAGATAACAGAGTGGAGGGCAGAAAGGGACTTTGGGAGACCAGAAACAATAAGAAATCTGTAGGGGCAGAGAGAGAGCTGCTGGCCTATCACCCTATTAGAAAAAGAGAAAGGAGTCTCTTACTCAGCCTGGCCATCTAGGGAGACCCTTGCTGGGCCCACTACAGTCTAGGAGGGAGTGGAGAGCCCTTCAGAGACTGCTCTCTGAGGATATTGTTGCTGTTTCTGAGGCCCCTGTTCCTCTCTTCACAGAGCTACACAGCCACAGGAAAGCAAAGTGTTCTGAGCTACTTGGCTCCTACAGCAAGGGTACTGACTACATGGGAGAGACTTAAAGCAAGTCTGGACCAGACCAGATGTGGCTTCTTTTTAGCCTAGCCAATGGGAGACTCTTGTTTTAGAAATAGCCTCCCCATCCCCCTGAGTCCATGGAGGTGTGTCTATAGCTAAGTCTCTCCCTTCTAGTCTGCTCTTTGTGGGCTTTTCTCCCCATCTCCGGCCTCAGCAAACTGCCAGTGAACTCAGCTGGCAGATTCTGGAGCCTTCCTGGGCCTGCAGCGTATATAGGGCTTAGCAATGACAAGATCAGTTGTAGGGCTGCATTTATTGGATGTCCTTTGAAATTAACTTTCACGTAGTCCGTAAGTACCCCATGGCGGTCTCTTCGAGGGTCTTGGCTTCTCTTGAACTTTGTGCCTGTGCCGTCTCCCACACACATTCCTGTGTTTTTTCATTTTAAACATGATTGTTGATGAATTGGGGGAAGAGGGTGTGGGTTTGCTTTTCTCTGCACCATAAATGCATTGCTGCTAATTTCATTACACACTCTGTCTCTGAGATGAGCAGGGTCCTCTGTGCCCATGTTTAGTACTGCTGCGTTGCTAGACTCCCCTGGCAAAAATTAGGCTAATGTCTCCAACGACTGCATTAGCCACTGAAATGGGGTTCTAAATTGAAGGTACAACACCAAATCTCTCTCCAAGGTATTGCTTTGTTCTGGCTTTTATTATTCAAATTCATTCTCTCAGTGATCCTCTGCAGACTGACGGGCATGCAGGTTCAGTGCAACACATTGTACTAGCTGAAAGGCAAGATCACCTTTTAAGAGGAAGGAGAAAGGAAGGGGGGAAAAAAGCAAAAGATGAATGCTGTGGTGCAGAGAGTCAGCAGTTTGTCTGTTCTAAGAGCTATTTGACCGGCCTATGCAATGCCTAGAGATAGGAGAGGAAGGAACCAGGCCTGAGATGGGGTGGAGGGGGTAGCATGGGGGTAGGGTGAAGTCATTGCGTTAGTGGCATCTGTGCCTTATAAATTCACCACACTTCCTCCTTCCCTTTCATGTTTACTGAACACTTAATAAATATATGCCTTAAGGATGCTGAGAACTCCAGGGTGGGAAACCAAAGAACAACAAAATTTTCCTTCAAGAAGCTTAGTCTTATAGTTTCACTGGTTTTCTTTCTGTCTTGGGTGTGTGGCTGAGGAGACTGAGGGGAGGGTTTATGATTTTTGCTTTGTTATTTTTAGAAAGAGTGGGATGAGGGGAGAGAGAGAGAGAGAGAGAGAGAGAGAGAGAGAGAGAGAGAGAGAGAGAGAGAGAAAGAGAAAGATCGATGTGGTATGTGCCCTGACCAGGGCTGAGGATCCATCCTGCAATAGGTACATGCCCTTGACCAGAAATCAAACCCGCAACCCTTTGGTGTTCGGGCCTGCACTCTAACCCCTGAGCCTCATCAACCAGGGCTGATTTTTGCATTTTACATCAGAATTAGAAGCCTTGTAGCAGTCAGATACTTAGAGAGTTGAGAATTTGGCTCTTGTTTGTTTAAAAAAAATTTTTTTTTTTTTGCCTGCTGACAAAGTAATGTTTTCAAAGCAGAAAACTTGGAAAACACAGGAAAGCTCAAAGGGAAACAACAACAAAACACCCATCATATTCCACCGTCCAGGTGTAAAGATAGCATTATGACTGACTTCTGGTTGTTTTTACAGAATTGCCATCATTCTGTACATAGTATTTTGAGGCTGATACTTTCCCTTTAGAAACTGGGAGCTACCTTTTTCAGTTTTGAAAGTTAGAGCCTCTAGCACATAATTAGGTACACAGTGAACATTTTTCAGTTGTATGAATATACCAAATTATGCTTAATTGATTATTATGCTTAATTGGTTATTGCTGTTGTACATTTAGGTGGTTTCTAGTTTTTCATTGTTATAAATAATTCAACAGTGGACATCCTTATACAGGTATATATTTTATATGCTCTCTGACTATGTTCTTAGAAGAGATTCGCCAAAGAAGTGCTCCTCTTTTATGATTCTTTTTTTTTTTTTAACTTACTTTTCTTTATTGATTTTAGAGAGAGAAGGGAGAGGGAGAGAGAGCTGGAAACATCCATAAGAGAGAATATCGATTGGCTGCCTCCTGCACGCCCCCCACTGGGGATCAGGGGCATATGCCCTGACAGGGAATCCAACTGGCGACCTCTTGGTGCATGGGTCGACCCTCAACCACTGAGCCACATCAGCTGGGCTTTTATGATTCTTTTGCCTAGCGTCTCAGCTGGGACAACCTGTTGTCTAGACTGTTAAGATAACACCATGGTTTCGAGTATCTTTCAGTCCTGTTTTGCATCACATGTCAGATGCCCTGGGATTTCCTCTCTCCATGGTTCCTAGGTACTTCTTTCTTGACCATGAAAATAGCTGCTCCAGGGGAGACTGGGTATTAAGCACAGAACACATGATCTCATTGTTTTGTGCTAAGACTGTAGGATCCCCAGGGACAGGGACATTGTCATCAACCTCTTTGATGATAAGCAGGCCTGCCCACCTGTGTCCAGCCCAGTGTCAGATAAAGGACAAGTACAAAACAGGTTCCTACCCTCAAGGAACTTACTGACTGATTGGATAATGGGATTGACATAAAACAATCCACACACATTTATTGAGCACTTGTTAAGTGATAGGTTCTTGTGTCAGGTTGTTAGGGGAGTAGAAAAGGCTAAGATGCTGTTCTTCTTAAAGGAAGCTGTAGTACATATAAATAAGAATTATGTAGAGGTAAAGTTAACTAGCCACACAGGTCAATAAGTGATAAATATATAGTTATACAGATAGCAAGTATTATTACAGAAATTCAGAGATTGGCTGCTTTGGAGAGGAAGGTCATTCATCTTGAATTAGAGTAGTTAGATAAAACTCAGAAGACAGGACACTAGCTGGTGCTTGTAAAAGAGCTGGCATTTGATGAGGGGAGTAGGAAGGGTTTTCCAGCTGGGAGGAACAGCTTGCAAAGGGATGGTGGCAATAATGAGTGTCTTATGGTGATGACCAGTTGCACAGCAGCACAGGAGCAGATTGTGGGTGGGAATTTCAGAGAGGTGAGTGTGAGTTAAGGTTGCATGCGGAGAGACCTGAAAGTTATGGACTGCAGAGCAGTACTAGGTACTAGCAGATGGGAAAAAAAATTTGCTTATTTGTCTTTGATTAAAGGGCAGGTAAAAAGGTCTTGATTTCTGTTAGTGACAGAGTGTCCCCAGGCTCAGTCCTTCAACCTCTACTCTTCTCTATCTACACTTATGTCCTTAGTGATCTCATCTGGCCTAATAGCTGTACCTTTCATCTGTATGCTGATGACGGCCAGATTTTTTTTTAAATCTCCAGGCCATACTTCTCTGAACTCCAGACCCATCTATCTATCTATCTATCTATCTATCTATCTATCTATCTATCTATCTATCTATCTGTCTGTCTGTCTGTCTGTCTAATCTAGAGATACTTCTCTGTGGATGTTTAATAGGTATCTCAAACTTACCTGTCTAAAACTGAGCTCCTGTAACCTTCCTTAACTCAATTAATGGCAACTCTCTCCTTTCAGTTACTCAAGCCAAAATCTTCATAGCCATTTTTGACTCCCTTTTTTCTCTCTCACACCCACATTGTATCTGACAGTAAATTTTACAGCTCTGTCTTCAGAATATATCCAGAATCTGGCCACTTCTCATTACCGTTATGACCACCATTATCTTTCACCTGAATTATCGTAGTAGGCTCCTAACTGGCCTTCCTCCTTCTGCCCTTATTGCCTCCAGTTAGTTATCAACACAGCAGCTGGAATGATGCTTTTGTCATGTGTGCAAAATATCCTTTTGCTTTCCTTCTCCTATAAAGTAATAGTCAAAATCCCCTCCATGGCCTACACAGCCCTGTGATATGACTCAGCATTGCCTTTGTCACTTTATCTCCTACTACTTTCCCTCACATTCCCTTTCCTCTATCTCCTTGGCCTCCCTTGTGTTCCCTGAATGTACCAGGCCCCTCACACCTTAGGACCTAGAATGCTCTTTTCCTAGATAGGTTGGTGGCTAGCTTCCTATTTCTCTTAGGTATTTACGAAGAAGTGAACTTTTCTTCCAGGGCCAAAGCTGGAATGATTTAAGCAACAAAATAAATAATGAAGTATTGAATTATAACTCAAAGTATAAAATAAATATACATGAGCCTGAACTCATATAAACAAATAATTGAATGAATGAATAAATAAACAGAAAAAAAGATAAACCTCTTTAACAGAAGAATTCCGCCCCCCCCAAAAATATATATATGCTTCTCCCCCCAGAAGGCGGGGCTTAAATCTTTTGAGTGTAGTCTGGACTTAGTGACTCACTTCTAAAGAATAGGTTATGGAGCCCTGCCTTGTGTGGTTCAGTTGTGGGCATCCTCCTGTGCACCAAAGGTTGCTGGTTTGATTCCCAGTCAGGGCACATGCCTGGGTTGTGGGCTCCATCCTTGGTAGGGGTGTGCAATAGGCGGTTGATTGATGTTTTGCTCTCACATCTATGTTTCTTTCTTGCTCTCCATCTCCATTCCTCTCTCTCTAAAAATCAATAAAAAATCTTAAAAAAAAAAAAAAGGAATAGATTATGGAAAGGGAAAAATAGTAACTTTACAATGGAGAAACCCAGTAAGCATAGGATGTGAGAACAAGAGCTACTCACCCGTGTGGTGTGACCCCAGTGCCATCATGAGAAAAAAATCAGATAAATCCATATTGAAAGACATTCTACAAAATACCTGACCAGTAGTCCTCAAACTATCATGGCCATGATAAATAAGGAAAGACCAAGAAATTATCATAGACCAGAGAAGATGACATCTAAATGCAATGTGGTATTCTGAATTGTATGCTGGAACAGAAAGAGAACATTAATGGAAAAACTGGTAAAACATGAAGAGTCTATAGAGTTTAGTTGCTAGCAATGTACCAATGTTAATTTTTTTAATATTGACAAATATACCACAGTAATGTAAGATGATAACATTAATGGTACTGAAACTGGGTAGAAGGTGTACTGGAATTCTTGGAACTATCAGTACTATTACTATAAGTTTTCTCTAAATCAAAAATTATTCCAAAAATAAAAATAAATAAATAAAGAGTGATCTTCTCAAACAAGGCCTTCCCTGGCCACCGTCTGAAAAATTTTTTTCCCCTCCTTGACATCTCATAGCCCTTTTCCTGCACTGTTTTTCTCCTTAGCACTTATTCATTTACTACTATATATTTTTACTAATGTTGTTTATTGTCTGTTTCTACTCTGCAGTGTAAATGCTGAGAGAATAGGGATTTTGATCTGTCTTGCTTGCATCTGGATCTTCAAGGCTCAAAACTATGCCTAGTTTATAGCTGGTGTTCATTAAATAGTTGTTAATGAATGAAAGAATGAATTCCTCTATTTCACCCTTTTGTCCTTAAGTGGCATGAGGATTTTGTGTTTGGGCCTTCTTTTTTCTTTTGAGATTTCTAGTGGTTTCCTGTTCCAGTAGGGGAAATGGCACTTGTTTCTTTTTTACTTTAGCTCGCATGGAAATGAGAGTCATATCAGAGGTGGGTGTGCGCTTCTAATGCGTTCACTCACCAGCTGGAAAAACAAGTAAATGGCATCATTTACTACTTTGCTGAAAGAAATCATTCCTTCTAAAGGTGGGGGCTGGTTAATGAGAGATACCTTCCTCCTTTCACCCTCCCCCGCATGTTTAAACCTCTGATCCAGGACTGGCTGATTCGACATGACAGATGTGGAGTGTGTGTGGATGTGAGGACAGTGAGGGAAGCATGGGAGTCTCATCTAGACAGGTAAAACCAGTGGAGGAAAATTCATTTAATCATGAATATGTATTGAAAACTGAAAACTTGAAGGGTAAAGATAATGGAAATGTGGACTGGTTCAATCAGTTCTGGTCAGTAGAACTTGACAACACTACTTGACTTTAAGGACACTAAACTTAGAACAAACGAAAGAAAACCTACTTAACACAATGAGTAGTAAATGCATGGTTAAAAGTATGAATTAAAAAATATTTTAGAAAAATGTGTGGATGATAATAATGTAATCGGCAAGAAATGGAAAAAGAGATTTGAAGACTTCCATGTAGAAGGACCAACCTCTTCCACACTCAGTGCCCATTCCAGGAAGTCCTGTGGGTTCCTCTGATACTTTTTTGTTTTAATCCTCACCTGAGGATATTTTTCCATTGAATTTTTTGGGTTTTGTTTTTTAGGTAGAGTGGGAGGGAAGGGGGGGAGATAGATAGAGAGATAGAGAGAGGTGAGAGAGAGACACAGGGGATTGAACCTGCAACTGAGGTACGTGCCCTTGACCAAGAATCGGACTCTGGTCCGTGGGCTGATGCTCTAACCGCTGAGCTAAACCAGCCAGGGCTCCTCTGATACTTTTATGGAGATGGTTTCGGGTGGAGAATTGTATTGTCAGCACCTCTTCAGGTACAAGAAGTGGGAGAATGTTGGAAGAGAGATGAGTCTGACTGAGCTCTGGAGGACTGTGGGCAGCACCTGTTTTTTCCTGCGTTGGAACTTGATTTATCTCATAATATATTTAAAGGCTCCATAGAACACACTTCCCAGAGAACGGAATCACACTGATTCAAGGCCTGAACAAGTCATCAGGAACAACAAAACTGTAAGATAAAAGATATTTCCCTTGAGTCTGACACTCTTCATCTCCTGTTGTTCTCAGATTCCCCTTGTTTGAGGCCCAAAGATGCAGCAGTTTTGCTTTCTGTTTTTGGTGCTGTGCCCATCACACCTGTGGTGCTTTCTGAACAAAGGCTTGCTCCCTGCTGGGCACAGGAATTGGGCCTGGGCCTAGGGCTAGATTCTCATTTTGGAGACAAATAAGCAGAGCATCTTGCATCCCCTTCCATTTTCCCTGTCTTAAGAAAGAGGCCAAGGGTCCCCTCCCTTTGCAAGTAGAGCAGAATGTACTTTCTTAAAACTATTCAGATATCACAGTTGGGTTCAATTATCTGCAGAAATAGACATATAAAAGGAAAATGTACAAAGGAGAAATTTGTACCAAATAACAGGCTATGTTTTTGTTAAAACATTTTTTTTTCTTTTTCAAGGTCATCCTGTTTAAATAAAGTCTGAGTGTCCAGGAAAGAAAAAAAATAAACCAAAATGCTTATAAATTCTTGAGTGTAAATCTGAAATCTCAGTGATCATAGGCTCTTCACCAGCAATGCATCCTGCCAGGGGCTTTCCTTCCTTGACCTTTTTCCTAACCTCCACTCTCCCACCCTCATTAGATGGTCAGGCAAGAAAGCTGGCCTCAAAAACCTTAGGTGTTCTCAAAGTCTTGAGCTCTGCCTGTCTGCTGATCCAGCCAAACTAGATGGCCTAAATTCGCACACAGCTGACTTATTCCCACCTCTGGGTCATGGTGTGAACCCTTTTCTGCAGGGTCATATTACAGATTATAGTCGTGTAACAAATTACCACAGACTTAGTCTCACAGTATGTGTAGGTCAGAAGTCCAGGTACTGGTTAGCTGGGTCTTCTGCTGAGGGTCACATAGGCTGAAATCAGGGTGTCACCAGGCTGTATTCCTTTCTGGAGGCTCTGGGGAAGCATCTGCTTTCAAGATCATTCAGGCTGTTGCTAATATGTCTTTGGAATTAATTCCTAGGAGCCAGATTTCTGGGTCAAAGGTAAATGCAGTTACAAATTTTTTAGATGTTGCCAAATTCCCTTCCTTAGGAGTTGTATCATTTTGCATTTCCGTCATCTTTGTATGCAAGTGCCTGTTTCCTTAAAGTCTCACCTGCAGATAGTAAGAAATGGTATCCTACTGTAGTTTTATTTTACCTGTCTCATGTTCTGAGCAAAGTTGAGCATCTTTTTTTTATGGTTAAGGGGAATTGTAAATATTTTTCTGTAAACTGACTGTTCATATCTTCATTCCTTTTTTATAGGGTTTTTGGTATTTTCTTTATTTTTAAGAGCTCTTTATATATTAAGGATGTTAACACTTTGTCTATAATATTTAGTTGCATATTTTCCCCCAGTTTGTCATTTGTCATTTTACTTTGCTTATGATATTTTTGATGCATTTAAAATTTTTATAAACTTATTTATATAATCAAATTTATTAATATTTTGTTATTTTGTATTTTGTATCATAATTGGGAGAGTTATTTACTACTCCCAGGTTAAAGAGGAATTCACCTATATTTTCTCCTGGTATTTGTATAGTTTAATTTTTTACATTAAATATGGTTTGTTTGGAATTTTTCCTGATTATAGGCACAAGGTATGGAGTTAATTTTATCTTTTCTCCATATGTCTTTTAAATTATCCCAACAATGCTTATTAAAAAGTCTGTCCTAAAAAAAAAAAAAAAAAAAAAAGTCAGTCCTTTTCCCACAGATTTGAGATGCTACCCTTATTGTGTACTAAATTTCCATATGCAATTGGGTTTATTTTTTAATTGTTTTTTCTGTTCCATTGCTAATTCTGTCATTAATGTGCCAGTTACCACACCATTTTAATATATAGACTTTGTAATATATTTTATTATCTAGTATATCTTTCTAATTTTATTTCTGTGCATTCCTGTGTGTGTGTGTGTGTGTGTGTGTGTGTGTGTGTGTGTGTGATGAGCCCCAGAAGAGAGGCAAGGATTGACATCTGAGAAATTTCAACTGTTATAGGTAGGTAGAAGAGGATAAGCTGACAAAGGAACCTGTAGAGGAAAAGACTCTAGAGATAGGAGGCAATCAGAGGTGTGCAGTCTCAAGGAGCTCAGGGCAGAGTACTTTAGGACCGAGATACTGATCTCTTGTGTCAGATGCTGCTGCAAAATCTCATGAGGTGAAGAGTAAGAAGCACCAGTGGTTGTCACTGGGTAGGAGTTGAGTATAGTGGGCTGTGGAGTGAGTGGGAGGTGAGGAGGTACATTCAAATGTAGAAAACCCTTGAGAAATTTCTCAGTATAAGAGAAAGGAAAGGAAATGAGAAAAGGTAGTACTAAGAAGGGATGTAGGGAAGTTTTTCTTTTCTTTATGTCTTTTTAAAAAATTCAGGTGAGCCCTGGCCAATTTGGCTCAGCGGTTAGAGTGTCGGCCCGCGGACCAGAGAGTCCCGGGTTTGGTTCCCGCCAAGGGCATGTACCTGGGTTGCAATTTGTCCCCGGCCCTGGTTGGGGTCGTGTGGGTGGCAACCACTCGATATGTCTCTCTCACATTGATGTTTCTCTCTCTCTCTCTTTCTCCCTCTCTCCCTCCCATTCTATCTGAAGAGAAATGCAAAAATGTCCTCGAGTGAGGATTTAAAAAAAAAAAATTAAAAAATTCAGGTGAAATTCACATAATATAAAGTTAGTCATTTTGAAGTGAGCAATTCAGTGGCATTTAGTACATTTGAAATCACCACTTCTAGTTCCAAAACAATTTCATCACTCCAAAGGGAAACCCCATACCCATTAAGGAGTTATTCCCCATTACTTCCTCTTCTTATCCCTTGGCAAACTCTTTTCTGTCTTTTGGATTTACCTGTTCTGGATCTTTCATATAAATGGAGTCATACGATATGTGACTTTCCTGTGTCTGGTTTCTTTCACTTAGCATAATGTTTTCAAAGTTCATCCATTTAAATAAACTGGTGATATGTGTAAATACTGATGGTCTAGTACACAGGGATAGGTGGAAAATTCAGGAGAGAGGGTGGGTAAGAAGTAAGGTTCTTGAAAAGGTGGACACCATCCATTTGAAATTGGGGAGACCCCATCTGATAGTTTCCTTGTGTTCTATTGTATAGAAGGCCAGGCCTCCACTAAGAGTGGGGAGTCAGAGGTCTCTGGGAGGGTATGTTATCTGAACTAGAGATTGAGTAGAGGGGTAGAGTGTGATAACTAGAAAAATATGATTATGATTAGTGGCTGGCACTGGATACTTTTAATCTTTGCGTGCTGTTTATTTCGGTTCACAAAAGATGTTTTAGGGGAGGTCCTCCAAGTGTTGCATAGTCACAGAAGGAATATTTCTTTTTTCTGCTTCCTTCCTCCAAGACAATGTTCCAGCCATACGAGAGCTTGGGGTCCTGCCACAAACAGGACCCACAAATTGTAGCAGCTTCACAGGTCTGCAAAGTTTTTGGTTAGGTTCTCCTGAAGCAGACACTGAGATAGAGGCTAGGTGGCAGTATGTTTATTAGGGATCAACATCTGTGAAAAGAAGGAAGCGGAAGCAAGGTTGGACAAAGGAAGAAGTCAAACTGTGATGCAAGCCCATTGAAGCCATGAGAATTGAGTATTGTCCTTCATATTGTCCTACATTAGGCCGAAATGGTTAGGTTTTTATGCCCATGCCTGGTTCATTCACAGTTACAGACTGCCCTCAAAGGTCATGACCTTGACCAAAGTGGCTCTCTGCAGATGAGACAGACCCTGAAGGAACTGACACTGTAGGTTGCCTGCTGACTGGAGGCAACTGCAAATCTTCCTTGAAGGGGGGATCTGGGCATATCTGCTACAGTATTGGTAGTCTAGCTGGGAGTCCAGCTAGAAAAGCTTGAAGTTGAGGAATGTGGATAGCAGACTTCTTCAGAACTACTTTCCCCATAATTGCCCCGGAAATTGTTTTTAAAAGCTGAGTTGATAGACAGGAGCTGGGTGGGCTGGTGGAGTTGGCACAGGAAGTTACACTCTACTGCTCAGGTATAATGAGCTGAACCCTGGCATTTGAGGTCATGGGCATGTGTTCCCCTGGGGAGTGAAATCTCATTTGTTAGAAAGGCTTTTTTCTCAATCAATCAACTGACCAGGAGTGGTTTGGATTTTGAAAACGTTTCATGATGTTTTTCATTTTACTATTCTTTGTCAGATAAATGACAAAAAGGAAAAGGCACCTGGTCAGTAGTCAGCAAATGTATGCTAAATGAGTGAATGGAATAACCATTGTGGGTACAGGAGCAGCAGGAAGCAGAGGGTCAGAATTCTGTGTCATCTTTTCAGAGGGGTCTGCGCTCCAGAGGTAGCAGCTTGACAGGCTTAATAATAGCTCGAAATGGAAAGAGAGGGTGAAGGATAGAGCCTGGAGCAGAGGTGTACTGGTCCAGGGTAGGGTAAGGAGGTTCCCCAGTTATGGTAGACATGGGTGCCAAGTACCTCAGTTGCCTTGTTAGGAAAAGAGAGTGGATACCTAGAAGTGAATGGGTGGGCTGTATACATGCCACATGTAGCCATTTTGGACATGGAGGGCATGATGTGGTAACCTTTACCCTGAAGAGGCTTTTCCACTCCTCATTGTTTGAGAACTATGTGGCCTTTCCCTACTTCTGGCAGCTCCCTTCCATAGCCTCACCACCCCTCCCCCAAGAACTTAAAACAATGTTACCTACTCCAGTCCATTGATTGCCCTGCAATTCCCATAAGCTGTTGTTTCACCCCAGGGAGCCAGGCCTATGGCCCATCAGCTCCATCTTGGTACTTAAGAGTCTCTCAGTGTCCTTGTGGCCTCACTCTCCGCAATACAGCATGGACCTCATGGCAGCTGTCATTTCCAAGATACTGTTTATTGCCAGCCCCCTTGATTTCCTCACTTTGTTGTCATATGGGGAAAGAGGTGGGACTGTAGCATGATGTTGGATTAGGAATGAAGAAATGGTTATGGGGTCTGGGCTGGTGTTCATGTCTGATTGCTAGGCCTAGGAATAGAGTTGGAGCTGGGAGAGGGAAAAAGGAAGAAAGCCTATAAATATAATAATAATTATTAACATTTTTTTTCTTTATTGATTTTTTTTTTTTTAGAGAGATAGAAACATCAATGAGAGAGAACATCGATTGGCCACCTTCTGCATGTCCCCCACTGGGGATTTGGCCCACAACCTGGGCATGTGCCCTGACCAGGAATTGAACTGGTGAACTCTAGGTGCATGGGTCAATGCTCAACCACTGAGCGACACTGTCTGGGCATATACTTTATTATTATTTGAATAACCTCATTTATGTAGAAGTTAAACTTGGCAAATTGCTTCTGCATTTGTTATTTCATTTGAGTCCATTCTTACCTCTTTTCTGACTCCTTTTCTCCCTCCTACCTTTCAGCTTTATGTTGTAAATTATGTTGTTAATACTGTTTTTTTCTCTCTCTGCTTTCTGCCTTAGAGATTTCTGGCCCCAGTCCTCCTTGCCATGCTGATGACTCCCAAGCCTGTGTTTCTGGCCTCACCCTTACCCCCAGAGTTCCCATCCCATATTTTAAGCTACCTGATATTTATCCACCTGTCCCACTGGTGTTACACACTCTTTTAAACCAAATTCATGATAATTTCCTTCAAAACCCATTCTTCTTCCTATTTAATCATGGCATTATCATAATTCCAGTTACTTCATCCTGAAACTTCAGCATCTCCCTCCCTCCCTTTTCCCCAGCCCAGTCTCATCAGTCACCTTGCTTTGCCATGTCCCATTACTTATTTTCATTCCCACTGCTCCATCTCGTTCCCATCTCATGAATTCTTACTGAGCTATGGCTCCTTTTCTAGTTTCCCTGACTCTAGGTATGTCTGCCTCCTTTACATATTGGCCACTGAATCAGTCTGTCTAAGCCACTATTCTTATTATAACTTTATTTTTCCTTGAAGAAACTGAAATGCTTTCCCATTGCCTAGAGAATCAAGTTTCAACTTCTCAACCTGGATTGTGAGGCCCCACAACCTCTCTCTCCTCCTTATCTTTCCATGATCCTATACACACTCAGCTTATTTTCTAGCCATAGGACTGCTTCTGTTTCCCTGATGTGTCCTGGACTTTTCTTCTTTCTTGCCTTTGTTCATGTTGTTTTTCATCCTGAAGCTTCTTTTCTACTTTCTAGTTCTCTACTCTCTTGCCCCTTAGCCTACATAATTTCTACCTGTTAAAATCATTGATTTATATTCACTGCAGTAGAATACTGTGATACTGTTGAGAAATGAAGTAGATGTACATGTGCTGACATGGATTGATATTGAAGGCATACTGCTAGATGATAAAAAATCATGCTGTACAACAATATATATGGTATGATTCCATTCTTGAAATAATTACTAGTATTAAATGTATTTAGAGAAAAAATTGGAAAACTGTTAATCATTATTCTTGAAGAAAAGTGATGATTATAGGTATTATCGGATGATTATATATTTCTGTAGTGTTTGCTTTTTAAGCCTGGTCGGTGTGGCTCAGTGGTTGAGCATTGACCCATGCACCAAGAGGTTGCCAGTTCGATCCCTGGTCAGGACACATGCCCAGGTTGTGGGCCAAATCCCCAGTGAGGGGCATATAGGAGGTGGCCAATCGATATTCTCTCTCATCGATGTTTCTATTTCTCTCTCCCTCTCCCTCTCTCTCTAAAAATCAATAAAGAAAAAAAAATTTTTTTTTAAAGTATAATGATTGTCAGTCCGGTCAAGATGGCAGCAAAGATAAATATGGTATTGGAATCCTCCCACAACCACATAAAAATTACAACTAAACTACAGAACAACCATCCTTCAGAACCACCTGAAATCTAGCAGAATGGAAGTCCTACAACTAAGGACATAAAGAGGAAGCCACATCAAGTCTGATAGGAGGGGTGGAGATGCAGAACAGGCTGATCCCACACCCACTTTTAATGGTTAAAAATCAGGAGGGATATCTCAGTTTCAGAGGTCCCTCATGAGGAGAGAGACATCCTAGCCCCACACCAGGTCCCCCAGCTCAGGGTTCCGGTGCTGGGAAGAGAAATCCCTGTGTCTTCAGGCTGTAAAAATCAGCAGAGGATTGTGGCTGAGTGACATGGAGGCTACTGGAGTCCCACGCAGTTCCTCTTAAAGGACCCAAGCCTGGATTTACTTGGACTAACTCCCTCTGTGCTCCAGCACTGGGGCAGCAGCTTGAAAGAAACCAGGGACCCTGGCCGGTTTGGTTCAGCAGTTAGAGTGTTGGCCTGCGGACCAAAGAGTCGCGATTTCGATTCCTGGTCAAGGGCACGTACTTCGGTTGCGGTTCGGTCCCTGGCCCTGGTTGGGGTCATGCAGGAGGCAACCAATCGATGTCTCTCTCTCACATTGATGTTTCTCTCTCTCCCTCCCTCCCTCCTTCCCTCCCACTCTATCTGAAAAAATCAATGAAAAAATATCCTCGGGTGAGGATATTTTGTGTGTGTGTGTGTGTGTGTGTGTGTGTATAAATAAATAAAAGGAAAGAAACCAGGGACATACAGGGAGGAACTAACTTCTCTGGCATCAAGGCAAGAACTGGTGGGGGGCAGATTTCTCCCAGAAAATAGTGCTGGCAGAGGCCATTGTTCTTTTGCTGAGCCCTCCCTGCCATGGAGCCGACAGGCAGGCACCATATTTGAGTCTCCATCAACTTGGCTTACACTGTTCGCCCCACGCTGGTGATTCTCTGACACTCTGAGCCATGCAACTTGAGGACCCACCTAAGCCATTTCCAGTGGCTTTTCCGTACTACTGGCCTGTCTGGGCTCATGCTTTTACTTTCCTAAAATCTCTGAAACAAGCAGCATCTGGCCTTGGCATGATCTGTACTTCTCGCTAAGTGGTCCTAGACCCGGCACTAGCAGCAGGTGACTTTGGTTCACAGCTTGGCCCCTCCTGGACACCTCCAAGCCCATCTGCAGGTTGCTTTGTAGTGCATGCTTGGTGGCCTTGGGCAGGACACAGGTGACTGCTGATCTTGGCCTGCACATCCTAGGAGGTTCCAGAGCCACTTCCACAAGCAACACACTCAAGGGGCGAACTCAGTGAGCACCAGAGCCCTGCAGAAGTGAGTCCTTCTCCGTGGGGTGCACAGCTGATTCTCCATGATGGTTGCAGCCAGCTATTTGGCCCGGAGGTAAATCCCTTTCATTGTTATGCCAACAGCAATCAAGGCTCAACTATAGCAATCAAGGCTCGACTACAACAGAAGGGTGTACACAGCCCACATGGTGGGTGCACCTGGAGTTCCTAGCTCAGGTGATCCAGGAGGCTGTGTCGCTGGAACCTACAGAACACCTACTACATAAGGCTACCCTACCAAGTCTGGGAGACATAGGAACTCTATCTAATACATAGAAGCAAACACAGGGAGGCTGCCAAAATGAGACAAAGAAACATGTCCCAAAGGAAAGAACAGAACAAATTTCCAAAATAAGAAATAAACAAAATGGAGACAAGCAATCTACCAGATGCGGAGTTCAAAACACTGATTATAAGGATGCTCAGTGAACTTAGGGGAAGAGTAGATGAACATCAATAAAGAGACAGGAAAAGTGAAAATGGAACTAGAAAACATAAAAAAATAACCAGTCAGAAATGAAAAATACATTGACTGAAATGAAGACTACATTACAAGGAATCAACAGTGGAGTAGATGAAGCAAAGTATCAAATCAGATATTTGGAAGATAAGGAAGCAGACAACACTCAATGAGAACAGCAAAAAGAAAAGAAGAATTTAAAAAAATGAGGATAGTACAAGGAGCCTCTGGGACAACTCCAAGTATACCAACATTCGCATCATGGTGGTACCAGAAAGGGGAGAGAGCAAGGAATTGAAAACCTATGTGAAAAAATGACAGAAAACTTCCTGACCTGGTGAAGAAAATAGACATACAAGTTTAGGAAGCGTGGGGAATCCCAAACAATATGAACCCAAAAGAGGTCCACAGCAAGACACATTATAATTTGCAACAGGTTAAAAACAGAGAGAATCTTTATCATTTTTTTTTTCTTTATTGAGTTTTAGAGAGAGGAAGGGAGAGGGAGAGAGATAGAAACATTGATGAGAAAGAACATCCATTGGCCGCCTCTTGCATGCCCCCCACTGGGGATTTGGCCCACAACCTGGACATGTGCCCCGACTGAGAATTGAACCAGCGACCTCTTGGTGCATGGATCAACGCTCAACCACTGAGCCACACCGGCTGGGCCAAAGAGAGAACCTTAAAAGCAGTGCAGTTAGTTATCTACAAGGGAGCTCCCATAAAACTGTCTGCTGATTTCTCAACAGAAACTTTGCAGACCAAAAGGGATTAGCAAGAAATATTCAAAATGATGAAAAGCAAGGACCTACAACCAAGATTATGCTACCCAGCAAAGCTATCATTTAGAATCAAAGAATGGATATAGAGTTTTCCAGATAAGAAAAAGTGAAAGGAGCTCATCACCACCAAACCAATATTACAAGAAATATTAGCCCTGGCCGGTTTGGCTCAGCAGTTGGAGCATTGGCCTGTGGCCCAAAGAGTCACAGGTTTGATTCCAGTCAAGGGCGCGTACATTGGTTGTGATATGGTCCCCGGCCCGGTCCCTGGCCCGGTCCCTGGCCCTGGTTGGGTTCTGCGGGACACGACCAGTCAATGTGTCGTCTCTCACATCAATGTTTCTTCCTCTCTCTCTCTCTCTCTTTCTCTCTCTTTCTCTCTCTCTCTCTCCCTCCCTCTCTCTCCTCCTCTCCCCTCCCTCCCTCCCATTCTATCTGAAGATAAATGGAAAAATATCCTTGCATGAGGATTAAAAAAAAAAAAAGAAATGTTAAAGGGTCTTCTTTGGAAGGGGCATTGGGGGATCTGTGAAAAAGGCAAAGGGATTAAGAAGTACAACTTGGTAGTTTCAGTAGTCACAGGGATGTCAAGTTCAGCATAGGGAACATGGTCAATAACATTGTAATAACTTTGTATGGTGTCAGATGAGTAATAGATTTATTAGAGTGATAACTTGGTAAGTTATATAATGCATAATCACTGGGTTGTATACCTGAAACTGATATAATATATATGTCACCTGTAATTAAAAATTATTTAAAGTAAAAATATATATAATGGTTGTATATTTCTGTAGTAATCAGAAAACATAAAGCATAAAGTTTCTCCCAGTGGCAGGTGCTCTTACTCATCTCCTCCTTCCTAGCACATCCTCTCACATGAAGCTCACATCAAGCCTTATTTTACAGTAATTTATAGATTTGCTTCATTCCTCTGTTCTTGTTCCTGAATCAAAAGTAGTTAGTATCATTTGAATCCTTGAGCCCCTGTAGAGCCTGGCCAAATGCACATGCTCAGTGGCTGCTCCATCAGTTGTTTGTTGAGCTGGGCCGCCGTGCCCCAGGAATATCTGAGTATCCTGGAGCCTTAGTGCTCCTGTGGTTTGGGAGGGACTGAAGGCCCTCCTTTTTCCACAGCAGGAACTGTATGCTTTCTGGGGATGATTGATTGGCTCTTATTTCATTACCAGCTTCCTGACTAGGATCCCCAATGATTATGATTGATAAGGATATGATTGGAAATCTCATCTATGTTCTTACTGATCCCTAGAGGAATCCATTCCCACATAGCAACCTAGGCTCTAACCTAGCATTAGATAAATTTAATTCAGCAATCCATCAAGACACAAAATAATTGAAGTGTGGATTAGTGCCTGCCAAGAATGACAGGAGGAAATGATGAAAGGGTTTTTGGCAAAAGAGGCTCAGCTATCCAGCCCCTAGGGAATCCATTACTCTACCAGCCCACCAATTCTTCTGTTGAGCTGTAAAATATCTGTGTTCTTCTAGGACTCAAGTCAGTGTAGATTCTGGTCTTTGCATCAAGGGACTTTTGTAACACATAGTGAGAGGCTTTTCTGTTTGGCCTAATCTGCTTTCTTGGGAGCAGGCAGCAGAGGTGTTGGCAGAATTTGGTTGTTTCTGAAGTCCTGTCAGGCCCAGCATATCCTCAGCCTGGCTCAGAAATGGAGGGAGTTAGTGTTGGGTGGTGGAAGAACTGCTTTTGAAGTCAGACAAACCACTTTAGGCAAGATCTAAAATGCCTGGTATTTTGATTTTTGGTAAATATTTGTTGAGTTGGACTAGTTGTATAATCAAAGTATTCTCATCTGTAAAATGGGAATACCTACCCCACAGGATTGTTGTGAAAATGAAATAAGATATGTATAGCAGCTATTCCAGTACCTAGCACCAATTGGTAATTGGTAACTGCTAGTTTCCTCTTTTTCTGCCCCGCCCTCTTACCCCCTTAAAGGTTAGAAATCTTATGATTTGCTATGCACATACTTACTAGGCTACAATGAGAATGGCTTGAACTGTTCTCATTTTTAAGCAAATGTAGCATCTGTCCCCATCTAAGGTTGTCTTCTGTAGTCCTTGTAGCCATCCACATGGTCTATGAAGGCTCCACTCACAGAAGTGGCTCATGGCACAACAGTATGGTACAGTGGAGAGAGCCAAGGACTAGGGCAAGTTACTTGAGCTCTTTGTCATCTATTTTCTTATTTGCAAAAAAAGTAATATTTTCCCTGTCTAGAATGTATACTGTTGTCCAAATTACTTCTTTCTGGGAGGACATTGCCCTACCCCTGTTGTTCCTGAGGAATGCTGTGTCCTGTTGCATGCCTTTCTTCCTACTGCCCTGTCAGTACTCACTTTATCTCTTGAATGTCTGTCTTAGGACAGGAATTTATCAAGTAAACTATCATTGATACCATATTGTGATAACAGTGGTTAATGCTGTGCTCATAGTGTGGTAGTACAACTCTTTCATGAGGCTGCCTGCTAATTAAAAGGGCTTTAAGTAGCTTTCAGTAAAAGACATATATGTATAGAACACTATATAAACATACATTAAAATTAATCTAAACTCTCTGTAGGTGTGGGATTGAGGAAAACAAATGTAATCATCACCTTGGCTACTTTGGTTACAGGACCTACACATTAAATGTAACTTTGAGTGTCCTGGCAGTTAAGAGAAAAAGGGAAGTACAATGAATCATATAATTATCATCTAATAAAATAGCCAATAATTATATTGGTTGTCTGCTGAGAAAGAAACTTTTTCCTGCTACTAGTAAGAACAGATCTAAAAGCATTTTCATAATAGACATTAAACCATATGCTGGACAATGCCTTTAACAAGATTTTTTTTCAGAAAATATAGAAATGTTTGTGTTTATATGTGTTTTTTTTTCTTTCCAGTTTTTCCTTATATAGACCCTAAACAAAAACAGGTTGAATGAGTGAGGTTGAATGAAGCAGGGTTGAATACATTTGTTTTGTAGGGGACAAATCCAGCAAGCATTCTTTTGTTTTAACTAGGATATACATAGTATAGAATCCACTAAACAGTATGTGAAAGAGCCTGTCCTTTTGAATGCCTTCCTCAAATATTTGCTCTGTCAGGTTGGTTTTGGCAGGGACTTGAATAGTAGTCAGATTATGATTGAAAACTCTGGTCAGGACTTGGCACATTCTAACTAGTCAGTGTTTCATCTTTCAAAACAACCTTAGCCCACGACTCTTTATCTAGAGTGATCCATTTGTTTTCATACTGTATGTATTGTGGCAATGTGAAAACGAATGGACACATGTTGACTTTTTAGACTTTTTAATGAAAAACCTAATGAATTGTTTAACTGTTTTCATGCGTGTGTCCAGTTGGTAGTAAAATCTGTATCTAGCAAGTTTTGTGTTTATGTATAGTTTTATTTGGAGACAAATACATCATTTGCAATCCATTGCCAAGTGTAATAACATGTGTCAACCCACCATTGACAATGGTAGCCTTCATTTACATAACAAATTCATTTGTTTGAGATCAGAAGTATAAATATAGGCTTAGGAGACTTGCTCAGAGATGTTAGCTATGGCTACGTGAAAGAAGGTAGATATCCCAGACTTTACTATCTATTCTTTTTGTTTTTTTCTTCTTGGGATTTTGAAGTTGGTGTGGGGAAGAAAAAAGTCGTTGGAAAAGCCACATTTGCTAATGGAAATGATTCCTTCAGACCTCAGAAGTGTAGGAAAACCACAAGGCCATATATGAGTAAAGTGATTATGAAGTGATTTTCTTACTTTGTTGAACTTTTGGTTTCAATTAGCCTCATAAGTCATAAGAAGCTATTCAGTAGAGTTTAATTTTCCATTTAGTTCTTTTTGCTACTACCTGAACTAAAGAAATTCAGTGCAGTCCATTATTACTTTGCCTCTTGTTAGTAAGTTATTTTCTATCCGGTCCCCCTCCATCTCTCAAAGGTGTATCTTAATTGTTTGGGAGGGCAGGGTATTCTATACTTGTTTTTATCCATTATTTATGTTTGCATTCAATTATACTCAGCCTTTCTTTCAATTATGGAGATGGCCCTTGAGCATTTTTGTTTCAGGGAGTAGGTATCTGTTATAACAATTAGCTCTGAAGAGAGGGGAATAATTACCCATAATTCTTGTCCTCAGAAGGGATGTAGTACTAATGGATCCCTGGCCTTCTATCTGACTCCTCTGGAGAGCCACTGCTCTTGTTTACTCCTTGGCTCAGGGTCTCCTGAATTGGAACTGGCAGGAGGTACTCTATGTGTTGTAAACCAGATTTCAGTCCCCTAGAGGGGCCTCTGCTACAAGGCCTCAGGATTCCAGCTTATGTTTGTGCTGTCCATCATGCCTCTCAAAGCCCTTTTCCATCTGATGTTTGGGCCCTCACAGTACTTCAGGGATTTGCCATTTGTGAAATGAAGATAGTCTTTGCTGTTTAATACAGTAGTCACTAGCCATTTGTGACTATTTACATTTAAATTAATTAGAATTAAATTAAATTTAAAGTTTAGTTCCTTAGTTTCATTAGTCACTTTTCAATCATGCTGTAGACTTTTATGATCGGGGCTTTGATGGACAACATGAATTTAGAACATTTCTATCATCACAGAATGTTCTATTGGACATTGCTGGTCTAAAAAATGGATGGCTGATGTTAGTCTGCCTTAAATGACTGCTGATGTGGAAACAGAACCTCCTCCTCTACACTACCTACTAAATAGCTGCTTGATGATTGTTATTATTTTGCTGCTTTATTAATTTAAAGTCATCAAATGAAAAGTGCTAGATATTGTTAGATAAACTTATCGGCAACAATGCCGGCTTCTCTGTCTATTGTTGCCTGGAATTTCATATGTGTGCCATGTGGTGGTGGCTCTCTATCCACTGGAAATGGTAAGGACTTGACTTGCATGTTGTGAGGCTAAGCGTCTCAGCAGAGAATCGGTACCTGATCATGTGGATGGCTTCTGCAGGCTGGGTCTTGCCTTGACTCTTCCCCAGCAGGGAGGCATGGAGAAAGTAGGTTTGATGAAGTCTGAAGGCTTAGGTAGGAAGATACGTTGGCTTTCAGGACATATAGTGTGAAAATCAAATCCACAGGGTTCCAGAAGAGTTAAGATGATTCCAGAAATGAAGATACTTTTCCCTTTAATTTCCTAGAAACCTCCGTGAGAGATGGGGAAGCTTTTTGTCAAATATAATTTTGTCCACTCTAATTCTTTGTAATTTTTTTTCAGGCAAGGTGAAATTAGCCAAATATTAGAAACACAAGAATGTATAGTAAACAAATATTGTTTGTTGTGTACCCAGAAATATGAATGTGAGATTTTACATGGGAAAAATATAGCCACATTGCCTGAGTGACTCTGGAGAGAGACATCTTTGCTGTACTGAAAGTCACTGGGACCATACAGAATCTTTCCAAATCCCAGGTCTAGATATATGCTTCCTTGCTCTGTGATTTAGTTTGTCTGGGATGTTAGAGGGAATGAGGACAATGGAAGGCATACTTAATATACACTACTCCTCCTATCCTGTAATCCTGTCCTCTTAAGAAGGACTAAAGCATATGATTTATAGAATAAGCTGAAGGTTTGATCCAAAAAGATGACTCTTTAATAGCGGGATTTGATTAGCAAGATTTGGGGGAGAGTGGGATTTCAGTGTCTCCCTGATAGCTCTCAAATCCCAGCACATCAGTGACTGCTTTGGTGCCTCTGCATAGGGTTGTACCCACTGCTCTGCCCTTACAGGTTAAGTGCAGGTTTATTCAGAGAGGAGGCTTTTGGGATAGCTCCTGTGATGTGTGGTGAGGTCTCATTTTGGGGCTCAGGAGGTATGATGGTAGCTGTTAGGAAAAGCTAAGGGAGATTAAACAATAAATTCCCAGAGAAAATTAAAAAGATTGCTATATTGGAATCACAATCTAGACAAGGGCAGTTTGAGGAGGTAGAGTTTTGTTGAAGTGTGGACTCCCGCCTCTTTTTCCTGGATTTGGGCCTGTTAGGATTTCAGTTATGAAAACTGATGACAGCTCAGAGAAACACCAGTTCCATTTGATGGGTGGTCTCTTTTCTTTTTCTTTTCCTAAGCCTCAGCATCTCTCTGTAGATCCTAGAATTCTCTCTCCATTCCATTGAGCCTACAGCCAGCCTCTGTCCTTTCTGGGGACATACTGCCATGCTGGGAACTGTATATTCAAGTTAAAAAATTACTGTCCCTGGCTACTGTGAGCTTGTAATTGAAAATCATGGAGAACATTTAACTGATGCTTATGACCAGATATGTGAAATATCTAAAAGTGTGAAATAATGAGGAAATCTTGGGCACGGGGTAATAGAAATTTAGGGGAAATTGAAATATGTGTTATAGTTTTATACTTTTTGTAGTTTTATTTTATTTTATTTTTTTGCAATTTTTATTAATTTATTTTTGTTGCAGATGTTTCTCCTTTTACCCCCTAGACACCTTCCTCCTGATCCTGCCCCACCCCCAGCATTGTTGTCTGTGTTCATTGGTTATGCATATGTGCATATAAGTTCTTTGGTTTATCTCATCTCTCCTCCCCACTCCCCTACTCTGAGGTTTGTCAGTCTGAACTGTACTCCTTTCTGTGACTCAGGGTCTATTTTGTTCATCAGCTTATTTTCTTCATTATATTCCATAAATAAGTGAGATCATGCGGTATTTGTCTTTCTCTGATTGGCTTATTTCACTTAGCATAATACTCTCCAGGTCCCTCCATGTCGTCTCAAAGGATAAGAGATCTCTCTTTTGTACAGCTGCATAGGGTTCCATTGTGTTTATGTACCACAGCTTTTTTATCCACTCATCTATTGATGGACACTTGGGCTGTTTCCAGATCTTAGCAATTGTCAGTAGTGCTTCTATGAACATAAGGGTGCATATATTCTTTCTGATTGGTGTTTCAGGCTTCTTAGGATATATTCCTAGAAGTGGAATCACTGGGTCAAATGGCAGTTCCATTTTTAATTTTTCGAGGTAATACCATATTGTTTCCCATAGTGGTGGCTGCACCAATCTGCATTCCCACCAGCAGTTTACTAGAGTCCCCTTTTCTTTACATCCTCACCAGCACTTGTTTGATAATTTGTTGATGGCTCTGGCAGTTGTGAGGTGATACCTCATAGTCATTTTAATTTCCATCTCTCTGATGATTAATGACATTGAGCGTTTCTTCATATGTTTCCTGGCCATTTATATGTCCTTTTTGGAGAGGTGTCTATTTAGGTCCTCTGCCCATTTTTTAATTGGGTTCTTTGTCTTCCTTTTGTTGAGTTGTATGAGTACTCTATATATTTTGGAAATTAACCTCTTATCTGATGTATCGTTGGCAATTATGCTCTCCCATATAGTGGGTTCCTTTTCCATTTTGATGCTTGTTTCTTTTGCTGTACAGAAGCTTTTGAGTTTGATGTAGTCCCATGTATTAATTTTTCCTTTGTTTCTCTTGCCTTAGGCATTGTATCAGTGAAAATTCTGCTGCGTGTGATGTCTGAAATTTTGTTGCCTACATTTTCTTCTAGGATTTTTATGGATTCACGAGTCACATTTAAGTCTTTTATCCATTTTGAGTTTATTCTTGTGTATGGTGTAATTTGGTGGTCTAGTTTCATTTTTTTGCATGTAGCTGTCTAATTTTCCCAACATCATTTATTAAAGAGGCTGTCTTTACTCCATTGTATGCTCTTGCTACCTTTGTCAAATATTAATTGAGCATAATGTCTTGGGTCAATTTCCGGGTTCTTTGTTCTGTTCCATTAATCTATATGCCTGTTCTTGTGCCAGTACCAGGCTGTTTTGATTACAATGGCTTTGATATCTGGTATTGTGATCCCTCCTACTTTGTTCTTCTTTTTCAAGATTGCTGTGGCTATTCGGGGTCTTTTTTGGTTCCATATAAACTTTTGAAGTATTTGTTCTAGTTCTGTGAACTGTATCGTTGGTATTTTGATGAGGATTGCATTGAATCTATAGATTGCTTTGGGTAGGATGGACATTTTAATGATGTTAATTCTTCCAATCCATGAACAAAGTACATGGTTCCACTTTTTTATATCTTCCTCTATTTCTTTTTCCAATGTCTTGTAGTTTTCTGCAAATAATTCCTTTACTTCTTTGTTTAAGTTTATTCCTAGGTATCTTAATTTTTTTGCCGCAATGGTAAATGAGATTGTTTTTTAGTTTCTCTTTCTGTGAGTTCCTTATTGGTGTATAAGAATGCCGTAGATTTCTTGATGTTAATTTTGTATCCTGCTACCTTGCTAAATTGGTTTGTTAAATCTAGTACATTTTTGATGGAGTCTTTAGGGTTTTCTAAGTACAATATCATGTCATCTGCAAATAATGACAATTTCACTTTCTCTTTTCCAGTTTGGATCCCTTCTATTTTTTCTTCATGTCTAATTGCCGTGGCTAAGACTTCCAGTACTATGTTAAATAAGAGTGGTGAAAGTGGGCATCCCTGTCTTGTTCCTGTTCTTAAGGGAAATGCTTTCAGTTTTTGCCCATTGAGTATGATGTTGGCTGTACGTTTTTCATACATGGCCTTTATTATGTCGAGATATGATCCCTCAATTCCCACATTGCTGAGTGTTTTTATCAGAAATGGGTGCTGGATTTTGTCAAATGCTCTTTCATCGTCTATTGATATGATCATATGGCTTTTATCTTTCATTTTGTTTATGTGGTGTATCACATTTATTGATTTGCGAATATTGTACCAGCCTTGCATCCCTGGGATGAATCCCACTTGGTCATGGTGAATAATTTTTTTAATGTATTGCTGGATCCGATTTGCTAATATTTTATTAAGGATTTTGGCATCTATGTTCATCAGGGATATTGGCCTGTAGTTTTCTTTCTTTGTAGTGTCTTTATCTGGTTTTGGAATTAGGATTATGCTGGCCTCATAAAATGAGTTTGGAAGTCTTCCTTCTTCTTGAATTTTTTGGAATAGTTTGAGGAGAATGGGTATTAATTGTTCTTTGAATGTTCAGTAAAACTCTTCCATGAAGCCATCCGGGCCCGGGCTTTTGTTTGCTGGGAGATTCTTGATTACATCTTCAATTTCCTTAGTTGTTATTGGTCTGTTCAAGTTTTCTATCTCTTCCTGGTCCAGTTTTGGGAGACTATGTGTTACTAGAAATTTTTCCATTTCACCTAGGTTGTCCAATTTGTTGGTGTATAATTGTTCATAGTATTTGTTAATGATTCCTTTGTATTTCTGTGGTGTCAGTTGTTACTTCTCCTCTTTCATTTCTGATTTTGTGTATTTGGGTTCTCTCTCTTTGTTTCTTGGCGAGTCTAGCTAAGGGCCATCAATCTTGTTTATCTTTTCAAAGAACCAGCTCTTTGTTTCATTGATCTTTTGAATAGTTTATTTTAGTCTCCATGTTGTTTTTTTCTGCTCTGATCTTTACTATTTCTTTCCTTCTACTTGCTCTGGGTTTTTCTTTTTGTTTGCTTTCTTGTTCTTTAAGTTATGAGGTTAGATAGTCAATTAGAAATTTTTCTTGTTTCCTGAGGTTGGCCTGTAGTGCTATGAACTTGCCTCTCTGGACTGCTTTTGCTGTGTCCCATAGATTTTGTGTTGTTGTGTGTTCATTTTCACTGGTTTCCAGGAAGTTTTTAATTTCTTCCTTGATCTCCTTGGTAACTCATTCATTGTTTACTAACATGCTATTTAGCCTCCATGTGTTCAAATGTTTTTGTTGTAATTGATTTTTAGTGTCATGCCATTGTGATCTGAGAAGATGGTTGATATGATTTCAATCTTCTTGAACTTGTAGAGACTTAGTTTGTGTCCTAATATGTGGTCTGTCTTTGAGAATGTCCTATGTGCACTTGAGAAGAATGTGAATTCTACAGTTTTGGGGTGTAGTTCTCTGTAGATATCTATTAAATCCATGTGATCTAGTGCATCATTTAGAGTCTCTGTATCCTTGTTAATTTTTTGTCTAGAGGATCTATCCAGTGATGTCAGTGGGTTGTTGAAGTCCCCTGTTATGATTGTATTGCTGTCGATTTCTCCTTTGAAGTCCTCCAGAAGTTTTAAAATATATTTTGGTGCTCCTATGTTAGGTGCATATATGTTTACCAAGGTAATATTTTCCTGTTGGATAGATCCTTTCAATATTATGTAGTGATCTTCTTTGTCTCTAGTTATGGCCTTCATTTTGAAGTCTGTTTTATCAGATATGAGTATTGCTACCCCAGCTTTTTTTTCCTTTCCGTTTGCTTGGAAGATTTTTTTTCCAACCCTTCACTTTCAACCTATGTGAATCTTTTGTTGTGAGGTGGGTCTTTTGTAAACAACATATGTATGAATCATGCTTTCTCATCCAATCAGCTACTCTGTGTCTTTTGATCTGAGCCTTTAATCCATTTACATTTAAGGTGATTATTGATATGTACTTATTTATTGGCATTTTTGTTTAGTGTGGTTATATTTTTCTTCCTATTTCTTCTACTGATTACAGCGTCCTTTTAACATTTCTTGCAGTGATGGTTTGGTGCTAATATATTCCGTTAGCCTTTTTATTTCACCTTCTATTTTGAGTGATAACCTTGCTGGATAGAGTAGTCTTGGATTCAGGTCCTTGTTTTTCATTACCTTGATCACTTCATGCCATTCTCTTCCGGCCTGTAGTGTTTCTGTTGAGAAGTCAGCTGATAGATAGCCTTATGGGGGTTCCTTTATAGGTAATCTGTTGCTTATCTCTTGCTGTCTTTAGGATTCTCTCTTTGTCTTTAAGTTTTGGCATTTTAATTACTATGTGTCTTGGTGTGGGTCTGTTTGGGTTCTTTTTACTTGGGGCTCTCTATGTGTCTTGTAATTGTATGCCTTTTTCCTTCACCAAGTTAGGGAAGTTTTCTGTCACTATTTCTTCAAATATATTCTCTAACCCTTGCTCATTTTCTTCTTCTTCTGGAACTTCTATGATGTGGATGTTGTTATGTTTCATGTTGTTCCACAGTTCTCTTAAGCGGTCTTCCTGTTTTTTAATTGATTTTTCTTTTTGGTTCTCTGATTGGGTGAGTTTTTGTATCCTGTCTTCTGATTCATTGATCTGGTCCTTGGCTTACTCTGCTCTGCTGGTTATTCGTTCCAGTGTGTTCTTTATTTCTGCTATGTTGTTCTTTATTTCTGCTTGGTGGTTTTTCATTTCCAATTGGTTGATTTTCAGTGTTTCTATGTCTTTACTCATGCTGTTGATCTTTCTCATTATCATAACTCTGAACTCTACCTCTGATAACTTGCTTAATTGCATTTTATTTATGTCTTCTTCAGTAGAGTTCTCTTGTTCTTTCATTTGCGATTTGTTTCTTTGTTTCACCATTTTGGCTATCTCAGTGGGTTTTGGAGCCTGCCTAATTTTCCCTGTGGGTGTTGGTGTTCCACTGGTTGTGACTCCCCCTACTGGGTTGGGATAAGTGTGGGAGGACCCACATTAAATACCACTGTCAAGTCTTACTTTCCTGGGTGGATTTGCAAGTCCAGGAAAGGTTCAGTTATCCTCAAGCTTTTTGCCTGGAGGCTATTAGTCTCAGTTACTTGATCCTTGTTGTAGTTTTAAAGTAACTTATTTGTTAAAAAATAAATAAATAAATAAATAAATAAATAATAAAGTAACTTATTTGTTTATTTTAGAAACTAGGAAGGAATTATGCATTTTGTTCATAAAGAAGGGTATAAAGTATTTAGCAAGATGAAATCCCAGAAATAAATTGTTTTTAGCTTATGGAAGAAGGGATGGGTAAAGAACCAGAATTAGCCTTGAGAAAGAAATTGCTTTTTAAATTTCTTTCTTTCTCTTTCTTTCTTTCTTTCTTTCTTTCTTTCTTTCTTTCTTTCTTTCTTTCTTTCTTTCTTTCTTTCTTTCTTTCTTTCTTTCGTTCCTCCCTCCCTCCCTTCCTTCCTTCCTTCCTTCCTTCCTTCCTTCCTTCCTTCCTTTTCCTCCCCTCTCCTCCCTTTCCCTCCCCTCCCCTTTTCTTTCTTTCCCTCCCTTCCTTCCTTCCTTCCTTCCTTCCTTCCTTCCTTCCTTCCTTCCTTCCTCCCTTCCTCCCTCCCTCCCTCCCTCCCTCCCTCCCTCCCTCCTTCTCTCTCTCTCTCTTTCTTTCTTTCTCTCACTAGGCCTCACCCAATTCCATTGATTTTTAAAGAGAGTGGAAAGGGGGGGGGGGAGAAAGCAGGAGGGAGGGAGGGAGACAGAGAGAGAGAGAGAGAGAGAGAGAGAGAGATTGATGTAAGAGGCACACAGCGATTGGTTGCCTTCACACGACCCCAACTGGGGCCAGGGATCAAACCTGCAATCCAGGTACCTGCTCTTGACCGAGACTCAAACCTGAGACCCTTCAGTGCGTGGGCCAACACTCTAACCACAGAACTACACCAGCCAGGGCACTTTTTAAATTTCTTTCTGGAGGCTCTTTCATTGCTCAATTTGGGTCGTAATGGTCTTTGAATAAGAGTGACCATTAGCCATACCAATGGAAGGGAAATTGGTTTCTTAGTCACTGTGCTGGTGAAAAAATGGGGTGGCTATAAATCTGACCTTTTTGACATCATGTTCCTAGTTTTTCAGATGTCCACTCACCTGTCACAGGCCCTGGGAATAATCATTTACTCTTCTAAATGGAGATATTCTGAGCTACCACAGCTCAGAGATTGATTGCAGGATGGGGCAGTGTGCAAATGACCTTATCAGTGTATCAAGCTTTTGCTGTTCCCAAGGTCTTTATATGCAGCCATTTTAGTGGCTTTCCATGTAATAATGCATTTGCCTTTTAGCTTCTATGCTAAAGTAATGGTAACATATTCCGTTTTCCATTTGTTTATTTATGACTTGTTTTCTACCCTTGCAAAACTTGATATAGGTACAGAGCTTCCGAAATGTACACATACCAGAGTAATAGATAACTCTGATTTGGTTACAAGGCAATAATTTAAGTTGACAGGTTTAGCTGATAACATAAAACACAAGAGAGAAATAGGATCCGTTTATAAATGTCAGCAGGACCCCTGAGAGAGAGTTGCTGCCTTGGAGCTGACTCTAGTACTGTTGTTTTGTCTAATATATTATAAAGTGAAATAAACTGATGTTTGTGAAAATCTGGCTGACCAAGATTAAAAGAATAGAGCTGTAAATTAGTTGCTTCCTTTATGTCACTTTTAAGCAACTTTCAGAAGGTACTAAATGAGAGGACATTAGGGTCCTTAGAAAGACCTACGAGTGTCAAGAGGCCAAGAGAATAGATGGCCTGCTTGTGGCAAGTTCTGGTGGGAATCACAACTTGCCAGTTCTCCATGCCCCACTATGCCTTTGTCCTGGGAAAATGGAACCTTAGAATAAAGGAGATTGTGAAGTCCAGATGTCTGGAAACTAGATCTTGTAGAAGGTCGTTATAGGTTCTGTCACTATGCCAGCCATAGCTGTTCAAAATGATGATGTGAAATATTTTAGTGATTTGTGAAAATTAAAATCAATTCAGCTTAATGGAGCATTGAAACACAAGATCATGGAAAATAGATATTATTGCTTTACCTAAACATTTATTCCCCATAAATGCAGTAGTGTTTATGTAGCATTATATTGTGATCATGTTTTATTCCCTGTAATGTGTTGTTATTGATGTCTATAGAGCCAGACATCAGTGGTGAGGAGTGCGTAGGGCATCAAAGAGTAGTTGGTTTTTAGAGAACTAGTTTTAGTTTTGTCTAGTTAGTAGAACTGGACATAAAACTAAGCACACACATGATTTTCATGCCTCTCAGTGGCTGCCGCACACTCAAAGTCCTTGGAGTATTGCTTGTAGCCTGTAGAGCAATTTGTACTGATGTCCTTGTTTTTTTGTTCCCCATGTTGCAGTGGAAAAATAAAGGTCCAGGAGATGGAAATTTTTAAAAAGTCGATTTTTAAAAAGTCATGCTTTCATACATCTGCCTTCAGGCAGAACTGCAGTGAACCCTATCTAGGTTGGTCAGGACACCCTCCTTTCAGAGATTTATGTGGATAATGCTCACAAACTCTGGTTGCTGATTGGTGCTTTTCAGTCATTATGGGCATTTAGCATTGTCTCAGTCTGTTTGGGCTTTTATAACAAAATACCACAGACTGTGTTGCTTACAAACAACAGAAATTTATTTTTCACAGTTCTGGAAGCCAGGGAATGCAAGATCAATGCACCAGCAGATTTAGTGTCTGATGAGAGCTCACCCTGGTTGTCTTCTCACTGTGGTCTCATTTGGTGGAAGGGACAAGGGAGATCTCTTTTATAAGGGCACTAATAATCCCATTCATGAGGACTTCACCCTCATAACCTAATCAAAGGCCCTACCTCACTGATGACAGTCTGGTTTTCTTCATCTTTTAAGTCATTTTCTGTTTTTGCTTAACAGCCCAAATTTTCTTTTCTTTTCCCTTAAAATCCAATAATTTTACTAAAATATGTCTTGCTGTTGAACATTCCTGGTCAGTATTCACAACAGGCACACAGTATGCTCTTTCAGTACATAGTTGTTTAAAAATATCTTTTTAGCCTGGCTGGTGTGGCTCAGTGGTTCAGCGTCGACCCATGCACCAAGAGGTCGCCAGTTCAATTCCCAGTCAGGGCATATGCCCATGTTGTGGACCCAGTCCCCAGTGGGGGGCATGCAGGAGGCGGCCCGTCTATGTTCTCTCTCATCAGTGTTTCTACTTTCTCTCCCTCTCCCTTACTCTCTCTCTAAAATCAATAAAAAAAAATATTTAAAAAATATATTTTTATTTTAGGAAACTTTTCTTGAATTAATAATTTTTGGTATTTGTTCTCTTCCTTTGGTATTTGAACTAATTTTATTTCATATTGGATCTTCTTTGTCTCTTTTAATTATTTATCAGTTTCTGACAAATTTTACTTTTTTTTCTTCATTTCTTTTTGATTTTTCAAATTTTCCTTTCACCTATATATTTTAAGGCATTTTCTGTTGTGATTATTTATTCTTCTATTTCTAATTTTCCCTTGAGTTCTGGCACTTCATTTCTTATTTTTGTTTTTGAATATCTTATATCATTTAAAAATATATATTTAGCTCATTTTGAATGGCTCTTTCTGGCTTGCTTTCATTGTCTGTAGGGATGTTATTCTTTTCCTTGTCCTTTTTTTTTTTTTTGTAGTAACTTCACTGTATAGGATTTGGCCTCAGTTCTTTTCTGTTGTTCATTTTTATGTGAATTTAGATTTTTTTTTAACTTCTAGAAAGTAGCATGGCTTTAATTACCTTTTCTAAATTTATAGTGCTCCCTCTCCTGTTGTTTTTAATAGTTTGAAAACCTGGCAGCTTGTTTTGTGAGGTTTCCTGGCTCTGTTTTCTCCCCCAACTTGTATCTGGACCTCCTCTTTCCTTTATTGTTCCATTTCTGCTCAATTTTTTTTTTTTTAATCCTCACCCAAGGATACTTTTTTCCATTTATCTTCAGATAGAGCGGGAGGGAGGGAGAGAGTGAGAGAGAGAAAGAGAGAGAGAAACATTGATGTGAGAGAGACACATCAACTTGTTGCCTCCCACATGACCCCGACCAGGGGTCAGGGACCAAACCTCAACCAAGGTACGTGCCCTTGACCTGGAATCAAACTCCTTGGTCTGTGGGCCGACGCTCTAACCGCTAAACCAAACTGCAAGGGCCATTTCTGCTCAATTTTGATTCCACTTCTAGATGTATCTTCTCAGTGTGGAACCCAGTCCTGATAGGGAGCACTGGTTGATTAAATTTTAGAGTTTAGTGGGGTTAGACTGCTCTAGCCCCTTGAGATCTTAGAACCACAGGGTTCCTGCACTTGCCCACTGGGACTGGGAAAAGTCCCTCCTAGGCTCAACTGCTGTTCTCCCATTGGCCCACTGTGTTTTTTAGTGAATACTTTATTTTTCCTTTCTCAAGTCTGTCAGATGCCTCTTTGCTTCCTATGTCTTCCCATACAGAGACAGATACCAAGCAGATCTGATGTCATTTGGTGATTTGTCTTCATCTGCTTCTGTTTTGGGATTCGTAGGTTTCTTTTCATTTAGTTTTGACATAAATGTTGTTTGTGGGTTTGGCTTTGCTATCTGAGTATGTTTTTATGTGGGAATTTGGATAGATTAAAAAACTAGCTGCAAAACTAGCTGCTCACACATGAACATGTATGTTCTTTAAAGAGAAATATAAAATCACATATTTACAACTTGTTCTTTTTGCTTAATCTTAGTCATCTTTTTATGTCAGTCTCCCTCCTCTTTGCTGAAGACTATTGTATTCCATGGAAGGAATATGCTGTATTATTGATAAATCCCCTACTGATAAACATTGTGTTATTTCTTATTGTTTATAATTATTAAAATGCTATAGTGAACATTCTATTTATTATTTTTAAATATGTTTTCATTGATTTTTTTTTTTTTTTAGAGAGAGAGGAAGAGAGAGAAACATTGACGAGAGAGAGACATCTATCGGCTGCCGCCTGCATGCCACCTAGTGGGGATGGAGCCTGAAACCTAGGCACGTGCCTTGACCAGGAATCAAACCAGTGACCTCCCAGTGCATGGGATGATGTTCAACCAACTGAGCCACACTGGCCAGGGCTGAACATTCTATTTACATATTATTGTGCATTTCTGCAAATGTCACTATTGGATAAATTCCTAGAAGTAGAATCTGCTGCGTCAAAAGGAAAGAACAGTTATAGTTTTAATAGATGTTGCCAGATGCCCAAAGGCTTTGTACTAATTTATATCCTTACCTACAGTGTATTAGAATGCCTGTTGTTGGGTGGCCTTGCAAATTATTGTCTCAAAGTCTCTCCAAGGTATGCATGTTTATATGTATTCAGAGAGTGATATACAGACCTCTTTAAGAAACTGGTGAAAGCTATGGGCCTTCTCAGAAAAGTGTGATTTTACATTTAAATATTTCACATACAGTGTCAGCATCTTCACCAACTGGTTTCAGGTGACATTGTTCTTATTGTTGCCTTCCTAATCACCAGCTCTCTCTTACTCCTGCTTGGCGGACTTGGGAACACTTGAAAGTTTAATGATAAAGAGTAGTTGTAGAGCTATGACCAATAGTTCATCCACCAAAGCCTGTAATCAGAGGTGATAATGCTTTGAAGTCCACAATGAAGTCGGATGTGTGTGGTTTACTAACAGTTAAGAACTAAACCATGTTTCTCTTCCAGTGTATTTCCATCTCTTGCTGTTTCTGTCTGTGCAGTTCTTAGTCTTTGTACCTCTCTTTCATTTTCTTTGTGGGTTGAGGAGTGCTACTGTGGAATTGAAACATTTAAAAATACATGTTGTATTTATTAAATTAAGTTTTATTTTCCCCTGGTCCTAAATTAAAGACTGTCTTTGCAGTAATCCATTCCTCTGCTCCACATTTCAGAAAGAGAAAATTATTTGTTTTTCTTCCCATAAAATCACTCATCTTTGTTGGGGAACATATACATGATGGACATTTACTATGTACCAGGCAGTCTGTCTAGAAACATAAGGAATATAAAGATGTCCCGACTTTAAGAAGACTATATATAGCCTACTGGGGAAAGTTTGACAAGTATCATATATTTTTTAAAAATATGTTTTTATTGATTTTTAGGTAGAGAGGAAGGGAGAGGGAGAGAGAGAAACATTGAATGGATGCCTTCTTCATGCCCCCTCTACTGGAGATCAAACCTGCAACCTGGGCATGTACCCTGACGGAATCAAACTGGTGACCTCTTGGTGCATGGGACAATGCTCAATCCAATAAGCCACACTGGCCGAGCAACACGTATCATATTTTCATGGATTTATTTCTCTCACTAGACCAGTGATTTCCTTAAGAGTAGAGAGGCCATGTCTCATCCTTGATTTTCTTATAACCAGGCATGTCATAGGTGATCATTAAATGTGTGTTTAATGAGTAACAAGAATACACATAACTAAGAGAATGAATGGAGGAGGTGTGATTAGAGAGGAATAAGCAAGACACTTTGGAGAATGAACAAAAGGACAATCTATAAGACTGCATGAAATTGTTCAAGCTATGCCATTAAAAATGGATGTGAGCCCTGGCTGGTTTGGCTGAGCAGTTAGAGCATTGGCCCTTGGACTGAAGGGTCTCGAATTTGATTCCTGGTCAAAGGCACATACCTGGGTTGCAGGTTCAATCTCTGGCCCTGGTCAGGGTCATGCTGAAGGCAACCAATCAATGTGTCTCTCTCACATAGATATTTCTCTCTCTGTCTCCCTCTCTCTCTCTCTGTCTCTCTCTCTCTCCCTCCCTTCTCTTCCCTTCTATCTAAAAATCAGTGGGAAAATATCCTCAGGTGAAGATTAACAACAACAACAACAAAGGATTTGAGAGACTTCCAGTCAAGATGGTGGTGTAAGTAAACACAGTACTCACCTCCTCCCACAACCACATCAAAATTACAACTAAACTTCAGAGCAACCATCATTCAGAACCACCTGAAATCGAGCTGAATGGAAGTCCTACAACTACAAAATTAAAGAAGCCATATCAAGGCTAGTAGGAGGGGCAGAGGCATTGAAGGGCTGGTCCCACAACCACAAATCAGGAGGGATACTTTGGCTGTAAATGTCCTCCCCGAAGAGCAAGGGGTCCCAGTCCCACACTAGGCCCCCCAGCTCAGAGTTCCAGGGCCAGGAAGAGAAGTCCCCATAACTTCTGGCTGTAAAAACCAGGGGGAATTGAGGCTGAGGGAGGCTGAGGCTGAGGGAGTCCCAGGTAGCTGTTTTTAAAGAGCTTGTGTATGGACTTACTTGGACTCACTCCCTCTAGGCTCCAGTGTGGAGGAGGCAGCTTGAAAGTCACCAAAGACATATGGGAAAGAACTGAGTTGTTTCGCGTCAGGGCGAGATCTAGAGCAGCAGCTTTCTCCCAGACACATGCTGGCGGAGGCCTCTGTTCCTTTGGTGAGCCCTTCCCCCACAGGGCCAGCAGGTGAGTGCCATATCTGGGACTCCAGAAACCTGGTTCACACTGTTTGCCCTGCCCTGGTGATTCCCTGAGGCCCTGCCCCACCCAATTTTGGGGCCCACCCAAGCTATTTCCAGTTGTTTTACCATAGGAATGGCCTGTCTGGGCTCATGCTTTAGATTTAACCAAAATATCTCAAACAAGTGGCATCTGGCCTCAGTGAGCCCATTATCTCTCGCTAAGTGGCCCCAGGCCTGGCACCAGCAACAGCCAGCCTTGGTTCACAACTTGGACTTGCCTGGACACCTTCAAGCTCAACACAAGAAGCAGCTATCTACAGATAGTTTTGTAGTTTATGCCTGGAGGCCTCAGATAGAACACAGGTAGTGGCTGACCTTGGCTTGTGCCTCCCAGGAGGCCCCAGAGCAAATACACCCAGTGGACAGTTTCAGATCACGTCAGAGCACTACCACTCAACCACATCCACAGTCAACACATTCAAGGGGTGGACTCGGTACCAGAGCCCTGCTGAAGTAAGTCTTGCTCTGTTTGATGGGCCCCTGCACAGATGATCCTCCAAGGTAGTCAGAGGTCGGTGGTCAGTGGTCACAGCCAGTCCTTGCAGCTCATCAGCCTGAGGAAATCCCTCCCATTGACATGCCAACAGCAATCAAGACTCAAATACAACTGAAAGGTATACAGTCCACACAGGGGGTGCACCTTGAGTGTCCAGCCGGGGTGATCAGAGAGGCTGTGCCACTGGACCCTACAGGACACCTACAATAATAGACCACCCTACCAAGCCTAGAAAATGTAGCAGCTCTACCTAATTTATAGAAACAAACACAGGGAGGCAGCCAAAATGAGGAGACAAAGAAACATGTCCCAAATGAAAGAACAGAACAAAACTTTAGGAACAGAACTAAACAAAATGGAGATAAGCAGTCTAACAGATGCAGAGTTCAAACCACTGGTTATAAGGATGCTCAAGGAACTTAGTGAGGACCTCAAGAGCATAATAAAGGACCAGTCAGAATGAAGGATGCACAGTCAGAAATGAAGGATGCACTAACTGAAATAAAGAATAATTTATGGGGAATCAGCAGTAGAGTATGTGAAGCCAAGAAGCAAACCATCAATTTGGAATATAAGGAAGCAAAAAACACCCAATCAGAATGGCAAAAAGAAAAAGGAATCCAAAAGATGAAGATAGTTTAATGAGCCCGTGGGATAACTTCAAGCGTAGCAATATTTGCATTAAGGGGGTGCCCGAAGAAGAAAAAAGAGAACAAGAATTTGAAAAAATAATGACAGAAAACTTCCCTAACTTGGTGAAGGAAACTATCATACAAGTCCAGGAAGTCCCAAACAAGATGAACCCAAAGAGGCCCACACCAAGACACATCATCATTAAAATGTAAAAGGTTAAAGACAAAGAGAGAATCTTAAAAGCAGCAAGAGAAAAAAGCAGATAGTTATTTACAAGGGACTGTCAGCTGATTTCTCAACAGAAACTTTTCAGGCCAAAAGGGAGTGGCAAGAAATATTCAAAGTGATGAAAACCAAGGACCTACAACCAAGATTACTTTATCCTTCAAAGCTATCATTTAGAATCGATGGACATATAAAGAACTTCTCAGACAAGAGAAAGCTAAAGGAGTTCATCACCACCAAATCAGTATTATATGAAATGTTGAAGGGTCTTCTTGAAGTAGAAGATAAAATATATAAACAATAAAATGGCAATAAATACATATCTATCAACAATTGAATCTACAAATAAAATGAACAAGCAGAACAGAAACAGACTCATAGATACAGAACTTTTTGTTTGTTGCCAGATTGGAGGGGGTTAGGGAGATTGGTGAAAAAGGTGAAGGGATTAAGTACAAATTGGTTGTTAAACAAACCTCAGAGGGAAATTCTGGGAGACGGGGGCAGGAAGAGATAAACCAAAGAACTTATATGCATATTTGCATAACCAATGGACACAGACAGTAGTGTGGGGAAGTCAGGAGGGAATGGGAGCAAGGAGGAGAGGGTCAATGGGAGAAAAAGGGGAGATCATCTGTAATACTTTCAACAGTAAAGATAAATTTAAAAACGGATTTGCGTTGATGGGCTTAAAGCATGCACAGAGGCAATATCAAGGACCAAGGAAAGCATGGGGTGCATTTGGCCAGAGCATGGGGTACTTGTGGATGAGGGGAGATGAGACAGAGAACATCAGGCAGGGACCTTGTGGAATTAGGTAGGTTATGAACACCAACAGGGGTATTGATACTTTGGAGGGCAACATAGAAACACTGAAGGTTTTTAAGAAATCTCTGTTTTCAACAGAGTTGTCCTTTGGGATGCTTTGCTTGGCTGCAGTGGCAGGAGGTCTGGCACAGGGAAGGACCATTTATCTTTTCAATGGAAATTAGGTCTCATGATCTCCTAAGGTCCCTTGTAGCTCATGATGCTGGTGTCTTGAGTTCTGCAGGATTTGCCTTCTCACTTGTAAATTTGAAATGGGAAGTGGAAAGAATATGTCCTGGAGAAGGCTTTTTGTGAAGTGATTTCTATTAAAAGGGATCCAGACCAGAAGTACTTAAGTGAATCTGCTCATGAGTGGGAGGGAACACAAAGGCCAGAACTTCCAAGTACTGCCTGAGTCCCTGTAGAGAACTTGAGAGTGTGTAGCAGATAGAGTGTACATAATCAAATGATAGTTGCATAGTTAGGTTCTCAGGATTGGGCGCACTGCGGGGAGGCGCAGGTCAGGGTGTTGTGGTGTGACAGAGTCAAAGAAAGACCACTAGAGAATTAAAGTCCAAATAAGAGCCGTTTGTTAGCTGGCCGGAGTCTGACTCCAAACACACCTGTGACAGAGTCTTTGGAATCAACCCCATATGCTTTATTACATGCCTTTTATATCTTACAGCAAAAGTTTAATGATATAAGAAAATAGGATCTTCTTGATATAATGCCCAGGGCTACAACAGTGCTATATAGAATTAGTTTGCCTTTTGGATAACAGGAACACCCAGGCCCACCCAGGAACACCCAGGCCCACCCAGGAACACCCAGTCTGTTATCTCATGTATTTCAAGGTATATTGGGTCACACTTAGCCCTGAGCTGCACAAACACAGTGCAAGCCTAATTCCTTGAGATTGTGGGGGAGGTCAAGTTTCTGACTCAAGACCTCCAGGCTCCGTGGACCCTGTCAGACACGTAGCCAGCTCCCAACAATTTCTTGGTTCAGGGTACCAATGATTGATTATGGGGTTATAAACATGTCAGCACATTCCCCACTGGTTTTTAGGAGGAATCAAATCATTGTTTCCTTGTCATTTCCAGTACAGATATGCCTACCGCAGTGGAGCCTGCCAACCCAATGCCTACTAGGAGGAGCACAAGGATAGGGGCTCTTTTGGCCTGCTGCATCTGTATTCCAAAATGTTCACCATCCCCCTTCTCCAGATTAGAAATAAACCTGTGGAATAACATGGGTTAGTATACAGAGGCCAACTTCTCTCTTTTTTTTTTTTTAATCCTCACCCGAGGACACCTTTTCCATTTTTTGTTCAGATAGAGTGGGGGGGGGGGGGGGGGGGGAGAGAAACATCGATGCAAAAGGGACACATCGAGTGGTCGCCTCCCACACGACCCAGCCAGGGCCTGGGACAAACTGCAACTGAGGTACATGCCCTTAGCGGGAACTGAACCCGGGTCTCTCTGGACCTCAGGCCGACGCTCTAACTGCTGAGCCAAACCGGCCAGGGCAGAGGCCAACTTCTTTAGTAATAGTGCGAGGGTTGATGTAAGGGGTGAGATCAGTAGTACAAGCAAACCAAGTGCCTTCAGGGGCTGCTAGGAAAAAGGGGCCTCCTCGGAGTCGGAGTCCTCGGGTTCTTCAACAGATATTATTCCTAAACAAGAGTCTTGATATGCTGAGTTATGCACCTGGTAGCCCTTGGATATGAGACAAAGTCCCCGTCCTTAAACATCTCCCAAAGTTAGTTTTGGTTCCTGTCCCCAGCAACAAAGACTCATGTCCCGCGTGATATTTTTGATGGAAATATTTCTGATCTGATCCATAGAGGAGCCTGTGGATCCATTTGTCCCAATCCTCACATAATAAGGAGAGGATGGATCTAGACAGAACCAACCATCTGAGGTGGCATTGGGGTTAGTCTGGTTTACAAATCTGTAGACTGCTTCAAGAGTGTCCAAAATAGGGTTAAGAACCAAGTTAGGGCCTATTGGCTTAGTAACATGCTTGATAGGAGTCTTTTGGATAGTAAAAGTAGTGCTGGGATCTCTGCCTGTTACATATAGGCACAGGCCCCAAGTCCTTCCTGTCAGCCAAATGGGGTTATCCCAATTTTTTACAGTTATTATGACAGGGTTGTAAGTCCCTGGTATTGTACAATTTTCTGGTGGGGGCTGAATTTGACATAGAAATTGAATATCTGGGTCCCGGGAGGTCCAGGGGACCAAGGTTTCACAACCCCAAGAAGCACAGTGATATTCATCTGGCCCCTGGCAGTCTAGGCTCCCCTCAGCAGGGCAAATATAGTGCTGAGAGTGCCATATCCCTTTTTCTAAGGAGACGGTACCACAACCGTAGGCTGGAACCCCTATATGTCCCCTACACCTAATATTCCATTTTAGTCCAAAGAGGTTATCCATATCGAATCGAAATCGGGGAGCCCCATAAGCGGGGTAGGTAGTAATGTTTTGTCCATCAGTGGTTAGGATGAAGGTCCAAATATGTTGGGTTGGCTGATGAGGATTTCCTTGAATTACAGTGGTCTCAATCAGGATAATCAGGATCGAGAGAGTTTTACCTTTAAGGAATCCTCTGTAGGATGGATGGTCCATCTCTCCAGTATCTGGTCAGGGTGTGCCTTCTTTGCTTGAGTATAGTGAATCCAGAATCGGCGGCCTGCCACCTTAAGGGCCGTTGGAGTGGTGAGGATCACTGGCAATGGTTCAGTCCATCTAGGTTCGAGAGAAGCAGGTTGAATTTTCTTGACCCAGACCCAATCTCCTGGTTGAATATTGTGGGGGTCTGAATTATCTGGAAGAGAAGTCTTAGGAAGAGAATCCTTTATTATCTGATGATTTCTCTGTTGGACGAATTGCAGAGCCTGTAAGGACTTGGCTAGAGGTAAGGAGTAGAAAGCATCCTTCAGGTTGAGAACAGTGTAGACTGTGTGGCTCGGTGGCAGGAGGCTGAGGAGGGTATAGGAGTTTGGCACAGTTGGATGTATGGTCTCAACCCACTTATTTACCTCCCGGAGGTCCTAGACTGGTCGGAAGTCATCTGTCTCTGGCTTTTGTACCGGCAGTAGAGGATTGTTCCAAGCAAAATGACAAGGGACAACGATTCCTGCTTCGCAGAGATGCCTGATGTGCTTTGCAATCCCATTTCGAGCCTTCAGATTAATCGGGTACTGGCGAATTCTCACTGGGGTAGCAGAACTGGTTCGGAGGCTGATGGCTGGCCAGCCCTGGGGGGTTTGTCTCAGCCCAAACAGCGAGTATGGCTGCTTGAAGTTCTGAAGTAGAGGGTTAGGCTGAGGAGGGACAGGTTCCTCAAAGAGGATGTATTCTTCAGAAAGAGGACAAGAGAAGAGAATAGTAGTGGGCTGTGACCCAACAGAGAGCATGGCAGAATCCAATGAAAAGAGATAGTAGCTCGGAGCTTGTGAAGGAGATCTCTGCCCAGTAGGGGGTATGGGCAGTCCGGCATAACTAGGAAGGAGTGAATGATAGTTCCTTTCCCTAAATCAGTTATTCTCGCTTTAGTCCATGGGTAAGATTTGGTCTTTCCAGTGGCCCCTTGGATTGGAGTTTTGTCTTTAGAAAGTGGTCCATCCGTTTTTTGGAGGACTGAAAAAGTAGCCCCTGTGTCAACTAAAAATTCGACTGGTTTGCTCACGACATTTAAAGTTACCTTGGGTTCCCAGGGGCTCAGTTGAAAGGAGCCCTGGCCCCGTCATTCAGCCTCCTCAAGTAGAATGGAGACCTTCTGATCTGGTTTATCTTTTCTTTTAGGACAATCCTTTTTCTAATGACCCTTCTCTTGGCAATAGGCACCTTGATCAGAGTCGAAGTTAGGCCTTTTTCCCTTGTTGTTATTCTGACCCTTTTTCTGGTTCCAATTTCTGGCATTTCTCTCTGGTTTATTCCCTTCATTCATAGCTGCCACCAAAATCTTTGCTACCTTCTTAGTTTGGGTCACATCTGGGTCATCGCGGTTGTTGAATACTCACTGAGCGATTTCAACCAGTTCACTTAAAACCTTATTAAATTAGGATTTCTGTTTCCGGAAAATAAATTAGAACAAAGAGTATGCTTAGAATACAATCTTTGTCTGATAGTGGTTTTAACACTTTCATTTGGTTCTCAGTCAACCTGTGTTCAAAATGTCAATTAACCAATAAATATTATGAAAAATAAGAGTCAGAAATGCTTGCCACTCCTGCTAATGAGCTGCTAATGAAATTGTGCCTAGGTGGAAAATGCAGGCACTCTGGAATCCCCTAGAGTCTTCTCCAGAAAATGAGTAGTAGGATAACTAAGGCCCCTGACCCTTGGGAAATAGGTACATTTAACTCCTTAATTTCCAATTTGTCATTTTTCTCCCACCTCATTGCCAGTATCTCATGGTTAACGCCAATCATACTGAGACTTTTTAAAATGCTGTTTTATTTGACTCAATTCCTAAGTGGGTTTAGAGAGCTGGAAGTACTGTAGCTGTGCTGTGGTTTATTACCAACTGCCTGGCCCTTGTTCTCTTGGTGATTCTCTTTCTCCTAATTTTATTGAGACTTTTCTCTGTCTCCTCACCCCTACACATACACATATGCACTATTGAAAATAGATTGAAGTCTGAATATATTCAAGATTTTATAGGGATGAAGGAGTATGTGGTAAGTGGGGAGCATATCTTAAAAAGAAAGAAAGAAAGAAAGAAAGAAAGAAAGAAAGAAAGAAAGAAAGAAAGAAAGAAAGAAAGAAAGAAGGCAAGAACTAGTAGACCACGGCAGTTAATAGACTTATTGAAACCCAGAACCAAAGCCCAAGTGCTCTGATAAAGTGGCTGTGCTGTACCTGTGAGCCTTACTGGGTTCTCTTCTAAGCTAAAGAGGGATATGGGATACATAGAGGGTAGAGATAGAAGGGGAACAGAGGCAATCAATGGGCTAGGAAACAGATATGGGATGCCTATCATAGGTCTCTGGGTGAGAGTAGCCCCTCTGCCCCTCTTCCTTGTTCTCCTTTACTCCATCTCTGGTTTTATTACAATTTGGGGTTCTGACAGGTCCCCTGGGCTGATGAGAGGAGTCACTGCACATGCTTAAAGTTCTGGTGCTTTACTGACAGGGCCATGATAGGATTTCTAATTTTTCTGGTCAAAGTACTATCATCCCTTACTACTGTCTCATTCTTCCCATTCCTGACCCATTTCCCCTGATTCAGGCTTTAATATGTCTGACCAGGTCAAGTATAATAGCTTTCCACCTGGCCTCCTTGCTTCTTGTCTCCCTGTTTTATATGCTGAGCTCCAAATGCTTCAAATGTAATTACTCATTGCTCCCTGAATATGCCCACTTCTTTGCTTGCCTGAAAGATGTTCTCTGGACTCAGAACTCTAAATGTTGTTGCCCTGCCCTGGCCAGTTTGGCTCAGCGGTTGGAGTGTGGGCCTGCGGACCAGAGAGTCCTGGGTTCGGTTCCCGCTAGGGGCACATACCAAAAAAAAAGGAAAAAAAAACAAACAATAAATGTTGTTGCCCTTCTCCCTCCTTTACTTTATATTCTTCAGTGGCAGCAGTTGGTCCTGTTCATGTAGTATCCTTCCCAGTGTTCAGCACAGAAAGTGGCCCTCAGTGGGTGTACAGTAAGCTGTGGGTGGGAGAAGGAATGCCTAGAAAAGAGCATCTTGTTGCCCAGTCCTAGTAAATGCTTGTTGACCAGCCAGTTGTGGAAAGAGCCTCATTATTCTAGATATGATTACTTTGAGCCTTGGTCCTGGTGGCTGTTCACAGAGTACCTCTTCAACTGTAACATAGGAAATCTTCTAAGTAGCATTGCTAGTTCTTGTCCTTCAAGAGCACTGCTCTTGTGATTTGGGTATATAGAGGTTGGTGACCAGCTGTTGTCTGTCTGTGAGGCCTGGGAAGGAGACATTGGTTAGGTCACAGCAGATCAGATTTTGGAAAGTGAAGTTCTAGAGGGTGGTGGGTGTTGTCAGGGTAGCTGTTTTCTGAGGAAAACTGTGGAATTCCTTGTTCTGAGGGGCTGTTTAATGCAGGTGAGAGATTTCCACCCTTGCTTGGAAGCCATGCCAGAGAACTCTGCTAAGGCCTTGCCCAGATTCTATATTCTGTGACTCAGAGTGAAAAGTCAGTTTGGAGAATATTTTTATTTTTTCCCCTCATTTTGTTATTGTTCAGTCCTTTTAGAAAATGTAAAAATACAACTATAATCTAGACTGGCTTACTATATGTTTTGATGTTTTAAAAAAGGTCTCTTTTTGTGTTTCCCTTAAAAAATAATAACATTAAGCCCTGGCCAGTGTGGCTCAGTGGATAGAATGTTGGCCCATGCACTGAAGGGTCATGGATTCGATTCCTGGTCAAGGACATGTACCTGGGTTGCAGGTTCGATTCCTGGCCCTGGTTGGGGTCATGCGGGAGGCAACCAATCTATGTCTCTCATACATTGATGTTTCTGTCTCTCTCTCCCTCCCCTCTCCCCCTCCTTCCTTTCCACTCTCTCTAAAATTCAATGGAAAAAATATCCTCAGGTGAGGATTAACAAAAGAACAAAAAACCCAAAACTAGAGTTCTGTACCATAGAGAGGTTTGTGCACATTTTTTTTTTTTTTTTACTGGTTCAGTTCAAGTCCTGCCTTGGAGGCAGTATAGATGCTCATTTGTGTGAAGCAAGGATCTTGCCAGGACTTGTTTGAGGGTATTGAATAAAAAAGCAGGTGGAGAGGGCTGTGGTAGTCATGGCAACCAGGCCTGTAAACTCTCAGCTCTGACTAGCCCTGGTTAGGAACTTGGAAGCCCCCAGTGAGATGAGGGCATTGCTTCCTCTTCCATATTCTATCTATTCCTTGTGGTCTGGGGAGTGGAGGCAGGGGGCTGGCGTTCAAGCTGACCTTTCTGGAGGCCTACTGTGTGCCTGGTGTTGAACCTGAGTTGTGGGCACAAGTAATTGATCCCTGTCCTTCAGAAACTCAGCATAATTGGGAATTTTTACTCTTGTTAACACATACCTACAGGGCTTGATAAATAAAATATCTTTGTTTCATCCTGGTTGACATTTACCTTTTGGAGGCTGTGTTTTCTGAAGCACTTTTAACTTCTGAGCACTGACATAATGTTGTCTTATTTGTTCTTCACAACAATCTAACACATTAGGGAAAGTAGACACCATAGAGTCTTTTCATTTGACATAGAAAGGCATGAAGATTCAAACAGAAAAAGGAATTTGGCTAAATTCACCTGACACTTGAAAACAGAGCTGAGTGGATAGCAGAGTTCCAGGACTTGTGGTTGCATGGCTGGAGCAGTCTTTGCTTTTCTGCCATTATGTCCAGGTATGACTTGAAAGAGCCTAGACATCCCTGGAGGAAGAGGTTTCCAGGCAAGAGCCTACAAAGCACACCCCATATGTCTGTCCGCTCCCAAAGCCATATAACTACTGAGGCATCTGATGCCAAGGCAAAAAACAAGAGTACTGTTGCATCCATCTCAGCTGGCCCTATCTCCACTGAAGCAGGGCAGTCAGGCTGTACAGCAGCTTCACTGTGGACACTGACTGAGGAGGACACTGCCACTGTGAGTCCTAGAGAGGCAAGTTTTTAATCACTGGGCGCTGGAATGAGTTGGGACAAAAACTGAGGCAAAATTTGTCAGTAGGTATAAAACTTACACAGCCAGCAGTCACAAATTGGCTGTGGGCTGAATTTCATTTATGGATATATTTTGTTTGGCTTTTATATTTTAAAATTTGAATATGTTAGAGGGGTGTTTTGTTTGTTGTTGTTTTTAGCCCTCATCACTCCCTGTTGTCTTGCAGATGGCCCTCCTCACTTATCTCTTATTTACCTGCCTCTCATGAGCATTTGTGTTTGCTCTTGCCTCTTGGATCACTATTTCTTACCTGCCCTTTTACCAGGGTTCTCCTTGCCCTAGTGCTTCATGGCCTCAGCTTTTCTAGGCCCATTTTCTTTTTTCTATTCTGCCCAGAACTGTCTTTCTGGGGTTATGTTTAGGCCCTGAGCTTAGCTCTCTTTCCTGGCCCCTAGAAATACTCGCTGTCACTTTGGACTGCATCTGATAATTGGTGTTTCGGGATTCCAAAGGATGTTTATCCAAAGAAGTTATTTTTTTAAAACAACTTTATTGAGATAAAATTTATATGCCATAAAATTCACTCATGTAAAGTGTACAATGGGAATAATTCTCAGATGTCCCTAGACGTTTCCAGACTGTGGTGTTTCATGGACCAGAAAAACTTTAAAAGAAAATTTGGGGCAACTAGAGGCCAACATTTTTACTACGTTGAGTTAAGGGCCTTAACATAGAAATAACCTACTATCATCCATTATCATCATCTCATTTTATAAAAGGACATTTAAAAAAAAATTTTTTTTTTTTTAATCCTCACCCAAGGACATTTTTGCATTTATCTTCAGATAGAGAGGGAGAAAGAGAGAGAGAGAAACATCGATGTGAAAGAGACACATCGACTGGTTGCCACCCACACAACCCCAACTGGGGCCAGGGACAAACTGCAACTGAGGTACGTGCCCTTAGTGGGAACCAAACCTGGGTCTCTCTGGTCCGCAGGCCGACACTAACTGCTGAGCCAAACTGGCCAGGGCAAGAACTGTTCTCTATATTGGATACTTAAAAAAAATTTTTTTTCTTTATTGATTTTTAGAGAGAGAGGAAGGGGGAGGGAGAGAGAGATAGAAACATCGATGAGAGAGAACATCAATTGGCCACCTCCTGCATGCCCCCCACTGGGGATCAGGCCCACAGCCTGGGCATGTGCCCTGACCAGGAATCAAACTGGCGACCTGTTGGTGCATGGGTCGACGCTCAACCACTGAGCCACACTGGCTGGGCTATATTGGACACTTTTAACTTCCTTGTTTCAGTATCGTTAGAATGAATTACCACAATAAACAAATTACCTCAAAATTTAGCTTAAAACAACAGTAATTTCTTTTTGTATAGCTCTGACTCTTAGAACTATAGTAATAGTTCACATATCCTTCAGATGCCCCCCAAATAAACAATTAAACCAACCAGAATGTGGAGAAGTGGAAGCCACAAAATGAAATACAGTTACTAACAAATGAATCAAGGATTAGAATTTAATGACATAATCATACTCATGTGGGTAGGGGAGAAAAAAAAATAGCCTAAATGGCTTTGTGAAATGATATCTTGATTAGATAGTATAAAACTAAAGATAGGGGACTTCCGGTCAAGATGGCGGCGTAGGTAAACGCGGTATCGCGTCCTCCCACAACCACATCAAAGTTACAACTAAACTACAGAACAACCATCATTCAAAACCGCCTGAAATCAAGCTGAATGGAAGTCCTACAACTACGAAATTAAAGAAGAAGCCGCATCAAGACTGGTAGGAGGGGCGGAGGCGCGACGGGCTGGTCCCACACCCACGTGTGGCGGATAAAAATTGGGATACCTCGGCTGGGAAGGTCCTCCTAGAGGGCTGAGTGGTCCCCGTCCCACACCAGGTGCCCAGCTCAGGGTTCCAGTGCCAGGAAGAGAAGTCCCCATCACTTCTGGCTGGAAAAACCAGCAGGAACTGAGGCTGAGGCGGCTGGAGCCCCCGCAGCTCCTCTTAAAGGGCCCGCGCACGGACTTACTCGGACTCCCACCCTCCAGGCTCCAGCGTGTGGGAGGGAGCCTGAAAGGCACCAGAGTCATATGGGGAAGAACTGAGCTGTTTGGCATTGGAGCGAGGCTGGAGAGGCAGCTTTCTCCTGGACAGACGTGCTATCAGAGGCTTTTGTTCCTTTGGTGAGCCCTTCCTGAGCCGGCAGATGCCGCCATATCTGGGACTCCAGCAACCTGGCTCACACTGTTGGCCCCGCCCTGGTGATTCCCTGAGGCCCTGCCCCACCCAACTTTCAGGCCCACCCAAGCTGTTGCCAGTTGCTTCACCATAGGATTGGCCTGTCTTGGAGCCTGCTTCAGGTTTTCCTGAAATCATTCAAACAAGCAGCATCTGGTCTCAGCTAGCCCCACACCTCTCGCTAAGTAATACATTGGAACAAACAGAGGGAGGCAGCCAAAATGAGGAGACAAAGAAACAGGTCCCAAATGAAAGAACAGAACAAAACTCCAGGAAAAGAACTAAGTGAAATGGAGTTAAGCAACCTAACAGATGCTGAGTTCAAAATACTGCTTATAAGGATGCTCAATGGACTTAGTGAGAACCTCAGTGAACTTAGAGAGGGCCTCAAGAGCATAAAAAAGGACCAGTCAGAAATGAAGGAGGCACTAACTGAAATAAAGAATAATTTACAGGGAATCAATAGTAGAGTAGGTAAAGCCAAGAAGCAAACCATGGATTTGGAATATAAGGAAGCAAAAAACACCCAATCAAAACAGCAAAAAGAAAAAAGAATCCAAAGAAATGAGGATAGTGTAAGGAGCCTCTGGGACAACTTCAAGCGTGCCAACATTCGCATCTTGGGGGTGCCAGAAGGAGAAGAGAGAGAACAAGAAATCGAAAACCTATTTGAAACAATAATGGCAGAAAACTTCCCTAACTTGGTGAAGGAAACAGACATACAAGTCCAGGAAGCACAGAGAGTCCCAAACAAGATGAACCCCAAGAGGCCCACACCAAGACACATCATCATCAAAATGCAAAAGGTTCAAGACAAAGAGAGAATCTTAAAAGCAGCAAGAGAAAAGCATTTTGTTACCTACAAGGGAGTTCCCATAAGACTGTCAGCAGATTTCTCAAAAGAAACTTTGCAGGCCAGAAGGGAGTGGCAAGAAATATTCAGAGTGATGAAAAGCAAGAACCTACAACCAAGATTACTCTATCCTGCAAAGCTGTCATTTAGAATCGATGGCCATATAAAGAGTTTCCCAGACAAGGAAAAGCTAAAGGAGTTCATCACCACCAAACCATTATTATATGAAATGTTGAAGGGTCTTCTTGAAGAAAAAGATAAAAAAAATGAACAAACAAAATGGCAATAAATACATATCTATCAACAATTGAATCTACAAACAAAATGAACACGAAGAACAGAAACATTCTCATAGATACAGAGAACTTTTGTTGGGTACCAGATGGGTAGGGGCTGGGGGGATGGGTGAAAAAGGTGAAGGGATTAAGAAGTATAAATTCGTTGTTAGACTGACAAACCTCAAAGGGAATGGGGGTTGGGGGGTGGGAAGAAATAAACCAAAGAACTTATATGTATATATGCATAACTAATGGACACAGACAACAGTGTGGGGGAAAGCAGGAGGGGGGCGGAAATGGGGAGGGGGGCAATGGGGGAAAAATGAGGAACATCTGTAATACATTCAACAATAAAATTAAAAAATAAAATAAAATAAAATAAAATTGTCAAAAAAAAAAACACAAAAAACTAAAGATAGGTACTATAAAGCCAAAGACAAAAAAAACTGTACATAAATGCTGTAGTCTAGTTTGGTAAATGTGTTTCTCATAGGGGTATAGGTTAGCAATTTTGAAACTAGTTTATATGTATACTAGAATTGAATAACAAATAAATATATTGCAGATAAGAGCCAAGTTTCTCACTGATGGAGAAAAAAGTTACATAAGGAAAGGGGGAATGTATAAGTTTTTGTGTGAACAAATGAACTCTGTGGTGTTAGATTAGAATCTGAGATACAAATATAAACTTAGTTATTTTTTTGTTTGTTTTGTTAATCCTTACCTGAGGATATTTTCCATTGCTTTTTTTAGATAGAGTGGAAGGGAAAATGAGAGAGAGAAATATCAATGTGAGAGAGACACATTGATTGGTTGCCTCCCACACGACCCCCATTGGGGCCAGGGATCAAACCTGCAACCTAGGTACGAGCCCTTGATTGGGAATCAAACCCTCTACCCTTTAGTCCTTGGGCCAACGCTCTAACCACTGAGCAAAACCAGCCAGGGAACATTATTTTTTAATAGATATACAGACAAATAGATACAGAAGTATATATGTGTATAAATGCATATATGTATATGTATACACATACATGAATTTCTTAGCTCTGTCCATTGAAAGGGTCTAGAAGCAATGACAACCTAGTAGTAATGAGCACACCTACCACTCAGATCTCGGTTTCTAAATACTGTTCTTCAATAAAAGAAACTAGGGTTCTTTGAGAAATAGTTTATTCCAGGACTGGGGAAAGGAAAATACAAGATGAACCTGGAACATCTTTTGAAAACAGAAAGTAAGGAAATACCTGAAAAAAGAAAATGATTTGGGGCAGGGACTTATTAAAGGAACAAAAGAACCAACCTAATGGAGCTCCTAATTGCCAAAGCTGAAACATTTTGAGCAACAAAATAAATAATGATAGTGGATTATAATTTATAGAATAAGTTATATTTTATGGAATAAAATATCTATGAGTCCATATTAGTATAAGTAAATAATTAAATAGATGGAGGAGTGACAGTTTTTCCTTGTAGTGAAATTTCAATTAATGTGTGAGAAAGGAGGGAAGTAGAAAATTGCCATTAGATCATCACCACAGTGGTAATTGTTGGAGAAGGATTCCCCTAATGGTGTGGTTTGAGGAGGAAAAAAGGGATTTGTATAATCTCAAAGTATTTCCCCATGATTTTTTAACAATTCAATGATTTTTAGTATAGGCACAATATTGTGCAATCATCACCAGTATCTAATTTTAGACTATTTTCATTCATCACCCACAAAAATAAACCTCATGTCCATTAGTGGTCATTTCCCATTTCTCCTTCTCCTTAGCCCCTGACAGCCACTAATATACTGTGTCTCTTGATTTGTCTATTCTGGACATTTCACTTAAAATGAATCATATGATTTGTGGCTTCTTGTATCTGACTTCTTTTTTTTTTTTATCCTCACCCGAGGACATTTTTCCATTTTTTGTTCAGATAGAGTGGGAGGGAGAGAGAGGAAGAGAGAGAGAGAGAGAGAAACATCGACGTGAAAGGGACACATCGAGTGGCTGCCTCCCGCACGACCCAACCAGGGGCCGGGGACAAACTGCATCCAAGGTATGCGCCCTTAGCGGGAACCGAACCCGGGTCTCTCTGGACCGCAGGCCGACGCTCCAACCACTGAGCCAAACTGGCCAGGGCTGTATCTGACTTCTTTCACTCAGCATAATGTATTTAAGGTTTAAAGTTCATCCATGTTGTAGTATATATCCATATTTCATTCCTTTTTTTTTTTTTTTATCCTCACCAGAGGACATTTTTTTTGCATTTATCTTCACATAGAGCAGGAGGGAGAGAGGGAGGAGGAGAGAGAGAGAAATATTGATGTGTCTCACATTGAGTGGTTGCCACCTACACAACCCCAGCCGGGGCCAGGGACAAACTGCAACCGAGGTACGTGCCCTTAGCGGGAACCAAACCTGGGACTCTCTGGTCCGCGGGCCAATGCTCTAACCGCTGAGCCAAACTGGCCAGGGCTTTCATTCCTTTTAATAGCTGAATATTATTTCACTATATGGATATACTACATTTTGTTTATTCTTTTTTAAGTTGATGGACATTTGTATTGTTTCCACATTTTGGCTATTATAAATAGTGCTGTAATGAGAATTAATGTACAAGTTTTTGTGTGAACATATGATTTTAATTTATGTGGAATTGCTGAGTTCATGTGGTTACTCTATGTTAACTTTTTGAGAAACTGCCAAACTATTTTCCACAGTTTGGTCATTTGCAATTATTTTGGTTTGCTACAGTAGAAAAGCTCAGTAGAGATTACTTAGTTGATCAAGGCCAGTATCACCAGTAAGAAGACACATTGACATCACAAACTGTGGTGCTTCTGTCAAGGATGTATGACCTTAGTTTAATCATGAGAAGATACCAGGTAATCCTGAATAACTGATCAATATTCCTTAGGGTATCAGAGTAATGAAAGACAAGGGAAGGCTGTGAGGAACTGTTACAGACTACAGGATGCTAGGGAGAAGTACCAAAGGCCATATGGGATCCTGGAACCAAAAAGGACATTAGTGGAAACACTGGTAAGGTTTGAAAAGGATCTTTATAGTTTAATAAATGCTATTGTTAATTTCCCAGTTCTGATAATTATCTCTGGATATGTAAGATATTAACATTTGGAAAGGTTATGTTAGCAATATTTGGAAACTCTGTACTGTTTTTGCAACTTTTGTGGTTAAAAATAAAAAGTTTTAAAAAAATTCGAGTCTTTTATTCTTGCTCACATGTCTGCACATCAGCTATACTTGGCTGACCATGTCTGGGCTTAGCTGGGTTTAACTCCAGTCTGCAGTTTAGATTCAGGTCTGTTCCATGGGTCCCTTATCCTTCTTGGACTGGAATACTAGCAGAACACGGTCTTCTCATGGTGATGGCAGAATTCCAGGAGATGAGCCAAACACACAGGCATATTTCAAACATTTGTGGTGCATGTGCTAAAATCCTACTGGCCAAGGCACATCAAAAGCCAAGTCCAAAGTCAAGGGCTGGAAAAGTCCACTCTATCACTCTAATCTTACTCTTTTTTGTTGTTGTGGTTGTTAATCCTCACCCGAGGATATTTTTTCCATTGATTTTTATTTTATTTTATTTTTATTTTATTTTTTTATTAATTTATTTTTGTTACAGATGTTTCTCCTTTTTTCCCCATTGACACCCTCCTCCCCATCCCCCCACCCTGTCCCCAGCTTTGTTGTCCATGTACATCACTTATGCATAAGTTCTGTGGTTTATCTCTTCCTTCCCCCCCACCCCCTCTTCTGAGGGGTGTCAGTTTATACCCTACTTCCACATCTCTGGGTCTACCCTGTTCCTCAGACTGTTATGTTCATTATATTCCACAAATAAGTGAGATCATGTGATATTTGTCTTTCTCTGCTTGGCTTGTTTCGCTTAGGATAATACTCTCGAGGTCCCTCCATGTCGTCTCAAAGGATAAGAGATCTTTCTTTCTTACAGCTGCATAGTACTCCATTGTGTATATGTACCATAGCTTTTTTATCCATTCATCCACTGATGGACACTTGGGCTGTTTCCAGATCTTAGCTATTGTAAATAGTGCTGCTATGAACATGGGGGTACATGTATTTTTTCTGATTGGTGTTTCAGGCTTCTTAGAGTATATTCCTAGAAGTGGGATCACTGGGTCAAAAGGTAATTCAATTTTTAATTTTTTGAGGTAACACCATAGTGTTTTCCACAGTGGCTGCACCAGTCTGCATTCCCACCAGCAGTGTACTAGAGTCCCCTTTTCTCCACACCTTCGCCAACACTTGTTGTTTGACGATTTGTTGATGGCGGCCATTCTGACAGGTGTGAGGTGATACCTCATTGTTGTTTTAATTTGCATCTCTCTGATGATTAGTGATGTTGAGCATTTCTTCATATGTCTCTTAGCCATTTGTATGTCCTTTTTGGAGAGGTGTCTATTTAGTTCCTCTGCCCATTTTTTAATGGGGTTCTTTGTCTTCCTTTTGTTGAGTTGTATGAGCACTCTGTATATTTTGGAAATTAACCCCTTATCTGATGTATCATTGGCAATTATGCTCTCCCATAGAGTGGGTTCCCTATCTGTTTTGATGGTTGTTTCCATTGATTTTTAGAGAAGGTGGAAGGAAGGGAAGGAGAGAGAGACAGAGAGAGAGAGAGAGCGCGCGGGAGAGAGAGAGAGAGAGATGGAGAGAGAAACATTGAACCTGCAGTCCAGGTATGTGCCTTGACCAGGAATCAGACCCGTGACCGTTCAGTGCATGAGCCGACGCTCCAACCACTGAGCCACACTGACTAGGGCTCTAATCTTGCTCTTGCTCTTTACCCCTGCATGGCTAAAGGTATGAATGCACACAGGAGGGAAGAAAATTGGTGACAATAATGCAATATACCGCAGATTCTCCCCCTACCCTCTGTGGGGAAAGCAGGAGTGTTACCTGGGTTTTGGCCTGCGATTGAAATCAGTGACAGAGTCCCAGTGGGAGTCAAAACTCAAATACGGTGTTGCCTTACTTAATTGGGACAAGGCTTCTACTAATTATAGACAGAGCTTCCTCAGGCTGGGGTCTGTCCCCAAGGAGCCAGTGGGGGGAAACAGACACTGTAGGCTTTGCAGGCCTCTTTGCCTTTCTAGATCCCCATCTTATTTTCTGCCTGTTCCCTTGCCCTCTGCTTCCCGCCCCCTGAATCCCTAACTCTTTACTTTCATGTATCTTGTGACTTTTTGCCTTTGCTGTGCTCTTCCCCAGTGTTGTGGTCCCTTCACAGAGGCCCTAGAAGAATTCAGGTCAGATCACACTCTCTCTTTAACTTGGTCTTTTTCCCAGTGGGGTGGAAACATTTGAAACACTGTCTTTTCTGCTGCCTTTGCCACTGCTGCTGCCATGGCTGGTTTCATGTATTTTAAATGAGCGTAACCTGTATTTTAAGTTAATGCTGTTGTTGTTGCTCTTGCCCCCTGTGGTGGTTTATGTGAAGGGAGTAATTTTGGAATTTCCCCAAATAAAATTAATTGATTCATATAAGATCCTAATCTCTTCCTTGGCCAGCTTAGCATGGTATAACCTGTTATGTTTTTAAACTTATAAAGTCATGTGTTTTTTTCTTTTCCATTTCTAATTTTGATCAAAAGTCTGAAAATTCAAGATGCTGCTAGCAATTAGTAGTAGTAGCAGTAATAATATTAGTACTATTACTACTTAAAGTAACTGTTAACATGACTACTAATTATTATGCATCTACTTGCCCTAGTAAAAATCCTGTTGGCCTTTCCACACACCTCTAGATCAGTTAGGATTTTCTCTCTTTCACATTTAATTTTTCACTCAACAGGCTCTGGGGCGAAAATGGTAAGTTATATTAAGCAGGTAAATAAAAAAAAAAAGCACAACACTAAAATATAACTACTAATTGAGGTAAAGTGCTATTTTTAAAAAAGGGTCATGGTGCTGTGAAAGCCTTTAGGGGGCAGCTGCATCTGGTCTGGGAAGTAGAAGATGCTGTCAGAGGAAGTGACTCTTAGCTGAGATTGAAAGGAGGAGATGGAGGCTGGGGTTGAAAAGAGCATTCTGGGCAAAGGGAGCAGGAGTGGAAAGACCCCCTGTTAGGAGCATGGTTCTTTTATGGAATGGAAAATGGCCACTGTGTCCTAGAGCATGGGGAGTGAGTTGTGGACAACCCTGAAGGAGCAGGCAACGGCTAGATACTAAAGGGCCTCACTGACCAGCATGAGGACTTCCATCTTTATTCTAAGAGCAATCGGAGGCCATTAAAAAGTTTGAAGCTAGGGAATGACATAGTCAGATTTGTATTTTATTTTATTATTTTATTTATTTATTCTTTATCCTCACCCAAGGACGTTTTTGCATCCATTTTCAGATGGAGCGGGAGGTAGAGAGAGAGAGAGAGAAACATCGATGTGAGAGAGACACACTGACTGGTTGCCACCCACACGACCCCAACTGGGGCTGGGGACGAACTGCAACCGAGGTATGTGCCCTTAGTGGGAACCGAACCTGGGACTCTCTGGTACGCAGGCCGGTGCTCTAACCGCTGAGCCAAACTGGCCAGGGCCAGATTTGTATTTTAAAAAAAGAAAATCAGTCTAGCTAGTGTGGCTCAGTGGTTGAGCATCAACCCATGCACCAAGAGGTTGCCAGTTCGATTCCTGGTCAAGACACATGCCCAGGTTGTGGGCCAAATCCCCAGTGAGGGGCATGCAGGAGGTGGCCAATCGATGTTCTCTCTCATCGATGTTTCTATCTCTCTCCCTCTCAGTTCCTCTCTCTAAAATCAATAAAGGAAAAAAAGAAAAGAAAATCATTCATTGTAAAGAACACATGGATTGAGAGGTAAGAGTAGATAGGGGAGGTCAGTGGGAAGGCTCTGGCAGTGTCCACATGAGAGATGATGATGGTTTGAACTAGAGCAGTGATAGGGAGAACAGAGAGAAGGGTATGAATTCAACAGACATACAGCAGGAACAATCACCAAATTTTGGAGATAGTTTTTGGAGATAGTAGGGGGATGGCAAAATAGAGAAATATGAAGGATGACCAGTTTAGCATTTAGCCACCTGTTGTTTTGTCAGTTTGGGATCTCTCCAGGTGATACAACCTCACCTCTTCATGTGTTCAGTGATGAGATTAGTGCTAAAGAAAATACCTCTTTCCCCATGGTCATAGGAATAGGATAGACGTTGTTCTGGCTAGTATATGGCTTCATCTCCTCCCAGAACTAACTTCCTCAGCCATTGGCTATTTTCCTACCCCAATCTAGGCTTCCTGATGGCTAACCAAGCCAGCAGCCTCCACAGCCTTTGCAGTTCTTTCAGCCTATTCTGCTGTTTGCCTCCTGCATGCATCCTGTCAGTTTCTTGCTGAACCTTTGCACACAGGGCTCCATCTATTTGGGATTCCCTTTTTTCCCAGTCTGCTTCTTCCTTCTTATAAACATTAAGTGCCACAGATTTTATCTGGCAAGCTCTGGTTTAGGGGCAGGGGAAACAAAAAAAGGAGGAGATAAAGTCCTTGCACTCAGGGAGAAAAGAGCCTCATAGAGGAAGCCTGATTAAATAGATGAGGGTGGTGAGATGTAAGCTTGCTGGAATGGCAAGCTGTCTGGGGTTCTGTCAGGGGAAGGGCACAAAGGATGTAGTAGAGGAGGCAGTAATGTAGTCATGTCCTGAAGGGTAAGTAGGTATTCACTATTCATCTACTCTACAAAACAAAAGGGCTTATTATAGCTCAATTTAAAGAAAACAGAATGGCTTAAATATGCAGGTTCTAACTGGCAGACATTAGTCTCTGGATTAAGGTGCAGATACCCTTGCCCACCTTGTTTCATCCCTTTGTTCAATGTGGATTAGCAAAAGGAGAATTGTGGTGTGTGTGTGTGTGTGTGTGTGTGTGTGTGTGTGAGAGAGAGAGAGAGAGAGAGAGAGAGAGAGAGGGAGAGAGAGAGGGAGAGAGAGATGAGGGAAGGTAGGAGAAGGACATACGGATGGATCCATGAAACTGAATACTTCAGAGTTGGTCTTCATGAACTAATAAGTCCTATTGACTTGTTAGCCAACCATTCCATCAGTATCCCTCTGAGGACTGTACACCTCATGAGCCTTCTCTCTTCTTGGCTTCTAGGTCAGGCTGTTCCTGTGGGATCCCATGTGCGGCTAAATCTCCAGACTGGGACAAGAGAAGTGAAACTGCAAGATGAAGACAAGTTTCGAAATACTTTGAAAGGGCCGAAAAAAGGCAAAAGGTACAGTGTCATCCCTAGGGACTGGGAGACTAACAGTACTGGTTTTGTAATACTGAAAGTAATGATAATGCATTGTTTCTTATGCAAATTCATATGACTTTATAAAAAATTTGAAATTTAATAGTCTAGAATTTGTGATAAATCTCTCAGAGTTTTATGGAAGTTTACTTCTATGGTCTTTGGAAAGAAATAGTTTGCAAAGCAAATTGATACTTTAAAAAAGGCTGTAGGGGGAATGCTTAACCTGCTTTAAAAATGAAGCTATTTTTCCCAGTACTTCAAGAGCACCCATTTGAATCCCAACAATTAATGCGCTGATTACAGATGAGTCATCTATTCATTAAAACAGGCCTGTTAGGCCTTCTGCTTTGCAGTAATACTTCCTTGGTGAACAATAAAATTCCATTTTAAAGTCTTTAATTCAGATGAACTTTTCCTCTTGTTAGTACATATTAAATTAAAACAAGCTCTCTTGCAGTATAAAAGTTCTCCAATGGTAAGAGATAGCCTTAGTTTTTAATAACCAGTTTAGATTATTTGATTTTGGGAAATTCAGTGTCTATTTTTCTGTTATTTGCCTTGAATTACCAGGTTTTCTCTGCTTTCTATTTCCTGCACGAGGGAGAAGGAGGTTGAGGCATGGGATTGCGGGGGCTGCTAGAATTATGCAGTTTGAAAGATCAGTATTAATACCAGCCATGAAATTCCTAACACACGGACCAGCAAATTATGGCCTGTGGGCCATATTTGGACTTGCTGCCTGTTTTTGTACGGTCCACAAGCTAAGTTGTTTTTAACATTTTTTAATGGTTGAAAACAAAACAAAAGAAGAATATTTCATGACTCATAAAAATTGTGTGAAATTTAGATTTCAGTGTCCATAAAAAAGTTTTATTGGAACATATCCATATTCATTCATTTATATATTATCTGTGGCTGCTTTCTTGCTACACTGGCAGAGTTGTGTAGTTGGGACAATCACCATAAGGCCCACAAAGCCTCAAGTATTATCTGGTCATTACAGATAGTTTGCTGCCCCTGTTCTAATAATACATGTTAAGTATTGGGAATCAGTCATGGATTGAGTGGGGTTAGTGTTACTCAATCCTTGTATATTTATTATTTTAACAAGACCTTAGAGACCCAGTTTTTACCTGAGTCTTTTCCTTAATATACCTGACAAAAAAGTCACTCAGCCTGTCCATGTGCACCTTCAGTCATGTGGCACTCACAACCCCACAAAACAGCCTGTTCACATTTGGGCAGTTTTCACTGTTGGAAAATTCGACTTTATATTGTGATAGGTAAGATAAGGAGGTATTTGTCTCCTTACAGTCAACCAAACTGGGAAAGATCTTTTATCTTCCCACATCTCTCCAGATTCTCCTATACCTGGGGTGACCCAGGTCATATGATGATTCCTTTTTCACAATCATCTAAGAAAGAATCAAATGTCATTGTTGTAACCCTGTCAACCCCCTTCCGTCCCTAGCACACACATACACACATGTCTGTGTCTCAAAGTACGTCAGAAAGTATTTTCTTCCATCTAAGCCAAGCCTTATTTTCTAAATAAAAGGCCTATTTTCTTGTTTAAGAATACTGAGTTATGAACTGGATTAATGTGGAGTCTTTTATTTGTTGGTTTTAATGCCATGGGAAGTTATCTGTTCAATACCTGACTGTACATCATCAGTAGGAACACTTACTGCTTTGTCTGTTGTTCATATCTTTTTAGAATAGAAAGTGGAGCCATCCAAATGGTCTGTGGTAGACAAACCATAAGAGAAGTATTTGTCTCCACTCTCTACTCTTTACTTTTCTCTTTTGGAATATTTCTCCTTTGGAATGACCTCCAGGATATGCTGGACATATCCTCTTTCTTCTCAGCATTTATAGCCAGTGGCAAACCTGCCTGAACAGGAGCCCAAAGGCATTGACAAGGTAGTGTGGGCATTACTGCCATGAGTTCAGGAATCTCTGGCTGCTTTTGGTGGTGACTTCCTTCTCCTGGGGTCAACTTCATTCTGTGCTCCTCTACTTCCACTTCACAGTGTCTTCCTGGCTCTTTAGCACTGGAATGGGAACAGAGTCCAAAGGGCAGGGCTAATTTCCAAAATTGTTATAATATTTTGTTTATCCACATGGGGATCAAGACCCACCCCTTTCCATCAGATTGCCAAAGAAGTTGGTGATCCCATAGAGTTCAGAACTACTAGCTAGAGAGAGATGGCAGCCCAATCCATGGCAGCCTCACCACTAGTCCTGCTGGGTGTGTGACTGGCCACACTGCTACCTAGAGCTACTACACCTGTGGGCTCTAAAGCCTGGGACAGGCTCCCTGATTCTAACTTGTCCCAGAGGGTTCTCCAGGTAATGCCTAACTGCCTGTTGGCTCCTAGCAGTAGGTTTTCCTCTTGATATTTTTGTGTTAAGCATTGCCATCTCCACTGGTTTTAGCCCCTATTCCTGTCAGTATCACTACAGCACATCTCTCTTTTTTTTTTTTGCCCTGGAGCAACCAGCTCTTTGAATCCTCCTCCCATGTTTGCAGGGAAGAGGGACAAACTACATCCAAATGGTCCCATCTTGGGTTGAGCATTTGCCATGGTACAACCTGGTATAGTAGTTAAATGAGGGGGCCAAGAACAGGGCTATTTACTTGCTCCATTCATTCATTTTACAAAAGACCTGTTGAGTGCCTATGTGCCAGGCATTGGGGATACAGTAGTAAACAAAACAGACAAGATGCCAGCCTTATGGAGACTGGCAGGCAGAAAAACAGGTAAATAAACATGTAAGTAAGGTAATTACATATTATAATAAATACTAGGGAAGCCCAGCTGGTGTGGCTCAGTGGTTGAATGTAGACCCATGCACCAAGAGGTCGCAGGTTCGATTCCTGGTCAGGGCACATGCCCAGGTTGTGGGCCCAATCCCCAGTGGGGGGCATGCGGGAGGTAACCAATCAATGCTCTCTCTCATCCATGTTTCTCTCTCTCTCTCTCTTTCTTTCTCTTCTCTCTCTCTCTCTCTCTCCCTCTCTCTCTCTCTCTCTCTTTCCCTTCCTCTCTCTCTCTCTAAAACCAATAAAGAAAAAATATTTTTAAAAAATACTAGGGAAGAAATAAACAGTGTGATGAGTCCCTGGGGGAAGTCACTTTAGATAGGATGGTTGGGGAAGTCCTTGTCAAGATGACATTTGAACTGAGACCTGAAGAATGAGAGGGATTTAGTCAATGCAGAAGGCTAGTTTTATATGTTTAGGCTTAGAGCATTTTAGCAGAGGGAACAAGAAGAATCCCTGGCTTTGTCAATGAAAAGGCTTTGTCAAGTTCAAGAAACAGAAAAATGGTCAGGGTGACTAGAGGAGAAGGAAGAGGACTACTAGGAGATGAAATTAAAGAGGTATAAGGGGAAATTCCAAAATGGTGGCAGAGTGAATGGAAGCTACACAGACCATCTCCCAGGACCAAACTGGAATTACAACTAAAATAAAGACAAATCATCAGGAAAAGCAACAGAAAAGCAGCTTGCGAGGACCATATAACCAGGGACACTGAATTGATCCTGGTACGATTGTGGAGGCACAAGAGTGGGGCTGGGAGCCCATGGACAGCCGCAGTCTTAGCTGTGAGCAGCGCCCTCAGGGTTAAAATCTCAAGCCCACTCCACAGCGCAGAGGGCTGGAACAGAGCGCTAACTTAGCCACAGCCACTCACCTTGGGCTCCGGCAGAGGGAGGGCGAACTGGACTGGAACTGTATGGGGATACTTGGGATTTGGAGGGCACTCAGAGCTTTTGCTGAGTTGCAGCCATCTTACTCCTTCCCAGGGCTCTCCCTCGGAGATTGAACCCCACCTAGGTGGGCCAAAGAAATGCAAATTGTGGCTGATTAACAACCAGCATCTGCCCCACCCTTGGGAAATCCTCTTACACTGAACACCTGAGGGAGTTTTTCATTCAACTGAGAATCCAAGGCTCTTCAAGTAACCGAGACTAATAGCCTTCAGGCAAAAAGCTAGAGGATAACTGAACCATTCCTTGGCTTGAAAATCTACCCAGGAAAGTAAGACTTGACAGTGGTGTTTAATGTGAGTCCTCCCACGCTCATCCAAACCCAGTAGAGGGAGCCACAAACAGCAGAACACTAACACCTACAGGAAAAATTTGGCAGGCTCCAAAACCCACTGAGATAGCCAAAATGGTGAAACAAAGAAACAAATCCCAAATGAAAGAACAAGAGAACTCTACTGAAGATGAGATAAATGAAATGGAGTTAAGCAAGTTATCAGAGGAAGAGATCAGAGCCATGATCTTGAGGAAGCTCAACAGCATGAATAAGGACCTCAACACCATGAGTAAAGATATAAGAAGTGCCCTGGTCGGTTTGGCTCAGTGGTTAGAGCGTTGGCCTGCGGTCCAGAGAGACCCGGGTTCAGTTCCCACTAAGGGCGCGTACCTTGGTTGCAGTTTGTCCCCGGACCCGGTTGGGTTGTGCAGGAGTCAGCCACTCGATGTGTCCCTTTCACATTGATGTTTCTCTCTCTCTCTCTCTCTCTCTCTCTCTCTCTCTCTCTCTCTCTTCCTCTCTCTCCCTCCCACTCTATCTGAACAAAAAATGGAAAATGTCCTCGGGTGAGGATAAAAAAAAAAAAAGATATAAGAAGCATTGAAAACCAACCAAGTGGAAATGAAGAATGACATAGCAGAAATAAAGAACACATTGGAAGGACTAAACAGCAGAGTAGAGGAAGCTGAGGACCAGATCAGTGAATTAGAAGACAGGGTAGAAAAAAATCAACCAATCAGAAAACCGAAAGGAAAAAACAATTAAAAAACAGGAAGATAGCTTAACAGAACTGTGGGACAACTGGAAACGTAATAATATTCGCATCATAGGAGTCCCTGAAGAAGAAGAAAATGAGCAAGGGTTAGAGAATATATTTGAAGAAATAGTGACAGAAAACTTCCCTAATTTGGTGAAAGAAGAAGGCATTCAAGTTCAAGAAGCACAGAGAGCCCCAAGTAAGAAGAACCCAAACAGGCCCACACCAAGACACATAGTAATTAAAATGCCAAAAATTAAAGACAAAGAGAGAATCCTAAAGGCAGCAAGAGATAAGCAACAGGTTACCTACAGAGGAACCCCCATAAGGCTATCAGCTGACTTCTCAACAGAAACACTACAGGCCAGAAGGGAATGGCATGAAGTAATCAAGGTCATGAAAAACAAGGATCTGAATCCAAGACTACTCTACCCAGCAAGGCTATCATTCAAAATAGAAGGTCAGATAAAGAGCTTCCCAGACAAAGAAAGGCTAAGGGAATACATTAGCACCAAACCAGCACTGCAAGAAATGTTAAAAGGACTGCTGTAATTAGTAGAAGAAATAGGAAGGAAAATATAACCACACTAAACAAAAATGGCAATAAATAAGTACATATCAATAATCACCTTAAATGTAAATGGATTGAATGCTCGGATAAAAAGACACAGAGTAGCTGATTGGATAAGAAAGCATGAACCATATATATGTTGTTTACAAGAGACCCACCTCACAACAAAAGACTCACGTAAGTTGAAAGTGAAGGGTTGGAAAAAACAATCTTCCAAGCAAATGGAAAGGAAAAAAAAGCTGGGGTAGAAATACTCATATCTGGTAAAATAGATTTCAAAATGAAGGCCATAACTAGAGACAAAGAAGGTCACTACATCATATTGAAAGGATCTATCCAACAGGAAAATATTACCTTGGTAAACATATATGCACCCAATATAGGAGCACCAAGATATATTAAAAATCTTCTGGAGGACTTCAAAGGAGAAATCGACAGCAATACAATCATAGCAGGGGACTTCAACACCCTGCTGACATCACTGGATAGATCCTCTAGACAAAAAATTAACAAGGAAACAGAGACTAAATGAAGCACTAGACCAACTGGATTTAATAGATATCTACAGAGAACTACACCCCAAAACTGTAGAATTCACATTCCTCTCAAGCGCACATGGGACATTCTCAAAGATAGACCACATGTTAGGACACAAACTTAGTCTCTACAAGTTCAAGAAGATTGAAATCATATCAAGCATCTTCTCAGATCACAATGGCATGAAACTAGAAATCAATTGCAACAAGAACATGCAAAGACATTTGAACACATGGAGGCTAAATAGCATGTTATTAAACAATGAATGGGTTACCAAGGAGATCAAGGAAGAAATTAAAAACTTCCTGGAAACCAATGAAAATGAACACACAACAACACAAAATCTATGGGATGCAACGAAAGCAGTTCTGAGAGGGAAGTTCATAGCACTAGAGGCCTACCTCAAGAAACAAGAAAAATTTCTAATAGACTATCTAACCTCACAACTTAAAGAATTAGAAAACAAACAAAAAGAAAATCCCAGAGCAAGTAGAAGGAAGGAAATAGTAAAGATCAGAGCAGAAATAAATGACATAGAGTCCAAAAAAAAACAATTCAAAAGATCAATGAAACAAAGAGCTGGTTTTTCGAAAAGATAACCAAGATTGATGGACCCTTAGCTAGACTCACCAAGAAACAAAGAGAGAGAACCCAAATACACAAAATCAGAAATGAAAGAGGAGAAGTAACAACTGACGCCACAGAAATACAAAGGATCGTTAACAAATACTATGAACAATTATACACCAACAAATTGGACAATCTAGGCGAAATGGAAAAATTTCTAGTAACACATAGTCTCCCAAAACTGGACCAGGAAGAGATAGAAAACTTGAACAGACCAATAACAACTAAGGAAATTGAAGATGTAATCAAGACTCTCCCAGCAAACAAAAGCCCAGGCCTGGATGGCTTCACAGGGGAGTTTTACCGAACATTCAAAGAAGAACTCACACCCATTCTCCTCAAACTATTTCAAAAAATTCAAGAAGAAGGAAGACTTCCAAACTCATTTTATGAGGCCAGCATAATTCTAATTCCAAAACCAGAAAAAGACACTACAAAGAAAGAAAACTCTGGACCGCAGGCCGACGCTCCGACCACTGAGCCAAACCGGCCAGGGCCAAAGAAAGAAAACTGCAGGCCAATATTTCTGATGAACATAGATGCCAAAATCCTAAACAAAATACCGGCAAATCAGATCCAGCAATACATCAAAAAAATTATTCACCATGATCAAGTGGGATTCATATCAGGGATGCAAGGCTGGTACAATATTCGCAAATCAATAAATGTGATACACCACATAAACAAAATGAAATATAAAAACCACATGATCATACCAATAGATGCTGAAAAAGCATTCAACAAAATCCAGCACCCATTTCTGATAAAAATGCTCAGCAATGTGGGAATTGAGGGATCATATCTCGACATAATAAAGGCCATATATGAAAGACCTACAGCCAACATCATTCTCAATGGGCAAAAACTAAAAACATTTCCCTTAAGAACAGGAACAAGACAGGGATGCCCATTCTCGCCACTCTTATTTAACATAGTACTGGAAGTCTTAATCACAGCAATCAGACATGAAGAAAAAATAAAAGGGATCCAAATTGGAAAGGAGGAAGTGAAACTGTCTTTATTCGCAGATGACATGATATACATAGAAAGCCCTAAAGACTCCATTAGAAATCTACTAGGCTTAATAAATGAATTTGGCAAAGTAGCAGGATACAAAATTAATGTCAAGAAATTGACGGCATTCTTATCCACCAATGATGAACTCACAGAAAGAGAAACTAAAAAAACAATCCCATTTACAATCGCAGCAAAAAAATTAAGATACCTAGGAATAAACTTAACCAAAGAAGTAAAGGTTTTATTTGTAGAAAACTACAGGACATTGATCAAAGAAATAGGGAAAGATATAAAAAAGTGGAAGCACATATTTTGTTCATGGATTGGAAGAATTAACATCATTAAAATGTCCATACTACCCAAAGCAATCTATAGATTCAATGCAATCCCCATCAAAATACCAACAACATATTTCACAGAACTAGAACAAATACTTCAAAAGTTCATATGGAACCAAAAAAGACCCCGAATAGCCACAGCAATCTTGAAAAAGAAGGACAAAGTAGGTGGGATCACAATACCGGATATCAGGTTATACTACAAAGCTACTGTAATCAAAATAGCTTGGTACTGGCACAAGAACAGGCATATAGACCAGTGGAACAGAACAGAGAACCTGGAAATTGACCCAAGACATTATGCTCAATTAATATTTGACAAAGGTGGCAAGAACATACAATGGAGTAAAGACAGCCTCTTTAATAAATGGTGTTGGGAAAATTGGACAGCTACATGGAAAAAATTGAAACTAGACCACCAACATACACCACACACAAGAATGAACTCAAAATGAATAAAAGACTTAAATGTGACTTGTGAATTCATAAAAATCCTAGAAGAAAATGTAGGCAGCAAAATTTCAGACATCATACGCAGCAGAATTTTCACTGATATATCACCTAAGACAACAGAAACAAAGGAAAAAATGAACACATGGGACTCCATCAAACTCAAAAGCTTCTGCACAGCAAAAGAAACAAGCATCAAAATGGAAAGGGAACCCACTGTATGGGAGAGCATAATTGCCAATGATACATCCGATAAGGGGTTAATTTCCAAAATATATAGAGTGCTCATACAACTCAACAAAAGGAAGACAAAGAACCCCATTAAAAAATGGGCAGAGGACCTAAAGAGACACCTCTCCAAACAGGACATACAAATGGCCAAGAGACATATGAAGAAATGCTCAACATCACTAATCATCAGAGAGATACAAACTAAAACAACAATGAGGTATCACCTCACACTTGTCAGAGTGGCTGCCATCAACAAATCATCAAACAACAAGTGTTGGCGAGGGTGTGGAAAAAAGGGGACTCTAGTACACTGCTGGTGGGAATGCAGACAGTTGCAGCCACTATGGAAAACACTATGGTGTTACCTCAAAAAATTAAAAATTGAATTGCCATTTGACCCAGTGATCCCACTTCTAGGAATATACCCTAAGAAGCCTGAAACACCAATCAGAAAGAATATACGTACTCCCATGTTCATAGCAGCACTATTTACAATAGCTAAGATCTGGAAACAGCCCAAGTGTCCATCAGTAAATGAATGGATCAAAAAGCTGTGGTACATATATACAGTGGAGTACTATGCAGCTGTAAGAAAGAAAGATCTCTTATCCTTTGAGACGACATGGAGGGACCTGGAGAGTATTATCCTAAGCGAAACAAGCCAAGCAGAGAAAGACAAATATCACATGATCTCACTTATTTGTGGAAGATAATGAACATAACAGTCTGAGGAACAGGGTAGACCCAGAGATGTGGAAGTAGGGTATAAACTGACACCCCTCAGAAGAGGGTCGAGGTGGGGAGGGAAGAGATAAACCACAGAACTTATATGCATGTACGCATAACCGATGGACATGGACAACAAAACTGGGTATGGGGTGGGGGGGGGATGAGGAGGAGGGTGTCAATGGGGAAAAAAGAAGAAACATCTGTAACAAAAATAATAACAAAACAAAACAAAAAAAGTAATAACGTTTTTGCCCTGGCCAGTCTGGCTCAGCGGTTGGAGCATCGGCCTTCGGTCCGGAGAGACCCGGGTTCGGTTCCCGCTAAGGGCATGTACCTAGGTTGCAGTTTGTCCCCGGCCCCGGTTGGTCGTGCGGGTGGCAGCCACTCGAAGTGGCCCTTTCATGTCGATGTTTCTCTCTCTCTCTCTTCCTCTCTCTCCCTCCTACTCTGTCTGAACAAAAAATGAAAAAAAAAGTCCTCGGGTGAGGATAAAAAAAAAAAAATAACGTTTTTAAAAAAAGGAAAAAAAAAGAGGTATAAGCGGCCAGATCATGTGGAGTTTTGAGGAGTATGTGAAGTGTTCTTCGCTTAACTAGAATTTTATTGGAAAGCCATTAAAGGATATAGGGTGGGAAAGTGATTTAATATAATGTAGTTTAACAAGATCACTATAGTTGATATATGTATGGAAGATAGATTGAAGGTGGACAAAAGAAGAAGCATAGATAATTAGATGTCATTTTAGTGGGTCAGGCAAGACTTCATGGTTGTTTAGGGTGTCATAATGGACAGTGGATGAATTTGGAGATATAATTTGGAGGTAGGGCCAATAGGATTTGCTTACGATTTAGATGTAGGGGTTGAAGGAAGGTTGGGAGGAGAGATTCAGTATAAAGCCTCATTTTGGGCCCAGCCGATGTGGCTCAGTGGATTGAGTGTGGTCCCATGGACTGAAAGGCCCTGTATCGATTCCTGGTCAGGGCACATGCGGGTTTTGGGCTCAATCCCTAGTAGGGGGCATGCAGGAGGCAGCCAATTGATGTTTCTCTCTCATATTGATGTTTCTATCTCTCTCTCTCCCTTCCTCTCTCTCTAAAAAATCAGTAAAAAGATAGTTAAAAAATAAAGCCTCATTTTGGGATTTTCCCAACTCAGTGCTTGGAGTTACCCTTTATTGAAATAGAAAAGATTGGGAGAGGGACATATTTCTGGGGAAAACCATCAAGATCTATGTTTTAGATGTAATAAGTTTGAGGTGCTGGTTAAACATCTGATATCTAAGCTCTATCAGTTAGGGAACTGTACAAGAGTCTGGCTGGTATTCAGGGGAGAGTTTTGGGTCAGAGATATAAATTTGGGCATCATTACTTGATGGATATTTGAAAAGAACAAGGGAAGAGTATAGAGATGGAGAAGAGAATATTGTCTAGACTTGAAGTCTAAGGCATCCAGCATGTATAGGGTTCAGGGAGGAAATGAGGAAGAGAAGAACCAGGAGAACACTGTAACAAGAAGCCAGGAAAAGAGAGTGTTTCAAGGAGGGAGGGGTAAACTATGTGAATGCTACTGAGTGGTTGAGGAACATGACAATAGTGAAGAGTCTGTTGTGTTTGGCCATCGATTATTGGTAATTTTGATGAGCAGTTTTAGTAGAGATATAGGAACAGAATCCAGATGGGAGCAAATGTCAATGTAAATAGCAGTTAAGAAGGTGAGAATGGTAAGTGAAGATAATGTGTTCATAGTTTTACTGTGAACAGGAGCAGGGAAATGGCATGATGATTAGAGACTATGGGGTCAATGGAGTGTTGGTATGCTGATGGGAATAATCCACTCAAAGGGAGAAATTGATTATGCAGGTAGGAGCTAGTGGTATAATTATGGAAGTTGAAGCTTTTGAAAAGGCAAATGGGATCTGAAGCTTAAGTTTCATAGGAGCAGGGACACTGTCATTAATTATAATAGAAGAGAAAGCAGAGAATGTAGATTTAGGTGCAGATTGGTATGTAGAGCTCAGCTTTGGAAGATGAGGGAGTTCTTGAATGTCTATTTTTCTCAGTGAAGAATGAAGGGAGAATACAAGCTTAGGATGATTGTGTGTGTGCATGAGTACAGACACACATGTGCACCCATGTGGCCTGGAAGAGCAGTAAACAGAGATATGAGACTGGATGGGATTCCTCTTGAGCAAGTCTTAGAGGAGGTGGAAGAGAAGTTCAAGCTATGGCGCTAAATACTTAGCTCCCTCTTAGGGGTAAAGGGCAGGGCCATGGCATCCTCAAGCAGCTGGCAGTGTGTGATACTCTGCCAGGAGAGGGAATTTCTCTCCTGTCTTGTAGGACTGTGGTAATGATTTGAATGAAATACTACTTCTAAAGGATTAACACAGTACCGGACACATAGGTAAGTGCTCAACAAATATGAGTGATTAACTATTATTAATTAGATTGAGAAGACTGAGGTTTAAAAAAGAGAAGTGTTTTTATTAGGGCCCAAAAAGGTGTCTAGGATGAGTCAAAGACTGAATGTACAGCCCGGCCAGTGTGGCTCAGTGGTTGAGCATCGACCCATGCACCAAGAAGTTGCTGGTTTGATTCCCAGTCAGGGCACATGCCCAGGTTGTGGGCCAAATCCCCAGTGGGGGGCATGCAGGAGGCAGCCAGTTGATGTTCTGTCTCATCGATGTTTCTATCTCTCTCTCCCTCTGCCTTCCCTCTCTCTCTAAAATCAATGAAGAAAAAAATTATTAAAAAAACACACACACACACAAAAAAAAACGGAATGAACATGACCTTCTCATGAGAGCTGAGGCTTGCTAGGATCTTGGACTATGAGACTGAAGTGCTCATCTTGCCTGCAGCAGAGCAATCTAATAACTCTTTCCTCCCCCAGCTTGATATATCTCCTGGGCTATCCTTAACATCCCCCACCCACCCACCCGCACACAGAGCTGGACAGACTTGTCAAGCGCAGCCACATTCCATATTTCCCTTTGTCCATATTACTCTTGTTCCTACCTCTGTTCGCTGAACTGAAATAACTGCTGGTGGTAAAACCTGCCCCTCTCCCCCGACCTACCCCATGAATGCCTTCTCTTCAGTCAAGATAAATGGTTGTGGCTTGGATCAGCTTTAGGGGTCTTTGTGAGGATATCATTCTGTAGTCTTTGACAGGTTCCCGAGATTACATCCATGTTGGTTTCTTTCTTCCCTCTTCTTGGAGGCCAGCTATGGAAGGTGGCTGACCTTGATTCTAGTCTTTGGTATCTTAAATCCATTCCTTTGTCAGGTTGACACATACTTTCTATATCTACTCTGTGCTCAGGGGTTGGTCTTAAAGGTGTGAATTTATCCAGCCTGTTTTTGTGAAGACAGGCTGGCTTGTCAAATCAGGTCAGGCACATGCTTGGGGGCTCAGGTCTCTGTTGGTTTTTTCCCTGAAAGAATATAAATAGGGTCTATGTTATTCTTTCTGTATTCAGTATCCTTCAGGAGGTCCTGCCCTGGCATGTGCTGAGAGAGCAGCATTGCAGAAACATTCCATATTTGTTTTAGCCTGAGTAGCTGGCTGAGAGCTTTGTCCATGGTGGGCCTCTGTCCTGTCCCATATCATTTCCTCCTCTTTCATGAAATGACCCCATCTTCAGCTGTATCTTTCCTCCTCTAGCTTCAAGGTAAGATCACCCTGTTGGACTTCTGGCTGACTGAAGGTAAAGATAGGGTAGTACACTCCGAGTTAGAGCTGGCCTTGTTTAGCTTGCCTTGGAGTACTAGCCACACACAGGGGGTTTCTTTGTTGGGAAAAATGGTGCCTCCCTCCTGACTCTCAACTTTTCTTTGGACAGGCTGGACATCAACACTAACACCTATACATCCCAGGACCTCAAGAGTGCACTGGCAAAATTCAAGGAAGGGGCAGAGATGGAGAGTTCAAAGGAGGACAAGGTATGTGATATTCTCCAGGGAGTTAGTGTAAGTCTGCAGGTTGGCCTTGAAGGGAATCACTTTTTCCCTTTTGTAGTAATACATGGGATAATAATAATAATATTGTAAAATAATTTAAAGAATGATTAATGCCAAATATATAACCTTTATAGACTTTTTTAAAAATGCTGGGAGCACTTTTGTCATTATATAGGTAGGATCCAACTTCCCCTTTCCTGTTTGGGAAAATTGAGGCACAAAGCAGAGGCAGCCATCCTCTCCATTATCACAGACATAAGTGAAAGAAAAGAGGTTAAAACTCACATCTCACTTACACTTGGATTACTACAAGTTTAAAGTACAGAGATGCTGGACCAGGAAGGAAGAAGCCTGGGTCCTTGTCCTTATCCTTTGAACATGTAGCAAATGTATTTCCTTTTCCAGGCCTCAAGGTTTCTTATATATGTATATAACATAGTGCTAGGATAAGAGGATGGCTGAGGTTTCCACTAGCTGTAAACTCTACAAGCTAAGGGAATGAGAAGGAACAAGAGGCAGAATTGTATATCCTTGGCTAGGCCCCTAATGTCTGGGAGGACTTGTAGGTACAGACCTATACCAGAAAGAAATTTTACTCTCAGATGGATCTCATGAACTCATGTAACAAACAGGCAGAGAGTGTTGCAAATCTTTTTTTTTTTTTTTTAATCCTCACCCAAGGATACTTTTCTGTTTATTATCAGATAGAGTGGGAGGGATGGAGAGAGAGGGAGAGAGAGAAACATTGATGTGAGAGAGACACATCGACTGGTTTCCTCCTGCACGATCCCAAATGGGGCTGGAGATCGAACCTGCAACCCAGGTACGTACTGTTGACTGGGATTCGAACCTGTGACCCTTTTGTCTGTGGGCCAACGCTCCAACCACTGAGCCAAACTGTCAGGGCCTTTCTTTATTCTCTTTAATGACATTCTTCCACAATCCAGTTAGTGTAGAAAAGTATCAATATTATGAAAATATTTTTTAAATGTGAAAGCAAGAGATTTAAGTTTTCAGTTTTTGTTTGTTTTGCAATTAAAAATAATCCTCTCCCTTTGCAAGAGGAGATCCCAATACCAGTACCCAAATGCAGGATCCCAACCTGCATTTTTGAGTCAACTGCTACTTCTGAGATAGGGCTGCCACACTTTTTTTACTTCTGTGGAGCTCAGGTTGTTAGCTCCATCATTGAGGTGCTGAGTCCTAGGGTGTTTCTCCTGCTTTCAATTGGAGCCTATTTGGACTCACTTCGCTCACTGCTAGTACACTGGGACTGGCAAATAAATCGACTTGAAGTAGATTGGATAGTTTCTTTTTTAATATTTATTTATTTATTTTTTTTATCCTCACCCGAGGACATTTTTCCATTTTTTGTTTAGATAGAGTGGGAGGGAGAGAGAAGAAGAGAGAGAAAGAAACATCGATGTGAAAGGGACACATCAAGTGGCTGCCTCCCACATGACCAACCAGGGCCGGGGACTAATTGCAACCGAGGTACGTGCCCCTAGCGGGAACCGAACCTGGGTCTCTCTGGACCGCAGGCCGACGCTCTAACCGCTGAGCCAAACTGGCCAGGGCTGGAGAGTTTCTTACATGTCCTAAGTTACTGGCTGCAAATGCCATCATACCTTTTTTTTTTTAAATCATTTTTTATTTTTCAATTACAGTTAAAAATATTATATTAGTTTCAGGTGTACACCCCAGTGATTAGACATGATAAAACTTATTAAGTGATCATCCTGAAAAATCTTATACCCATCTGACACCATACGTAGTTATTAGAATATTATTGACTATATTCCCTATGCTGTACTTTACACCCTCATGACTATACTTTAACTACTGATTTGTACTTCTAAATCCTTTCACCTTTTTCACCTATCCCCCCCAACCCCCTTCCCATCTGGCTACTGTCAAAATGTTCTTTGTATCTATGAGTCTGTTTCTATTCTGCTTGTTTATTTTGATTTTTAGATCAATTCTAACCACTGAACCAAACCGACCAGAGATAAAAGCTCTGTTTTACCCAACAGATTTGGACTGTTATTGTTGAGACTGATCCCTTTATCCCTCTATTACCATACAAATTGCTTGATGCTTTGTTCTATCATGTCAGTTGTTGTTCACCTGTATCCTATAGTTGCTGCATTTTAAAATATGGCCTTCTTAAACTTCTGATTCTGGACAAGATGAAGTACACTCATTTCTCTTTATTCTTCCTGCTAGGGACAACTGAAAACCCTGGACATAATACTAGAAGTAAATAAAAAAAGACACTAAAAGGTGGGAAGAAGAGGGCAGTCTGGCTAGGGATCTAGGAACTTGATGAATGACATGGCAGTGAGTTCCCTGGGCTTTCTTTTTGCCATTTATATATCCCAGAGTGGGCACTGGAGAAGCCCACATCTTGGAAATGGCAACAGGTGCAGACAGAAAACAGCCCCAAGAAAAGCCTGCTCTTTCAAGAGAAAGGACCAGGCAAAGGGCAGCCTAATAGAATAAAAAACTTTTGGACAGCCCTGGCCAGTGTTGCCCAGTGGTTAGAGCATCGGCCTGTGCACCAGAGCATTGCGGGTTCGATTCCTGGTCGAGGGCACGTACTGGTGTTGCAGGTTCGATCCCCAGCCCCGATGGGGAGGCAACCAATCAATGTATCTCTCTCACATCGATGTTTTTCTCTCTCTCTCTCTCTCTCTCTCTCGTTCTCTCTCTCTCATTCTCTCTCCTCTCTCTCCCACTCTCTCTTAAAATCAGTGGAAAAAATATCCTTGGCCGAGGATTAAAAAACAAAAACTTTTGGACAATACCTGTCTTACTTTAGCCGAAGACCATGGAAATTTTCCCATGTTCATCCTTAGTGCCAGTGGAAGTTGAATGGGGAACTTGGATTTCCAGCTCCCTTTTGGTGGTAACAAACCGCACTCTCATTCCTCTACCAGAGTGATCTCAGCAAAAGCTGAGTGGAGAGACTGCACTTGTGCTCCCTCCTGGTGGCAGTGAGATGGTGTGAGGCTGTGATCTGTTACCTTGACCAAGGTGGTGTCAGTGAGAGTTTAGCAGAGACTTGAGGCAGAATTTCTACCCCTTGCCTGGTGTTAGGGGACTATTCTTTGCTTCCTCCACTGATATCCTACCAGTAGAGACCATGTGTTTTTTCACCCTCCACGTGGGGTAGCATGATGTACTGTTAGGGGGGAATCAGCAGAGTCCAAGAAAAGACCCTAAAAGTCTGTCCCTTGCCTGGCAGCACCAAGGAGGTTTTTTACTTCTCCTAGCTAAGATGATGCCAGTGGGTGGTGGGGGTGAATGGAGAGTCTATATTTTCACCCTTTACCTGGTGGCAAAGAGGCAGTGTGAGATGCAGCATTCTGTTCCCCATTCGGAGGCTGTGTCAGTGAGAGTAAGTGAGGAGGCCAAATTTCCACCTCTAGACCAGTAGCAATGAGGCAATGCTTCAATCCCCCACCAGGGTGCTGTCAGTAGAGGCTAAGGAAGGACTTCTACTCCCAATGTTCAATACCTGGTGGTGACAGATGATGTTCTTTTTCTCCTAACTAGAGAGTGGTGGTAGGATTTTGGAGAGAAGGGAGCTAGAGAAAGAGATTTTGCAAATGAAGTCCTAGACATACTTCCTAGTGACTCACATAAGAAACTGACCAGAGTTAACATAGCAAAAGATTTAAGAACTGAACTATAGTGTGGAATACTACCCAGATGTTTAGATTAGCTTCTGGTTAGCACACAAAAGAAGCAGGCCAAAATAACACTGCAAAGGCTCTGAAAACTTAATTGTTTTGTAGCCATACCTATGCAAGAAGGCCAGAAATAACATATTAAACCTAAACAATGTGACTACCTACTGAAAAGGAAGATTCAGTAGGATTCAGAGTCTTAATACCAAAATGTCCAGGATATAATAAAAAAGATCACTCATCATACCAAGAAACAGGAAAATAAAAACTTAAATTAGGAAGGACGATTAACGGATACCAACAATGAGATGACTCAGAAGTTGGAATTATCTAATGAGGATTTTAAAGCAGCTATCATAAAAAAGCAATTATGAACATTCTTGAAACAACTGACAACCTCAGCAAAGAAATAGAAGATATAAAAAAGAACCAAATGGAATTTTAGAACAGAAAACTACAATAAAAACATTTTTTAAATTGCTGGATAGGTTTAATAGCAGAATAGAGATTAGAGAGAAAAGCATCAGTGAACCTGAAGACAGATAAAAATTTCTTAACCTAAATAAGAGAGAAAATAGATTGAAAAAATAAACAGATTTAGGGACCTATAGGACTACAGGCATACCTCTTTTTATTATGCTTTGCAGATTTTGTGTTTTCATCAACACAGATGCAAGATCCTCCCCCTGCCCCCCCCTTTCCCCGCCACTAGTAAAAAGATTACAACTTGTGTCCGGCCAGTGTGGCTCAGTGGATTGAGCATTGTCTCATGGACTGAGAGGTCCCAGTTTGATTCACAGTCTGGGCACATGCCCCGGGTGTGGGCTCGATCCCCAGTAGGGGGCATGTAGGAGGCAGCTGATCGATGTTACTCTTTCACATTGATGTTTCTCTCTCTCTCTTCCTCTCTAAAAAAAAATCAATTAAAATATTAAAAAAAGAAAGATTACAACTCACTGAAGGTGCAGATGATGTTTAGCATTTTTAGCAATAAAATATTTTTAAATTAAAGTTGTACATTGTTTTTTAGACATAATGCTATTGTACATGTAATAGACTACAATATAGTGTAAACATAACTTTTATATGCATTGGGAAACCAAAAACTTTGAGTAACTCACTTTATTGTGATATTTCCATTATTGTGTGATTTGAAACTGAACCTGAATATCTCCTTGGTATGCCTATATAACAAAAGATCTAACATTTGTGTCACTGGAGTTTCAGAAGGAGAGGAGGAAGAAGATGGAGCTGAAAAAATAATCAAAGAAATAAAGATGGAAAAATTCCCAGAGATGAAAGGCATAAATCCATGGATTCATGAAACTGAGTGAATTCTAAATAGAATAAATGCAAAGAAATCAACACCATGATACATTATATGAAAAACTAAAGACGGAAAAACTCTTGAAAGCAGCTAGACAGAAACAACACATTCTCTATAGGGAACAATGATTGAATGACAGCATATTTTTCATCTCAAGCCATGGAGGCCAGTATGTGGCACAACATTTTTCAAGTGCTGAAAAAAACAAACTATCCACTCAGAATTCTATAGCCAATGAAAATATCCTTCAGGAGTGAAAGGGAAATCAGGACATTTGCACACAAAAGAAAATTAAAAGAATATGTCACCAGCATACCTGCCTAAAAGAATGACTAAGGAATATTCTCCACATAGAAGATAAACAATAACAGAAGGAAACTTGGAACATTAGGAAGGAAGAAAGAACAATGAAATGAGTAAAAAGGGAAAATATAATAGACTATCCTTCTCTTGAGTTTTAAAAATTGTGTTTGTCTATAGTTGAAGCAAAAATTATGACAACATACTATAACTCCATATACATTCAATATGAATTCCATTAACAGAGTTACCACTTTGGTTTCTTTGCTGCACTTCCATCTTTCTTGTCCAGTTTTCTCTTTTGATTAGCCCTTTTAATGAAATGTTACGTGGGTTTATCATTGGGGATGAGGGAGCCATATAACTACACACTTGACATCTGTGTCTGAACTGAATAATGGATGCATAGTGCCCAGTCACTGACAGACTTTGAAAGAGGTGATGTGATCATCCACTGATTATGATGGGCATTTATGTAGTGATTTGTGGACTGAAATGTTAGCAGCAAAGTTGGTATTTTATGCAATTACAGTTAAGATACTATGGCAACTGAAATTTGTGTCATGATGGGAAACTGGTGTTACATAAACTATGGTATTTAAAATTGATATATATCAGATTTGTGCAAAGCAAGGACTGTCTGTATCTGATAAAAGGCTTGTATCGAGAATATATAAAGAACTCTTAAAACTGCGCAGTAAAAACCAACAACCTTTTTGGAAAATGGGCAAAGGACATGAACAAGCAGACATTTCACCAAAAGGATGTGTGGATAGCAAATAAACACATGAAAAGATGTTTATTGTCATTAACCATTAGAGAAATGCAAATTAAATCCACGATGAGGTATCACTATACATCTATTAGAATACCTAAAATAAAAATGATGATAATACTAAATAATAGTGAATATGTACAGGAATTGAATCTTGCGTACATTGTTGGTAGAAATATAAAATGGGACAGCGCTCTGGAAAATAGTTTGGCAGTTTCTTGTAAAACAAAACTACGCTTATCATACAACCCAGCAATTGCACTTTTGGGCATCTATCCCAGAAAAATAAGAACTTAAGTTTATGCAAAAACCTTTATACAAATGTTCATGCAATTTTATTTATGGTAACCAAAATTCTTAACAACTCAAATACTTTTCAACAGGTGAATGGTTAAACAAACTATACATCTATACAATGGAATACTACTCAGCATTAAAAAGAAATGAACCATTGATATATGCAGTAGATCTCAAGTGTATTATGTTCACTAAAAAAGCACCAATCTCAAAAGGTTACAGACTGTGTGATTCCATCTATATAACATTCTCTAAATGCCAGAATTATAAAGATGGAGAACAAATTAGTGGTTGCTGGGGCATTGGGACAGGAGGGAGTGGGTAGAAGGTTGAGATGCCACCTGTAAAAAGAGCACAATAGAGCTGTTTGGTGGTAGCTTCTGAAGCTTCATTGTTATAGTGGTTACATGAATTTATATATTGGACAAAATTGTTTAGAATAATACACACACACACACACACATATGCAAATGTGTACATGTGAAAGCTGGTGAAATCTGAATAAGGCTTCTGGTTAGCAGTATTGTACCTAAGTCATTTTCTTGGTTTTGATATTGTGCTATTGTAATGTATGATGTTACCATTGGAGGAAGCTGAAAGAAGGATATGTGGTACTCTGTACTATTTTTGTAGCTTTCTGTGAGTTTTTAGTTATTGCAAAAGAAAAAGCTTTTTTTTTCCTTAAAAAAAAGAAAAAAAAGGCCTTCCTGAGGGCCAGTTACACATCATTTTTGTGAGGCAGAGGTGACTAGTTTCTTATCCTGCTCACTTACCTGTCATCCCACAGTTCTTTGCCTGGCCAGAGTCCTCTAGCAGGGAGTAGCGAGAGCGTTTCACTGTTGTAAGCAGGATATGTCATCCTATAGATATGATTACTCTGCTAGGAGCCTTGTCTTTTAAAAGAGAGGCTGATTCATTTCTTTAGTTGGTGTTTCTATGGAGTGTTTATAACTGGAGAGAAAACCCAAAGGTAATAGATGAGCAATTTGGAACTGACAGCTGCTCACCATCCTTCTTTTTATAAATATCCATGCCTTTTAATTTTTCTTGAAAGATAGAGACACAAACCCTGGTGACATTTCAGACTCTTTATAAGTACTATTCTCTAAAATTGGGAAGAAAACAAGGAGTGTCACAGGTATAAAATATCTAATTAAAATCTTTTATTCACCTCCAACATCACTTTATTTTTAAAATCTTTATATGAGTGCGGGGTGGGGAGGGATTGAGAGAAAATTGTTTGAGATTTGAGTATAGTACATACAGTAATTTAGCCTCTTCAAACAGCTGAACAAATTGTACACCTGTAGTTAGGTTGACAGTAATGACAGTGATTTAATTTTCATCAGCAAATTGTTCCCACTCTGACATCTCTCTACCCACCGTTTTCTATGTCCGGGTTTCCCTAAAATGTTGCTGGATTGGGCAGGGCAAAGCCAAGATAGTCTATGATTGTCGAATATAGTGAACCAAGGTGTGGATTATTCCACCTTAGACTTAAGCCTTTCCATGTGAGGTTAGAGGTTGAAGGTGAGCTTGCATTGCTCCCCTGATCTCAGTGACTACAACAAGAAGACTTTTTAATCTTCCTGAACATTAGAAGTCAGACTGGGATAAGAGAACCTTAGAAAACCATAAGTGTGCTTTTGGGGCAGAGGGCTATATGGGTAGACTATGAGAGCATCTTAGAAGATATCAAGATTTCTGATACACATGAATGAAAATTTTGAATCCTGGAGAAGCAGTTTTTTGGGGATGGGCATCATGGTAGACAACAGGAGTCTTGGAAAGATGTCTCCAATCAATTTAATTAATCATCTCTTTGTTCCTTAGGCAAGGCAGGCTGAGGTTAAACGTCTCTTCCGCCCCATTGAGGAGCTTAAGAGAGACTTTGAGGAGCTGAATGTTGTCATTGAGACTGACATGCAGATCATGGTACGGCTGATCAACAAGTTCAATAGTTCCAGCTCCAGCCTGGAAGAGAAGATTGCTGCACTCTTTGATCTTGAATATTATGTCCATCAGGTATTATATTTCATTGTCTGTAAGTCTGATTTTTAACTGACAGCTTCAAAAATACCCGCCTCTGCTGTAAGCTCTTGGAAAGTACATCAGCCTCTGTACTCTCCCAGCATGTATAGTATTTTTAATCTAGGCTCTATTGTCATAAGATACATTCTTCTTCTTCTTTTTTTTAATCCTCACCCAAGGATATGTTTTTATTGATTTTAGAGAGAGAGGAAGGTGGGGGGGGGGGAGAGAGAGAGAGAGAGAAACATCAGTGTGATCGGTTGCCTTCCATACATGCCCCAACCAGGGAGCGAACCCAAAACCTAAGTATGTGCCCTGACCTAGAATCAAACTCACAACCTTTTGGTGCATGGGACGACATCCCAATCAACTGAGCTACCTGGCCATGGTAAGATATATTCTTAGAGGCCAGAGCCAACCTCTTTTTTATTTGGAGTATTACCTCTATTTTTCAACACTGAGGATAGAGCAGAGGTAAAATAGATATTGTCCCTGTTTCATGTATATTACAGTTTATAAGTGGGAACAGTTAGATAAACAATTAGACAATGATCAAATTAACAAATTTATAATGAGATAATTTAAAATTGTGTTGAGGGCTCCAGAGAGTAATGTAGGAATATACAACAGGAGAACTTAGCTTAATCAGGGGCACTGGGAAGGCTTCCCTGAGTATGTGACATTTAGGCTGAACATTAAAGGATGAATTGGAGCTGGCTAGGCAAAGAAGGGAGATTAGAGCAGGGGATGGCAAACTATGACCCATGGGCCAGATCTGGCCCTCTGCCGGTTTTTATAAATAAAGTTTTGTTGGGACACAGCCACACCTATTTGTTTATGTATTGTTTAATTGTTTTGGGCTGTTTTCAAGTTACAATGGCAGAGTTGGGTAATTTTGATAGAAGCCATATGGCTCAGAAAGCCAAAAATATTTATTATCAGGCCCTTTAGAAAAAATTTGCTAACCCCTTGGATTAGAGCATTTCAGGCAGAGGAAACAGCATGTGCAAAGATTCTCAGTCAGAGAAGAGCTTGGTGAGATTGAAGACCTGGAAAAGATTAGAGTGACTGGAGCATAGTGACCACAGGATGGGGTAATAGAAATAAAGTGTAAAAGTTGGAGAGTCAGAGAGGTGGGGTTGGGAATACCATGCTCTTTATGATGTTATCCTTGATCCTAAGAACCATTGGAGAATTTAAAGCAGGGAAATGACTGATCAGACTTATGCCATAATTGTAATAGTTAATATTTATTGAGCATTGTCATATAATAGGCTCATATTCAAATGCTTTAACAACACATTAATTTATTGGCTTCAACAGCTGCCTTATGAGTAGGCACTGCACTGCTATTAATTCCATTTTATAACTGAGGCAAATAAGGTCACATTTGACTTTATTGCCCAAGGTCACCCAGTTAATAAGTGGTAAAGCTGGGATTTGCAACAAAACCTGTCTGACCCCAAACTCTGTGCTCTTAACCTTTTGGCCACTCTGCCTCTTGTAGGATACTGGTACCATTTGAATGATGCTCGAAAGGGAATAAATGAACCTACAGAAAAGGAAACAAGAAAAGCCATTTATTTATTCAATAAATTAATTTATTGTGTGCCTATTAAGTCCCAGGCACTGAGGATATATCTGTGAACAAAATTGGAGCTTACCTTCTAGCAGAGGAAGATAGATAATAAACATAACTAATAAGTAAATTATAAATAATATGTTTGAAAGTGATAAATACTATGGAAAATAAAAAGAACAGGGAAGGGAAGGAGCCTCTCATGCAGGAAAAACAGCAAATACCCTTAGCCCTAAGGTGGGAGCATGTCTAATGTGTTTGAGGAACTGCAAGGAAGTCAGTGTGGCTGGAACTGAGAGAGGAGGGAGAGAAGTAGATGAAATTCAGAGAGATGATGGGAGGAAGATCATGGAGCCTCTAGTAGGCCATGGAGAAGAATGAAACTGAACATTATTGGAGGATGTTGATCAGAAGAAAGACATGATCTGACTTATTTTTTTAAATTCATTTTATTTATTTATTTATTTTTTCATCACCCTTTCTCCCCTCTATGCCCTCTTCCACCTCTATCCATTGCCCTCTACCCCTGCAGTCACCACACTGTTGTCCATGAGTTCTCCCTCTTTTTTTTCTTTTTTGCTCAATCCCTCCACCCCCACAACCCCATCCCCACCCCACCCAGAGCTGTCTCCCTGCTTTCTATCTATGAGTCTGTCTCTATTTTGCTTGGTAGTTCAGTTTGTTCATTAAATTCCACATATGAGTGAAATCATGTGGTATTTGTGATCTGATTTATTTTTAAAGGACCCCTCTGGCTGCTGTATTGAGAATTAGACTGGAGGTGGGGGGCATGGGTAGAAAGCAGGGAAACCAGATAGGAGGCTATTGCAGTAATCCAGACTAGGGGTGATGCTGGTCCAGGAAAGCTGTGTAATCATAATCAAAGGCTTTTTGAGATACTCACCAAGACATAGATCTTCACCATCCTCCCACAGATGACAGTGTCCTTGTTCTCTATAAACTAGGCTAAAAAACATTTTTTCTTTCTTTAGGATTTGCCAGGCTTTGTGGTGAGAGAGGATGAGTGTGCACTGTATCTGCAGGAATCATGGGACGGCCACTTCATCTCCTTCCTCTGCTCATAATTCTTTCTTAGGCCTCAAATAGCAAGTCTGTGATCCTCTTAGAGAAAAAAATGGACCTGGGTTCTCTTTTCTCTTTCCAGTCTTTCTCTCCAGGGTAAAAAACAAAACAAAAAACCCCCACTCCAGTAGCTTTTCCATTATAGATATTTAAAGGCTAAGGATCCTAGGGGTTATTGGCTAAGTCAGTCCTGCTCTGATGTTGACAGCTTTTATTTTTTCTCACCTTAATGTACTTGTATAGATCTTTAGTTACCAGATTTCTGTATGTTCTTCCTTTAGTGCAGCATAAAAGGCCAAAATGACTAGAAAGCTTATCATACCAAGGGGAGTGAGTACACAGGAGGCTAGCAGGGCCCGGCAGATTTCTTTTTTCCTGCAAGCTGGGTAATATCCTGTTCTGCTTGGACATTGCCAAACTCAGCCTGAGGTCAGCCCAGTAACCAGTCCCCTGGTAGTGGCCAAACTTTCCCTGTTGACAGAAGAGTCATAAATGTTTTGGGTCATTAGCCTTTTAATGGGAAATACAGTCCTTGGTTTGGGCTGGTATGTCAGGTTTCCATGCAGCAGTCTTAAATTGTGATTTCACAGGGGGATTAAAGAAGACACAGCTTTGCCTTGAGTTCCAGTTGAGTTGGGGAATTGGGGTGATGTAGTGCTAGGTTTGAGGAAGATAGGGCTTTTCTTACCAGGAACTTCACCAGTCCACTCCTATTCTGGATTCACTGATGGGCGGTTTTGAGAGCCATGGGCTTTAAGGACCCAAACTGGATCTGCCCAAGGACTCCTCGTAGCCATATTTGAATTATTAAATAGATTTGTGAAAAGCAAAACCATGTGTGTGGAAAACAGTTTGTGAGTTATTTATGAGGAGCGGCCTCTGTCTGCCCATCCACCCTGGGGCAGTGTGTTTGCCTTCTCTCACATCATGACTCCTCAATTATTTACCATCATTTCTCCCTTTCTCTATTTCCTTTTCTCTCATTGTCTTGTCAGTGTTCTCTTTATTCCTCCTGAGTGTTGGCACAATTCTGCCCCCTTCTTTATCACTCCCTTGCTCTACCTTGAGCTCCTCTCCACCTGTCCTACCCCATTCTGAAGGCATCCTGGGAAAAGTTCTGGCCCCAGACCCAGATTTTGGAGCTTGATCTTCTAGATGTGCAGTGGGCAGAATGACTCCTTTTTTCCTCATCTCTAGTGAAATAACAAATGATTTCTTTTTTTGTTAATCCTCACCCGAGGATATTTTTCCATTGGCTTTTAGAAAGAGTGGAAGGGAGGGGGAGGGCAGAGAGAGAGAAACATCAATGTGAGAGAGACACATCAATTGACTGCCTTCCACACAACTGAGGATTGAACCTGCAACCCAAGTGCGTGCCCTCAACCAAAATTGAACCTGAGTCCTTTGGGTCCATGGGCAAATGCTCTAACCACAGATCCAAATTGTCCAGGGCTGAAATAATAAATGAGAAAACATCTTGAGAAGGCTGAAATGCCTATATAAATGTCAGCATTTATAATACCCTGAATTATCTTTGTAGTAATCAAGATAAACAATCTAGAACAGAACCTTTGTGACCCTGGGCTGTGTTGTTTTGGGGCTTTCAGAGTGGCAGCTGTTCTGGTAGGAACGCATACAAGCTTTAATATGTAGCCATCCCAGGCATGGAACAAGACTCTGAGCCATGGTTTTGTATCCAGAAGACCTAGAGGAAGAAGGAACAAAGGAGAGGCAGTAAATTCTTAGATTTTAAAATCAGAGTATGTGAGGAAGGAAGGCTCAGTAATTATTATTTGTGCTTATGTTAGTAAAACACCCAGTTCTGAGTCTCCCTAGTTAGCTAAATCTAAAGGACAGATTAAGGCAGAAAAATCCCAGCCTTGACTTGGGACCTTTATGGAAGAACAGACTCCATACTTACTTCATGTCCCTGGATTGGCCATTTCTTCAGGTCTGTGATACCAAGGACCCATCCATTTTGTTGGCATAGATACTCCAGATTGCCTTTTTTTTTTTTTAACTCACAGTGGAGTTTATTGAAGTAACATTTCTTTTTTCTGACCAGATTCATTCATTGGTTTAATGATTATTTATTGAGCACCTAACTATATGCTTAGCGTTATTCTAGTCACTAGACCTACAGCAGTGGACAGACAGACAGACAAAAACCCCTGCTCTTGTGGAGTTTATATCAGAATGTATAAGAATGATCTTTTAAGTGGTAAAAACAGGTTAGGCCCACCCCAAAGCCGAATGAAATACAGTTCTTTAAACTTGATTTCTCTTTTAAAGTCCTCTTCAGTTCAGAAGGACACAGGTAGGAAAGGGCTCTGTGGCATCTGTAGGAAAAGATGGGTAGCAGTCACGCTGTTATTGGGCTCTACCTTCTTGGATTTTCCTGATGATTTGTAGAGTGGGAGCAGCATGTGGACAAGAAGCAGCTTTTATAACAACACAGATACTTTCTTTTTTTTTTTTTATCCTCACCCGAGGACATTTTTCCATTTTTTGTTTAGATAGAGTGGGAGGGAGAGAGAGAGAGAAACATCGATGTGAAAGGGACACATTGAGTGGCCGCCTCCCGCACGACCCAACCAGGGCCGGGGACAAACTGCAACCGAGGTACATGCCCCTAGCAGGAACCGAACCCGGGTCTCTCTGGACCGCAGTCCAACACTCTAACCACTGAGCCAAACTGGCCAGGGCAACAACACAGATATTTTCAAAGGACATTTGAAGCTACTCCATGAGGAAAACAGGGTCCAGTGACCTTTCTGAGGAAGTTCTTGTTCCAGGATACTAATGAAGTTTGGGAAATGAGATAGCCTCTCTTTCATAGGATAAAAGATAGATTGTCTGGACTTGAGGCTTTGGACTGTAAATGATAGCCTAGACTAGTGCTGTCAATAGAATTTTATGTGATGATGGAAATGTTCTGCACTGTCCAATAAATAGCCATTAGCCAGTATTACAGGTCTAGACTAAAGCCTTTGAGAGAGAGAGACTTTTGTGCAGATTTTATCATGAATGTTCACAGATTCAGTCTGGACTGTATGAAGTGAGGAAGAGGGAAGAGAAGGGTACTATTGTTACTTCTTTCCCATTAATCTTCCAAGTCCCCCATCCCCCTGCAGTGGGGCTCTTTTTATAGTCCCTGACTTCTTTTTTTTTTCTTTTTTTCTTTATTGATTTTAGAGAAAGAGGAAGGGAGAGGTAGAGAGAGAAAGAAACATCGATGAGAGAGAACATCGATTGGCCACCTCCTGCATGCCCCCCAACTGAGGATTTAGCCCACAACCCGGGTATGTGCTCTGACTGAGAATCGAGCTGGTAACCTCTTGGTGCATGGGTTGACGCTCAACCACTGAGCAACACAGGCCGAGCTATAGTCCCTGACTTTTAATTAAAAATCAGCTTTTTATCCCTGGCTGGTTTGGCTCAGCAATTAGAGCGTGGGCCCGAGGACCAAAGGATTGTGGGTTCGATTCCTGGTCAAGGGCACGTACCTGGGTTACAGGTTCCATCCCTGGCCCTGGTTGGGTCATGTGCAATCAGTTGATGTGTCTCTCTCTCATCAGTGTTTCTCTCTCTCTCTCTCTCTCTCTTTCTACCTCCCCACCCACCACCACTTCCACTCTCTAAAAATCAATGGAAAAAATATCCTCGAGTGAGGATTAACAACAACAACAACAACAAAAAATCAGCCTTAAAAAAAAAATGTCTGTTGCCTCCACTGCTCCCATTGGAGCTAGACATCAGCAGGAAGCATGGCATCATTTAGTAGTGTTATTGATGTCAGATCTTTGTGTTAACAGCTTGTACATTAGGAATAAGCTTTGTGACTCATTACAGTACAGTGGAACCTCAGTTCTCAAACTTAAGTCGTTCCAGGAGACTGTTCAAGAAGTGATTTGTTTGAAAACTGAATCATTTTTTCCCATTAGAAATAATGTAAATTGAATTAATTTATTCCAGACCTCCAAATGATTCCCTGTTTTAACCTTTTTTATATACAGTACATGTCTAATGTACTGTTTAATCTATAAACAAACACTTCTTTTCTTAAATTTATCGAACTACTCCCTACCAACCTTAAATGAATCTCTTTCAGCATTGTTCCAGGGGTGTCTTTCAGGAAGTCAGTATGCGGCATCTTCACATCTTTGCGTTTTCACTTATCACTGCCTCTGAAATGCTGTTGCTGACTAATCCAATCCAACAACAGTTTTTCTACCTCTTCAATTGCCTGTGATTATTGTTTCTTTCACACCCTTAGCAACATTTGAACTCGTGATGGCCTCTTTATGTTTTAAAATTGTGCTAATTGTCCATTTCACCAGCAACAAAAGCAACCCCCCCCCCCCAAAAAAAACCAACAACCAAAAACAAAACAAAAATATTCACAGCCTAGTTTCCTCAGATGTTAACAAGGCAAGGTTTAGCTGTAAACTGACTCATACTGGCACATTCTCTCCTTTGTGGCCTGAGAGACGTTTTTTGTCATGCTGATGTCAGGTGGAGATCCAAGTTAAAAAAATAAAGAAGTTAAAACAGAGACATTTTTTTCTGTGAACATCTTGGTTGAGAACCAAATTATTTGAGATGGGAGACATTTGAGAACTGAGGTTTGACTGTATTAGAATTTTCCAGGACATGTTTGGCATAAGCAATGGATAGGTGCCATTTCTGCCAGTTCCCATGCAGGTGTTCATAAAGAATGTTAGTTTAATTAGTAGTTCTCAAATTTAAGATTATTTAAAAATTTAGTTTGTGTTTACAAACCCTTTCCTAGTTAGTTGGAAAGGCAACCATTGCTTTTTACCTGACTTTTTAGTTTGTTTTAGAATAGTCACTAAAAGAAAAGCTATAAGAAGAGCTCTTCTTTCCTTGATGATTATACTGTACTAAAAGGTGTCTTTGTTGCAGATGGATAATGCACAAGACTTGCTTTCCTTCGGTGGCCTTCAAGTGGTGATCAATGGGCTGAACAGCACAGAGCCTCTGGTGAAGGAGTATGCTGCATTTGTGCTGGGGGCTGCCTTTTCCAGGTGAGTAGCAAGAAGGAACTTTTCATCACCCAGGATTGTTTGGGCCCTTCAGGTGAATTCTAGCTTTACTCTTGGACTGAATGGCCCAGAAAAAGTTACACTTGATCTCTTGCACATCCCTATCCCTATTTCACTGTAATCTCAATGAAACTAGAGTAAGAATTTGATAAGGCTCTTATTCCAAGTAGATAAGAATTTTCACCCATGTTGTCACCATTTATGACTCTCTGTTCCCCCTCATCTTATATATGTGGACATTTAATGACATATTTTAGATCACATTCTCTGTTTTATTTAAAGCTAATCAAAAGTTATATCAATCGTAGGTAGTTGAGAGGAAGGGGGATGAACCCCAAGAGTTGATCCTTTTGGACCTGACTAAGGAGGGTCTTTTGGGGGGAATGTGTCTTTTTCCTAGTTGTCTGGAACCAGTGACCATGCAGTCAGGTTATCGGACTCTCTGAGTTGGGAGTTGTTTTAATTTCAATTGGTCTGGCTTGTGCTAGAAGACTGATCTCTCCAAAGAGTAGATGCATCAAGGTATGTGGGCACCACTTAATTATACTCATATTAAAAGGTCAAGATGCCTTTAAGCTGCAGTTGGTCTATTGGAGCTATAGTTTTGAAAATCTGCTCCAAAGACCATTTGTTTCTCTAAAATGGGAACCAATATTCTGATTCTTGCTACAAGGGAATGGGTTGTGACTATTAGGAATTGTCTTGCCTGGTTGGATGCAGGGATTATGATGTAGGAAAAAGGCTATTCTGAAATCTTTACCATTGGAGGCTTTGTTTTGAAAGGATTTCCTTTGACTTTCATCCATGCTTATCTTTATTTAATTAGAATCTCAGTCTGATGTCCTCTCCTGAAAAGCGTCAGCATATTTTCTTAGTAAATTAAGGGACAAAGCAGGGAAGGCCAGAAGAATTGTTCTGTGAAGAGAGACTGAGAGCACTACATACAGTATCACTAACCTGCCTTGATCTTGAAGCCCTGCTTGTTCTGTGGTTGTGTTGTTGACAGGCAAGGCTGTGGCTTCCAAGACATTCCATTTCCCTTGGTCTCACCTACCAGAGCGCCTCCCAGGATGCTTGTGCATCCACTGGAAAGGCGGAGAAGTTGTCATTGGTAGCTGTGATTTCAGCCCTGAAGAAGTCCCAGGTCTTAACCTCATAAGGCTTTAGAGGCTTGAGAACTTACTGAGGCTCACTTTTTGTTCCTCAAGCCATCAAAGAACTAAATCAAACATTATTAACCTCTCTTCCCAGACCCTTTTTGGAAATCTTTTCCATAATCCCAAGTACTTTCTTTCCATTTTCAATATGAATAAATGGTCCTACTTGTTCCTTGCTTCTGGAAACACATTTCTTAGGGGAAACTGTGTAGTATCTTTTTTTAAAAAAATCCTCACCCGAGGATATTTTTCCATTGATTTTTTTCAGATAGAGTGGGAGGGGCAGAAAGAGGGAGGGAAGGAGGGGGAAAGAGAGAGAGAAACCGGCCAGGGCAACTGTGTAGTATCTTGATGTCACTTCTTCATTAAAGGAGAATAAGTGACTTGAGAAGCAAATATGCATTGGGCCTGCTTAACAGGCCATAACCCACCTGGGAGCTGTGCCAACATGTGGTATTATTAAGACTTTTCTGTAATTGTATTAGGGTAAAACCATGTTAAGATTTATGCAGTATCAGTAAAATTTAAATAGAGATAAATATAAAATATTGCAGTTTATTATTTTGGTGACAAGCATACTGCTGTATTCAAAATGTTCTAGTCAGGTTTTTAATGGCTCACTGGAGGGCCATTGCAGTGACAACATGGTATGGTGCCAGAACTTTTGGAAGCCAGCAGCAGACTTTTGAACATCATGAAACTGTCAATGTTTTATACAAAGAGGACTTGATGCATGCTGTAGTCTAATATTCATCATTTCCTCTTGATGTCCTAAGTATTGGTTCTGCAGCTTATTCCCTGTCCACAGCATATAGGTATGTGCGCGCGTGCGTGCGCACGCACACACGGATTGGATGAGTTGCTCTTTGTCAAGAGGCTATTCAAGGTATAGTGAGCATATTGGAATCATGGAGTCCCAGTATTGGGGATGTTATATAGAGGTCATTCCTTCTAGTTTTCTGCTGATGGGCAATAATACTGCTCAGTCAGTCCAAATGTTTGAGCATTTGGGGGGACTAGGCACATCACTTTACCTAGAGTTAGAAAATCTAGTTCAAGTACAATCTCTACCATTTTCTGTCTGTTTGCCTGCTGGCAAGAGATTTCACCTTTCTAAGAGTCACCTTTTCATTTATTAACTAGGAACTATAATAGGTGTCCTCTACATTCCATAAAGTTAAGTGAATATGAAATAACGTAATATATAGTAAGTCCTGGGAAAAGGCTTATAAAGCACCTGTCAGTGATAAGGGGTATATGGCATCATCATCCTGTGTCCTTTTTACTATGAGTTTTCACTATGAGACAATTCTTATTTCTTTTGTTTTTACAATACAAACCTTTACTTCCTCATTTTCTTTTCGGTTAAGGTGCTCATGTTCTACCACATTGGTGCTAATCTTGCTGTTTCATGAGCATAGGCAAATAATCTTGCTGCTTTATTTGCCTACCTGTCTTAATTGCTTAATAAGGCCTCCACACACGTTTCTATGGATGAAGAGATCTCTTCCTTGGTGTTAAATATGAAGCGATTTTTCCAAGATCAAGAAAGAGTTAATATAAATGTAATTGATATGGCCTCTGAATGTTACATGGCCATTGAAATAGTTTATTCCCTTATTTAAATATTATTCCCACTTATTTATGCATTGTACACACACACATTTTCTGCTGTTTGCTGCCCATGTATAAGGCAGGTCAAACTCTTGCATAAGAACATATGCAGAGATAGGGAGATAGGAGTCTGATGCTTTTGGCAGCTTCATCTTTTTGTGGTTTCTTTTCTCTCTCTCTCTCTCTCTCTCTCTCTCTCTCTCTCTCTCTCTCTCTCTCTCTTTTATAAAACCTCTTTTCTTCTTCAAGTCAGTTATTTTCAGTGGCCTTTCTATGACCTGATTTCATCTCATGATGGCACCTGTGTGTGTCTGTCTACAGTCTGACCTATCAGAAGTCTGTGGAGTCCCAGACAGGTCATTTGTGTTTCTGTGTATAGGAAGGCCTTGTGAATTTCAGAGGCCATGCAGCCTTCTGTAATCTGGTTTTTCTTTTACTTCTCAGAAAACTGGCTGCCTCATTTTGTTTTCTTTTTATTTCCCCATATGTAACCTTGACTTTTTTTTTTATCCTCACCCGAGGACATTTTGCATTTATCTTCACATAGAGCCGGGGAGGGAGGGGAGGACATCGATGTGAGAGAGACACATCAAGTGGTTGCCACCCACATGACCCCAAACGGGGTGGGGACAAACTGCAACTGAGGTACATGCCCTTAGCGGGAACCGAACCCGGCACTCTCTGGGCCAGTGCTCTAACTGCTGAGCCAAACCGGCCAGGGCTAACCTTGACCTTTTAACTGTCATGTTAAATTTTCAAGAAATTGGTGTGCTCACACTAGGGAGCACTGGCTTTTGCTGTTCTCATGCCCTTGCCTTAGTCACTTTTGATGTCCTATATACATCTTTAATAACTCTTATTCTTATCTGCATATGCATGAATTATGCAATTACATGGGCTTGTAAGTGCTCATTGTATACAATATTTTTGTTTGAACTGGCTATAGTTTGCAGGGTGTCGTGGACCTGTGCCTGATACAAAAGGGCATGTATATTCATGTGGCATCAGTCATTGTGCAATTATGTTCTGCTATGATGTAGCAGCATAACAGAATGGGATTCTGTTCTGCCTTCTCTCTTTTTGACATTTTCCTTGGACACTCCTTAGCAGATTTTGAGTTATATAAATTTCTTTATAAAATGAATGTCTTCCTTACTCTCTACCATGTACCTTCTCATCCCATGCTTTGATGGCTTTCTAGTTTTCTCTATTTTACTCTTCTCACTGAAGTTTTACCAGTTCTTTTTTTTTTTTATCCTCACTCGAGGACATTTTTCCATTTTTTGTTCAGATAGAGTGGGAGGGAGAGAGAGGAAGAGAGAGAGAGAGAGAGAGAGAGAGAGAGAGAGAGAGAGAGAGAGAGAGAGAGAGAAACATCAGTGTGTAGGGACACATCGAGTGGCTGCCTCCCGCACAACCAACCAGGGCCGGGGACAAATTGTAACCGAGGTATGTGCCCCTAGCAGGAACCGAACCCGGTCTCTCTGGACCGCAGGCCGAAGCTCTAACTGCTGAGCCAAACCGGCCAGGGCTTACCAGTTCATTTTTAACCATTTGGCCATTGTCCTGTCTCATCTATTGGCCTCCAATTTCTAGATTTCTTTCTTTCCATACTCAGTGAATTTCAGTGCTCATCTGCATCTTTTCTCTTTTTTTTTTTTCTAATTTTTTTTCTTTATTGATTTTAGAGAGAGGAAGGGAGAGGGAGAGAGAGATAGAAATATCGATGAGAGAGAACATCAATTGGCCACCTCCAGCATGCCCCTCACTGGGGATGTGGCCCACACCCTGGGCATGTACCCTGACCAGGAATCGAACCCGCGACCTCTTGGTGCATGGGTCAGCGCTCAACCACTGAGCCACATCAGCCGGGCTCTCTGTCTTTCTTGATAGTTTTTGTGAGCTTACTGGGGTCAACATTCTCAACATTGACCTTTATTTTTACTTCTGTCATCCACTAGATATCTTGAAACTCGCTTCCCATTTTTTCCAACATCTCGTGTTCTCTGACCACCTCCATTGTTTCTTCACATTTTTATCTCTCCTGTTGAACATGGTTTTTGTCCTTATTGTGACCTCTAGCCTCTGCACATCTTTCTGTTTTTCCCTGCACCATCAGTACTCCCCACTCTCCTCCCTCTCTTTAGGCTCCTTCCTCTAAGACTACAAATGTTCTCAGTTACCTCTCCAGTGACCCCTGTTCCACCATTAATTTGTTCATCGCCTCCAACCTACCAACCTGTATTTCCCTTCCCTTCCAAAATTCTTGAAAGAGTAGACAAAAGAGGATCTAAATAAATGCACATGAGCATTATATTCCTACCATCCATGAAAATTTTCAAGAGTATTTTGGAATAATCAACGTCTCTGTAGCAGTCTACAACATCAACCACTGCTTTCTTTTGGAAACTTTACTTTTTGGCTCCCACGTGATTGTAGTCCCTTGGTTCTTGTATATCAGTAATTAATTACTTGCTATCCCTTTTCTTTTTCTTTTTTTTTATCCTCACCCGAGGATATTTTTGCATTTATCCTCAGATAGAGCACGAGGGAGAGTGGGAGGAAGAGAAGAGAGAGACACATCGACTGGCTGCCACCTGCATGACCCCAACCGAGGCAGGGGATGAACGGCAACCGAGGTACGTGCCCTTAGTGGGAACCGAACCCAGGACTCCCTGGTTAGCGGGCCGACGCTGTAACCGCTCAGCCAAACCAGCCAGGGCCCTATCCCTTTTCTTTATGGTAACATCATCTTCTTACTATCTGCTAATTATAGCTATTCACCAGGATATTTCTGGCCTTGTCCTCTTTCTCCATCTTCTCCGCCAGTGGTCCTACCTTTTCCCATGGTTTCAAATACTACCTAATTATGGATGACTCCAATGTCTATGTTGAAGTCCAGCCTTTCTCCTCAGGTTTCATCCTCCATTTCTACCAGTCTATCTAATTGCACCTCAAAGTTAAGGAAAAGAAAATGGAGTTCATTTTTGTCTCTCTCACAAACTAGATTTTTCCTCCCACATTCTCTTTTATCTATTCTTGGCAGTATGATTGTTGTAGTTACCCAAGCTTGAAACTTTTGAGTGATATCTGAGTATTTTTTCTCCTTATTTAGTTGGTGAATGAATCCTGTGGGTTTTTATTTCCTCTGTTGTTGACTACTAAACAACTGTTTCTTTTTAAAAAAATCTATTTTAAGGAATCTTGATATTGTGAGGGAAGCAATGTGTTCAGGGAGGGGATTCCCTTTCCCACTGCTAGGAAATGAGCCATCAGTATTCTAAAGCAAGCATAGTAATCCCATTCTCCATGGACATAGATTGATTTAGAAATGGGCATATGACCTAGTTCTGACCAGTGAGACATAAAGAGATGTTTACTGGGAAGGCTTCTGGGAAGGATTTTGCTCTTATAATAAGGTAAGGACATCCTGCCTACTCTTCCTGCCTTTATTGCAGTTGTCTTGGAGCTACAGCAGTTGGCTTAGACCAGTGAGGTGAAAAGCACAAGGACAAAAAACCTTCATGCTGAGGAGCATAATAGAGAAGAAAGACAGAAGGAAACTAGGTCCTTTATGATATAGTTTAGCCACTGTCCTGATTTTGGAACCACCTACTTCTAGACCTTTGTTGTGAGAGAGAATTAAATGTTGTTTTTTAAGTGTTTGTCATTATTTTGTTACTTGCAAATGAACATATTCATATGAATAAAATTTCTAAAATCTTTCTCAGATATTTAAATTTTTAAAAAATTTTTCTTCTTTCTTAGTACTCATCTCAGGTTGCAAGTATATATTTGCTTGATTACCTGTTTGCTGTTGATAACCACTATTAGACAGTAGGAGGAGGATGGGATTCTCTTTATATCTTAATCTTGCTGTCTCCCTAGTATATAGCATAGGACCTAGCATTGAGTGCTAGGAAATAATTATTGAATGAATAAATGAAAAAAACAAAGAATAGCCCTGGCCGGTTTGGCTCAGCGGTTAGAGTGCCGGCTCACAGACCAAAGGGTTGTGGGTTCAATTCCAGTCAAGGGCATGTAGATTCAGTTGTTGATAGGCATATATTTATTGCCATTTTATTGTTCGTATTTTTTATCTTCTTCTTCTTTAAGAAGACCCTTCAGCATTTCATGTAATACTAGTTTGGTGGTGATGAACTCCTTTAGCTTTTTCTTGTCTGGGAAACTATGTGTCCATTGTTTTCAGTCATTAGAGGCAAGATCATCAACATCACAAGGAATCATCTCATAACATCTCATCTCATCATCACTGGATAAGTTTCACCACTGTGTGTTAACACTTTTGAAACGTGTGCACTCCCAGCCTTCCTGGCACTGACTGTCCTCTGAGTCACCGCAATACAGGCATATGGGCCACAAACAGCCGACAAAAAGCATACGTGTCTGTCCCATCATGTACTCCTTTGTGTCCTGTCAATCCCATAATGGATGTTCCTTACTTGTCCTTCAAAATTTACATTTTTATTATGAATCACTTAACATAAATTTATGTTGCTATGAAAAAATCTCCTAGATTTATTGAATTTTGAGTCCTGCCTGCAGTTGCCTTGGCAGGGCCAGACCAAATGATTTTGTGGGCCTTATATGGCCCGGGGGCTGGACATTCCCACCCTTGCTCCAGGAGATGTTATCAGTGAAAATTCTGCTACATGAGATGTCTGAGATTTTACTGCCTGAGTTTTCTTCTAGGATTTTATGGTTTTGTGACTTACATTTAAGTCTTTTATCCATTTTGAGTTTATTCTTGTGTATGGTGTAAGTTGATGTTCTAGTTTCTTTTTTTTGCATGTACCTGTCCAATTTTCCCAACACCATTTATTGAAGAGACTGTCTTTACTCTATTGTATGCTGTTGCCTGCTTTTTCAGCTATTAATTGACCATAATGGCATGAGTCGATTTCTGGGGTCTCTGTTCTGTTCCATTGATCTATATGCCTGCTCTTATGCCGATACCAGGCTGTTTTGATTACAGTAACTTTGTAGTATAGTTTGATATTCACTATTGTGATCCCTCCAACTTTGTTCTTCTTTCTCAAGATTGCTGTGGCTGGGTCTTTTTTGGTTCCATATAAACTTTTTGGAATATTTTTTCTAGATCTGTGAAATATGTTGATGGTATTTTGATAGGAATTGTGTTGAATCTATAGATTGCTCTGGGTAGTATAGACATTTTAATGATGTTAACTCTTCCAATCCACAAACACGGTATATATTTCCACTTGTTTGTATCTTCCTCTATTTCTTTTTTCAGTATTCTATAATTTTCCCTAGTACAGGTCTTTTGCTTCCTTGGTTAAGTTTATTTCTAGGTATCTTATATTTTTTGTTGCAATGGTAAATGGGAATTTTTTTTTTTTTTTTTTTTTAGTTTCTCTTTCTGAGAGTTCATTATTGGTGTATAAAAAAATCCATCAATTTCTGGATGTTAATTTTGTATCCTGCTACTTTGCTGAATTCATTTATTAAATCTAGTAGCTTTTTGGTGGAGTCTTCAGGGTTTTCTGTGTACAATATCATATCATCTGTGAATAATGACAGGTTTACTACCTTCTTTCCAATTTGGATACCTTTTATTTTTTGTTCTTGTGTGATTGGTGTGGTCAGGACTCACAGTACTGTGTTGAATAAGAGTGGTGAAAGTGGATGTCCCTGTCTTGTCCCATTCTTAAGGGATACACTTTTAGTTTTTGCCCATTGATTATGATATTGGCTGTAGGTTTGTCATATATAGCCTTTATTATGTTGAGGTATGTTCCCTCTATTCCAACTTTCCTGAGAGTTTTTTTTTTCTTTTTTATTGATTTTAGAGCGAGAGGAAGGGAGAGGGAGAGAGAGATAGAAACATCGATGAGAGAGAACATTGACTGGCCACCTCCTGCATGTCCCCCACTGGGGATTTGGCCCACAAATTGGGCATGTGCCCTGACTGGAAATCGAACCGATGACCTCTTGGTGCATGTGTCGATGCTCAACCACTGAGCCACACTGGCCGGGCTTGCTGAGAGTTTTTATAAAAAATGGGTGCTTGCCAGGCTGGAATGGCTCAGTTAATTGAACGTTGTCCTGTGCAATGAAAAGTTGCCCATTTGATTCCTAGTCAGGGCACATACCTGGGTTGCAGGTTAGAGCCCCAGCTAGGGAGCATACAGAAGGCAACCAATTGATGTCTCTCTCTCACATTGATGTTTCTCTCTCTCTCCCTCTCTCTCCCATTCTCTCCCTTCCTCTCTCTCAGCATGTCCTTGGGTGGGGATTAAAAAAAATGGGTGTTGAATTTTGTCGAATGCTTTTTCTGCATTTATTGATATGATCATGTGATTTGTATCTTTCAATTTGTTTATGTGATATATCATATTTATTGATTTACGAATATTGTACCAGCCTTGCATCCTCCGATTAAATCCCACCTGGTCATGGTGTATGATCTTTCTAATGTATTTGCTGTATCAGATTTACTAATACTTTGTTGAGGATTTTAGCGTCTATGTTCATCAGGGATGTTGGCCTGTAATTTTCTCTCCTTATAGTGTCTTTATCTGGTTTTGGAATTAGGATAATGCTGGCCTTGTAAATAAAAGCTTGGAATTCTTCCTTCCACTTGAATATTTTGGAATAATTTGAGAAGGATTGGTGTTCTTTGAATTTTTGGTAAAACTTGCCTGTGAAGCCATCCATGTAGTCCAGGCCTTTTGTTTGCTGGGAGTTTTTTTATTACGGCTTCAATTTCATTAGTTGTTATTGGCCTATTCAGGTATTCTGAGTCCTCCTGATTGAGTTTTGTAAGATTGTGTTTCCAGGAATTTGTCCATTTTGCCCAGTTTGTTCAGTTTGTTGGCATATAGTTGTTTCATAGTATTCCTTCTTTTTAATTCATTTTTTTATTTTTCAATTATAGTTGACATACAATATCATATCAGTTTCAGGTGTACACCCCAGTGATTAGACATTATTAAAACTTATTAAGTGATCATCCCCCAAAATTTCATACCCATCTGACACCATGCATAGTTATTAGAATATTATTGACTATATTCCCTATGCTGTACTTGACACCCTCATGACTATAGTATAACTTCTAATTTGTACTTCTAAATCCCTTCACCTTTATCACCCATCCCCCAACCCCCCTCCCATCTGGCTACTGCCAAAATGTTCTCTGTATCTATGAGTATGTTTCTGTTTTGCTTGTTCATTTTGTTTGTAGATTCAGTAATTGATAGATATGTATTTATTGCCATTTTATTGTTCATATTTTTCTTTTTCTTTTTTTCCCTCCTTCTTCTTCTTCTTCTTTTTTTTTTTAATCCTCACCCAAGGACATTTTTCCATTTTTGTTCAGATAGAGTGGGAGGGAGAGAGAGGAAGAGAGAGAGAGAGAGAAACATCGATGTGAAAGGGACACATCAAGTGGCTGCCTCCCGCACGACCCAACCAGGGACCGAGGGTCAAACTGCAACTGAGGTATTTGCCCTTAGTGGGAACTGAACCCAGGTCTCTCTGGACCACAGGCCGACGCTCTAACCGCCGAGCCAAACCGGCCAGGGCCTCTTCTTCTTAAAGAGGACCCTTTAACATTTCGTGTAATACTCGTTTGGTGGTAGTGAACTCTTAGCTTTTTCTTGCCTGGGATGCTGTTTATCTGACCTTCAATTCTAAATGATAGCTTTGCTGGATAGAGTGATCTTGGTCGTAGGTCTTTGCTTTTCATCACTTTGAATATTTATTGCCACTCCCTTCTGGGCTGCAAAGTTTCTGTTGAGAAATTGGCTGACAGTCTTATGGGTGCTCCCTTGTAGATAACTAACCGCTTTTCTCTTGCTGCTTTTAAGATTCTCTCTTTATCTTTAACCTTTGGCATTTTAATTATGATGTGTCTTGGTGTGGGCCTCTTTGGATTCATCTTCTTTGGGACTCTCTGGGCTTCCTGGACTTGTATGTCTATTTCTTTCACCAGGTGAGGGAAGTTTTCTGTCATTGTTTTTTCCAATAGGTTTTCAATTTCTTGCTCCCTTTCTTCTCCTTCTGGCATCCCCATAATGCAAATATTGGTACGCTTGAAGTTGTCCCAGAGTCTCCTTACACTATCTTCATATTTTTGGATGCTTTTTTCTTTTTGCTGTTCTGATTGGGTGTTTTTTGTTTCCTCATGTTCCAAATCTTTGATTTGGCTCCCAGTGTCCTCTACTCGATTTCCTGTGAATTATTCTTCATTTCAGTTAGTGTATCTAGTGTATCGACTGTTGAGTCCCTGCGAATTATTATTCATTTCAGTTAGTGTATTCTTTATTTCTGACTGGTCTTTTTTTTATGTTGCTGATGTTCTCACTAAATTCCTTGAAGTTCTCACTATGTTCCTTGAGGTTCTCACTAAGTCCCTTTAGCATCCTTATAACCATTGTTTTAACTCTGTCTGATAGTTTGCTTGCTTCCATTTCATTTATTTCTTTTTCTGGAGATTTCTCCTGTTCTTTCATGTGCAACATATATTTTTTGTGTGTCTGCATTTTGGCTGCTTCCCTGTATTTGTTTCTATGTATTAGGTAAAGCTTCTATGTCTCCCAGACTTGGTAAAGTGGTCTTGTGTAGTAGGTATGCTGTAGGTCCCAGTGGCTCAGCCTCCTCATTCACCTGAGTCGAGCACTTCAGGTACACCACTGTGCGCATTGTCCTGTTGTAATTGAGCCTTGATTGTTGTTGGTGTCACTGGGAGGGATTGACCTCCAGGCCAATAGGCTGTGAAGACCAGCTGCAACTACAGCCGAAGAGCTGCTGTGTAGGAGCCAACCCTATGGAGCAAGACTTGCTTCAGTGGGGCTTTGGTGCTCATTGAGTCGACCCCTTGAGTGTGTTGCTCATGGAGGTGGTAGGGTTGTTATCTGGTGTGATCTGAAGCTGACCAAAGAGTGCACTGGTTCTGGGCCTTCTGGGAGGTGCAAAGTCAGCCACTGCCTGTATACTGCCTGGGGCCACCTGACATGAGTAACAGAGCAATCTGCAGATGGCTACTACTTGTGTTGGGTTTGAAGGTGCCCAGAAGAGACCAAGCCATGAACCAAGGTGGGAAGCTGCTAGTGTTGGACCTTAGGCTGCTTTTAAAGAGGTATGGGGCACACTGAGGCCAGCTACTGGTTGTTTGAGAGATTTTAGGAAAGTCTGAAGCATGAGCCAAGATAGACCATTTATGTAGAAAAGCCACTGGAAACAGCTTGGATGAGCCTGCAAGTTGGGTGGGCTGGGGTCTCAGGGAATCACCAGGGTGGGGTGAAGAGTGTGAGCCACATTAGAGACTCAGATATGATGCCTGCCTGTGGGATCTGTGGTTGGGAGGGCTCAGCAAAAGAACAGTGGCCTCTGCCAGCACTATTTTCTGGGAGAAATCTGCCCTGTGCCCCAGCTCTTACCCTGTTGCCAGAGAAGTTAGTTCTTCCCCGTATGTCCCTGGTTCCTTTCAAGCTGCTGCCCCAGTGCTGGAGCTCCAAGTGAGTCTAAGTAAATTTATGCATGGGCCCTTTAAGAGGAACTTTCTGGGACTCTAGCAGCCTCTGTGTCACTCTACCACAATCCCTGCTGGCTTTTACAGCCCGAAAATACAGGGACTTCTCTTCCCAGCACTGGAACCCTGGGCTGAAGTGTCTGGTGTGGGGCTGGGACTCCTCAGGAGGGACCTCCACAGCCAAGATACCCCTCTCAATTAAAAACTACCACCCGTGGGTGTGGGACCAGCCCAATTCACACCTCCACCCCTCCTATCCATCTTGATGTGGCTTCTTCTCTAATTCCCCAGTTATAAGACTTCCATTCAGCCAGAATTCAGGCAATTCTGAATGATGGTTGTTCTGTAGTTTAGTTGTAATTTTGATGTGGTTGTGGGAGGAGGCAAGTACCGCTTTAACCTACACCACTATCTTGACCCCCACAAAGTACTTTTCATCATAGTATTTTCTTACATCCTTTGTATTTCTGTGGTGTCCGTTGTTACGTTGCCTCTTTCATTTCTGATTTTATTTATTTGGGTCCTCTGTTATTTTTATAAGTCTGGCTAAAGGTTCATCTATGTTGTTTATCTTTTCAAAGAATCAGCTCTTTTTTTCATTGATCTTTTATATTGTGTTTTTAGTCTCTGTCATTTATTTCCCCTCTGATCTTTATTATTTCCTTCCTTCTAGTTCCTCTGTGCTTTTCTTTTTCTCTTTCTATTTCTTTTTAGTTGTATGATTAGATCGTATATTTGAGCTTTTTCTTTTTTTTTGAGGAAGGCCTGTAATGCTATGAACTTTCCTCTCAGGACTGCTTTTGCTGAGTCCCATAGATTATGGGTTGTTGTATGTTCATTTTCATTTGTTTCTAGGAAGTTTTGGTTTCTTCCTTGATCTCATTGGTAACCCATTCATTATTTAATAACATATTCTTTAGCCTCCATGTATTTGAATGTTTTTTAATTTTGAAATTTTTAATTGTTTTTGAATTTTTTTTTTGCTGTTGATTTCTTTTAAAGCTTTTGTTGCTACTTATCATTATTAAAGTTTCACTTTCTACTGTACATTTAATTTACATTGTTAAATTTTATTTACATTTCATGTCCTTTTTGTTTTTAAAGTGTTTATAGATTAAACAGTAAATTAGACATGTACTGTATATAAGAAAGGTTAAAACAGGGAATTATTTGTGGGTTTGGAACGGATTAACTCAATTTACATTAATTTTAATGGGAAAAAATGATTTGGTTTTTTTTTTTTTTTTTAATCCTCACCCGAGGACATTTTTTCATTTTTTGTTCAGATAGAGTGGGAGGGAGAGAGTGGAAGAGAGAGAGAGAGAAACATCGACGTGAAAGCGACACATCGAGTGGCTGCCACCCGCACGACCAACCAGGGCCGGGGACAAACCGCAACCAAGGCACATGCCCTTAGCGGGAACCGAACCCGGGTCTCTCTGGACCGCAGGCTGACGCTCTAACCGCTGAGCCAAACTGGCCAGGGCGATTTGTTTTTTTAACAGCCTTCTGGAACAAATTAAGTTCTAGAACTGAGATTCCACTGTATTACAGTCCATCTCTCTCTTAAATTACTCCAGGAATTTTAAAATATACTTAGGAGCTCCTATTTTGGGTGTATATATGTTTACCAGGGTTATATCTTCTTGTTGGATGGATTCTTTTAGTATTATGTAGTGACCTTCTTTGTTTCTTGTTATGGCCTTTGTTTTGAAGTCCTTTATGTCAGATTTAAGTATTGCTACTGCTGCTTCTTTTTTTCACTTCCATTTACATGGAAGACTTTTTTTTATCCCTTCACTTTCATCCTGTGTGAGTTTTTTGTTCTGAGGTGGGTCTTTTATAGACAGCATATATATGGGTCATGTTTTCTTTTCAATTTTTTTTCTTTATTGATTTTTAGAGAGAGAAGAAGGGAGAGGGAGAGAGAGATAGAAACATCGATGAGAGAGAACATTGATTGGCTGCCTCCTACATGCCCCCCACTGGGGATTGGGCCCACAACCTGGGCATGTGCCCTGACTGGGAATTGAACTGGTGACCTCTTGGTGTATGGGTCGATGCTCAACCACTGAGCCACATCGGCCGGGTGGGTCATGTTTTCTTATTCATTCATCTACCCTATGTCTTTTGATGGGAGCATTGAATCCATTTGCATACAAGGTTATTATTGATAGGTACTTATTTATTGCCATTTTAATTCTTTATGCATATATTCCCCCTCCCCCCTTACAATGCTGGTTTGGTGGGAATAAACTCCTTTAGTCTTTTTTTTGTCTGGGAAGCACCTTATTTAACCTTCAATTTTGAATGATAGCCTAGCTGGATAGAGGAGTCTTGGTTTCAGATCCTTGATTTTCATTGCTTTGAATACTTCATGCTATTCCCTCTGGCCTGTAGTGTTTCTGTTGAGAAATCAGCTGACATCTTTATTGGAGCTCCCTTGTAGGTAACTGACTGTCTCTTGCTGCCCTTAAGTTTCTTTGTCTTTAATGTTTGCTATTTTAATTATGATTTGTCTTGGTGTGGGTCTCTTTGTATTCATCTTGATTGGCCTTTCTGTACTTCTCGAATGTGTGTGAATTTTTCCTTCTCCAGATTAGGGAAGTTTTTGTCATTATTTCTTCAGATAAATTCTCTATTCCTTGCTCACGTTTATTTCCCTCTGGTACCCCTATGATGCAGATGTTGTTCTATTTCATAGTGTCCCAAAGTTCCCTTAAACTATCCTCATGCTTTTTTATTGTTTTTTTTTTTTTCTTTTTGCTGCTCTAATTGAGTGTTTATTTCTACCTTGTCTTCCAAATCACTGATTTGATCCTCTGCTTCATCCAGCATACTTTTTCTTTTTTTAAAAAAATCCTTACCCAAGGATATTTTTCCACTGATTTTTTTTTTCTTTTAGATTGGCAGGGAGGGAGGGAGGGAGAGAGAAACATCAATATGAGAGAGACACGATGACTGGTTGCTTTCTGCATGACCCTGACCAGGACCGGGGATTGAACCCACAGCTGTGGTATGTGTCCTTGACTGGGAATCAAGTTTACAACTCTTTAGTCCATGGGCTGACACTCTAACCACTGAGCAAAACTGGCCAGGGCATCCAGCATACTTTTATTTATTTATTTATTTATTTATTTATTTATGTATTTTATTTTATTTTTTTCTAAAATAATTTTTCTTTATTGATTTTAGAGAGAGAGGAAGGGAGAGGGAGAGAGATAGAGACATCAATGAGAGAGAACATCGATTGGCCACCTCTTGCATGCCCCCTCACTGGGGATCGAGCCCACAACCTGAGCATGTGCCCTGACCAGGAGTCAAACTGGCAACCTCTTTTTTTTTTTATCCTCACCCGAAGACACCTTTTGCATTCATTTTCAGATAGAGTGGGAGGGAGAGAGGGAGGAAGAGAGAGAGAGAGAAACATCGATGTGAGAGAGACACATTGACTGGTTGCCACCCATACAACCCCAACAGGGGCCAGGGACAAACTGCAACTGAGGTACGTGCCCTTAGCGGGAACCGAACCCGGGACTCTCTGGTCCACGGGCCGACGCTTCAACCGCTGAGCCAAACTGGCCAGGGCAAACCGGCAACCTCTTGGTGCATGGGTTGACAAACTTAACCACTGAGCCACACCGGCTGCACACTTTTATTTATTTTTTAAATATGTTTTTATTGATTTTTTTTTTGTAGAAAGTAAGGGAGAGAGAGAGAGAGAAATCGATGTGAGAGAGAAACATCGATGGGCTGCCTCCTGCACGCCCCTCACTGGAGATCAAACCCACAACCCGGCATGTACCCTGACCAGGAATCAAACTGGGACCTCTCAGGCCACGGGATGACCCTCAATTCACTGAGCCACACTGGCCAGGCCATCCGACATACTATTAATTCCTTCTAGTGTATTCTTTTTTTTTTTTTATCCTCACCTGAGGACATTCTTTTTGCATTTATCTTCAGATAGAGCAGGAGGGAGAAAGGGAGGGAGAGAGAGAAAGAGAAACATCGTTGGATAGAGACACATCAAGTGGCTGCCACCCATATGACCCCAACCGGAGCTGGGGACGAACCACAACCGAGGTACGCGCCCTTAGCGGGAACCAAACCCGGGACTCTCTGGTCCATGGACCGCCTCTCTAACTGCTGAGCCAAACCGGCCAGAACATTCCAATGTATTCTTGATGTCAGATATAGTATTCTTCATTTCTGACTGGTTCTTATTTATGGTTTCTATGTTCTTTTTCATGCTGATATAGTTCCCACTGAGGTTCTTGTAGTTCCCATAAGTTCCTTGTAGTTCTCACTAAATTCTTTGAGCATTCTTATAACCATTACTCTGAACTTTATGTCTGATAAATTGCTTACCTCCAATTCATTTAGTTTTTTCTGGAGATTCCTCCTTTTCTTTCATTTGGGGGTTGTTTCTTTGTTTCCCCATTTTAGTTGTCTCTTTGTGTTTGTTTCTATATATTAGATAGGAATGCTCTGAGTTCCAGTTGTCATGGGGTGGCCTTTTGTAGTAAATGTCCTGTGGGACCCAGTGGTGCAGTCTCTTTGAACTCCTGAGCTGGATGCTCTAGTAGTGTCTCTTTTGTGGGTTATTTGGGCTCTTCTGTTGTAATTGGGTATTGATTGTTATTGTCCCATTCATGGGTGGGATCTCTTCTCAGGCTGGCTGACTGTGAAGCTCAACCCCAACCACATTGTGCGAACTGTTGTACAGGTGCTCATAGATGCAACAGTTCCCAGCACTGAAACCAGATACACAACCATCAGCCATCAAGCACTATGACTAAGAAATTAGGGAAGGAAAACCCACTCAAGGAAAAAAAGGTTTTATCAACATATGAGCAAAGAATAATCGATGATCAAAAATGACAGTATATTGGAAGATCTGTAAAAGGTACAAATCAAATTTCTAGAAGTGGAAAATATAATTGCAGGTTAGCAATTCAGTAGATAAGGTAAACAACTGGTCAGACACAGCCGAAGAGTAATGAAGTTAACTGGAATATAGAATTGAAGAAATTACAAAGTACAACATTGAGATACTAAAAATGGAAAAATAAAAGAGAGATTAAGAGACATGGAGAATAGAATGAAAAGTTCTAAATGAGTTCCAGAAGGATAAAGAGAATGTGGGAGAGGCTTTATATAAAGAGGCTTGACTGATATATTTCCAAAGTTGATGAAAGACATGAATTCTGATTGAGGAATTCCACTGAATTCCAGGCAGAATGATTAGGAAGAAATACATTTCTGGCAACATGGTGAAACTGTAGAAATTCGGGGTTACAAAAACAGCTAGAAAAGACAGATTAGCTACAAAGTATCAGGAGTGGTACTTGGCAAAAAGAAGGAAAACAGCTTTGCTCTTCCTATTCTTAGCCTAGATGCTTGCCTAAAAACTAGCAAGCATCATTGATGTCATTGATGTCATTTTCATCAGTTCTGGACAGTAGTTGTCACCTTGATTCCATTGCCTATGATATTTCTTTCTTGGTTCCATATGCATCCTATTAGACATGCTCCCCAAAGTTGGAGGTGCTTCAGGTCTGCTAGGTTTCTCATTAAGTGCATGTTTATGGACTGAAGTTATTGGAAAAAGGATAATTTATCTCTTTCAAGAAAGAAAAGAGTAGAACTGTAGAGTTTGGTAGAGAGGCAGCCAACAAGGGCTTTCCTGTTTCATATTTACTTTCTTCTTACATCCTACTAGACCTCAGTGTCTTTCTCACTGTTTTTATTTTTAATGTGTTGCTGGTTTTGCAGAGTATATACTTGCTCGTCATAGAACATTAAAAGGATATAAGAGTGATTGACTTCCTGCATGGCAGTATGAGGAGCTTTGCTGACCCAGTAAAACTGGTGAAAATTAATTAAAAAAAAAATTAAAGTCTGTCGAAATGGTCCTAAGGGCAAACATGAAATAAAGAGGCATCTACTTAAGGATATTTATGAAAATTCACTAGCAGAGTTAAGAGTCTGTGTTATTTGAACAAAGACAGCACCCTCCCTTCCTACTTCCAGCTTCCACTCTAAATTGCTGCAGCATAGAACATAGAACTCCCTCAACCCTCAGCTCTCTGTTAGAGGGCTTTCTTCTTGGAAGGAGCAGAACTTCAGCATTTCTCATCTTAGCTTTCTGTTGCTGAAGATAAGTTGTGGGTGAGTGCATTCCAGAGTGAGGGCTCGCTTTCTACCAATACCCCACTCATGGAATGGAGGATATGCCTTGGGTGTGAAGCACTTCAAATACTGGGGCCCTAATTGCCTGTGACCTAGCTTAGGAGGCAGTGGTGGCATGCTGAGAGGAACTGTAGCTGCTGTTACCCAACCCACTGAGTACTCAGCTCCTAGATTCTACATATTACTCAGAAGCTTTACATTGTCCCCACTCCCAGCTCCAAACCTGGTTCAAAGATTGCCTAGGGGAGCTGCAAGGCCATAAAACATAGTTCCTACTCTCTTCCCAATGGAACTGCCTTTATTTGCATCAGAGTGTGCAGAAGTTAAAACCTAAGCACACTCTCAAGAACATTGGTGGTTGTGGTGAAAGGCAACTGGGAGGAGATAGATGGATTTAACAAAGATACAGTCTAGACTGTCTACCACTTAGTTTTCAGGAGGGAACCAAGGAGTAAGACAGTTGGAAGGAGCCCTCCTAGGATCAGAACAAACATCAGACAGGGACCTCAGAAACTAGTCCTTCCAAAGAGCTATGAGTTGACTGGATTAGTTTGTAGAACAGTTAATGCCCCAGGGCATTGTTGAAAACAATATTGCTCATTATATTTTAGGGATTAACCTTTAGTATTGCTAATATTTTTTCAAGTTTTTTCCCCATTTTATTATTTTTTATTTTCAATTACAGTTGGCATACATTATTATATTAGTTTCAGGTGTACACCCCAGTGATCAGACATTACAACTTACTAAGTGATTACCCCAGTAAATCTCGTACCCATCTGACACCATACTTAGTTATTAGAATATTATTGACTATATTCCCTATGCTGTACTTTACATCCCCATGACTATTCTGTAACAACATATTTGTTCTTAATCCCCTCTCACCTTTTTCACCCATTCTTCCACCCCACCTCCCATCTGGCAACTGTCAAAATGTTCTCTGTTATCTATGAGTCTGTTTCTGTTCTGCTTGTTCATTTTGTTTTTTAGATTCAGTTGTTTATATGTATTTGTTGCCATTTTATTGTTCATATTTTTTATTTTTTATTTCTTCTTCTTCTTAAAGAAGACCCTTTAACCTTTCATATAATACTAGTTTGGTGGTGATGAACTCTGGAAAGCTCTTCATCTATCCTTCGATTCTAAACAATAGCTTTGCTGGGTAGAGTAATCTTGGTTGTAGTTTCCTGCTTTTCATCATTTTGAATATTTCTTGCCACTACCTTCTGGCCTGAAAAGTTTCTGTTGAGAAATCAGCTGACAGTTTTATGGGCGCTCCCTTGGAGGTAACTAACTGCTTTTCTCTTGCTGCTTTTAAGACTTTCTCTTTGGCCTAGCCAATGTGGCTCAGTGGATTCAGCATCGTCCCATGGACTGAGAGGTCCTGGTTCGATTCCTGGTCAGGGCACATGCCTGGGTTGCGGGCTCGCATTGATGTTTCTATCTCTCTCTCCCTCTCTTTCTAAAAAATCAATAAAAACACATTTTTAAAAAAAGATTCTCTCTTTGTCTTTAACCTTTGACATTTTAATTATGATGTGTCTTGGTGTGGGCCTCTTTGGGTTCTTCTTGTATAGGACTCTCTGTGCTTCCTGGACTGTTTCCTTCATCAAGTTAGGGATGTTTTCTGTCATTATTTTTTCAAATAGGTTTTCAGTTTCTTGCTCTCTCTCTTCTCCTTCTGGCATCCCCAGTTGGTATGCTTGAAGTTGTCCCAGAGGCTCCTTACACTATCCACATTTTTAAAAATTCTTTTTTCTTTTTGCTGTTCTGATAGAGTGTTTTTTGCTTTCTTGTATTGCAAATCACTGATTTGACTCTTGGCTTCATCTGTTTTACTGTTGACTCCCTATAAATTATTCTTCATTTCAGTTAGTGTATTCTTCATTCCTGACTGGTCCTTTTTTATGCTGTTGAGGTTCTCACTAAGTTCAGTGTTTTGAACTCTGCATCTAGTAGATTGCTTGTCTCCATTTTGTTTAGTTCTTTTTCTGGAGTTTTGTTCTGTTCTTTCATTTGGGACATGTTTGTCTCCTCATTTTGACAGCCTCCCTGTGTTTGTTTCTATGCATTAGGTAAAGCTGCTACATCTACCAGGTTTGATAGAGTGGCCTAATGTAGTAGGTGTCCTGTAGGGTCCAGTGGCACAGCCTTCCTGATCATCCAAGTTGAGCATTCAAGGTGTACCCTTCGTATGGGCTGTGTACTACCTCCTCTTATAGTTGAGCCTTGATTGCTGATGGTGTGTCAATGGGAGGGATTTACCCTCAGGCCAGTCAGCTGGAAGGATTGGCTCTGACCACTGACCTCCAACCACTGTGGAGGATCAAATGTACAGGGGCCCACCCCACAGAGCAGGACTTACTTCAGCAGTGCTCTAGTGCCCACTAAGTCTGCCTCTTGAGTATCTCTTGTGGAGGTGGTTGGGTGGTGAAGCTCTCCACTGGGTACACTGGCCCTGGGGCTTCCCGGGAGGTGCAGGCCAGGGTCAGCCACTGCCTGTGTTCTTCCCAGGGCCATCTGGCGTGAGCTACAAACTGATCTACAGATGGCTGCTACTTGTTCTGTGCTTGGAGGTACCCTCATGAGGCTAAGCTGTGAACCAAGGCCAGCCGCTGCTAGTGCTGGGCCTTGGGCTCATTGAGACCTGATGCTCCTTTTTGGAGAGATTTTAGGAAAATCTGAAGCATGAGCCAAGAAAGGTCATTCACATGGAAAATTAACTGGAAACAGTTTGGGTGGGCCCGAAAATTGGATGGTGAAGGGCCTCAGGGAATCACCAGGGTGGGGCAAACAGTGTGAGCCAGGTTGATGCGGTCTTAGATATGGTTCCTGCTTGCCTGCTCTGGTGGAGGAGGGCTCAGCAAAGGAACAGTGGCCTCTGCCAGCACTTCTGTCTGGGAGAAAGCTGTCCCCTAGCTCTTGCCCTGATGCTGGACAATTCAGCCCCTCTCTGTATGTCTCTGGTGCCTTTTAAGTTGCTGCCCCTGCACTGGAGCTCAGAGGGAGTAAGTCCGAGTAATTTTGAGTAATTCTGTGCATGGGCCCTTTAACAAGAACTGTGTGGGACTTCGTCAGCCTCGTCTCCATCAGCCTCAATCCCTGCTGGTTTTTACAGCAAGAAATTATGGGGACTTCTCTTCCCAGCACTGGAACCCTGGGCTGGAGAGTTGGTGTGGGGCTGGGACCCTTGCTCCTCAGGGGATACCTCTGCAGCTGAGAATTCCTCCCAATTTTTATCTGCTACATGTGGGTGTGGAAACAGCATGTTCGGGGTCTCTGTTCCACCTACCAGTCTGAACATGGCTTCTTCTTTAAATTCCATATTGTAGGACTTCCATTCATCTCAATTTCAGGGGGTTCTGAATGATGGTAGTACTGTAGTTTAGTTGTAATTTTGATGTGCTTGCGGGAGGAGGTGGATACTGTCTTTACCTATGCCACCACCTTGACTGGAACCTTGTTTTTTCTTTCAACCTTCTGTATGGTACTTATATGGAAGTTAAAAATGTTTATTTAGACAATATTGTTAATCTGTTTCCCTGGCCGGCCAGTGTGGCTCAGTGGTTTAATGCGTTGGCCCATGCACCAAAGGGTCGTGGGTTCGATTCTCAATCAACGGCACATACCTAGGTTGTAGGTTCAATCCCCAGTCTAGTCCGGGACACATGCGGGAGACAACCAGTTGACATGTCTCTCTCACATCAATGTCCTTCTCCCTACCCACTCTCTCTAAAAAAATCAATGGAGAAAATATCCTCAAGTGAGTATTAATAACAACAACAACAAAAATTATTAATCTATTATTTCATGGTTTTTGTTTTTTATTACATACTTAGTAAAGCCTTTTCTGTATCAAGAGTATATAATTATTTTGTTTTCATATTATTTCAAAAATATGAAATATTTTAAACATAAAGAGGAGTTGAGAAAACTTTGTACTTGCTTCCCACATTTAATAAACTAAAATGTGCTATATTTGCTTCAGGGTTTTAAGAGAAATAAAATATGACATACAATTGAAGACTCATACATAATTCTTTCTAATTTGATTTCCTTTCTTCTCCCCCAGAGGAGGAGAAAATATACTGTTCAGAATTCTGTGTGTAGCCCTGGCCGGTTTGGCTCAGCGGTTAGAGCATTGGCCTGCGGACCAGAGAGTCCTGGGTTTGGTTCCTGCTACGGGCATGAACCTCGGTTGCAGTTTGTCCCTGGCCCAACTGGGGCCGTGTGGGTGGCAACCACTCGATGTGTCTCTCTCACGTCAATGTTTCTCTCTCTCTCTCTTTCTCCCTCTCTCCCTCCCGCTCTATCTGAAGATAAATGCAAAAATGTCCTCAGGTGAGGATAAAAAAAAAAATTCTGTGTGTATATCTATTTTTATAATTCTCCCTCTCCCTCTCCCTCTCCCTCTCCCTCTCCCTCTCCCTCTCCCTCTCCCTCTCCCTCTCCCCATATATATATATCTGTATTTGTCTTCATAAGAAAAGTGTTGTGTATGTATGTGTGTATGTATTTTAGTTTCTGCCAATTTGATGGTATCCCATTCTTCTTTTTAATTCACTCTTCCTTCACTACTACAGAGGTTAAGAATCCCCCACATAATTGGAATTATATTGTACACACTGCTCAGAAATTTCCCTCTTTCCTCATTTCCTTCCTTCTTTTCTTACTTTTTCTTCCTTTCTTTGGTTGTATATTTTTATGCAATCAGGGCTGCCACTTTAAAAAATTATTTCATATCTGCCCTGGCCGGTTTGGCTCAGTGGTTGGAGCGTCATCCTGCAGTCTAGAGAGACCCGGGTTCGGTTCCCGCTGGGGGCACGTACCTCGGTTGCAATTTGTTCTCGGCCCTGGTTGGTCATGTGGGAGGCAGCCACTCGATGTGTTCCTTTCGCGTCGATGTTTCTCTCTCTCTCTCTCTCTTCCTCTCTCTCCCTCCCACTCTATCTGAGCAAAAGATGGAAAAATGTCCTCAGGTGAGGATGAAAAAAAAAAAAATTATTTCATATCTTTTGTCCATTTTTCTATTGTCTTATTTGCTTAATAGCCATTTTTATATTTTATATGGCATGAATAATTACATATAGTATATATATTTTCATATATATCATATATAGTCTGGATACTTACTTTTTGTCAGTTATATGCATAGCAAATACCTTTGGGTATATGGCTCGTCATCTAACATTGCCTATGTTGCCTTTTGTTATACATGCTTTGAAGTATGTTTATAAAGTCAGAATTATCAATCTTTTTGTTTACAGTTTTTTCTCTTTATGATTTTTTAATGATCAATTTATTTTTATTGTGACAAAATACATATAACAAAATTTGCCATTTTAACCTTTTTTTTTTTTTTTAATCCTCATCCGAGGACATTTTTGCATTTATCTTCAGATAGAGCGGGAGGGAGAAAGGGAGGAAGAGAGAGAAACATCGACATGAGAGAGACACATCGAGTGGTGCCACCCACACGACCCCAACTGGGGCCGGGGACAAGCTGCAACCGAGGTATATGCCCCTAGCGGGAACCGAACCTGGGACTCTCTGGTCTGCAGGCCAATGCTCTAACCGCTGAGCCAAACAGGCCAGGGCCATTTTAACCATTTTTTAATTGTTGATGCTATTTGTTGTCTTTATGTTTTTAAAAATATATATATTTTATTGATTTCAGAGAGAGAAAAGGAGAGGGAGAGAGAGAAACATTGATGAGAGAGGTACATCCATCTGCTGCCTCCTGCTGGCCCCTTCCTGGGGATAGAGCCGGAACCTGGGCATGTGATCTGACTGGGAATTGAACCAGTGACCTCTCTGGTAAGGTCTCAGTGCATGGAATGATGCTCAGCCAACTGAACCACACCAGCCAGGGCTGTCCTCTTTATGTTTCAAGAAACTCTTTCTTATCTTGAGGTTATAAAGGTATTATCTTCTAAGAGCATAAAGTTTTTTTGAAAAATTTTATTTATTGATTTCTTTTTGAAAGAGAGAGAAAGAGAAACATCGATTTATTGTTCTACTTATTTATGCATTCATTGGTTGATTTTTGTATGTGCCCTGACTGGGGATTGAACTGACAACCTTGGCATATTGGTATGATGTGCTAACCAACTGAGCTACCCAGCCAGGACCTAAGAGTATAAAATTTTGTTACTTAGATTTTTTTTTTTAGAGAAACAGGAAGTGAGAGGGAGAGAGAGAAAGAGAAACACCGATTGGCTGCCTCCTGCACACCCCTCAGTGGGGATCAAGCCGGTAACCCAGGCATGTGCCTTGACCAGAAATCAAACCAGCAACCTTCTGGTGCATGGGATGATGCTCAACCAACTGAGCTACACTGGCTAGGCGACACTTAGATTTTTATTCTAAAATTTCTTTTTCTGTGCTTTGATATATAGATTTAATTTTAGTTTTTACCATGCGGCTAACTAGATTTCCTGGCATGATGTAGTGAGTAGTCTGTCTTTTCCCCAGTGAATTATAATGGTTCATTTACCATATACTGAGTTCCCTTATTTGTATATTTGTATTCTGATCTGTTGATCTCCTTTTTTGATCCTTGCACCAATCTCATATTATTTCAATTGCTGTCATTCTATAAATTTTGCTATCAGGTAAAACAAATCATTTTTTCTTATTCTTTAAAATTGCCTTGGATATTCTTTGCCCTTTAATCTTCCATATAGATTTTAAGCATACTTTGTCAGGGTACACAAAAACTCGGGATATTTCAGTTACAGTTGCAATCACTTTATAAGTTAATTTGTAAGAATTAACATATTTACAAAATTATTCCCATCCATGAACATGTTATATCTTTTCAATTAGATATTTTTAAATCTTTCAATAAAGCTTTATAATTTTTTCCATATAGGTGTTGAATCTCTTTTCTTATTTTTATGTATCTTTTTGTTATCTTCAAGTATTTGTTATTGCAAATAGCATCATTTTCAGGTTCTCATTTTCTGATTTGTTGTTGCTGGTGTATGATTTTATATCTAACAAAGTTATTACTTCTAATAGTTTAACTGTATTTTTTCTTGAATGGTCTTTATAAATAGTCAAATAACATAAAAATAACAACAATTTCTTTCTTTCTTTCCAATCTTTATCTCTCATTTGTCCTTTTCTTATTGCATTGGCACCTTAACTGCAGTGTTTATTGAAATACTAGTAGTAGGCATTCCTGTCCTATTCCTGTCTTTAAAGGGAATGATTCAGATATTTTACCATTAAATAGGATATTCATTTTAGGTTCTTAATAGACTAAAAATATTTTCTTCTATTTTTATTTTGCTACCTAAAAAAAAATTATGAGGCCCAGCTGGTGTGGCTCAGTGGTTGAGCGTTGACCTATGCACCAAGAGGTTGCCAGTTCGATTCCTGGTTAGGGCACATGCCTAGGTTGTGGGCCTAATCCCCAGTGGGGGGCATGCAGTAGGTGGTCAGTCGATGATCTCTCTCATCGATGTTTCTAGCTCTCCTTCTCCCTTCCTCTCTCTCTCTAAAATCAATTAAAAAAATTATTAGTTGGTGTTAGAGTTTATTAATACTTTTTTTGTATCTGTGGCGGTGATTATATGATTTTGGTTCTGTTAATAAACTGATGTGATGAAATGCATTAGGAGATTGTCTAACATTCTACTTGGCTGTGATGTATTATTATCTTTAATATTTTACTGGATTTAGCTTGCTAATTTTTAACAAAGAATTTTTATATTTGTGATTATAAATTATATTGGCCTTGTGATTTTTCTTTGTCATACTATTACTGTATGGTTTTGTAGAAGAGTAACAGTGATATATAGGATTTGAAATATTTTCTTTCTGTTTCTAATGTCTGAAACATTTTATACAAGATGAGATTATCTGTTCCTTAAAGGCTTGATGAAACTCACCGGTAAAACCATCTGGGCTTGATAACTTTTGGAGGAGAGGGAAGAGGAGGTTTTAAATTTTTTTTTTCTTATTCAGTTTTGTTAATATTATAAATTTCCATAGATTTCTATCTCTTATTGAGTCAATTTTGGTCATTTTTCATCTATAAAGTTGTTTATTTCACTTTTCAAATTTATTGACAAAGTTTTTTTAAAGTATTAGGATTTTTTATTTTCATCTGTACTGCACCTAGTTATATCTCCCTTATCATTCCTAATATTATTTATTTGTGCTTATCTCTCTCTTTTTTTTTCCAATCCTCACCTGAGGATATTTTTTTCCATATCTTCAGATAGAGTGGGAGGGAGGGGGAGAGAGAGAGAGAGAGAGAATGAGTGTGAGCAAGAGAGAAACATCGATGCAAGAGAAACACATCGACTGGTTGCCTCTCACATGACCCCAACCAGGGCCGGGGACTGAACTGCAACCGAGGTATGTGCCCTTGACCAGAATCGAACCTACGACTCTTCGTTCCGTGGGCTGATGCTCTTAACTGCTGAGCCAAACCAGCCAGGGCTACTTTTAAGCTTTTAATATACTTGATTAGGCTGCTAAAGTATAAAGTTTTCTACCTCCCCTCAGAAAATACTAGAACTCTAAGAATGCTTTAACTTAAATTTCTCAGTCTCCATTCTCAGGAGACCGTTGGCTAATATTTTGTTTGCCTTATTTTTAACCAACTTCATAAATTAGTCATCATTATCATAATCAATGCTAATAATTACATGACATTTCATGCTGTTCACATTTATCAATATGGTTACTGATTTCTTTACCTACTTTTTCCTTTTGGGGCTCAATTTCCTCTAGTTATTCTTTCAGCAAATATCTGGGGTGGTCAACTTTTCTTAGTTTTTCCTGATGCTGTCATTATTTTGCCCTCCCTCTTGAATCATGGTATATCTAGTTATCCTTCTAGTATGTCGTATCTATTTTGTTGAAATTTGAAAAGATAATCTGAGAAAACACCAGTGACTCAGTTTCTTTTCTGTAGCTTAAGCAGGACCTAAAAAACACAATGTGCTTGCCTGGCCAGTGTGGCTCAATGGTTGAGCGTCAACCCATGCACTAAGAGGTCACCAGTTCGATTCAGGGCACAGGCCCAGGTTGTGGGCCAAATGCCCAGTGGGGGGGGCATGCAGAAGGCGGCCATTTGATGTTTTCTCTCATTAATGTTTTATCTCTCCCTCTCTCTAAAATCAATAAAGAAAAACGATGAAAAAAGAAAACACAATGTGCTGGAGAGGAGTGGACTAACCTGGACTAGGTGCAGTTTAGATATGAGAAAGGCTGGTTGTGGAAAAGGAGCCTACAGGGTCAGGGGCCTTAACATATATTGTCTCATTTAATCCTTGCAACAACTCTTGGGGTGGGTAATAGTATTCTGGCTTTACAGCAGGAGGATACTTGCCCAAGGACACTTTGATAATTTATGGGAGGGTTACACTTTAAACCCAGAGCTTTGATGTCAAAACCCATGTTCTTTTTATAGTTTAAAAAGTTAACAGACTCCCACAGAAAGGGCTATCCCTTTAAGGGTCTTGAATAGGAACCTTCGTCTTTTTCTTCATCAATTACACAGCTTTGACTTCGATATTTTGAGGTTGCAGGGAATGAGATGGGAAGGGAAGAGGTGGGATTATGGAAAAGTCTCCTTATTTAGGCTAGCTCCCATAGACAATAGTCTGAGTGGTAGTCAGGATGTAACATGATGAAACTCTGTTCTGTACCTTCCTTTCCTTCCATGGTCCACTTATGCATTAGGAGGTGTCCAGTGGGCACTGACTGAATTGAGCCTCATTAGGAATTTTATGCCACAGTCTTCTGCCCATTGGCAACAAACCCTGAAAACAGCTCTGACCAGCCTTTCCAGAAATAGGCCTGGTCAGACTGGGCAAGCATGTTTTAAACTCTGCTGCTCTGGTTCATTTTTCAGAACACTCAAAGCCCTTTTGAGTGGTTTCTCTATGAAATTTAAGTCACAAGGTCATAGATAGGGAACCTTCTCCTGTCATACTTCCTCTCTTCTCTCCCTCTCATCAAGTACTTCTGAGTGTTTTGTTTATTGAATTATGATCAGTTAGAAGTTTTCTCTCCCAGCCTTTCTTCTGCTGGTAACTATAGTCCATTATTTAAAGAGGAGAATCCATAAGGGGTAGGAGGAGGGCAATAATTGAAAGATGGCAGGAAATATCAACCCTGTCCACTTCTGATGACAGCCATGCTTTGCAGCCTGTGCTGGGTAGTGTCTGGGGGTGGGTTGGGGGGGGGGGGGTCTCCACTTTTCCAGGAAGTTGGCTGCATCCTATTATCTCAGAATGTGTGTGAAGTGTTTAACGAACAGTATTGGGTAAAAGGCTGTCATGTGGGTATGGAACAGAAGAATTTCCTTTTATTGGACTATTCATAATCCCTTTGTTTCAGAGAAATCTGTAAGACTGACTTCCCAGCTTCCACTGTGTTTCATTTGTGTATACAACCTTGAGGTTTAAAGCTAATTTATTTCTGTCTTGTTTCAGCTTTTATACTGCATTTAATCAGTTGCTTTGGTCCCCTGTTACTTCAGGCAGGCTTACCGGAAAAGGATTATAACTGGGCTCTGGTGTCCCAGCCTCATCCAGAGCATCTGGCCAACATGCCAGAATGCAGAATGTCTCAGAGGCTTCCTGCTCTCTCTGACCAGCAAGCTCAGGGTAGTTTAGGCTGTCATAGAGCATTCCCTTTGCAGAGCACCCAGAAAATGGGAAGGATAAAGAGGACCGAAGGCTCTTTTAAAAAGCCAGCTGGAAAGTGTATGACAAATAAAATGTAAGGCACCTGCCCAAATCCCAGGAATCCTCCCCAAGTTACTTTTTGTGTTTAGATAGATCGTTTAAGTTCTCATGGCAAGGAGTTGAGGATAAAGGCTGCCCCAATAGGGTTTCTGGTTAACATTAAACTAGGAGTTCTGGGGGGCATCCTGAGAGACTTTACCTCACAGTGGTCACTCTGGTACCTTTATTCTGAGTGAGTGTTGCTTTTTTCCCCACAATCCTCATTTTCTTGGTGGAAATCTCTTTGGGGTAAGTTTATGTCCACATTGGGCACTAAGATTCAAAGAGAAGAAAAGGCCAAGCAGAAAGTGGGCCCAGTAGTAAACTTACTGGACAGTTCTTAGCCAGGAAGAGAGGACAGGAAGAGGCAATCCCTGGTGCATACCTGTGGCATTTAACATGAAATCCCTGTTGCCCAGATGCTTTTGCCAATGTGCTATGGGCAGTGATCAGTGGCTGAATGGAGAGGAACCTCAAATTCCCTTCAGTGCCTCTGTCAAAGTGATTTGTTCAAGACCACAGAGCCAGCTAGCTGGCAGCCGAAATGAGATGAATCAGAAGCTCTGATTTTTCAGGCTAAGATATGGTCTTCAGATAGCATTTCCTGCCCAGTCAGAGAACTCCTAGGATCTGGAACAACGCACTCCTGCAAAATTCAGATAAAGCCCCCCTCTCCAGACCTATAACAAAAATGAACTTTGCCTTAAATGAGCTACAGTTTTACCTTTTGCAAAGGTGAGAAACATTGGAGGGCTTATCTAGATTGGGCAACGGGTGTCTTGTACAAAGTTGTCCAGCCTGCCTGTCCTCCCTCCCTTTACTTTCCCCTTCCCCTCCCTTCTTTGTTACTACAGCCTGTCTCCAGATATTCATAATGACCATCTCTTGGTATGGCTAATCTTGGCCTTGTGTTCTTTTTTTTTTTTTTAATTAATATATTTTTGTTACAGATGTTTCTCCTTTTTTCCCCATTGACACCCTCCTCCCCATCCCCCCACCCTGTCCCCAGCTTTGTTGTCCATGTCCATCAGTTATGCATACATGCGTATAAGTTCTGTGGTTTATCTCTTCCCTCCCCACCCACCCCCTCTTCTGAGGGTTGTCAGTCTGTACACTACTTCCACGTCTCTGGGTCTACCCTGTTCCTCAGACTGTTATGTTTATTATATTCCATAAATAAGTGAGATCATGTGATATTTGTCTTTCTCTGATTGGCTTGTTTCGCTTAGGATACTATTCTTGAGGTCCCTCCATGTCGTCTCAAAGGATAAGAGATCTTTCTTTCTTACAGCTGCATAGTACTCCATTGTGTATATGTACCACAGCTTTTTGATCCATTCATCCACTGATAGACACTTGGGCTGTTTCCAGATCTTAGCTATTGTAAATAGTGCTGCTATGAACATGGGGGTACATGTATTCTTTCTGATTGGTGTTTCAGGCTTCTTAGGGTATATTCCTAGAAGTGGGATCACTGGGTCAAATGGCAATTTAATTTTTAATTTTTTGAGGTAACACCATAGTGTTTTCCACAGTGGCTGCACCTGTCTGCATTCCCACCAGCAGTGTACTAGAGTCCCCTTTTCTCCACACCCTCGCCAACACTTGTTGTTTGATGATTTGTTGATGGAGGCCATTCTGACAGGTGTGAGGAGATACCTCGTTGTTTTAATTTGCATCTCTCTGATGATTAGTGATGTTGAGCATTTCTTCATATGTCTTAGTCATTTGTATGTCCAGTTTAGAGAGGTGTCTGTTTAGCTCCTCTGCCCATTTTTTAATTGGGTTCTTTGTCTTCCTTTTGTTGAGTTGTATGAGCACTCTATATATTGTGGAGATTAACTCCTTATCTGATGTATCATTGGCAATTATGCTCTCCCATACAGTGGGTTCCCTTTCCGTTTTGATGGTTGTTTCTTTTGCTGTGCAGAAGCTTTTGAGTTTGATGTAGTCCCATGTGTTCATTTTTTCCTTTGTTTCTGTTGCCTTAGGTGATATATCAGTGAAGATTCTGCTGCATATGATGTCGGAAATTTTGCTGCCTACATTTTCTTCTAGGATTTTTATGGATTCACGAGTCACATTTAAGTCTTTTATCCATTTTGAGTTTATTCTTGTGTATGGTGTAAGTTGATGGTCTAGTTTCATTTTTTTTGCATGTAGCTGTCCAATTTTCCCAACACCATTTATTAAAGAGGCTGTCTTTACTCCATTGTATGCTCTTGCCACCTTTGTCAAATATTAATGGAGCATAATGTCTTGGGTCAATTTCCAGGTTCTCTGTTCTGTTCCACTGGTCTATATGCCTGTTCTTGTGCCAGTACCAGACTGTTTTGATTACAGTAGTTTTGTAGAATAACCTGATATCCGGTATTGTGATCCCACCTACTTTGTCCTTCTTTTTCAAGATTGCTGTGGCTATTCGGGGTCTTTTTTGGTTCCATATGAACTTTTGAAGTATTTGTTCTAGTTCTGTGAAATATGTTGTTGGTATTTTGATGGAGATTGCATTGAATCTATAGATTGCTTTGGGTAATATGGACATTTTAATGATGTTAATTCTTCCAATCCATGAACAAGATATGTACTTCCACTTTTTTATATCTTTCTCTATTTCTTTTTTCAATGTCCTGTAATTTTCTGCAAATAGGTCCTTTACTTCTTTGGTTAAGTTTATTCCTAGGTATCTTAATTTTTTTGCTGTGATGGTAAACGGGATTGTTTTTTTAGTTTCTCTTTCTGTGAGTTCATCATTGGTGTATAAGAATGCCGTCGATTTCTTGACGTTAATTTTGTATCCTGCTACTTTGCCAAATTCATTTATTAAGCCTAGTAGATTTTTGATGGAGTCTTTAGGGCTTTCTATGTATAATATCATGTCATCTGCAAATAATGACAGTTTCACTTCCTCCTTTCCAATTTGGATCCCTTTTATTTTTTCTTCATGTCTGATTGCTGTGGTTAAGACTTCCAGTACTATGTTAAATAAGAGTGGCGAGAATGGGCATCCCTGTCTTGTTCCTGTTCTTAAGGGAAATGTTTTTAGTTTTTGCCCACTGAGTATGATGTTGGCTGTAGGTCTTTCATATATGGCCTTTATTATGTCGAGATATGATCCCTCAATTCCCACATTGCTGAGCATTTTTATCAGAAATGGGTGCTGGGTTTTGTCGAATGCTTTTTCAGCGTCTATTGGTATGATCATGTGGTTTTTATATTTCATTTTGTTTATGTGGTGTATCACATTTATTGATTTGCGAATATTGTACCAGCCTTGCATCCCTGGGATGAATCCCACTTGGTCATGGTGAATAATTTTTTTGATGTATTGCTGGATCTGATTTGCCAGTATTTTGTTTAGGATTTTGGCATCTATGTTCATCAGAAATATTGGCCTGCAGTTTTCTTTCTTTGTAGTGTCTTTTTCAGGTTTTGGAATTAGGATTATGCCGGCCTCATAAAATGAGTTTGGAAGTCTTCCTTCTTCTTGAATTTTTTGAAATAGTTTGAGGAGAATGGGTGTTAGTTCTTCTTTGAATGTTTGGTAAAACTCCCCCGTGAAGCCATCCGGACCTGGGCTTGTGTTTCCTGGGAGAGTCTTGATTACATCTTCAATTTCCGTAGTTGTTATTGGTTTGTTCAAGTTTCCTATCTCTTCCCGGTCCAGTTTTGAGAGACTATGTGTTTCTAGAAATTTGTCCATTTCGCTTTGATTGTAGAGTTTGTTGCCATATAAATGTTCATAGTATTTGTTAACGATCCTTTGTATTTTTGTGGTGTCAGTTGTTACTTCTCCTCTTTCATTTCTGATTTTGTGTATTTGGGTTCTCTCTCTTTGTTTCTTGGTGAGTCTAGCTAAAGGTCCATCAATCTTGTTTATCTTTTCAAAAAAACAGCTCTTTGTTTCATTGATCCTTTGAATTGTTTTTCTGGTCTCTATGTCATTTATTTCTGCTCTGATCTTTACTATTTCCTTCCTTCTACTTGCTCTGGGGTTTTCTTTTTGTTTGCTTTCTAGTTCTTTAAGTTGTGAGGTTAGAAAGTCTATTAGAAATTTTTCTTGTTTCTTGAGGTAGGCCTGTAGTGCTATGAACTTCCCTCTCAGAACTGCTTTAGTTGCATCCCATAGATTTTGTGTTGTTGTGTGTTCATTTTCATTGGTTTCCAGGAAGTTTTTAATTTCTTCCTTGATCTCCTTGGTAACCCATTCATTGTTTAATAACATACTATTTAGCCTCCATGTGTTCAAATGTCTTTGCATGTTCTTGTTGCAATTGATTTCTAGTTTCATGCCATTGTGATCTGAGAAGATGCCTGATATGATTTCAATCTTCAAGTTATCCTCTAGCTTTTTGCCTAGAGGGTATTAGTCGAGGTTACTTGAAGAGCCTTGGGTTCTCAGTTGAATGAAAATTCCCTCAGGTGTTTAGTGTGAGAGGATTTCCCGAGGATGGGGCAGATGCTGGTAGTTAATGAGCCTCAATTTGCATATCAACGGCCCACCTGGGTGTGGCTGAATCTCCGAGGGAGGGACTGCCGCCTCTCCCCAGAGCCCTGGGAAGGAGTAAGATGGCCACCGTCCTCTGTGGCCACAACTCAGCAAAAGCTCTGAGCGCCCTCCAAATCCCGAGTGTCCCCACACAGTTCCAGTCCAGTCCGCCCTCCCTCTGCCAGAGCCCAAGGTGAGTGGCTGTGGCTATTTTAGTGCTCTGTCCTGGCCCTCTGGGCTGTGGAGCCGGCTTGGGCTTTAACCCCGAGGGCGGTGCTCACAGCTAAGACCTCTGCTGTCCATGGGCTCCCAGCCCCCCCTCTGGCGCCTCCGCAATTCTACCAGGATCAATTCAGTGTCCCTGGTTGTATGGTCCTCACAAGCTGCTTTTCTGTTGCTTTTTCCCGACAATTTGTCTTTATTTTAGTTGTAATTCCAGTTTGGTCCTGGGAGATGGTCTGTGTAGCTTCCATTTACTCTGCCACCATTTTGGAATCTCTGGCCTTGTGTTCTTGAAGTCTGAACCCAAAGGTTCACTAAAATTGCATGGCTAAGAGAGTGTAAGATTCTAGTTTTCCCCATGGAATGTGGCCATACTTCTCTGTAATATTTTAGTAAATTTTCAGATTAGTATCCATGATTTGATTTACTTAAATTTATTTTATGTCTTCAACTTTGATTTGTTAATACATTCACATGGTTCAAAATTCAAAGGGCACAAAAGGTCCATGGTAAAAACACTTCCTCCTACTCCATTCCTTTGCCATCCAACTTCCCTTCCTCAAGGCAGCCAATGTTGCCAGTGTCTTCTAGAGAGATTTATACATATTTAAGCACATAAACCCATATAGTGCTTTCTCCCTATTTTTACACAAAGGGTAGCCTACTGTATATATATGATTCTACAATTTGCTTTTTCCATTTAACAATTATCTCGGATATCACTATGTATTAGTACATAAAGAGCTTCTTAGGAGGTGACTTTTGTTTTTAATAAAGGTAGAATGACTCAGGTAGGAGCTTTTGGGATAATGTGTGCATTGACCAATGTTTAAAAAATGACAGTGCTCTAATTAATTAGACTTAGGCAAAATTTATTGTTTATGTGAAGGATATTTTTTATTGTTGTGTCTAAGAAGTGATTACTGATGGGTTTTTAGAGCCAGTATGACTCACAAAGCATCTTTGATAATAAGTTTGGAATGACTGTGTCGTTAGTTTTGTTTGGGAGTTTGTGCAATTTAGAATTTTAGTTTAACACTGTTAAGGCAGTAAAACAGTCACATGCTGGGTCTCCTTGACTGCAGTATCTGTCCTGTACTTTGTTAGGACCATTTTGTAACAATCAGGTGGGTAGGGGGCTGGGCTGGATATGCCATGGCCACTAGGCACTTAGGACTCTGGAATGACCTGTTGCTTTGTCTTTGCAACTGTGAAAAGTAAAAGTAAAAAGCTTGACTAAATACTGAAACAAGTTGACAAGTTGCAAATACTTCCAGACCCGGGTGGCTGACTGGTTGGGCTGTGGCCCTTTTGTGCTCTTGTTCTTGTTAAAGAGCTGATCCCTAGAAGGGTGGGGGATAAGTTGGGGGTGGGCAAGAGTGCTCCATCTTGAGTTTTTGCCAAGACAGCCACTTTAATGCTTCTGGGAGAACCTGGCTATTTACTGAAGACAAAAGCCACATTTCTTGCCCTTTCATGGGGGATGGGGGGGGGGTAAGGGCTTAAAATCCTCTGGGCCAGCTTAAGACATCCAGAGGTCCTGAATACTGAAAAGAATATGGTGCCTGTCCTCCCCCATCTTCTTTTTCCCACAAATAATAATTCAAAATAAAAATAATTCTAAATTTTAAATTGTACACTAGCCTTAGGATGGGTGACTAGTTAGATTTTTTTTTTTTTTTTAATCCTCACCCAAGGACATTTTTTTTTTTTTTTTTTGCATTTATCCTCAGATAGAGCGGGAGGGAGAGAGGGAGGAAGAGAGAGAGAGAAACATTGATGTGAGAGAGACACATCAAGTGACTGCCATCCACACGACCCCAACCGGGGCTGGGGGCAAACTGCCACTGAGGTACGTGCCCTTAGTGGGAACTGAACCCCGGACTCTCTGGTCCGCGGGCCAATGCTCTGACCACTGAGCAAAACCGGCCAGGGCAAATTTTTAAAAAGAATGTATCAAATATCAAATTGACTAAAATAATTTTTCCTTATGTTTTTTTTTCTTTCTTTTTTATTTTTTTCCTTATGTTTTTTGGGTACTCATGCTTTGCTGATGTCCAAGGACAAATTGAGTTTCTCTGATGTATGATCCAACATTGAGAGATTCTAGTTCTCCTGAGGAGCTGCCCTCTTCCTAGGATTTGGGTGGCAGGAATTATTTCAGACTGCCAAGAATGTTGAAGTTTGCCTTAGCTGGTTTTTCTCAGTGGTTAGAGCATCAGCCTGCAGACCAGAGTCCTGGGTTCAATTCTGGCCAAGGTCACGTACCTTGGTTGCGGTTCGTTCCTGGCCCCGGTTGGGGTTGTGTGGGAGGCAACCAATTGATGTGTCTCTCTCACGTTGATGTTTCTCTCTCTCTCTCTCCCTCCCACTCTGTCTGAAGATAAATGTTAAAAAACAAAAAAGAATGTTGAAGTTTTAAAAATGTTCTTTTGCTTATTTAATAATATCTTTATCCAAACTGAACAATAAAATAGCTTTGAAATTTTCTTCCAAGAAATGCATTTTCTTCTTGAGTGCTCCATGATGAAATCAGTCTTAATTTCAGTTCAACCAGTGTGCAAAAACACACAGTGAGTGATTATTAGTCCCTGAAGGAGACAAGACAGATGGAGCCCAAAATGGAATTGGCTTTATGATTAATTGAATCCTTGAAGAGTTGAATAGAGTTAGAGCTGATTTGGCCCAATCAGCGCCTTGAGACGGTTGGAGCTGTCCTGAGCCTGAAAGAGGAAAGGGTCACAATAACCCAGATTTATCCTCTATTAAAATGGATTGCATGTATGTACCAGACGGTTCCTGTTTTTGAACCATTGATGCAGGATAATTGGAATGGAAACAAACAAGATTAGAACTAGATTGCAAGTATTTCTGCAAGTTGCCTCCTGAATCAATCCAAGTCCGTGATTTGTTCTGAATGTGCGTTATCATGTGGTGGCTCACTGAAACTCTGACACATCTGGAGCTGTCCAGCCAGAAGGGGAAGTGGGAGGAGCCAGAGCAGAGAGCTGCTCAGGGTTGGGAACTAGGTACAACTAGAGTAGTTTTCTGACTTTTTTCTTTCCATCAGGGATGCATAATGCATAGGTTTGAACTGAAATGACTGCCTCTTCTCCAAGTGAATAGATGGATGTGTTCTTTTTTAGTTTGGATCAAATGGTCACCTAGTGCAGCTGGTGCCTGTGGGACCCTGCAATCCAGGGAGTGAAAAGGGAGAAAGCCTGGTGCTGTGGGGGACTGCAGCCACATTAATTACCAAGTCCATTAGAGTGATAGGTGCTTTGGTGCCTTGCCAGGGGGCCTGTTAGCACAGAACATCATCCTTGGAGCTAGAGAGCTCAGGTTTGCCTTCATGAATGGGCTATACTTCCTGGGCCAGCGACTAAGCCCAAGTTCCCTCCCACTCCTCTCCCACCACAAACTCTAGCCATGGATATGGAGTGGGATGTGGGGCAGAGGGTCCTGATCTAGAGAGGACTCTGATCTAGTCCTGAACTGAGGAGTCTGAATGTATGGGTCACAGTCTCAGGTCTACAGCCAGCTAACTGACATTTGAGGAATCATTTTACTTCTAAAAACAAGAAGACTAGATATCTGAGATTCTTTCTGGCTGGAGAAGTGTGCACTGTCCCTTTTCTTCCCTGAGTTTTCTTTCAGGTGCTGGTGCCTGTGCCAAGTCCCTGGCAGCCTGCTGTGTTTAGGCCCATAGAAATCCCATCTGATAGGCAAGCCTCATCCTTACATTCCAACTCTGCTTTTTTTTTTTTTTCCTTTTCATTTTTCTGTTTTGAGCTCTTGTGAGTCAGACTGCAGGCAGCTCATTTACATGGGAGTCAGCCAGAAGGAAAGCCGCTTGAAGTCTACTTTCATTTTGCCGTGGGAAGTGTTTTCCTGTTGAATTGCTAACCAGGCAGGTCAGAGGGAAATCATAAGGGATCTCACTCATCCCTAGATGAAAATGAGTATTAGCAGAGTACCTTAGAAGGGGGTGAAAAAAATCTTGATGATTTCTCAACTCTAGCACACCTATAAAGGCACTATACCCAAGGGAAGAAGGTCAAGTTTCTTGGTCCTGAATCAGAGAAGGTGAAACCAAGGCTCATGCTACACCCTCAGGCCACTGTAGAGCTACGAACTGAGCCCTGCTTCTCTTCCCCATTTTCCACTGCCATGTCCTGGGGTTACCTTGGCCCCACTAGCTGCTCCAGCTGTAGCTTCCACTGCTGCCATTGTGTCAAGCACAAAGGAATTTAATTTGCCTTTTATTGGAGTCCCCTTTGTGAAAAATAGCCCCTGAGAAGTATCTAATTCCCCTGTGCCTGATATAGCCTTTGTTCTTGTCAGAGGCATCTCCTCCCTTTCCAGCTCAGCCTCAGCTGGACCCTTCCCCCCACTCCAAGTCTGGACCCCAAGAGCAAGTAGTACTCAGCAAATTTTCCTTCTTGCTTTTATGTGGGGATGTGGGGATAGGAGGGGGAGTGGCATTTCTGCTTTAGGGGACCATGCCTGATTCCCTGGACTTAAAAGGCCTCAAACATGTATGGGAAAGGGAGGAATTGGTGGTACATTGTCAGTCTTGCCTGGGACTAAGTAATCCAGGGTCTAAAGAGCTCATTTCTCTTTTTTTGTGCTTGAGCCTGGATCTTACCTCCCATCTGCGTAGAGCAATACTTCTAGAGTCCTGAAAATGCAGCTGTTCTATTCAGTGACAAGAGGACAGGCTAAACGTGGAAGCCTACTGGTTATGTAAGGTGGAAGAGAAACTTAGTGTCTGCCTTAGCCTTCAATTCTCCAGACTTTTGTTGGAACCGGTCCTCTGGGGCAGGGGGAAATTCTAGCCACCTTTGTTAATCCCCCAACAAAGCCCAATGTGACAGAAAGCTCTTATTTTAGCCTCCAGGATGACACATACTACTTGTGGCTCCTGTGTCCCATGTATCTGCCCACTGCCCAGTGCTGTAGCAGGGTGTGTGTCAGAGAGATGGCTGAATGAGCTGTTCCTAACAGAGGAAGCTCTTGTCTAGGAGTGGTTAGGATCGGTCTTTAGGAAGAAGTATGCCAACTATGCTTGTGTCTCACAGAGACTCTGTTTCTGCTTGGACGACAGCATTGTTCACATTCACAGTTTCTGCCACGCCTTCCTTTCCCTCTTTTCTTAGGTGTAGCGTTCTCTATTGTGACTAGGTGAGTGGACAAGTTCTATTGGGGAGAGATGGTGGAACATGGGAGACACAATAGGATGGAATGGGTGATGGTAGAATAGACATATACATATAGAATAGACATACACATATCTCCTGTATGTCTCCACAGTATGAAGGGACCTTTCCTTGCCCTGCTCCCTCCCCTCTCTGTGGCATTTCAGCCTCTGGACTACTAGGAAAATGTGATTTTTGGTGACAAGCTGGAAGGGGGAAACTGATTCAGATAGCAGTCATGGCAAAGGGCTTCCCACCGAGAAGGATGTTTTTTGGAATGGTGCTGTAGGCCACCCCGCCCCCATGCCCCACCCCCCACTATGGGTGTATTGTTAAGAAGTAACTTTGTCTGCTAAACATCCCAAAAGAACCATGCTGGGGAAGCCCTACAGGAAGCAGAGATGCCATCTTGGGATGCAGAGGATCTCAGAGACCAGGAGTACCTGGGTCCCACTGACTTGCACAGTGACTTTGGCTAAAGCCCTTGGCCTCTCTGTGCTTTTACTTGGAAGTGGGGACTGTTCTTCTACACCCCCTGGGGCCATGGAGAGAGATGAGATTATCCCTATAAAATGCTCTGATTGTTTTGGTAGAAAAATGCTGTATCTCTGCCAGGTGGTGTTGTTATAAATAGTGACACTTGAAAATCTATAGGGCATCATTCTAAGAAGCTGCAAATACTACCCACGCCTGTTTATTTTCCAATTTATTCTCACCTTTTTCTAATGAAAGGAGGGGCAGATGCTGCCTGCCCTGCACACCTCACTGAGGGTTGAGAAGACTAACCCAAAGATGAGCATAGCCAGACTGTGAACTGGGCAAAGGCATCTGGTGGCTGTGCTTATCACCCATGGCGAACAGACTCAGAGAGGCCAGCTCACATGACAAGTGTTTACTGGATTTCAACTCTGTCATGTAAGGAGATAGAAAAATGTACGTGACATATTTACTGCCCTCAATATGTTTAGAGCCTAGACCAAGGCATGAAGAATGTTTAGAAATAACTAGAGTACCTGCAATATCCCAGACACTGAACTAAAAGTTTTACATACATTTTCTTGTTGTTTCTGTCCAAGTAAGTACTATTATGAATAAGTACAATTATCATTTACATTTTACACGTGAGGAAACTGGCCTGCGGAGATCAAATATTTCCCTAGGGTCACATAGCCAGACTGCAATTAGATCTAAGACATGAACCTAGGCAGTGTGATAAAAAGCCAAGCTCTGAACAACTGTGCCATGCCAAGCGACGATAAATGCAGAGAGAGAGAGAGATACAGGCATACAGACAGAGATACTTAGAGGCAGAGAGGGTGGGAGGAAGGAATAACAGAGATGTAGAGAGGATGAAGGGGGAGAGAGAGGTTGGGAGAGATAGCTAGCTGAATATCTGAGTTCTTGTTTTCTCTGCCTTATTCTTTGCCTTTAGATCCATCCCCAGAAGGAAAATCAGGATGTTATCAGGAGTGGGCAGTAGATAAGAAACTTGATTTGTTTCTTGTCAAACACTCCCATCATTAGGTGGACTTTGTTCCCTGGGGAAGATAGTTTGGGGTTTCTTCCCTCCTTTTTTTTTTTTTTTATAAATTGGGTTTTGTTGCCTCTGTAGTTGAATCCTCCAATGGGGTCCTTCATTCACTTGCCCCTCCTTACCAAGGGGAAGTAATCTTTGAGAGCGTGAATTCTATCTTAGCTGTGGTCCTGGGCCCAGAATGCTTCTCAGAAGAAATCATCTCCTGCCCTGGCCAGGTGGTTCAGTTAGCTGGAGCATTCTCCCATGCACCAAAAGGTCACAGGTTCAATTTCCGGTCAGGGCACATACCCAGGATGCGGGTTTGATCCCCTGTCAAGGTGCGTATGAGAGGCAGCCGATGGATGTATCACTCTGACATGGATGTTTCTCTCTCTCTGTCCCCCCCCTCCCCCCGCCATCTCTCTCTCTCTCAAAAAAAATAAATAATAATCTCCTTATTTCTGGAGACAGGCACCCAGGATGAACTTCTGATGCAAATGTGAGGCAGCCAGGGCAGCATTAGAACCACTGCACTGGAGGAAGAGTTTGCCTGTTGTCACTAAGCACAGGAGAGGGACCCTTGCCATTGGGGAGAGGGTCAAGCACGGTATTTTTAGCAAGCACTCCTTCATTGTTTCTTCAGCCACTTTAAAAATAGATACCACCCTTTCTTTCTAATTGGCACCATTTGTCAACTTCTGTCCTTGCTTTTCACACACTGAATGGTTCATGAATATTTATTTACTCTCCTAGAGGCAACTTTGTGTGTGTGTGTGTACATGCGCATGCACACACATGCCTCTCAAACTCATTCTTATCCTCCTTCCTTTCCTATCAGAAAAGGTGACATAGTGGAAGGCAGGGAATGGAAAGCAGGGGCCCTTGACTTTGAACTGTTTTCTTTGATGCTGCAACTGATGAGTTCCTGCACCTGTTCCGCATTTCTACTTGTCTGCAAGGTTTCCGCTCCCCTACCCTAGTTGTCCAGATTGTCTGCCTTTTTCAGAACTCAGCCAACTTTGAGGTCCCATACGATACCTCCACCCTCTTTACTCCTCTTAGTAGTCAAGTCTGGGATCCCTGAGTTGCTTTGATGAGGTATACTGGCTTGAACATTCAGCTCTTCAAATTTGTTGTTGTTGTTGTTCTTGACAAAGGCTAGGTGAGAGAAGTAGGGAGCCAGCTGTCACCTCCTGTTTTCTTAGTAAGGCCTTTTTACTCGTCAGCCACACTGACACATAAGCCCTAGCAGTTTTGAACAACAAAAGAACCTGGAGCCCGCCTCAGGGACATTGTGCTAAGCTGAGGATGCTGGAAAGAATCTCCCCCTTGTGGCGGGGCCTCTGCTTGGGATGGCCCCATTCCTGAGCCATTGGTCTGTTTTTTGGCTCTCCAGAGTGACTGAAAAGACAAGATGACTGCCCGAGCATTCAGACAAGGGAGTTTATTATTGTTGATGTCCACTTCTCAACGATGTTTCATCTAGCACCCCAGGATGCATTCCCCATGCTCCTGTGGAAGACTATATTTTTTTCCCTCTTAATAGCTTCTCTAGACCAGAAATGATTCCAGATGTCATCTTATTTTCATCTCTGTCTCCCAGCAATGAAGTCCTCTCTTCTAGCCCATCCCAACACTTATCCCTTCTGGCCTTAACAATTTATTTATTCATTCAAAAAATATATATTGAGTACCTACTATGTGCTAGGCACTCTGCTGTGTTTGGGATACGGTGGTGAACAAGACAGATTGGTCTCGCTTACAAATTAATTTGTAAAAGTCAATTACTACATCATTAAAATTAAGAACTTTTGTGTTTCAAAGTATACCATCAAAGTTTTATGACAGAAAATTTATTTAAATCAGTTTTAAAAAAAGAAGTTACCCATTTTTAAAAAAAGAAAGTTTATGACAAACCACAGAATGAGAGAGAAAATTTACAAATCATATATCTGATAAAGGACTCTAGAATATGTAAAGAATTCTTACAATTCAATAATAAAAAGACAACCCAATTTAAAAATAGGCACAGAGCCCTGACTGGTTTGACTCAGTGGTTAGAGCATTGGATTGTGGACCAAAGGGTCGTGGGTTTGATTTCGGTCAAGGGCACGTATCTGGGTTGCAGGTTCTGTCCCTGGTTGGGGGTCGTGCAGGAGGCATCCAATCAATGTGTCTCTCTTGCGTCAATATTTCTCTCTCTCTCCTTCTTCCCTTCCACTTTATCTAGAAATCGAAACATCCTCAGATGAGGGTAAAAAAAAAAAGTAGGCAAAGGATCTGAATAGACAGCTGTCCAAAGAAGATATACACTGGCCAATAAGCACATGAAAAGATGTTCAACATCATTAGCCACCAGGGAAATGCAAATCAAAACCACAATGAGATACCACTTTACATTCACTAGAATAATTATTATCAAAAAGACAGATAACAAGTGTTGGTGAGAATGGAGTAATGGGACTGCTGGTGGGAATGTGAAATGATTCAGCCACTTTGGAAAACAGTCTGTTATTTCCTCAAATGGTTAAACAGCAATTCCACTCCTAGGTCTATACCTACAACAAATGAAAACATATGTCCACACAAAAACTTACAGATGACTGTGCGCAGAAGTATTATTCATAATATCCAAAAAGCAGAAAACACAAATGTTCTTCAACTTATAAATGGGATAAATACATGTGGTTTATCCATACAGTGGAATATTACTTGACAATAAAAAGAAATGAAGTACTGATACATGCTGCACATTGATGAAACTTTAAAACATGCTAAGTGAAAAAAAAGCCAGTCACAAAGGACTACATATTGTATGATTTCACTTACATAAAATGTCCAGACTAGGCAAATTTATAGAGCCAGAAAGTAGATTAGTGCTTTGCCTAATCCTGGGAGGGAGGGGTTTGGGGAGGAATGGGGAGTGACTGCTAATGGGTATAGCTTTTTGGGAGAGGGTGGGTGGTGCAAATGTTTTAAAATTTATGGTAATGATGGTTGCACAGCTCTGTGAATATAATAAAAGCTACTGGATAGTATACTTTAAGTGGAAGAATTGTATGGTATGTGAATTATATCTTGACAAAGCTGTTTTAAAGTCAGTGATAAGTGTTATGAAGAAAATAAAATAGGATTATATAGAGATTTTTTTGATGGGTTAGAGAGACCTTTCTAAAGAGATGCCATTCTGGCCCTGGCTAGTGTGGCTCAGTTGGTTGGGCATCGTCCTGTGCACCGAAAGGTTGCCAGTTCGATTCCTGGTCAGGGCACATGCCCAGGTTTTGGGCCTGATTCCCGGTAGGGAGCGTGCAGGAGGCAGCCAATCAATATTTCACTCTCACATCATATGTTTCTTTCTCTTTGTCCCTCTTCCTCCCTCTCTCTCTAAAAAAATAAAATAAAATAAAAATTAAAAAAGATGCCATTCTGGCTTCAATACAGATGTAAGATGGAGTCAAACATGCACACATTAGGCCAAGAGTTTTCCAGGCAGCGGGAATAGCTAGTGCAAGGGCCCTGGAGCAGGGACATGTTTGGCTAGTTGATGAAGCATCCAGAAGGCCAGTGTTGCCAGAATAGTGTGAGCCAGAGGGAGACTAAACATGAGGTTGGGGAATTTTGCAGTGTACCTAGAGACCAAGGTAAAATATATTTGGATTTTATTCTAAGGGTAATGGGAAGCCATTGGTGGCTTTTAATCATGGGAGTTACAAGATCTGATTTACATTTTTTTTCTCTATTGATTTTAGAGAGAGAGGAAGGGAGAAGGATAGAGAGATAGAAACATTGATGAGAAATAATATCGATTGGCCGCCTCCTGCATGCCCCCCACTGGGCTCGGGCCCACAACCTGTGCATGTGCCCTTACTGGGAATCGAATCGGCAACCTCTTGGTGCATGGATTGATACTCAACCACTAAGCCACACTGGCCGGGCCTGATTTACATTTTTGAATGAAACCTCTGGTTGCTTTATAGCAGTGGTTCTCAACCTGTGGGTTGTGACCTCTTTGGGGGTCGAATGACCCTTTCACAGGGGTCGCCTAAGACCATCGGAAAACACATATTTCCGATAGCGATTCATAACAGTAGCAAAATTACAGTTATGAAGTAGCAACGAAAATAATTTTATGGTTGGGGGTCACCACAACATGAGGAACTGTATTAAAGGGTCACGGCATTAGGAAGGTTGAGAACCACTGCTCTATAGGAAGGAGCTCTCTGTGTTTTCAGAATGTAGAGCTTCCTACCTTTTTATTTTACACCTCTCATGGTAGGAAGTTCTTGGTGTCTCGTTCAAGTCACCCGTTCTCATGAAGACCCTGGGTGTTAGATCTGATGACCATGATATCCCTTCATAATTTCATCATGAGGTTGTGGCTTTCCAGGCTCAGGACCATGGTGTCTGCTTGATTTTACAGTGCTGAGGCTGGCTTTTGCCATGGTATGCTGATCCTAAGATGAAGAGGGCAAGCCTACCACCTCCCCTGGTTAGCAGCACATCCACTTTCTTCCTCTGAGATTGAGGGCATTCTGGAGGGTAAGCAGTGCAGGGTGCTGTGTGGAAGTCTCACAACCCAGTGGCAAGGTTGGAATGAACTTTTTCATGGCTCCAGTTAGCTCCTGAGAGGTCATGTGATATGGTGAATTAGACTATAGGACTGGATGGAGCTATATGGCTTGGATTTGAATCTGGACTCCACTACTCATTAGCTGTCTAACCTTGAACAAGTTTTTACATCTAAAAGGGATCATTACATCTACTTACTGTTGGTTGTTGTGGAGGATTAGATGTGTAATACATGTAAAGCATTTAGAAATGTGCCTGGCAAGTGGTGATCAGAGTGTTAACTGCTATTATTATCCTCTCTTTGTTCACCCAAAAGTTATCTCAGCGAGTCAGCTCAGGTCGGAGGTATACCTTTCTAGGGAAGGCAGTGGGTAGCATAGTCATTAGAGCTATACTTGATCTCCAAATATATTTTTAAAAATTTCATATGTATTGTTTCCTCTGACTCTAAAAGTAATACATGCTCAGTGTAACTTTTCCAAACATTAAATTAATATGTAATGTAGAAAGTTGAAATTATATCAAACGGATGTTGCAGAGAAGAACTGCCCAGTGGTAGTTTATTCAGTCATGCAGCAAACATTTATCCGGTGGGGGCCTGCTATGTGCACCTTCTGAGGTTTATTGTGAAGAGTAAGGGAGATAATATACAAACAGTACCTAGCACATGCTGAGCACCCAGTAAGTGCTCAGTAATGGTAGCTCCTATTATTGTCATTGTCATCCCGGCTAGAGGCAGAGGTGTGGGCATTGTATTTTCTGCAAACTTTTTCTTGACTGGAGAGCTGGGCCACAAAGGTTATTGTCCTCTCTGGTATAGTGTTCTGGACGTTAGGGACTTAGGGCTTTTGGTGTCCTGTAGCCCTTACACCAGACCTAATTCTTCCATTGCTGTGCCACTTGCAGGGAACATCACTGTGCAACATCTTTCTCCTTCTTGTCATTTATTAGCTTTTTATTGCTGTGTAACCAATTCCAAACTTAGTGGGTTAAAATAACAGTAATTGTTATTTCTAACAGTTTTTGTGGATCAGGATTTGGAAGTGTAGTCAAGATGTTGGCTGGGACTGGGTTTGCAGGATGTGCTTCCAACTCACATGCCTGGCAAGTTGCTGCTGGCTGTTGGTGGGAGGTCTCTCTTAGTTCCTCTCCACATGAGCCTCTTCATAGGGCTGTTCAGATATCCCTGTGGCTGCTTCCAGAGTGAGCAGTGTAAGAGAACAAGGCAGAAGCGTCCATGCTTCTTATGGCTTAGTGTCAGAAGTTAACACCATCACCTCTTCTCTATTTTGGTCACACAGATCAGTCGTGATTCAGTGTGGGAGAGAACTATGCAAAGGCATAAATACTAGAAGGTGAGGATCATTGGTGGCTGTTTTGGAGACTTACTACCATCCACTTAGTATCCAAGGACCCTGTCTTAGGCACTGTGGGAGGTTAACCCCAGGCATCCAGGGCCTGACCCAATCACATTGTAGATACTTGTCTATGAGGTAGGCAGTGCTCATTGTGTCTTGCAGACCTACAACCCTCCCTCATGCTCTGGCCTCATGATGCTGAGCTGCCCAGCTTAGTGACTGCGTCCTGGCTCAAGTGGTGGCGTATTATGGGGAGGACTGTTGTTTCATTTCTGAGTTTTTGATCATGATGATGGATGAAGTGCATAACTAGAAGATTGTGCTATCTTGCAAGTCTGCCAAGGGCTTATGCATCCAGACTCTAGATTTCTTGAAGTGGACTGCCCAGCTGACTAGTCTCTTCCTACAGGCTTCTTGTTTTCAGAGGAGGGTCCATTTTTGGTACCTTGAAATCCAGTCATTGCAAGATGAGGGTGGATGGTATTAGGTTAAAAGAGGGCTATTTTCATTCCTTATAGTTTCATGTATTCTGTAAGTGGGAGAGGTAAGAGCTTCTTGGGTAAGAGCTTGGGCTTTGGATGGACAGCTTGACACACTGTGTATTGTGGGCAAGTTGCTTAACCAATCTAAGCCTCAACTTCCTCAACTAAGAAATGGCGAAGACAGTGGTGCTTCACAGAGTCACTGTGGAGATAATGTATAACATAAGTAAAGCTCCTAGTACAGAGCACAGCATATGGTAAAGAAATACAGTAAGAGCTGTCACTAATAATATTATTAATGTCTATATCATCATCATCATCACCATTATGCTCATTGACCCTAAGAGAGAGCAAGAGAGGGGCAGGGATATACAAAGCAACACAAAGGGAATCTGGGCCTGGAGGCAAGCTCTCCTTCCCTCTTCTAGCATTCATACTTTCCATGTTGAATGTTCTTCCATGTGATGCCTGAACCACAAATAGAAGTTTGGGCAACTCCCAATTATCCCTTGTGTGAATAATTCACTCTGAGATAATCTGTGCGCCTGGCTAGTTTCCCAAATCAGCTGAGTGGATTATTCTCTTCTTTCAATTATTCAACAGTACAAGTAATTGGGAGCTGGCATTAGAGTGTAAATGCTGTGAGGCCATCTCCTGTTGTTCTCAGTTGCTCAGCCTTGTCAGTAGTGATGTTTCAGAGGCACATGGAGGCTGTTGAGCAGAGCCCAAGGGGAGAGGACAGAGGTGATGACAGGCATGAGGGTGAAGAATGAGAGCCCTGGAATGACACGCTGGGTGAGGCAGAGCAGGAGAGCCTAGGAAGAACAGTTTATAGAGGCAGCCTTCTCTCTTTCCTGGGCCAGAGGGAGAGGCCCTATTTGGAGCTAAGGGTCATGCTTCCCTGAGGGATTCTTTGGATTTCAGTTGCACTCTTAAATGTTAGATCTTTCTGAAGTCTTTTAAAATATGATTGACCGCCCTCTTCCCTTCTGTTTGCTGCTCTGTTTGGCATCAGAGAACTGCACTAGGAGACACAAGGAGCTACTGCTGTCTGTAAAGGGGGGGTCTCTACATTGAAAATAGCATGTGTAGTAATGCTTCAGTCATATAATAAGCAAATAAGTGAGCTTTATGTGTAAATTTCTAGTGCATATATATTTTTAAATATGTAATATAAAAATCAGCTCTTATCTCTAAGAGTGTGAGGAATGCGATTATGAGAAAGAGGGATTTTTTCCTTTCTATTTTGCACCTTCTGTGCTATTTGAATTTTTTTTTACCATGAGCTTATTTCCTAATTTAAAGATATAATGACTCTGGCCAGTGTGGCTCAGTGGTTGGGTGTCGACCCATGCACCAAGAGGTCGCCAGTTCGATTCCCGGTCAGGACACATGCCCAGGTTGTGGGCCCGATCCACAGTGGGGGGCATGCAGGAGGCAGACAGTCAGTGTTCTCTCTCATTGATGTTTCTATCTCTCTCTCCTTCTCCGTTCCTCTCTCTCTAAAATCAATAAAGAAAAAAATTATTTAAAAAAAAAAAAGATATAATGAAATGAAGACATACAAGAGAACTTGCTATTGGATTTTCCGACATCAGCTCTTTGAACCCCCATGGTATATAACCTTTAATTAACTGTGGACTCAACAGTTTGCTCAGATCCTTCAGCCAGGTGTCCAGTGAGGCATTATTCGTGAATATCATGGCCCAGGCTCTCAGAGTCATGTTCTCCTTATTGGGGGCTACACAAGTACTTGTCTACCCTTAATTACTGGTGCCTTGTCCCTGAAGTTGCCAACTTTTCTCCTGCTCTCATGACCCCTTTTTCTTCTCCTTCCCCAAGGACCCAGGAACAATTTGCCCTGGATCTGCTGGACCTGAAGTTATCAAAATAGTCCCCTCTTTACCTTGGGGGAGGAGGATTAAACTCTTGATTCAGGTGCTATTTTGATGTATGTGGGTTGTCTAAGTTCAATAGTTTGAATGAGCAAAAAGGTTAGTTGCTGTTTGAACTGTTTCTCTTGGTTTAAAAAAATACCTCCATTTAGTTTGTAGCTCAATAAAAGTTGTTTGAACTCAGTTTGGGGTTCATAGTTACTGAGGTTCACTCCAGGTTTTGGCTGGTGACTGGTTCCAACATATGCTTAGGAAGGGCAGGGGCAAAGTGGGAAACAAGCTTTCTTTCCTGGGGCTCTTAACAGCAGCAGTAAATTGTGATGTGCGTGGAACAATAGTAGAGCCAGCTCAAAGAGCTCTGGGCCAGAGGACCCATCATTGGGCAGCTGCTTTTCAGCCTGGCTGGAGGTTCTTACATATGGGCCCAGCATGGTTGCGCTGAACCAGACCTTCAAACATGGCTGCAGAGTACCAGGTATAGCTAGAGCATTTAGCTTCTCCACATGGTAACAAAGCTTCATTTTCCTGCATATCTAGAGAAGGCCTCAGTGGCAGAAAGAATTTGGTAGCTGCATATTGGCCAGTATCACTGCTTAGGCCAGGCTCCCAGTCAATGATAAAGTTGGTGGAATCACTTAAGAATATGGAGCTTACGCCCTGGCAGGTTTGGCTCAGTGGTTAAAGTGTCGGCCCATGAACCAAAGAGTCGCAGGTTCGATTCCAGTCAAAGGCATGTACCTCGATTGCGGTTCGTCCTTGGCCCTGGTCATGGTCGTGCAGAAGGCAACCAGTCAGTGTGTCTCTTTCACATCGATGTTTCTCTCTCTCCCACCCCCACCCCCACTCTATCTGAAGATAAATGGAAAAATATCCTCAGGTGAGGATTAAAAAAAAAAAAGAATGTGGAGCTTGGGAGCTGAAGCCTATAGAGATGCCTCTGCTTGGTCTGGCTCCCAAGAGTCCCTGAGATCTCCTGTCCCCAGCTAGCCTTGGAACAAAGTAGCCTCCTGAATATGTCTCAGCTCTCCCCAGGGACCCTGACAGAACTCTGGACTTTTGGAGAAAGGGTGTGATCTCTGTGGCTTGAAGGAGGTCTGAGTTCCCAGAGTCCCTTGAGAAGGGAAGCTGCTTTAATAATTAGCCAGAGAGATAGCTGAGGCTATTAGCTGGAGCCTGATGAGGGAGTTAGAAGACCCTCATTTGCAGTGAGTCCTGGAGGTGAGGGAGACTAGGAACCTTTCTTCCTTCAACCAGATTAGGGGAAGAGCCCCACTGTGAGCCCTTTGTGCTAGGCACTGAGCAAGTAATGGCTTTTGTGGCAGTGGGGATGTGGTGGGGATTTTGTATACCTAAAATACCTGCTTCCCCTCTCCAGGAGGTAGGAGTATTTTGGATTAGAGAGTGACTCTGTGGAACCATTGGTGTGAATGGGAGTGGTTCTGGGCTGAGCTTCATCCCCATCTTTGGTTCCTTATCAAAGGTGCTGACCTGAGGTTTCCAGGTTGGGAGAAGTTTATTCTCCATGTGGGTGCTGTGGGAAGAAGATTCAAGTTAGTGGGTACAGAGAACATCCAAGGAGTTGGCTGCCTGGGGACTTTATGTTTTAGTACTGTGTGGGTTTCCTAAGTGTGAAGCTGTTTGGTGTCTGCATGGTCCCGTGCTTGGGCCTTGGGGACAGGGCTACAAGGATGGTCTGCTATTAAAGGGACAAACAGCAGGGCCTTTGAGGCACTCAAAGTTGGTAGGGTTGCCCGACTGATGTGGCTTAATGGATTGATTGAGCATTGTCCCATGGACTGAGAGGTCCCGGTTCGATTCCTGGTCAGGGAACATGCCTGAGTTGTAGGCTCGATCCCCAGTAGGGGGCGTGCAGGAGGCAGCTGATCAATGTTTCTCTCTCACATCGATGTTTCTATCTCTCTCTCTAAAAACAATTAGTAAAAAAAAAACATAATTAAAGTTGGTAGGGTCAATCTCTACAAGCAGAGACCCAGCCAGGCTATTACATGCCTGGCCTGACTCACAACCTGGCCCCAAACAACCAATTATTATCCAGTATCATGGCTTGAAGTGGTATAAAAGAGTGTGGTAAGCTTTGAAGCACTTGATATATGTTGTTTTTGGTCTTTCAGAAACATTTTCCTCCTTTGGAAAACATTTTCTTTCCTTTGGGAAGCTCTTCATCAGAACCATGTGGTCAAATGATGCTGTTAATCTTTGTGCCCCGCCTTTTCCAGTGTCAGTTAGAGCTGGTCATATGACCTAGACTAGCCATTCATAGTGCCTCTTTCATATGTAGAGTAATTCGTCCATGGGTGGGCTTGTGACACAAGCAGGGCCAATCAAAGTCCTGCCCTGGAATTTACACCATTTGAGAGGAGAACTTTTTATGCTGGGATTGATGTGTTTGGGGAATGCCAGTGGCCATCAGACTCATCCCTGCCTGGAGAAAGCAGCCTCATCTAGAGAGGGAAGCAAAGCCAAGAGATGCATCGTGAGAGAGCTTGGTACATTGCTTGAGCATCTGGACCCAGTTGTGCTTTTACTTTTGTAATTATTCTTCATGATGGGACCCAACAAGCTTTCTTTTTCCCTTAGATGAATCTGAATTCAGTTTTGGTCCTGGCCAGTGTTGTTCAGTGTTTAGAGCATCAGCCTGCCTATACCTGGGTTGCAGGTTCAATCTCCAGCCCTGGTTGGGGAGCGTGTGGGAAGCAACCAATTGATGTGTCCCTTTCACATCAATGTTTCTTTTTCTCTCTCCCCCCGCACCTTTCCCACCTTCCACTCTCTAAAAATCAATGGAAAAGCCCTGGTCATTTTGGCTCAGCAGTTAGAGCATAGGCCCAAGGACCAAAGTGTCTTGGGTTTGATTCCCAATCCAAGGGCACGTACCTGGATTGCAGGTTCAATCCTGGCCCTGGTTGGGTTGTGCAGGAGGCAACCAATCGATCTCTCTTTCTCATCTGTCCCCCTCTTCCCCCACTTCCACTCTATTAAAAAAAAAAATCAATGGAAAAATATCTTTGGGTAAGGATTAACAACAACAATAAAAAGAATCCCCACAGTCCTGACTAATACAAAACAACTTCCAGCTGATTTAACTGTTTGCTTCCAAATTGCTATTTTATGTCCAGGAAAGCTTCTTCCTTGGTGGAACCCTGAGCTGAACACTGTATTTCATACACACTGTACTCACTTCATGTTTCTTATGTGTGTAACTGCACCCTCACCATCTGCCACCAACCTTTGGGACAGTAATGGAGGCCTGAGCCTGGGTCTTCCAGCCTGCCTCTTGGTGTCAGTAAATCCTGTCATTCGTGCATGCATTTTCCATCTCCTTCTTCTGCTTCTGCAGAGATAAATACAATCTGTCAGTCTCACTTTGCAGGGACCTTGCTAAATAGGCCAGTGGTGGGGAGTTTATCCGTCTACCTCAGGCTGCCATTTTTCAGATGTAGACAGGGGACCATACTCCTACAGCATAACGCTTTGCAGCTGAGAATCTGATTATCTCCCTCTGAAATTTGCCTGTCCCTTGGTGCCCAGCTTCAGCTGGTGCTGAATTTACTGTGCCTAAAACATCAGGTCAGTGTTAGAGGTTCCTTGCTCACTGCTTCTTTCCTGGGCTGCTTTTGCCAGCTGCAGGGCCCTCATGAAGCTGTTAGGTGTCTCTCTGTGGCAGATTCATTGTTCCATATTTTTATTTAATTACTTACTTTTACAACTCTTAGAATAAATCTAATTATCCATCTGTTATGCTACATTATGCCACTGCAGTTTATGCAATTCTGTCTCATTGTATATTTGTCAACTTGACCTTGCCCTCTTCTAGTGGTCGTGCTCCTTTTCGTGGTTCTGTGCCACCTACTCAGTGGATCCCCAGCATGTCAGTGGATCCCCAGCATGTCACTGTATCCACGGACCCTCGGCAGAGTTGACTTTGAGTAATGAAGCGGAGTTTGGAGTATTGCAGAAGGAAGAAAGTGGCCAAGGAGCCATCTCTGATGCCATGCTGACCTGACATAGGTCTGGAAAGTTGGATTGGTATTAGAGTTCCAGATAAGAAAGCAGAAGTTCTAGCCTAGGGTTTCTGGTCTTTAGCCAGAGGATTCATGTAAACTATAGCCAGGTGAGGTCAGGCTGAAAGAAGATGTCAGTGTCCACCTGTGGACATGTCTGTGACTACCTCGTTCTGGTTGGCAAGCAGTGTCTAACATTAGAATTGAGCCACGACTGATCTTAGACACAGCAGAGGTGGAAATTACCTTCTGGAGGTTGACTTCAGGAACCATGTGGAAAACCCTGGTCCCAAAATCTTTTATTCCCTCCTGCTGCCGCCTAAAGTTCTATTAATACCACTGGGAATTAATTTCCTCTGTGTTTGTTTGTTTAACTACATCTGTTACCTCTTTGTGGACAAATAAAGATACACCCAGGAGGGGGACCCCGGGTGGGGTGAGGGGGGGTCATTGAATACCTCTACTATATTCCTTTTCCCAAGCAGGCAGGGATGTGTGGTGACGGGGACACACGAGGGAGCTGGTTAAGGGAATCAAACTAGAAGAGGAGGAGGAGAGAAGGTGAAATTTATAACACTGGCTGGGGTCTACCCTATGTGAGTTCTTGGAGAGGATAAGGTGCTCAGAAGGGGAGAGAGGTCATGTACCCAACCCGTTCACATACCTAGTTATGGGGCTGGGCAATCCAGGCCGTGGCGTCCCAGCAGGGAAACAGCACTGAGCCAGTCTTATCCTTTGAGGCAGCTCCTGCTAATTGAATACTAGGCATTGGATTAGACTGTCTAGAGCAGTGGTTCTCAACCTTCCTAATGCTGCGACCCTTTAATACAGTTCCTCATGTTGTATGGGGGCATATCTGCATGTGGGCAGACCCGCCTGGAGATGGATAAAGGAGCCGCATCTCGGTTCCTAAGACCTTCGGAAATATGTGTTTTCCGATGGTCTTAGGCGACCCCTGTGAAAGGGTCGTTCGACCCCCAAAGGGGTCGCGACCCACAGGCTGAGAACCGCTGGTCTAGAGTGAGGTTACAGGTGAACAGGTAACAAGGCACAGGCCATGTCCTTAATGGATTTGATAGTTTAGCAGAGGAAGCAGACTTTGACCAAGTCTTTTGAGCATAGTGAAGGCTAAAGGGGACCGCAGGAATGCACAGGAAGGGCTAGGTGGTCAGCAAAGGTTTCTCTGAGGGAATATTTGGAGTGAGACTTGGAGGAGTAGGAAATAGCCAGATAGGGATAGAGAAGGGTTGGGGAAGGGCACACCAGGCAGAGGCAGTAGAGAGCCACAGCACTTTGGAGTTGTGACATAGGGTCATTTTCAGCAGGTTCCTGAATGGAAGCACTGAGGCTACTACTTTTACTGCTTCCAAATTGTGTACCCTTAGGGGACAGGGGAGGATCTGTACTTGGCTGATAGGTTTTCTGTAGTGGAGGCACTTTGATCAGAGGCTCAGGGCCTCATCCTCCAAGGTGCGCACAGCCCTGGGCAGGGTCTGCTACTTGGCTACAGACTCCTCCTCCCTCCCACTCCCCACCCACTCCCCTGCTTCTGACCATAGCCCACATTAAAGGCCTTCCAACTTGGATGTGGGCCCAGGCTGAAGCTCATTATAACCCCGTGGCCAGGCCCTCCATTTCCCCCTCCAGGTTAAGACTTGGCAGGCATCAAAGACTGCCAGGAACACCCACAGGCCTTCTGCCTTAATAATCTCGCTCCCGCCCTCAGTCATGCATGGTCTCCTTAGCCGAGCTTTTCTCACCAGAGCCTCTGGTGACTTTTTATAAGCTTTTCCTCATTCCAATAAGCAGAATTTGGTGACTAATTGCCGGTATTTTTTCCCTCAAGACTCTATTTATATAGGCTGTCATGTTGTGGGTGGGGGCTGCTGTTTCCTGCTACTGCCATCATTAGACTGAGGCCTGTGTGGCATTGATGTCCACACTTTATCTTTATTCTTGTATTTTTTTGTCATTTAGACATTTGGTTCTTTGAACATCTAACATTACTTTTATGCTTCTCATCTCCCACAGAAGATTGTTGTATTTTGTCCCCACCGAAGCTCGCCTTTTCCTTTTGTCAGATTTCTTACTTTCTTCTTTATTGTATTTTGATCAGTGTGGCTATGTAGGTCTGGGTTTTATTGGGAGCTTTTCATCTTTTTGGCAGTGGCCCTCAGAGCCTGGGTCTTCTAGCAAAAACTGGGCTCTGCCTGAGGCCCCTGAAGCAGGCCTTTCTTGGCCGGGGCTAGAGAGAGTCCAGCCTGTCATCTGACCAGGGACCCTCTAGCCTAGTAGTTCTCAAACTTAAACATACATTAGGAGTACCCAGCCCTGGCCGGTTTGGCTCAACGGTTAGAGCCTCGGCCTGCGGTCCAGAGAGACTCGGGTTCAGTCCCGCTAAGGGCACGTACCTCAGTTGCAGTACCTCTGGCCCTGGTTGGGTCATGCGGGTGGCAGCCACTCGATGTGTCCCTTTCATGTCAGTGTTCCTCTCTCTCTCTCTCTTCCTCTCTCTCCCTCCCACTCTATCTGAACAAAAAATGGAAAAATGTCCTTGGGTGAGGATAAAAAAAAAAAGAAAAGAAGTACCTGGTAGGCTTGTTAAAATACAGATTGCCAGGCCCCTCCCCTAAAGTTTCAGATTTACTAAGTCTGAGTTGAGGCCTGAGAATTTTTATTTAACATTATTTCCCAGGTGATACTTTTGGTCCAGAGGCCATACTTTGAAAATCACTATTTTAGTGTAATTCCTCCTTTACCTTGAGCCAGAGTGTCCAGGGCCCTATGGAGGAGAGAATTGCAGAGAACCAAATTCCTTCTTCTCCAAACTGGGACCAGTTCTACAAAACTAAATGATGACAGATGTTGGCAGTGTCACCATATTATTTAAACACTTTTACAGTGATTTCCCTGCTCATATTATTTGATACTCACACTAATGAGAACAATCCTCTGGTTATGTAGCACGGCTTCTTGATAGATAGTAGAAATAAAGTGTAGATAAGTCAAGGACTCTTTCCTGGCCATTCAGGTGGTTGTTTGTGGTGTAGTCCCAGTGGAGTCCAGGTATCTTAGCTTCTATTCTAGAGCTTTCAGAACTCTGCCACTTACTAGCTAGGTGACATAGGGGAAGATTACTTCCTGTGACTCAGTTTATTGATTAGTGAAATGGGAGTAATTACAGTATCTGCCCCATAGAGATGTCATGAGGAGTACATGACTTAACATTTGAAAAGCACTTAGAACTATTAAGTGGTGGCACTCCAGAATTTATTCTCCTAATGACTGTCAGGGGCTGCCCTTATTTGTGCATTTCTGTTGTCACAAGATAGCACTATCCAGGACCTTCTGGATTGGGCTCATTGTGCTTTGGAAAGGTGCTTCTATCTGTGGTCCCCCCTGGGGGAACTAGTGCAGAGGAAGCCAGGTAGATGGCATTTGCCTCCAGGAGTTGAGGATGGAACTGTAGCTGATGGGTGGGGTCAGTGTGTGAAGTCTAAGACCAGGAGAAGAGCCACCAGCAGAGCAAGGCAGCCCAGGTCATCTGGCACGCTTTTCAGGAGCTGCTGCAATCAAGGCCCTGTAGTGCTCAGCCCTGGAGTGGCTCCTGGGGTCCAAATGGAGGGAGGAGAAGCTGTCTGCCCTTTTGGTGTTTTGTTTTTTCCTCTTTCTGTCTCTCCTTCACCATCTGACTCAGGCATTTATAGAAATAGCCGAGGTTTCAAGTAGAAGGCTGGCCCTGATAGTGCTGCCAATATTGAACCTTATGTGCCTGGCACTGATACATTCAATATCTCATTTAATCCTTTCAACAACCTTATGATATAACCCTTATTTCACAGATGAGGAAGCTTGGGCAAAGACAGGCTAGTTGAGTCATACAGAAAAGGAGGTCCAATATTCATATATTGGTCTGTCTGGCTCCAGAGCCCATGGTCTTTACCATTGTGAAACTGCCTCTTGGGACTCTACCATCATGATGTTTCACTCTGGGCATCTTCCCTGCACCCCCTCCCCAATGGATGCCTAGCTTTTTTCTGTTCCCAGGATCCTTTGCCCCTAAGCTCAGTGTCCAGGGTCTAGGACTGTGAAAGTGTTTTATTCACCTTTGTGTCTTCCTTAGACCCTAACACAAAGCCTTATATAGAGGCTGACCATATGTTTAATTTATGCCTCTTGTCCCAGTACCTCCTTTCACTCTTAAAAGTGTTCCAATTTAGACAATAAAGTGTGTGGTCACCCCACTTACACATAACTGGTTCTTCCAACCAGGAGCAATGGCATTTTATTTTTATTTTTTTTGTTAACCCTCACATGAGGATATTTTTTCATTGCTTTTTAGATAGAGTGGAAGGGGGAAGGAGGGAGAGAGAGAGAGAAACACCGATGTGAGAGAGACATATTGATTGGTTGCCTCCTGCATGACCCCAACCAGGACCAGGGATCAAACCTGGACCCAGGTATGTGCCCTTGACCAGGAATTGAATCTGTGACCCTTTGGTCTGTGGCCTGATGCTCTTAACTGCTGAATAGTTTCATTTTAATAGAGGACCCTGCCCTGGCTGATGTGGCTTGGTTGGCATTGTCCTGTGCATCAGAAGGTGGTGGGCTCAATTCCCAGTTAAGGACATGTACCTGGGTTGCAGGTTCTATACCCAGACCCAGTCAGTACGAATGCAGGAGGCAGCAGATGGATGTTTCTTTCTCACATAGATGTTTCTCTTTCTCTCTCTCACTCTCCCCCTCTCCCTCTCCCTCCCTTCCTCTCTCTAAAATAAAAAATATATATATTAATAGAGGACCCTGAAAGATAGTCAACATTAAAAAAAAATAGCAAAAAAAGACTCAAATAATCCCAGATGGTGAAATTTTAAGCACTTTTATAGACCAATGAGCAAGAAGATTTAGACAAACGTTCTGTGCAGCATCCCACAAACCTACCACGTAGTACTATTTCTAAGACTTGAGGCCTGTGAGGGTCACCAGGCCTGTCTCAGATTCAGCAGGGCAAGAGTTCTACTGTGGCTTCAGGGAAGTGTCTTAACAAGCAAGGCCAGAAATGGGAAGGGGAGTGCAAAAAGCTTTTGTTTTCCCACTTTCCCCAGGCAGAAGTGAGCCCCTGCCTAGCATCTGACTGTCCTCAACTCCCCTATCCTTTCTGCAGCAAAGAGCTAACTGGGGTTGGTCCTCTCCACAGTGCTAAATTCAAGTCCTGGTGGAACACAACTCACCTCAGGTCTACTCTCGTGCCCTGAACACGGGCCATGTAGGTCACATTCCAGACTGTGGCTTGCCCCTTTTGCAGGCCCCTTTTGAAAACTGCTGTGCATATGTCAGTTTACACTTGAATTTGTTTAAGGTTTTTTTCTTTTAGGTTATAATCTAAAATTCAGCCAGACAAGCTTTAACGAGCACTAAATTGTCAAGCTTTTTGTTTCCCTTGATATTCAAGCCATAGAGGTTTTGTGTTTGATTCAGCAACAATTGCTGAATCTTAATCAAACCATTTACATTTTGACATTAACTATTTTATGAGTGTAACTTTTTCATTGGCATTAGAATGATTTCAGCAGAAGGCCTTTAATGATTTATTAGAAAAAGAGTTAAAAGGGTTTGTGGAAGGTGATTTTTTTTTTTTTTTTTTTATCCTCACCTGAGAACATTTTTGCATTTATCTTCAGATAGAGTGGGAGGGAGAGAGGGAGGAAGAGAGAGAGAGAAACATCAATGTAAGAGAGACACATCGAGTGGTTGCCACCCACACAACCCCAACCGGGGTCGGGGACAAACTGCAACCGAGGGAACCGAACCCGGGACTCTCTGGTCCACGGGCCAAAGTTCTAACCGCTGAGCCAAACCGGCCAGGGCTGTGGAAGGTGATTCTTAACATTTTCTTTGAAATAAAAAAGAATTTTATCTGACTTCAGTTAGGTAATACATATAGATATTTTAGCCTTTCTCCTCTTATCTTAATGACTTTTGATCTTGCCAAGGTCATTTTTCCAGGACACCTTCCATTTATTTTCAGATTACACCTAATATTGAAGTCACCCCTCTTGCACATTGCCCTGTCTAATAGAGTACCTCTCTGATGTATCTGCTGGCTGTTAATTTTGTCTAATAGGGGCACTATTTTCTTTTTTTGCTCTGGTCCCAAGATGCTTAGCTAAGGACCTTGTGCACTCTGGGCCCAGTCAGGATTTGTTGACCAGCTAACTGGGAAAAGAGCCTCAAACAAATAACATGCTCTCAAACAAAACCATCCATCATTCTGTCTCTGGAAGCTGTGAGTAATTGGGGTTTTTCTCCAATTCTTAAAGATCTCCACAGAGTGGGAAGTCTTCACTTTCCTTTTAGGCCTTGAAGTCCAGTGTTTGGTGAGGCAGGCCTCCCAGTTTTGTTCCTGCATCAGGGGAAACTCTGTGTACTTCTTAACCTGGAGGAGACCTGGTGAGCCCAGAGCCTGGCCAGAGAGTCAGCGGATGCACTCTACACAGTTTTGTCTTCTGTTACACTAGGAGAGATGTGGGTAGGGGCAGGAAGCCCATGCTCACTGGAGTGGTGAGAGCCGCACTTGTCTCTCAGAACTAGAACGAATTGCCCTGGTCGGTTTGGCTCAGCGGTTAGAGCGTCGACCTGTGGACCAGAGAGTCCCGGTTTCATTTCCCACTAAGGGCACGTACCTTGGTTGCAGTTTGTCCCCGGCCCTGGTTGGGGTTGTGTGGGTGGCAACCAGTCAATGTGTCTCTCTCGCATCAGTGTTTCTCTCTCTCTCTCTCTCTCTTCCCCCCTCCCTCCCTCCCGCTCTGTCTGAAGATAAATGCAAAAAAAATGTCCTCGGGTGAGGATAAAAAAAAAAGAACTAGAACTAATTGTTCATAGAGAGCTTTCTAAATACCAATGATGCAACATATTTGGTTGGTTCACCATATTGTTACCATATTTAAACTGTCAGAAACCTTAAATATCTGAGCAAAACTTCATCAAATAAAGGATATTTAGGGGACTTGTTATGTATGTGGCACAGCAGAGAGCTTTGTAGTCTATATGACTTCCAAATCCTGTAATGGATGCATTTCAGTGTTGTCATGTTCAGCTATAGACCATCCCACGTTTATTGCCTTTTGTTTTGCTACTAAGAGATGGCTTATTCATAAACATTTCTATAGTTGTGTAGCAAAAGCAAAATAGGCCTGCTTGATTCCATTTGCTCTTATTGAGGAGGTGAGGTTGGAAGGATTGACTTTGCAGCACACATCTTAGAACTCGTGCGAGCAAGGTCTGGGTGAGTAAGCCCGTTCTTCCTGAGCCGTAAAGGGCCTGTTGAGAAAGGTATATTGCCTGCAGCTTGGAATAAGGATTGGCCAGGTGATTTTCCCTGGAGCCCTCTAACCCTGTGGGATCTGCACTGCTCTGTTCTCAGCCCCCAGCACCTAGGGGGACAGTTATAACACCAGCTGGAATAGATGACCTGAAGTAACACCCTCTCTATGTTCTCTAATAAACTTGATAAAAGTTATATGAAAAACCTCCTATATATTTTAGCCTAAATTTTCTTCTGCTTAATCCTGTTACTCCGACCTCGCCTCCCTCAGTCTCTATGAGATAATTACTGGAAGACATTCTTTGAATAATTATAGGCCACAGGTAATTTCTCTTTAGCCCTCTCTCTTCCATGTTCCCCACCCTATGGTCTCCCTTTTGCCAGTTCTAATTAGCTTCTTTGATCCTTCCTCCCAGTCGCTCCCTCTAGCTTATTAATTACACTTCTCCCCCATGAATGCTTTCTGTACTGGCTTTGTCTGTCTGGCCAGAGGAGCTGAGAATGAGAATCTAGAGCCACTCAGTGGGAAGTGGTACATTCTTCTTTGTTCCCCATCACAGGTAGCCCCTCCCACTTCTGAGGAGCCTGAAAACCCAGGCGCTCTGTCTTGCTTTCTTTTTTTAATATGTTTTTATTGATTTTTTTTTTTTTTAGAGAGACATAGAAACAGCATTGTGAGAGAGAAACATCAGTTGACTGCCTCCTGCACACCCCTTACTGGGAATCAAGCCTGCAACCCAGGCATGTGCCCTGACTGAGAATCAAACCAGGACCTCTCAGTTCATGGGACGATGCTCAATCCACTGAGCCACACTGGCTAAGCTGCTCTGTCTTTCTTAGCAGAAAAGTAAAAATAGTAATTTTCATTAAATAGTATAATATATGGTGATAAAACAACTATTATTTAAATGCTTAGTATTTGCCAGGAATTGTGCTAATCTCTTTATATAGTACCATATTTCATTCCTACAATAGTCCCATGAGATAAATATTATTATTATTATATCTATTTTACAGATGAAGAAACAGAGGTCCAAAGAGGTTTAGTAAGTTAGCCTAGTAACACAGATTGAAAACGCTGAAACTAGGACTTGAATCCAGGTCCCTCCCTGACTCCAGAGCAGCTTATTCACTAGTTTGTTTACTAAGTTTAGGCTTTTTGGTGAAACAAAAGTCCAGACCATTGGCTCTTAGCCCACCAGAGAACAAGCACACTAACCCTGGGATAAAGTGCCAGCTGTTTACCCTCAGTGTAGAAGAGGCTTTCTCAATTCAGATTATAAAACTGGTATAGAAGAATGTTGGTGTGGCACTCTGGGTCTTCTGAAAAAATAATACTCTGATCAATTCTTGACTTGCTTTAATTCTTAATTCAATTTTCTGATAGTTTGATCTCTCAGAAGGTTATTTGTTTGTTTGGTGAAGAGAAAGTGTCAGGAACCTAAGCAGAAAGTGGCTGTGTTTGGAGAAGCAGGACTCTGAGTTTGGAGGAAAGCAGATTTTAGCAGATCCAGGGAAAAGTAGATAGATTGGCTGAGCAAGAGCTTAGAAAGGAAGGATGACTCATAGTCTGATAAATGAAATGTGTTTAGTACAGTCACAAGTGATTACTGCAAGGAATAAGAGAGGAGACACCTAAAGAAATCAACATGGCCACATGGGGACCAGTTGGACTTGAGTTTTTGTCTAAGAGATGAAAAAGGGGCCTATAACCAAGAATAGACAGAGAAGAAGTGTGTAAACCTCTGAGAACACTGTCAGGAATACCAGGTGGGTGAGATCTGGGATGCTAATAATGAAGGACCTGCCTGAGCAGTTAGTGTTCAGAGTGAGAGGATGGCAAGGAAGGCGTTCAGCCACCTGCTTCAGTGAGATGATTCAATGTAGCAGCAGATAAAGAGAGGGCATCTACATCCTCTGTTCTATTTCTGTTTTGCCTTTGACTTCTCTTTTAAGGAGAATGGCCTTCCTGCTAGAAGGAATAAAACAAACATGATTAAGAGGAGGAACTTGAGCCCAAGACTGTGAGGAAGAAGGAACAGAGCCACTGGCTTCTCCACATTAGTTAGAATCTGAAAAATCAAATGAAAATTATGGACATCATCATGAGACCTGTGTGTGTGAATCTTTATGGTGTCATAAGGGTTGAGAGAGTGGCAAGGAAGCAGGATGGAGTAACTGTTTTGTTTTGCAACATGACTTATGAGCATTTCTAAAGAGAATGATCTCTTAGAGTTAGCATGAGTTTGGTAAAAACAGGTCTTGCCATATTAGTTTAATCCTTCCTTCCAAAGAAAAGTGCATACATCTTACACATACCACGTGATAACTTATTAAAAGTAAATATACCCATGTAACCACCACCTGGGTCAAGAAATAGAACTTTATTAGCACCCTAGAAGATTCTCTCATGCTCCTTCCCAATTCTAATTTCCTTTTTCAGAAAGATTGCCAGCCAGGGAGATTAGACCAATGTTTTAAAAAAAAAATTATTGACTTTAAAGAAAGAAAAAGTAACAGAGAGAGAGAGAGAGAGAGAGAGAGAGAGAAACATTGGTTTGTTTTTCCACTTATTTATGCATTCATTGGTTGATTCTTGTATGTGCCCTGACCAGGGATCGAACCTTCAACCTTGGCGTATTGGAATGACACTAGCTACCCTACTAGGAGATTAGACCAATGTTATAGACACAGAGGGAGCTTGCAATTCAGGAACGCATTTGTCAGAGTTTCACAATAATCTAATAGGTCAGGTAGAGAAATGATGATAAAGACATGTGGATTTGTAGCTGTTTGAACAATCAGACCTAATAAATGTTTATTTATAAATGGCTCAGTGTCAACAGAACCTTCACTGTAGCAATGTGCCAAAGAGCTCGTGTCAGAATTTGACCTGTCCAACTTGCATTCAGATTCTTATGTAAGGACATGAGGGCAGATGACACTGATCACAAGGAATAACCAACATGTTGGATACATGACAGAATGAGAATGCAGAAGAACAGTGGCAGACTAGGAAGAGGGGCCCAGGTAGCAAAGTGACATTTAAAATTTTGTTATTAAATGTTTAATTTTATAAATAACCATATTCATGTTTTAAAAATAAATCTTACCACCCAGAAGCAAATATACGGTGTTATATCACCCATACTGTTTGTAACTTGCTTTTTGTCTGCTGGTTTGTGTTTAGGGCTATGTTGGGGAACCCTTGGCTCATCAGAGAATTCTGTGCACGGCCCCCAGAGGGTTGATGTCGGCAGGCCCAGTGTGAGTCAGTTCTATGACACTACTGCCAAAAACCTAGATGTGGCCTGAGGCATTAGGAGTAGAGTGGCCCTGGGGCAGAGGCGCCTGGGCCCACTGGACTCAGGAGGGGTTGGCCAGGCTGGAGCCCTGCGGGGCATTCATGGTACATGGAGCAGTGTCCTATAGAGCATTGTCAAGAAGGCAAAGAATTTCCAGAGTCATACAGAAAATGACTGCAGGATCCCATGATGCCAGATTGTGAAAGGGAAGCTTTCTCTGGACAGTTGGCCGCTTCTAAGCTTCAGAATGGCTGACCTGGCTGAGCAGGATCAGGCAGCCTCCTCTGCTTTGAGAGGGTAGACTTGGGAGCAATTGCTATAAGTTTCATGAAACCAGATTTCAGCTAGACATCAGAAGACATTTCTTTAGCAGTTGGAAGAGTTTAAAACAAGCATTAGGCCCTGGCCCGTTTGGCTCAGCAGTTAGAGCATCGGCCCGCGGACCAAAGGATCCCAGGTTCGATTCCAGCTAAGGGCACGTACCATGGTTGTGGTTCATCCCCAGCCCCAGTTGGGGTCGTGTGGGTGGCGACCAGTCGATGTGTCTCTCTCACATCAATGTTTCTCTCTCTCCCTCCTCCCCCGCCTCCTGCTCTGTCTGAAGATAAATGTAAAAAAAAAATGTCCTTGGGTAAGGATTTTTAAAAATAAATAAATAAAACAAGCATTAAGGCTACCTTGCTCAATAGCTGTTCCCTACCACTCTGGTCTTCAAGTACTAGGCAGCCAGTTATCAGAGATGCTATACCAAATAAAAGGTTGGGTATTGGGTCTAGTTACCCCTAATGCTGGTCCTCAAATCAGTACTAGGCCTAGTGATAAGAATCATATGGAACATCTACAAAAAATCAGGTTTCTATTTTTATTGATTTTAGAGAGAGAGGAAGGGAGAGGGAGAGAGAGATAGAAACATTGATGAGAGAGAAACACTGATCGGCATTGATTGGCATCTATCAGCTGGGAATTGAGCCCACAACCTGGGTATGTGCACTGACTGGGAATTGAACTGGGGACCTTCTGGTGCACGGGACAACACTCAACCAACTGAGCCACACCAGACTGGCAAAAATTCAGGTTTTTGAGCCCCATCTTCTGAGATTGTGATTTGGTATGTGTAGGGTAAGGTTTAGAATCAGAATTTTGAGAAAGATTTCCACATGCTCCGTGGAAAAAGGGCTGATTCCATGGCAGGTGCAGGAAAAATACAATATCTTGTATAAGAACATCTTGTGTCAGAACGTAAGGAAGTGCTCAAAGAATGGAGGAAATGTGTCAGACAGACACAGAAGCCAGCACAGAAAGGCTCTGGTGATTAAATTGGGGGTAGCTTGGCATCAAAATAAATAATGATAGAAATGGATTATAACCCGTGGAGTAAATAAGAATCTATGAATCTATACTGATATGAATGAATGAATGAATGAATGAATGAATGAATGAGAAGGAAAACTGCTTCTTTGTTCAGATAGAGTGGGAGGGAGAGAGAGGAAGAGAGAGAGAGAGAAACATCGACGCGAAAGGGACACATCAACTGGCTGCCACCCGCACGACCAACCAGGGCCGGGGACAAACTGCAACCGAGGTACATGCCCTTAGCGGGAACTGAACCTGGGTCTCTCTGGACCGCAGGCCGTCGCTCTAACCGCTGAGCCAAACCGGCCAGGGCGAAAACTGCTTCTTTGAAGTAGAGCGCCAGCAGATACAGATAGAAGAAATAATGACGTTTGAATATCATGTGACAAGCACCACAGTAATAATTATTTTAAGCAAGAATTATTGGCAAATGCCAGAACTAGTGGGTGAAAGTTTGATGACAAATAGCCTGTCTTCATATCTCAAAGTATCTCCCTACGAAGTATTTATTAATTTCAAAGAGACAATTAGTATAGGAGAAATCTGGCAGATACCACAATGACCAAGTAATTGAAGTGAACACCACCAGTTGTGGGCCTGACATCACGCGCCTCCTGATAGGATGCACTGAGAAGGACCTAATATTTTTTTTGTGGTATTCCTACCAACGTGTATAACCTTAATCTAATTATGAAAAAATCAGACAAATCCAGACTGAGGGACATTCTACAGTTGGCCTGTGCTCTTCAAAACTATGTATGTCATCAAAGACAAAGGCTAAGGAAAGAACTGTCAAGGAGACTTAGAAGGCATTTAGTAAAATGTATCATGTAACCCTGGATTGGACTTTGGACCAAAATTATTTTTCTAAAAAGGATATTCTTAAAAGTTAGGTCCGACTGGTGTGGCTCAGTGGTTGAGTGTCAACCCATGCACCAAGAGGTCGTTGGTTTGATTCCTGGTCAGGGCACATGCCCAGGTTGTGGCCCAATCCCCAGTGGTGGACATGCAGGAGGCGGCCAATCGATGTTCTCTCTCATCGGTGTTTCCTTCTCTCTCTCCCTCTCCCTTCCTCCCTCTCTCAAATCAGTAAAGGAAAAAAAAATTTTTTAAGTTGGAAAAATCTTAATTATCTATAGATCATGTATTAGTGTTAATTTTCTGATTTTGATCATTGTACTGTTCTTGGGAAATACACACTTGATACATTTAGGAGTAAAGGAGCATATATGTGCAACTTACTCTCCAAATGTTTCAGAAAAGGAAAAATATGTGTGAATATATATATATAGAGAGAGAGAGAAAATAAAAAAGCAAATGTGGTAAAATGTTAATAAGTGGTGACTCCTGATGGGAATTCTTTTACTATTTTGCAGCTTTTCTGTAAGTTACTTTTCCTGTGTAATTTTCTGTAATTTCTTAAGTGTTGTGTCTGAAATAATTTAAGGGAAAAATGTGCCCCAGGTGATTGTGATGCAGAGCTATGTTTGAGAGCTGCCAGATGTCTGTCGGGAAGATTCTTTGGTTCCCTCCCCTCTGAGGCCCCCTTATCTCTCCCAGAGGTGGGCAGATTATCATTGTGTGTGTGTGTGTGTGTGTATGTAAGGAAAGCCTAGAGATGCTCTTGTGAGGGCTATCGTGGTGGATTGTGGGTGTCCACATTTGCTTACATGACTGGCTTCTGATTAGAAACTGTTCATGAATGGGTCCAGTGACACGCCTGCCCTTCCCCAGCATCAGATGGAACTTCTGAGGAGCCCAGTGTGGCTCCCTCCACACTTAAGTGGTACAAGGCTCATTATACAGGCTGGATATTATGTTTCTCTGGGGCTTCACTTTCATGTGGAAGAGTTGTGTGTGGCATTTATTTGGGGGGGGGGGGACCTATTCTGTTTTTATTCAAGTTGGTAATTGTCCATATCTTGATTGATTAATTGCTTAATTCCATTAATCCCTAGATGTCAGGCTAGTATAGATCCCTAATGAACCTACCTATTTCAGGATTACACATCCTGCAAGTCCTGGTGTTTCACAAATGATCCAGGCCACATACTAGGGCACAGAGAAAGTGAGTCCACCAGAAAAGGAATCTTTCTCTCTAGACAAGAAGGTGAGCATGTACAACTCCATCAGGCAGGATTGCAAATGACTTTAAGCCTGACCACATATCCCCTGAGATGTGCCCCCCTTTCCTCACTGCACAGCATCTTCTCTGGGAGCGTTTCAGAACAATGGCAGTTTTTTGCTCTGTTATTAAGAGATTAAAAAGGAATAACATTGTTCTACTTAGAAATATTGAGAGCTCATGAGGGAATACATACCCCAGTGTGCCCTCAGTGTCCACAGCTTGGACTGGGACTCTGGATGACACGTGCTCTGCTTTGAGGTTTCCACCCCAGTGTTTCCTCAGCCCCCATCTAACCCATCAACCTAATCCTTATTTCCTACCCCGGAGCTCTGCCTTTTCCAGTTTTTCTCCTTTTTTCCAGCCCTTGTTCCGATTCACCCCAGCAGGATTTCTGTGTGTTTTCTGTTTCTGTGCACACACCCCTGATGCCAGCAGCACCTGCTTTGTGGCCATGCGACCTGTACAGCTGCACAGGACCCCACAGTGAAAAGGACCTGGCTTGGTTTAATGCTCTGCCCTTACCATCTTGAAATTCCATATAGTTTTTTAAGAAGGGCCCCACATTTCGACTTTGCACTGGGCCTGAAAATTATGAAGCCAGTCCTGAGAGCCAGGGATGGAGAAGAATAGCTCCTGTATCTGAAGTGGGCATCCATGGGCCCCCTGGCCAGGCTTGGCTGCATACCCTGAGATCCACTCCTCCACCCCCACCCCACCAATACTTGCTTAGCTAAAATATGACCTTTGACCCTTGGCACATTGCCCACATCAGTCACCCTGACCCAAACAGTTTGGTTTCTGCAAATGCAATCACTTCCATTTCTGCAATCTCCCCCCACCCCCCAAGATTTACGGAGTAGCAGCTGCTGCTGTCCCTCTGCACACAGGCAGCTGACTCGCCTGCTGATTGTGAACATCCCAGTAATCCAAGTGCTAATGGTATTTATTCAGTCCAGCCTGCTTAGCCCTGAACAAGGTTTATTCTCATTTATCTCATCGGAGACGAGCTCCATCCTTAATATCCTTCTGTTGACTTTGAACACACTAGCGTCACTGATGTCACTAAGAGGCTTGCCAGGCCCCTGCCCTTTTAACTCTCTCCAATCCCCAACTGTCAGGACACCCATCTTCCAGCAGCAAGACTCCCCACCCCAACCCTCACCCCAGGCAAGGGGTATAGCTCTGGTCCAGATTCTGTAGGCTGGGAGGGGTATGAGGCCAGCTATATGTGCCCGAGACATCTGGGCTGAATCAGGCTGCATTCTCAAGGTAATGGTCTGGTCTCTTTGGGTAGCAAACCCACTGTAATCATAATCTGTTAGTCACAAAGCATTGGCTAGCATTTTGGCATAATTAGCTATTCTCTCTTTAACACGGGGTAGTTTTAGCTCTGCCTCACAGGGGAGGACACTGAAGTGAAGGGACTTACCCAAAGTCATCAGCCATTGTTCACAGGATTCTCACCAAGGGTTCTCCAGGCCCTGGCCCTTGCACCTCACTGAGCTATTTTGGGTATTTCCTCCCCCAAAGCACACAGCAATGAGCATTGAGAGCCCAAGGCAGAGATGTCTGGGGAGAGAGAGGCTCTGACCCTCTGGGCCACATTGCTCAAGAAACAACTGGCTCTGCTGTCCCTGCCTGGATCAATGGAGTGCTGTCGCAAATGCAAGCCTTGTCTGTCCCAGCCTCCCTTGGCTGTTTCCTCAGCTCCTTGACTGGGCAGCTCCAAAAGGCTGTTTTCAGAGGGTATTTTGGGAACCTCTGAAGTGTTCACCAAGCCACTGAAGCCCTGAAGCCTGGGTCCGGACCCAGATTTATGTGGTGGCCCTCATTTAAGCTGTAGAAGAAAAGGCCAGCAGAGCATGGGCCCAGGGCTGCCAAGGCCACTGGGCCACAAGTCCACAGGCCCACATTTGGCCCACGGTCCTGCTTTACTTACCCAGGCCTTCGGAACTGCTGCCTTATGACAGTGATTTCAGCAAGTAGCAAAAGGCATCGTCGCTTTTTCTCTCTGGTTTCCTTCTCATGTGTATTAAGCTCTATTCTCTCATACTCTAAATGGGCTTTCCCCATTGGATTGGGGTGGGACTGGCTGCTGCTGGCATGGCTGTAGGTGCTCTGGGCTTACAGCCACCTACCTTGTGAAGAAGAGAGTTTTCTCGGTCCTGACTCCAGCGTAGAAGACTGAAGGGCTCTGATTGCCTAGTCCTGGGCGGCCCACTGAGGCCATGGTGATGGGGGCTGTGATGGACCAGCACTGGGCCATAGGCCCTCCCCTGTAGTTCGGGGAGTTGAGACCCACCCCGGCAAGACCATAAGGAGTGGGAGAAGTAGCAGTGTCTCAAAGGAAGGAAGGAAAGTGTGTCAGTGCCAGGAGGCGGGGAAGAAGGGATGCTGGGCAGATACAGGCACACCACATAACCAGAGCCGACCTAACCTGGGAGTGGTGAGCTATGCCTGGTTCAGAGTGTCCCCCTGGCTCAACTCTTGTCTCCAGCATCACTGTCCTGAGACAAGTCCTGCTCCTGGACTCTCTCTGGTGTCTATGTGCCCTGGAGGCACTTGTTTTCAACTTTCTGTTTTGCCATGGGTGTGAGCTGAAGAAGTAGAACAGGAGCAGGTTCCATTTGCTGGGCAGTGTCTGGGTCCTGCGTCACCACTTCTTGTTCCCAGCCAGCAGACCTCCTGGCACTACAACCAGCCTGGCCTCCTGGTATCAGGTGACCTGCACCTCTCAGCCCCATTTTTCGACTCTCCAGGGCAGCCTTCCACTGAATGGTCTCCTTGCCTCTGCATATATGATCATGCTGTCCCCTGAGCACCTGCCCTTTCTCCCCTCCATGGGTTGTCTTCCTCACCTCTACTCTGGCTTCCTGCAGCCTCACCTCTCCCATGCAGCCCTCCTGGCTTTTCTAGAATCCCCATAGGCCTTAGGTTCAGAGCCACCTGTCTGGCCTAATGTCACATAGCCATTCATTTACTCGTTCATTCTGAAACCTGTAGTAGCACCTGGTGCTGGGCCTCCCCTATGTGTGAGTCCTGGCTTGCTCAGTGTTGAGTGGCAGAGAGCAGGCTGAGGTGCCCAATGACCTGTCCTGCATGGAGCCCTCTCTAACCTACATGGGGCTCCCATGGAAGTACCAGGGAAGCCATATGTTTTATTGGCTTTTGGCATCTTTTCTTTACTCCCAATCAGCTTATTCTTTTTCTAGAGGATTCCAAGGATTTGCCTACACAGTACATGTCCAGCCCCTTTGCCCCTGATAGTTTGTTTCCTGTTTGTGCTTTGGTTCCTTCTAGAGGTTTGAGTCTTCTCTTCCCTCTTGCCTGGTGAGATCTGGGCAGGCAGAATCCAAGGCTTCTGCACGTTCTCCACTCTCCCAATGCTGCCTGTTGTTGGTGATAGGGCTGCTGCTCTGGGAGGTGCCCAGGCTAAACCCAGTGTGCTCAGGTCAGCCAGGTTTCCTTGGATGCCCGCTCTGTTCCTGAGCTTTGCTCTTGTCTTCTTGGGTTGGCTGGGTGATTGTGTTGTCTTTGGATCTTGTTCTCAGTAGATCTGTAGACAAGGGCGAAGCTTCATGCTATCTTTGGAGGGCCTTGTCTCTGTCACTCTGCGATCCCATGAGGGTGGGGCTCATCAGTGGCGTTCGCTGAGGCGTTCGATGTCGGGCCTCGCAGAACCCGTTCCTTGGGAGACAGCATTTGACCTTCGTGTGGTGGTTGTCTTTTCCTAGACCCTGCCTGTTGTGGTGAGCATTCCTCAGGAACGTGAAGGTAGAGACAGCCCTAATTAGCTCATGCTTTGATGAAGCAGCTGCCTTGGTCAAGTCAGGGGAGCAGGGGCAGGGGAGAGGCTCAGCCCCAGTCCCCCATGCATCGGCGCCTACTGCTTGTCTGGAGAGGAGCTGTCAGCCTCCTTTCCCCAGAGACCCTGGCCCATCTCCAGGCTGCTCCTCAGATACGAGTGGAGTTACAGTGGGACAGGCTGGCACCCACCCTGCATGCCCTTTCTGGCTCAGAGGGATGCAGAGGGATGGAGGCACCTCCTATTTTACAGCAGGAAGACGGGCTCAGAGTGCTGAGTCTGCTTTGAACCTTGAAGCTGGTGCCTGGGAGGAATAGAAGGGTGGGCCGTCAAGGACTCACTAGGGCCCCATCACCATGCCATCCGGCCAGACTTACAGGGTGCCTGCTGTGTGCCAGGGCCTCTCCTCCAAGCAGCAGTGGGCACACACTCTTATTACCTGCCTCCGTTTTTCTCTGGGTTTTGGACCAGGAATTGACTCCCTCTGATTTGTCTCCATCCTTCCTCATTCTCCAGTATGCCCTGAGGACCCCCTGCCAGGGTTAGGAGGAACAAGTGCTTTTGGGGTCTCCAGGGAGCTGGTGGCCATGGTAAGGTAAGGCAGCCAGAGCCTGGTGGAGACTTGGTACCTTTGTGAGCTGTCTAGCCTTACCCCCCACCTGCACCCCTCAACCTTGCTGCTGGCCTCAGGCTTTTTATGTGCCTGCTGTCTTTTTTCTCTGTAGCCTCAGAAGTGGCTGGTGAGGGAGCCTTGACCTTCCTCAAGGGCCTACCAACATAGGTCCCTCCCTGTGTTTGGCACTTGCTCCTTAATTGATCACTAATTTGATCTGAGAAGGCAAGGGTCCCGCAGAAGGGTATCCTGCTGGTGTTCCCAGCCCTGTCCCCACCTGGCAGCATTCCAGGCCCAGCGTCCTTTCATCCAGAAGGGCTGTGCCTGAAATGTTTGTTTGCATCTCATTACTTTGTCTAGCCTAGAAAGGGGAGAGGAGTTCCAGAGGCAGCTCTGGGTTTTGAGTGTTTCAGCGCTGCCTGTTCGTTGGTCCGCACAGTCGTGGGTGTACACGTGTTTATTCATTCATCCACCCCGTTGTTCAGGGTCCTGAGACATGGCAGGCTCTGTGCTAACCCTGAGAATACAGGGATGGAGAACATCGCAGCAGCTGCTTTCAGGGTGGAGGGTCGGGTGGGGAGGCACTGGTCCTGTTTTAGGACCTGCGCAGGGATTCAGAGGCTCCCTGGGTCTCATGCTTTATTTTTGCCTTCCTCCCGTAAGCGTTGACTACGTGCTGTGTGTGTGCTCCACCTGGGAGAGGAGAGAAAAAGAATAGGACCCATTTGTAATTGTCCCCCATGTCTGATGTGCTTGGGGTCACGGAAGGAGGAGCACCCAACACTGGCTTGGGGACCATGGAGGAAGGCTTTCCACAGGGGGGACACGGAAGCAGCACTGTGAGCATCAGAAGGATCTTAAAGTGGTAGATATGATTTCCCTTCTCAGATCACCCCAGCCCGCTAGCTGCTGGGGAGTGGGCCCTGTCGTCTGTGCCATAGGCCATTGTGTCCAGGTGGATCTACACTAATAAGTCTGTTCCCCATCTAAGTTCTAGCTTGTTCAGAGTGGGGAACCCCCCTAACCCCCGCCATCACCTTGTGCACCTTGTTTCTCCCCAGGGATAGCTGGTGTGGTGTCAACTCCCTAACCACCCAGATCTCTGGGCTGGGCACAGTGGTGTTGCCCCAAGTTGGTGAATAGGTGCAAAGTCATGCTTTCCTGTTCTCCCCCCACCCCCAGCAACCCAAAGGTCCAGGTGGAGGCCATTGAGGGAGGAGCCCTGCAGAAGCTGCTAGTCATCCTGGCTACAGAGCAGCCTCTTGCTGCAAAGAAGAAGGTGAGTCTCTGTTTCCATCCTCCTGCCCAGCCCCCAGCACACCTGTGGAACCTGAAAGGCTTGGGTCCCTATCCAGGCTGTGCATGTCACTTTTCGGGGCCTGAGTGGCCACCCACTGGGTGGCGTAGGGGGAGAGGTCTCACTCACTAAAGCAGCCCAGCAGCACGCCGAGGCATCCGGAGGCCTAAGTATAGCTTCCTCAGTGTGGTTTTGGGTCCCACACCCTGGCTGCCTGCACTGGGCCTCCATTTGTCCACTGACTGATGTTGAAGATGTCTCGCTTTCCTTGATCTGGGTTCTGGGGTGTAGCTGTACCTGAGAGTCGTGGGTAGAGCCGGGAGAATGGGAAGTAGGCTGGGGTAGTTGGTACACTTTCAGCTGCCTTTTCTGGGCCTTGGGGTGGCAGGGAAGCTCTCTCTGTTCCCTTACCCGCCTGGATCTGTGCCTCCCCAGGTCCTGTTTGCTCTGTGCTCCCTCCTGCGGCACTTCCCCTATGCCCAGCAGCAGTTCCTGAAGCTGGGGGGCCTGCAGGTCTTGAGGAGTTTGGTGCAGGAGAAGGGCACAGAGGTGCTGGCTGTGCGCGTGGTCACTCTGCTCTACGACCTGGTCACTGAGAAGGTGAGTGCCTGGCCTACCCTCATTTGCTCCTGGCCCCTCCCATGTCTCTTCCATCCATCCCTGCATGCTCATTAGTAAATGCTCTGGAGCAAACGTGCCGTCTCTGAGCAAAGTATGCAAGCCCAGGGAGCAGTGGGCTTGAAGGCCAGAAATAGTCTGGATGAGCCCTTCATGGAACGAAAGGCTATTTGGCTGAAGCATAGGGTGGGGTGATGAGGAGCAGGCGAGATGGAGCAGCTGTGTCTAGGAGCCATCACAGCAGCCAGGAGACCAAGGAGCCAAGGGCTGGAATGATGCTGAATCTTAAGATTCTAGAAACCTGGAGTTGCCTACTCTGAGAGCTTTGGCTCTGGGCAGGGGCTCAGAATGGCTGCCGTGAAAGGCCCTGGGGACCCCAGGTGCTTGCCACCTGGAGGAGACTTGATGCCAGGCCCTCTTTGGGCTTTGTGAGACTAAAAAGTGTCTTAATTAAGGAGAGAGTAAAACCAGCCAGGCCTGGATTCTTAGCTGAGCTGCTGCAGAGAGAGAGCATTGGCCGGGCCTTTCAGCTGCCTGCCTGTCATTCTCCCTAGAATGCCAGCCTGCGGATTGGTGGAGCAGGGCTGGGCAGTTGCTGGAACCGCTGAGCGTTGGGGGCTGAGAGGCCCAACCTTCCTCCCTGCCCTCCTCCTGCTGTGTTGAGGGTCAGGGTTGCCTATCGCTGCTTCTGTCTTGTCAGCTATTGCTTTTGTGTATGCTCGCCCTCTCTCACTCTCTGCCTCTCTATCCCTCTTGGCCTGTCGTGTCTCTCAGTCTCTCTCTCTCTTTCTCTCTCTCCCTCTCCCTCTCTCTTTCCCACCACCCCCGCCTCCTTTAAGCTGCAGAAACCCGGTTTCTCAGAACAGCAGGCAGCCATGTGGTGCTCACATCCAATTAATAAGGCCCAGACACAGCTGACATCCTGGGAGTGGGCCAACAAGCCTGGAGAAGGACGTGTACATTGGCTGGAGAAACTGATCTCTGTCCTCTGTTGTTTTGGGTGTCTCTTCACTGCCCCCAGCCCTGGCGTGGCGGGCACTGACTTTGGCTCATCCCTGGAGAGTGACCACTGGGCAGTCTCGCCAAGGCTTCCCTGAGTCAGCTGGCCTGGGAGCCTGCCTTTGAGTCCTTGGGGTGCTGTGAAGGTCAGGGAGGGCCTGGTGTCTCTCAGCAAACAGGAGAGACAGCCACCCTCCTGCACCCAGAGAGTGTTAGGGCAGACGTCAACGTACTCTGTGCTGGAGACAGGACGCTTCTGTTCTGTGGCTCCTCAGGAGTGAAGAACTAGCCAAACTGGGGTGGGTCGTGAGCCGCCTGAAGGTAGAGGTGTGTCAGGTTGTCACTGGGGATGCAGGTCACGTGTGGGGAGGTAGCAGCGGAACTGCAGGATTCCCATGGAAAGTTTGGAACCTCCCCTGACGGTTGCTCTTGCAGCTTGTGGTCAGCAGCCCACGTGCCTCATGGAGGTGAAGGGCCACAGGGTGACCACCCACTGGTTCCTTCCACATGTGTTGACTGGGTGTCTGCCCTGTCTGATGCTGTGCCAGGTCCGTGGTCCCTGCCCTCCTGGTGCTTTCAGGCAGACACTTATCAAAGAGTCACCCAGGGCATGTAAGCTGTGGTGGCTTATGATTGGCGCCTCAACCTCTTCTGGGGACTCAGGGAAGGTGCTGAGATCTGAGGGGTGAGTCATGTTAACTGGGGAGTCTGGTTGGGTGAGAGTGCACCTCAAAGTGGGAGCTGTACCTATAGAATCCCTGGGGAGAGGCAGTGTGACAGGTCAGAGTGAGAACATGTGTAGGGAGGAGGCCAAGTGCAGGCAGAGGCCGATCCTGCAGGGCTTCAAAGTTCTGGGGAAGGGATGTAGTTGTTATCAGAAATGCTGTGTTGAAAGGTCTGGGCTGGGCAGCACTGTCGGCCATCAGAGAGCTGGAGGAGACAGGCTGGGAGTGGGAGGCAGTGGACTGTAGAAATGCAGCGAGGAGCAGGGTGCCTGGAGCAGAGGGCTGGGAGATTGGGATGTATTTTGCAGGTGTAATTGGCAGGGCTCCGGGGTAGGGAAGGAGAGGACTTCCATATCCCTTTCAGCCTTTTCTGTCCCAGGATGCTGACCCCTGCCCCTCCCCAGCTTCCTCCACCAGCCCAGTGGGCCCCAAGGCCATCAAGTGGTCTACTGTGGCCCCTCATCTTTTCCTGGGCTTCCCTCTTGCCTTCTCTGTCCCCTGCATGCCTCATTCTCCCCTGGAGTTAGGGCAGAGACTCCTTCTTTCTTCTTGCAGGTACATTGAGTACAGCCCCTGTGGGACATCTCCACCCCTGCCCACCCTCCACTTCTGCATAGCCTTCCTCTGACATTTGAAATAAGCTGCTAACTTGTCAGATTTAGGTGTTTCCTTTCCTGCCTCTGGTAGCCTGGCAGGATTGGTTCCCACCATATTCTGCTGATGGGGCTGGGTTTCTGCACTTTACAGACACAAGCCGAGCATATGACTTCCTGCACAAACTCTCCTCAACTCTTCAGACTCTCAGCATAAAAACCACCCTCCTTGGAGGGATGCCCAGGGCTGTGTTCTGTGTCCCACTGACCAGCATAACCTGCCATTCTTCCAAATGAGGTGGGCCCAAGCCTGTGGTTTTGACCCTCCTGCGTTTGGACCCTCTACTCTGTTGTCCACTTGGACAACTCCCCTAATCCCTCAAGACTCGGGGAAATGCCGTGCTCCTCTCCCTGTCCCTGACTCCTGCGGGTGTGGGTCTGTAGTGGTGGTGACGACGACCACGCTGCTGCTCCAGCTAACACTGTGGAGGGTGGAGGGTGCAGCAGGATTGGTATTGGAGCTCGCATTACTGGATGTGCTCTGTGTGCTGGCCACTGGCTGCATGTTCCCTGTTGCTTTGAGTCCCCCCAACAGTCCTCAGGGCATATATCGTGTCCATTAAGAGATGACGACATTAGGTCTTACGGAGGCTAACTGCCAGCCCAAGATCATTCAGCTATCAGTGGTGGAGCAGGAGTTTTAACCCAGACTGTCTGCCTCCACACTCCACTGCTGGACTAAATTTATCATGCTCTTTAGGAATTACTCAGTTAAATTTTATTCTCCTGCTAGACCCTGAGCTCCTTGAAGGCAGGGGCCACATCTCCATCTTCATTTCTCCAGCATCTTGCACACTGCACAGTTGTTTGGAGGAGTGTTGGATGGTGGCTGGGGAGCATATGTGAAGTCATGAATCCTGCTGGCCTTTTCCTGGGCCATGAAGGGCCTTTGAGGCCCAAGGGGATGAAGGAAGAGGGCTCGAACCCACAGGTCAGCCATGTGCTTTCATATCTGAAGGGCAGAGCTGACTGCTCTCTGTGTGTTCTCTCCTCCCCACCCCACCCCTGGTATCTGGCCTTGCGGATGTCAGATGTTTGCCGAGGAGGAGGCCGAGCTGACCCGGGAGACATCCCCAGAGAAGCTGCAGCAGTATCGCCAGGTGCACCTCCTACCAAGCCTGCGAGAGCAAGGCTGGTGTGAGATCACTGCCCACCTGCTGGCACTGCCTGAACATGATGCCCGTGAAAAGGTGCTGCAGACGCTGGGTGCCCTCCTGGTCACCTGCCGGGACCACTACCATCAGGACTCCCAGCTCAGCAGGATGCTGGCCAGTCTGCAGGCTGAATACCAGCTGCTAGCCGCCCAGGAGCTCCAAGATGGCGAGGATGAGGGCTACTTTTGGGAACTGTTGGGCTCTATCAACAGCTTGCTGAAGGAGCTGAAATGAGGCTGTCCTTAACACTGGGACTGGACTGGAACGCTGCTAGTAAGGCTGAGAGGCACCAGCTTGGGTGGGTTCTTCAGGGGACAGCGGGCAGGATGAAGGACTTCCCTACTGGGGCATCATCTGGGTGGTGCTGGATTGGCCATTAAATGGGGGCATGAAGGCCATTATCTGTCTGTCTACTGTGTGTTTGTGCAGACCGGGCACAACCCTGTGGTAGTTAAGTGGGTCAGTATGTGATAGGCCCCTAAGGGTGCCTGGTGACATGCTGCAGGGTCAGCCTAGGGCATCTAGTAATAGGCCCCGTTGGGAAGGATCTGGGCTCAGGAGGTGGAAAACCCTGGCTGGGACCTAGTTTCTACTACCCGGTAGCTCTGTGACCTTGGGAAGCCACTGAACTTCCCTGAGCCTGTTTCCTCATCTGTCAAAGGGTTGTGCCATTAAATGAGAGAAAATGGGCATGAAGGACTACCCCAGTGCCTGGCACCTATGCTTTTCCCTTCCCCCACCCTGCTATGATGGGAAGGGCTGGGGATTATCTCCCTGTTCCCTCTACCTTTACCCAAGCCTGAGGGTATCACCACATAAAGGGATGCTATGTCAGCCGAGGCAGCTGATGAGCTGGGCTGGAGTGATTGGTGCTGGGGCCTGGGTGATGGAAGGATGCTGGGGGTGGTGCTGCACTCTGGAGGCCCTTGGGTATAGGCCTCACCCTGGGAGAGGAGTGATCTCACTAAAGGGGTAGTGGGAGCCCAGGCCTGCCTCTCTCTGCCCTTGCCCCTCTCCCGTGTCCATGCTGAGCTGGGCAGAGCCCAAGGAGGGAGGCCTTGGAGGTGAGGGCAGCCGAGTCTGACAAATCCTGGCCCCCACCCCAGAGAGGCTGGGAGCCTGCTGCAGGTTGCCATGGCAACCTGGCTCTGGGCCTCCTGATTTGGATTCTGGTGCGTTTGCTTGTCAGCCTTTCCCAATGCACCAGAGGCTCACTCCTGCTGCTCAGGCAGCCCCTCCTGGCCTGCATGTGGAAATCCCCACCCTGGCCTTGCACATAGAGATCTCAGCTTCACTGCACTGAGGGGAGACCAAGTGACTGACTTCCCTGCATTCCCTTCGCTCAACCTCGGACCTTTTGAGCGAAGGGAATGCAGGGAAGTCAGTCACTTGGTCTCCCCTCAGTGCAGTGAAGCTGAGATCCTCTATGTGCAAGGCAAGGGTGGGATTTCCACATGCAGGCAGGAGGGGATGCCTCGAGCAGCAGGAGTGAGGATCAGACCTGAAGTCTATCAAGTGTTAGATACTGCCTTACTGCCTTTAGAATCTCTCAATAGCTTTCAAAGTACATTTTATAGATGAGAAAATCATGGCTCAGAGAGGCTAAATGATCTGCCTAAGGTCACACAGCTTTTGCGTGGCAGAGCTGGGATTTGCTGAGCTGATGGTGCTGTGGAAGGCTTGACTGTGTGGCTCAGAAGGGAATAGTGTCTAACTTGACAGGCAATATGGGAGGGCCGGGAGAGACGCAGAGCAGCTGTTCTGTGGCAGAGCAGGGCGAGCTTCAGAAAGGGGATGCTGGGCCTGGCTAAGGCCAAAGTCAAGAGTCACTTTAAAGATGGGGAGAGCAGCCCTGGCTGGTTTGGCTCAGCGGTTAGAGCGTCAGCCCGCGGACCAGAGAGTCCCTGGTTTGGTTCCCGCTAAGGGCACGTACCTCGGTGCAGTTTGTCCCCAGCCCTGGTTGGGATTGTGCGGGTGGCAGCCAGTCAATGTGGCTCTTTCACGTCGATGTTTCTCTCTCTCTCCTTCCCTGTCTCCCTCCCACTCTATTTGAAGATAAATGCAAAAATGTCCTTGGTTGAGGGTTAAAAAAAAAGGAGGGGGGAAGGGAAGGAGAGCAGACTCTGCAGGTGGATTTGAGAAAGGGGGAAGGTGAGACATGGGGAGATGGGGAGAGCTCGGGTTTGGGGCCAAGTCTGATCCGAGCCTCATCCTGGCAGAGGAGAGCACTGAGGCTGCGGGAGCAGGTGCACTCTGAGCAAGGGCTGGCAGGAATGTGGGCAGCTGTGGAAGGAGACCTTGTGAGTTCCCAGGGTACTCTCAGGCTGGGGCTGGGGATACCCAGCCCTTGAGGCCTCTGTAACCATCGAGGTCTGATGTGGGGTATGGGAAGGGGTCCCCTTAGAAGGAGACCTAATTGAAGACCTCTTCTACCCTCTGGGATGCTACAGAAAGGGACTCTGGGCCACGAACTCTTAGGTGGGGGCGGTCCCTGGGGCAGAGGACAAAGCATCTGGGGTCTGTGGTGAGGGAAGGCAGATCAGTGCCAGGTTGCTGAGCCCACAGGCTGGGCAGTGGGACTGCTGCGACCTCCTCCTCACTCTACATACAGACAGGGTATGAGGGATGGTGAAGTTTGGTCTGCCAGATGTTCTCATCGGCCTCAGCTGGGTTCATGCTGGGCCTCTGACTGCCTGGTCCTGGGCCATGCAGCAGGCCCACCTAGGAGACAGACAGCAGTGACCCAGGGCTCGGCTCAGGCTGCTTGGATGGGGGCTCTGGTTCCACCAGTTCATCGATTGTTGTTTGCAGATCCAGAAGGAGCCCTTCTCTGCCTCCCCTTGAGTGCCATTCTGGGAACCGTGGCCAAGGAAAGTGACCCGGGTTTGAAGTTAGGAAATGGTAATGGGGGAGTCGTAGCCACTACTTGAGCTGATGTGACTTCTGCCTACCAGGGCCTTTAGACTGCGTTCCTGTTTCTCCCACCCCCCTCACCTGTGGGACCACAGGGCTCTTGGCCTTATGGCATAGACTGACTGAGAGCTGTGACTTGCTGTCACCTCCTAGGCTTTGGCTGATTATTGGTTCCCTGCTCCTGGACTGGGCTGAACCAGGCCCTCAGTGTGGGAGGATGATGGGAATGGGGAGTGGGATGGTGGCCCTTGATCCCCCATCCCATCACTCAGCAGGCTTGGTTTGTAATAATTCACCTGTTCATTCATTCATTCATTCATTCATTCATTCATTCATTCGAATTGTATTTACTGAGCACTTACTCAGTGTCAGGCCCCAGGGTTCTGAGATTAGTAAGTCAAGGCCCTACTGTCAGGCAGTTCACAGTCTGGTGAGGGAGGCAGTCACACAGTGTGACGTGTATGTGATAGGGGAAGCTTTTGTCAGTTGGAGCTGAAGAGGTCAGGGGAGGCCTCCCAGAACTGGTAATAGCCAAACTGAGATCTGAAGGATGCTTGAAAAACAAGCCAGGTGAAAGAGGGGAAGGATTTCAGCCCCGGGAAAATACAGAAAGGCCTGAGGTGAGAGAGAGTGGTCCATTTGAGAAACCCACAAGTTCAGTATAGCTGGAGGAAGTGATGGGGGTGAGGGGCTAAGTGGCTCAAGGTGGGGCCACAGGGGTCAAGGGGTCCGCGTTCTCTGGTGCCTTGTCAGCCTTGCCAAGGAGCATACCCTGATCCTGATGGAGCTGGGAGCCAAAGGGAGGGTTTTGGGCATTTTTCCTGGCTGCTTCTCACTTATTCATAAATTCATTTACAAATTAAATTTTATTTAGGACTAACTAGGAGCCAGGCACTGTTCCAGGGCACGAAGTGGTAAGTACCGGGGAGGGGCAGACCATAACAGATAACTATATAATATGATGCCTGGCAGTAAGTGCGAAGAGCTCTGAAGAAAAATAAAACACAGGAAGGGTAAGAGGGTTAGGGAGGGCCTCCCTGAGGATGGAGTGTGAACAGAAGGACGCAAGGCCCTGAGTCGTGGGGATCGGACGGAGTGCTTTGTACACCAAGGGACTAGCCGAGGCAAAAGTCCTCCAGCAGGAACATGGCAGGGGGTCGGAAGAAAAGCAAGAGTCAGTGGCCGGGAGAAGAGTAAGCAACAAGGGGAGGGCAAGTCTCTGCAGCTATGGTAAGGGTGGGAGTTTCTGTCTGTGATAGAAACCATGAAGAGTTGTGAGCGGAGGAGAGACTCGATGTGACTGATATTTTAATAAGATCACTGTTGTTGCTGTGGTGACAAGAGACGACAAAGGGGCAAGGACAGAAGCGGGAGCCCAGTGCAGGGTCTACTGCAGAATTGGAGGTGCGAGTTGATGAGGTCTGAACCAGGGAGGTGGTGACAGAGGAGGAGGAGGAATGTGATGTGCTCAGGCTGCAGGTGCACTTTGAAGGTGAGGGTAGCACAAGGGACCCCTGGGGGTGGTGATGGAGATGTTCTGTGTCTTGAATGTGGTGGTGATTACACCACTCTATTATGCATTTGTCAGAACTCACAGAATTGTACACCAAGAGGTGTCCATTTTACTGTATGTAAACCTAAACTAAAAATTTTAGAAGTAGTAAATACTCAACTGTCCTAGTTACTTTACAGTTGACCATTCTCTATGCTCTTGGGATTGCTAACATCTGTCATATCTGGGTGATGGAGACACTACTCAGTGGTGCGCATGTGCTTCCTAACTCCGCCTTCGGGACGTCACCTTCGTGGCTGGAAATCTGATGTGGTGGCAGTATTTACACCAGGACGCTGGGAAATGCTACAAATCAAGGTTTAATTTATTGTTTAGTTGATTGTCTAGACTTAAAGTGATGAAGAAAATGTTTTAAAAGTGTTAATAATGCTGATTAAACGTAAAAGTGTCATCTATCAATAGCACAGAAATCTGAAGGAATTATCTTACAGTATTTGACAATTATTATCTGATTTAGTAGAGAAATCATTCACTGATGAACAAGTGAAACTCCCACAGGTGTTTTTGTTGTTTCACTTCCATCTTACTCCTTCAGGTAAACAAAGTATCAAAGAGGATTCTGGTGGGACAGACTCCTTTGTCAGTTACAGCTACGGTTGGCATGGGTACAGGATTTCAACAAAAATCAATGAAAGCCTGTGAGAATCAGTCGGCTGTATGGAATTTACAGCATAGAGTAATGTGTATTTTGTTATTATCTGTGAACTTTGTGCTATAATCCCTTTATAAGAGTAAAATGTATATAAACAAGTGCAAAACCTTGATTTGTAGCATTTCCCAGTGTCCCAACTCTGCCCTGGAGAGCTGGTTATTACCCATTTACCAGCATACCACCAAGGCTTAGGAATCAGGAGGAGGAGGACCAAGGGCTGATGCCTGGACCACTCCAACATTAGAGGTCAGGAGAATGAGCTGGTCAGGAGGTGAGGAGCAGGGATTGGTGAAGGGCGAGGAATGTGGAAATCTAGAGAAGGTTCGACCAGGAGGGAGGAGGTGGCCAACTTCACATGCTGCTTCGAGGAGGGCTGGACAGAAGGTGTGAGCTCAGGAGAGCAGAGGCGGGAAGTGGAGACAGGGTCCAAACACTCATCTACGGGTTCTGTGTAAGGGGAAGGAGGGGAGACAGGGACTCCAGGGAAGCTTTTTGTATTGTCTTTTTTTAAACTATGGGATCTATCAGGAGATGTTTTGTATGCCGATGAGAAAGATACAGGAGGAAGAAAAACTTGGTGAAGCAGGAAATAGAGGGGGAGAATTATGGGGCAAAGCCCTTGAGTAGGCCAGGATCCAGTGACAAGCCAGGGGGTGGCCTTAGCCAGGGACCTGGAAAGTTCCTGCCTCTTAACAGGAATAGACCTGAGAACCTGGGACAGGGATGGGGCAGAGCAGATGTGGTGGGTGGGAGCATGGGGGTTCCCAGCTAGTCAGCCTTTTGGGAGGAAGGTTGGGGGTGAGGGGTAGAACACAGGCCCCTGCAGTGCCCTCTGGGACTCCAGAAGGGATGATCAGAACCTGGGGGCTTTGGAGGGACTGGATCTTGAAGTTGGAAGAGGGTGTTGGATGCTTGCCAGCTGTGTGACTTGGGTGTAAAGATTGAGGGATGGTAGTAATACCAACACCTCACAGGTTGTAAAGGTGGAACAGGGGGTTGTGGGTAAAGGCCTGACATGGGCTCTGGGTGTGTCCACCACAGGGCAACTCCTCTCTCCCTTCAGTGGAGAGGTGACCCTGGCCTGGGTGGAGGTTGGGACCTATGGGAATTAAGGCTGCAGGGCCTTTGAAGTATCTGCCCAGGGACCATGGGAGGTGGTGCAGGGTGGTTAGCAGGGCAGGGAGGGAGGCTGATGGCAGCAAGGAGAGGAGCTGGGCTCTGCAGTCCCTGTGTGCAGGCAGTGGCCAGAGCAGATGAGAGTGGCCGAGCCCAGAGTGGCAGGCTGGTGAGGTGCCTTCACAGATGGAGGTGTCTCTGAGGGTTGTGCCTATCCTGCGGGAAGGCAGAAACTTCAGGATGCCCAGGGGAGACTGTTCTCTTAGTAGGTGGCAAAGGGGCAGGGTCATGGTGAGGTAAGTCTCCCTGGTGCTCAGCCCAGGCCATGCTGCTTTAGATTGTCTCTAGAAGATGGAGGATTTCAGGATTTCTGGGCGGTGCCTCCTCAGCTGCCTTCTTTTGGCTTGAATGGTCCAACAACTGTTTCTCTAGCATGTACCAGGCCCTTTGCTGGCTGATGGAGTGAGTGAGACCAATGCTGTCTGTTCCCCAGAAGAATGTGCGTCAGTCCTGTGAGGACTGACACTGTAATACCACGTGCCATGGCCAAGGGCCAGGCCAGCAACAGCAGCTGTGGGCCAGTGTTTCCAGAGATGGTACTTGGACAATTTTAGGTAATACATGAACATTTATCAAAATGTTATTTTGATGTATATTAGAAAAAATGTAACTAGCACATCAAACATTATTTTGCAGATATTGAAGTTAAACAAAAGTTAATCTTTTTAGGTATGTAATGGTATTAAGTTTGGGATGATATGGTAAAAGTGAGGGGCTCATAGGGAGAGCACAGGGTGCTAGGAACCACCTCCAGGAGGCAGTGTGGGTGCAGAGGGCAGGGTCACACTGCAAGGAGGCACAGGGCTGCCAGCATCTCAGGTGGGCAGCCCAGACAGAGGGCTTCATGCAGAGGTTTGACTCCTTTGCTACGAGGTAGAGGATGGATAGTGGATGCTGGGGGCTGATGTAGGCAGGTTTAGGAAACTTCGCAGCATTGAGATGAGAGGTGGGGCCTTGGCCTCTGCTGGAGAGTAGATGGGTTGAGAGGAGGTAGCCTGGGGACTGCTGGGGTGCTGGGCTATAGGACATCCAGCAGATCAGGTGAAGCTGCTGAGGATAGGAGGAGATCTGAGCTCAAGCATGCAAGACAGTTCTGGAATGTGACAAACTGATGTCAGTAAAAGCCATGAGAATGTTTCAGAGTTAGCATGGATCCTGAGTTGGGAGTTGGGGGGTGAGTAGAGGGAGGCCAGCCCCACCTGTGTCCAGCCCCACTGCAGTTCCCCGAGACTCCGTGTCCTGGCTTTGGAGAGTCAGCAATGAACAAAATCAAGATTCCTGCCCCTGTGAAGCTTACAATAGAAACAGATGGACTTGTAAATGTAAAGCAAGTTCAATGCTATGAAGAGAGGGCGTGGCAGGGACTTATCAAAGGTCTTTTTGATAAGGGGACTTGTGAAGAGACACCTGAAAGTCTTAAGAAAGCACAGCTGTCTCTGTGAAAGTGTGCACCAGGCAGTGGGACCACAAGTGCAAAGGGTGAGTGACAAAGAATGGTGAGGGGAGAGGCTGGAGGGCAGAGACCAAACCATCCTCGAGGACTTGGGCTTTTAGTGGGAGATGGAAACCACTGCAAAGTTTGTGCAGAGAGAATGACACAATCTGACTTAATAGGAATTATCGTGACTGCTGTGGGGAGTAGAGTGTGAACAGGATGATCAGGGAAGCTTGATGGGGAGGTTACCACACTGGGCTGGATTCAGGTGACTGGGAGTCTACCTCCTGGCACATGCCCCCTTGTGTTGCCCCCTCCTAGAGTGTACCATGGGTGGTCTGTGTGACCAACAGAATATGGTGGCAGTGATGGTATATTACTTTCGAGATCAGGTTTTAAAAAACCACGTGGCTCCCATCTGGTTGCTGTTCTCCTGGATCATTCATTCCGGGGGAAGCCGGTGCCGACTGCTCTGCGGCAGGGCCCACGTAGCGTGGAACTGAGGCCTTCTGCCAACAGCCATGTGAGAGAGCCTGGAAGCAGTTTCTCCAGCCCATCTATCCTTCAGAGACTGCAGCCTCACACTGAACTGTTTGTTCCTGGAGTCCTGCCCTTCAGAAACTGAGGTAATAAATTACTGTTGTTTTAGCTGCTAAATTTTGGGGTAATTCGTTATACAGCAATAGGTAACTGATATGAGGATGACCAGGTGACATAAACAGAAGTGGTGAGAATTAGACCCACCATACATTTTAAAGATAAGAATTTGAACAGGTCAAGTTTGAGATACTAAGACATCCGTGTGGAGAGTTCAGGAGGCAGGCAATTATAAATGTCAGGTCACAGAAGAAGTGGGCACGTGGACTGTATTTAAAGCCAGGAGTCTGGTTAACGACTAGGAAAAGGCAGAGAAGGCGCTTCCAGGAGGGAGTGTTCACCTGGGTACTTGTACAGTGAGGTCGGTAAGACGAGGAAAAAGCCCATCCGTCTGATGGTGTGGACAGCCCCTTAACGGGACGGTAGTCTAGTGGCAGAGAGAACGGAAGTGGGGAAGGGCGACTATATATATCTCTCTACGGAGTTTTGCTCAAGGTGGGGATATTTGCTGGGAAGGGACATGGAGTTAGGAGGGTTATTTTAGAGGCAGCTATGATCCTGGTATGGTTGTGAGCTGATGGAAACAACTCAAAAGAGAGAGGGGTGATAGCCGTGGAGACTTTAAGGACACCTCCCAGGTTTGACCTTCCCCCTGAAGAGTGGACATGTGTTCCTGAGGTAGGCATGGCCCTCTCTGATGGGCTGGCATGGCAGCTACAAGGCCAGGCTGTGTAGCCCTTGGCCTAGAGCCACAGGCATAGCCTCCTTGCTGGAGGCAAATCCAGGAGACGTTTCAAGTAAAATTTGACTGCTGGAAGGCAAAGAAAAACAGCTTTGGCTTCTCGGACTTGGTTTCATGGTGGACTTTATTGGGAAAAGTTAGTGTAAAAAACATCAAATTCATAAAATTTAAATAAGACAGTAAAATTATACCTTGTAGCTATAGTAATCGCTATATTAATCACAAATAAGGTAAAGTCTAAATTATTGCCTAAGCAAACACTATTTTGTTAGGCTTCTGTTGCAAGCCCAAGGCAGGAAACATCGCAATTATTAGAAGTGAGCCCAATGATGTGTTTGCATTTGAAGATGAAGAAAGGGAAAAAAGCATGTTCTGATTATGGCATCACAACATTCTAGCCTGAAAAAAAAGCAACTTTATTAATATGTCCTGCAGCAGAGTACATTAGTAATTGTAACCATGCATTAAAATTCTCATTTCATGTCATAAAGAGAGTAATCAGTTTTCTTCATGATACATTATGTTTTACTGAGTTTCAGGACCCTTCTAGGAATGTTCATTTTCCGGGGACAGCTTCCTAAGACACCCAGTTTGCTAAGCCTGGGTCATCTTTGGCATTTAAAACCAGCCAGCCTGCCTGAACGAAGGGTGAGTCAGATCTCCTCTCAAACCCTAATGCCACTCCACAAAACCTGGTCAAGAGTGTCACTAACAAGTTAATGTGGGATTCTCTTTGGTTATGGAATTTTTATTTAACCTTATAAAAAAATATAGCTAGAAATATGCTCCTGAATTCTGAAAGTATTTGTGATCAACCTAAACACAAATATGTCCTTGCAAAACTTACCACCTGGCCAGGTTTAAAATCTATTTCCCTGTAGCATCTAATATCAGTGTTCTATTTAGCAAATACATTTCAGTAAAGAACAGTGACTGATCTTAAGAGCCCCGAGGTGTGGGGGCAGCCTTAGATGCTGTCCATGGCTCTGAACTCGCTGAGGGCCTGCACAGGGTTCACGTGCTTCTTCTGAGATGCCCGTTTAATCTTGGTCTGTGTCTCATCTTGTTTCTCTCTCTTCACCAAGGGCTTTTTCTCAGGTGCCTTCATCTTCCATGACACAGCTGGGAGGTTGAGGGAAGCCATACCCTGAGACTTCTGGTATTTGGTGGACGCCACATAGGATGCCTTCACCGTCTGCACCACGGCGTTCATCAAGTTCTTGGCAGCCTGGATCAGGGACATGGCGCTGTCCACCTGAGGCACACAAACACAGGGTGATGAGAAACAGACAGGGGAGCCCCCCACTCCTCCCCTTCCAGGGCTGGGCAGCAGCCCCGTTACTAAAGATCTCTCTCCCAATGGCTGCTGTTATCCAAATACCCTGAAAATGCCTGCTTCAGATAGATCTTCTGAAGAAGAAAAGGGAATAGTAATAAAAATGTAAGGCATAGTCGCCTGCCCCTCACGCTGGAGGCGGAGGCCTCGAGTCAGCCATGCCCAGGAGCACTGACATTGTAGCAGGTGAACAAATTTTGAAAAGTTCTGTGGAACTAGCAAAAGCCACAGGGAATTAGTGGAGCCCAGCACACTGAGCGAGACCACCTCCTTGCCCAGACTGATGTGGTAAAGAGATGGGGGTACTACTCAAGCAGGGACAGGTGGAGGAGGCAGGCCTTGCTGTACCATCTGCAGTTTTTGAACAGGCTCAATTCTTCTGTGGGGGAAGAAAAATAAGGGAGATAAAAAAGTACCTTTTCCCAGTGTGTGTCCAGCAAAAGGGAAGAGGCCAGCCCTGTAATGGCTCCTAGCTGTCACCCACCACACCATGCTAAACAGAGCTGAAGTTCAGAAGGGAGGAACCGAGGTGCAGTCCCTGGCCTCCAAGGAAGAAATTTGAGGTATTTCCACAGCATACCTTCCCAGTTCAGGGCAGGTAAAGAGTGTATGTGGACGAAGGCCAGCATATTCCCATCAACCACTTCTTTTTACAGATGAAACTTACCCCCGAGACGACAAGCTCCCCACCAAGGTTCTGCACCTCGGCCTTGACTTTGCTGCAGATGTTGAGCTGGTGGCAGTAGAGGGCAATGCGCTGCAGGTAGGCGAGAAGGTCCTGCTTGCAGGCCGAGTCTGGACACTGATGGGAGAGTAGGTTTAGCACAGAGCACCCCAGGTCTGCCAAACACACCCACCCCCGGGAGCTATTTCTAAACCTCTCAGGGTGCCACCAAGAGGCTTCCTGTCTCCTTGCTGGAACAAAGGGCATGAGAGAGGAGTTTCCCAATTACCTGGGGGCAGTCATAGCTCTAGGCTACCCTGTGCTTGGACCCAGGCCTTTGAAGGTAAGAAAAAGCTTCAGCAAGCAAGAGCTTGGTTAGAGTGCTCTGGGCTCGGTAATAACCATCCAGATAGCTCTTCTGCTCAGAGGCACTTTATCTGCTCAATTATGATACACACTATAAACACCTGATGAAAGGAGAGGTTCACTTCAGGCAGAGATGGAGGATGAGTGAATCAAAACAAGAAAAAAAGCTCTTGGGGACTGAGAGGTCTTGACCAGCCACCAGGAAATTTAAGGGTGGCTGCTGCCCAAGCTCAGGGCCAGCTCAGGAAGCCTTACCCAGAGAAAGAAAAGCAGAGCACCTCTCAAGTACTTAGAGCAAACACTTCCCTCTAGGAGACTGGGCACAGTGTGTGAGGAGGTGGTAGACCATGCTGGAAATTTTGAATTTTATTCTAAGAAGCTTATAGGAGCACAGCAGAGCCATAGCAGACATGCATTTTAAGATGATCATGTGGGAAGACTGATGGGGCCACTAGGAACACCAGCGCTCAGCACTGGATTCCGTGGAAGAGGGGAGTTAGGACGACTACTGCTGTCACTCAGCCCAGATACGGGCGGGGAGGGCTTTGGAGAACTGTAACTGAGAAACAGCGTTTCCAATAAATAAGTCTTGGAGCATCAGGGAAAATGTAAACTTTCCAGGAGGTAGGAACCACATTTTCTGACATATTGATACAGGGAATAAAGGGCTTATGAAGGCTGGGTAGTTGAGAACCTGCAGTGCTGAGGACATAGCTGTCTGTCCCCAACTGGGCACACAGCTGATTCTTCTATGGAGTAAATCACAAGAAGAGGCACTCCCACACTGTGTCAGTGTGTTAGGCCTGCAGAAGCAGCGCTTGCCCAGAGCTGAAGTTCTGAAGAGAACTAAGACGAAACAAGTCCCCAGGAGAAGCTGGTTTTTAGCTGTCAAGATTTCAGGAAGAGACATACCTGCTCCAGATATGAACCCTCATGCAACCTGGGCTTGCCTCATAAGACTTGTCAAAGAAGAATTCAGAAATTCTTAAAAATCTATGCTGCTTGGTGAGTTAAGAACAATTTTAGAGAAGTGTTGTGTTGTGTCCCATGAAAATAATTGTTATTTCCACCTCCGAATGGACCAGGCTGGGCTACCTGAGACCCACATGGCAAGTCTGTCACTTACATGGTCTGCAATGGTACGGCCAAGCTTATCCATCCTAGATCCTGCCTCAGCAATTTTCTTGGCAGCACTGATCACATCTGATGTATTTTTGAGTGGTCCTTTACCTCTGAAAAAGAAAACAAGGTCATTGTATACGAAGAAGCCTTTCATAGTTGGCAGTGGGTAGAAAAGAGAAGGTGGCTACAGAGCAGCCTGGTACTGCCTGTCCGAGGCAACCTGTGGGAGGGAGCGCTGCCCTCGTGCAGGTGGTGGGGCCGGGCACTGCTCACCGAGTGAAGTCAGTCATCTCCATCATGATCATGCACATCTGCTTGGCCAACACGATGATGTCGTTGCCACTGTCGTCCCATTTGGACACTTCAGCATCCAGCTTGCTCTTTTCTTCCTGGAAGCTGGCCACCTGTTCTGCAATCTTTGCTTTTTGCTCTTGGGGAAGCTGAGCCATGATTGCCTAAAATCAGAAGCACAGAAAGCTCTTACATGTAGAGATTATGACATTCTCACAGTGCATTAGCCAAAAACATTTCCACCGAGCAATCTATGGCATAGGTAGGATAATGCTTTAATAGGTTTCATTTTGCCTGAAGGGCCATTCCCGACCCACTTTCAAGAACAAGTTTTAATGTGGAGGAAAACAAGAGTGAGAGGGGTAGAAGCCTAATGTGGAGGCTTCATGATCACACTCGCACAGGAACAGAACCTGCTTAATTTAATTCTTTAAAAGTTTCACCCTCTGTCTCCTGCTGTGGAGAGAAGGGCTGATGCTCGCAGCCCTTCCCCTGGCCGGCCCTGAACAAGCATTTCCTGTGGCTGCATTGCATCTCTGACATTTCCAAATGAACTGGAAGTGGTTTTAGAATGTGAATTTTAAAAAAGGCTAGCAGAGAACCCGATGAAGAATGTATTTTGTATATTTCAGTGGCATTTAAACCTTAAAGCTGCACCTGGAGGCCTGCTGCCCACCTCAAGCCTCCCAGGCTCTCCCCACTCAGCTTCCCAAAGTGCTCATGACCGAGTGGGGCCTAAAGTAATGTTCAAAATGATTTCTGAAAAGTGAAAAAAGACTCCTTGGAAATACTTATTGGCATCCTCCTCAAAACAAAAGCTACTGACTGAAGATTTAATGACTCAAATGAATGCAAGGGCTCTGATTTTCTTGAATGTGCCACTGTTATTTTAACCCATAAATAGATATTTCATACCCATGGTATCATTGATATGGGCAAGGACAGCAATCTTTTTTGATTTTACAATCCTTTTAACAAACATTGTGTTGATTAGATCCTAGGGCTGTCCTGATGCAGGACTTGGTCATAAATCAGCCCCAAGGCACAGCTGAGGAGGCCCATGTCCCTATCCTGCTCCCGAGGAGACACTTTGGAGGAACTAACAATGGACTAGCAGGTGCCACATCCATCCTACTGCCAGAAAAAAAAAAAAAGGAAAATCGGGTTCTCAATACTGAGTATTTTCCTGGAAAAGAAAAGCTAAGACCTGGGAGAGACTGGGAAGGTCCGCAGAACAAGTTTAACTGATCCCTTACCCGGGCACTCTGGCCAGCTATCAGCTGGTCATCTTCTGTCTGGACGCTTGTCCTACTTCGGACATCAAAGTCTTCTGTCTCGAAGTCAGAGTCATCCAACTCCTCAGGAGTCTGCCACCAAAAGAGAGATCATGAGTCAGACACAATTGGGCCTCTAGCTGTCCCAGGCCTCTCAGCGCACACCCCTGCCTGATGTATAGACACCTAGCATTCTGTATTTTCACGTGCAGTATTCCAAACAGGCATGGGTAATGAAGCTGAAATCACTTATTATTCATCTGAGACCCTGCCTCACTGATGTACATGTTGGCAGCTCGTCCAACAAACAGCAGGCAAGGGCAACACATCACACTTCCCAAAGGGCTGGGTTCTGGGCTTCAATTCCCACCCCTGAGTGAAGACTCTCTTTTGACATAAGATTTTTACTTCTTAATATACTTCTGCATCAGCTGCATCTAAAGACAAATGTGAGAACTGTCCTGGGTAGAAAAGATACTATACTAAAAATAGAGGTATTTTGCCCTGGCCAGTTTGGCTCAGCAGTTAGAGCATTGGCTGGCAGACCAAAGGGTTGCAGGTTTGATCCCTGGCCCTCGTTGGGTCATGCGGGAGGCAACCAATCAATGTGTGTCTCTCACATTGATGTTTCTCTCTCTTCCTCCCTCCCACTCTATCTAAAAATCAATGGAAAAATACCCTCAGGTGAGGACTGGGAGAAAAAATAGGTATTTTATACAACATTAAGCAGATTCTTATAACTTTACCCACTTTATGACAAAAAGAAAATTAAATGAATTAAATAATATTGGGCTTTCTTTTAGGGTACCAAATGCTGCTTTGAAGAGTAAAAATAGACAGAGAATTTATGTTTTTTCCCCCTTGATAAAAGGAAAAGAGAAAATGTGGCAGGTAAGGTCTGAGTAAATACCAAAGGGGCTGATTAGTGGTCCTAGCTCTGCTTTAATTATAAAATGTTTATTGGGCACAACCTCCAGTCTCGCATGATCAGCTGCTGACTTGAAACCTAATGTCGTCTTCTGGAAGTTATCAGTAACGGGGCAGCGGGCAGAACAGCTGCCTGTGGCAGGAGGCAAGTCCCTCACCTGCACCAGGACCTAATCCAAGCCCGGCCCCAGGATTTGCTCTGAGGCTCAAATGAGAGGGCATGTGAGAAACCACCAAGAGCCTGTACATGTGCAATGGCCAGGACTACCCTTGCTGAGATGAGGTGAAGACAGCAGAAGTCACAGGAGACACCAGTGAGCCCCAGAGGGCATGTCAATGCAAGATCCTGGAGTCTCTCTGACTTGGGAGCACAAAACACTATGCCACCATTGCCCATTCTAATCCTTTCAGAGCTGGAAGGGGAACCCAAGCTGCCGGCCTGCCCGCAAGATGTGGTTTCCCACAACTCTACTTGCTTCCCCAGAATAGACTCTAGAATTTGCAAAAGCATCTCCTGGAGAGTATGCAGTTTCAGCCCACTTAAATCCCCAAAGGCATTAACCTCCTCTTCATCATTAAGGATTCTTTTATTCTATTTCTAGGTGTCTGTCAGCATGGAAAGACCTCTGGAGAAACAGGGCTGCGTTCATTGCCACTGGTGTATGTAACCCAGGGATCCCTCCACACCACTGAGATATGGCCTCTGGGTATAACCTTGCACTCAGCCAGGCCCCTGCATAACATGGGTTCGTCTTTAGCAGCAGCAGGAATGACGAATGCAAAAGGCTCCACCAGCTCTGTGGCCCCTGCCCCCAACATGTCCACGTAACCTGGGGCCTGCAGGAACAGCCAGCAGCCAACCAGGCAGTCCCTAAACAGTTCTTTTTCCTCCTCTCCCCAGAGTAGTAGTCTTCCCAGGAGTTTCTACAATGCATATAAAATGGATCCAGCCTAATACAACTGCCTTAGAAATAGCCTCTCTTTCCAACTGACAGTCTAGCTAGGTTCTGCAGGCTCTCAGACAGAATCCCTGCCTACCCTGGGAGGTACAAATGAACACCTCTAACCCGACTAGATTAACAGCACAGCAAAGCAGCCACCTAGGCTGCGGGATGGCCATGCACAGCCCCGGCTCTCGGCTTCCAGAACCACATGCTTATGCTTAGAACAGCATGTGAAGTATAACTGCTATGGGAAAGGCAGCTTTGAGACCCAGGCCTAGCACCCTGAGGGTGCATTACAAAGGGGTTGGTAGCTTCTCAAAACCTGTTTAGGCCAACCCAGAGGGGCCCTAGATTTTCTCAGATGGTGAAAACTGCTGCTCTCAGAGAAGATGATCACATAGAGGCCATGAGCCAGGGAACACGACCAGGGGCTGCCACAGTCCCTCCTCCCCACCTGAACACACTGGGGTTCTAGCATCCTGTCTGCTGCCCCTTCAAAGAGAGGGGTGCTCCCTGAAGAATAACTTCAACTTGCATTAAGGAAATAGTCCGTTTTCTGAAATGAACCGAAAAGCCTTTATTTTCTGTAATATCCATCTAACTCAAATGGAAACCTCATATTTGTGGTGACTTTTTGCTCTAAATTAAATCAATGCTAACTCATACTAGCTCCTGTTCTCAGCCTGAGTTTGGGCTCTAACTTGCGACTAAAAGTCATTTTAGACAACATAATTAAATATATCTCATTCTTACAGCTTTTAGATTCATGGTTTTAGTATACTGCCAACGCAACTGCATTGTGCTCAGGTTTAGCGAATGATGAGAAAGCTGTTAAAACGTCTGAAATGCAGTTACTCACCCTTATCATCAACACCGCTTTCCTGATGTCCCGGATGCCATCGTACACTAGGCGGGAGGCATCGATAAACTCATTCTCATCCATGGGCTGGGCAGGGTCTGAGCTGAGGGCTTCCACAGCTGCTTCGACTTGCTCAGTAAAACGCGGCATGACTGTGGGAAAAAAGAGGCATGGCAGACATCATTCTATCAGCTAGCCCTCCCTAAATCTCACTCAGACAGAAGGCGAGGTATGCTATGCAGAGCCTCTACTTCTACCTATGTGAGAAGTATTTAGGGATGAAATAAATTAAATGCCGTATTTTCCAAAGACTCGAATCATCGCCTTTGTCTCTGACCAGATTTTACAGTAAAGGATTTAGATGGTTGAGAACCTGAAGTGAGATTACTTTGAGGCCTTGGTTAAGAATGGGATCTTCCTTAATTTAGTATTTATTCACTAACAAAAGACTTAACTCAAAAGTTCATCTTAGATAGAATTATTCCCATCAGCCCTGGCTGGTATGGCTCAGTTGGTTGGAGCATTGTCCTGTACACAAAAGGTTGCAGGTTCGATTCCTGATCAGGGCACATACCTAGGTTGTGGGTTCAATCCCCGTTCAGGGCATGTACAGGAGGCAATCGATCGATGTTTCTCTCTCACACTGATGTTTCTCTCTCTCCCTTCTTCTCTAAAATCAAAAGCCATAATTTGGCTCAGCATTTGAAGTGTTGGCCCACAGACCGAAGACCTGCAGGTTTGATTCCAGTCAAGGGCATGTACCTCAGTTGTGGTTCAGTCCCCGGCCCTGGTCGGGGTCGTGCGGGAGGCAACCAGTGGATGTGTCTCTCTCGAATCGATGTGTCCCTCTCTCTCCCCCCTCCCCCCCACTCTGTCTGAAAATATAAGGAAAAGTATCCTCAGGTGAAGATTTAAAAATAAATAAAAGAAAACCATATCCTCAGTGAGGATAAAAAAAAAAAAAGAATTGTTCCCATCACTAATCATGGGACCCACATGAAGGAAATGTGTTTATGAGGCCTTAATTTGGCTGACCAACTTCTCACAAGTCTGATGTCCACCCAGAACTCTTAAGACCTGAGTCCCGCCTGGCTGGTGTGGCTAGCGTCGACCCATGCACCAAGAGGTCGCCGGTTTGGATTCCCAGTCAGGGCACATGCCCAGGTTGTGGGCCTGATCCCCAGTGGGGGCATGCAGGAGGCAGCCCATCGATGTTCTCCCTCATCGATGCTTCTCTGTCTCTCCTCCCTTCCTCTCTCTCTTTAAAATCAATAAAGAAAAAGGAAAAAAAAAAAGACCCGAGTCCTGATCTCCTACTCCCGACCCACAGGGCCTAGACAAACAGGATGACCTAGCCGACCCAGGCTGTCTCTGTGTGGGGAGCACCAGTAAGGCAGGGAGTTCCCATACCTGTGTTAGAGAGAAGTTTGGTAGCTTCCAGCACCTTCTCTGTGTAGACCCCTGGCTCATAGTTGTCCATCTCGGAGGTGACCACATGAATGACCCGGGCTGCCCGGCCTCGGATTGCACCAGCTGTGCGGTCCAGCCCATCCACATCTTTCTCTTGGAGAGCAATGACACATTTGTTCACATCTTCCAATATGTGATTCTCTGAGGAACAAGCAAAAAGCTGAATAAGGGAGGCGGCCTTCCACAAGAAGGGGCAATTATTTTTTTGCCTTTAAAATAAAAATTTTCGAGAGACTTCCGGTCAAGATGGCGGCGTAGGTAAACGTGGTATCGCGTCCTCCCACAACCACATCAAAGTTACAACTAAACTACAGAACAACCATCATTCAAAACCGCCTGAAATCAAGCTGAATGGAAGTCCTACAACTACGAAATTAAAGAAGCTGCAGGATCAAGACTGGTAGGAGGGGCGGAGGCGCGACGGGATGGTCCCACACCCGCGTGTGGTGGATAAAAATTAGGAGGACACCTTGGCTGGGAAGGTCCTACCTGAGGACTGAGGGGTCCCCGTCCCACACCAGGCACCCAGCTCAGGGTTCCAGTGCCAGGAAGAGAATCCCCATAACTTCTGGATGGAAAAACCAGCGGGAACTGAGGCTGAGGTGGCTGGAGCCCCCGGCAGCTCCTCTTAAAGGGCCCGCGCACGGACTTACTCGGACTCGCTCCCTCCAGGCTCCAGCATGGGGGAGGCAGCTTGAAAGGCACCAGAGTCATATGGGGAAGAACTGAGCTGTTTGGCATTGGAGCGAGGGCTGGAGAGGCAGCTTTCTCCTGGACAGATGTGCTATCAGAGGCTTTTGTTCCTTTGGTGAGCCCTTCCCTGGGCCGGCAGACGCCTCCATGTCTGGGACTCCAGCTACCTGGCTCACACTGTTGGCCCCGCCCTGGTGATTCCCTGAGGCCCCGCCCCACCCAACTTTCAGGCCCACCCAAGCTGTTGCCAGTTGCTTTACCATAGGATTGGCCTGTCTTGGATCCTGCTTCAGCTTTTCCTAAATTCTTTCAAACAAGCAGCATCTGGTCTCAGCTAGCCCCATACCTCTTGCTAAGTAATACATAGAAACAAACACAGGGAGGCAGCCAAAATGAGGAGACAAAGAAACAGGTCCCAAATGAAAGAACAGAACAAAACCCCAGGAAAAGAACTAGGTGAAATAGAGTTAAGCAGCCTAACAGATGCTGAGTTCAAAATACTGCTTATAAGGATGCTCAATGGACTTAGTGAGAACCTCAGTGGACTTAGAGAGGGCCTCAAGAGCATAAAAAAGGACCAGTCAGAAATGAAGGATGCAGAGTGAGAAATGAAGGAGGCACTAACTGAAATAAAGAATAGTTTACACAGATTCAATAGTAGAGTAGGTAAAGCCAAGAAGCAAACCATCGATTTGGAATATAAGGAAGCAAGAAACACCCAATCAGAACAGCAAAAAGAAAAAAGAATCCAAAGAAATGAGGATAGTGTAAGGAGCCTCTGGGACAACTTCAAGCGTGCCAACATTCGCATCTTGGGGATGCCAGAGGAGAAGAGAGAGAACAAGAAATCGAAAACCTATTTGAAACAATAATGGCAGAAAACTTCCCTAACTTGGTGAAGGAAACAGACATACAAGTCCAGGAAGCACAGAGAGTCCCAAACAAAATGAACCCCAAGAGGCCCACACCAAGACACATCATCATCAAAATGCAAAAGGTTCAAGACAAAGAGAGAATCTTAAAAGCAGCAAGAGAAAAGCAGTTTGTTACCTACAAGGGAGCTCCCATAAGACTGTCAGCTGATTTCTCAAAAGAAACTTTGCAGGCCAGAAGGGAGTGGCAAGAAATATTCAGAGTGATGAAAAGCAAGAACCTACAACCAAGATTACTCTATCCTGCAAAGCTGTCATTTAGAATCGATGGCCCTATAAAGAGTTTCCCAGACAAGGAAAAGCTAAAGGAGTTCATCACCACCAAACCATCATTATATGAAATGTTGAAGGGTCTTCTTGAAGAAAAAGATAAAAAAATATGAACAAACATAATGGCAATAAATTCATATCTACCAACAATTGAATCTACAAACAAAATGAACAAGCAGAACAGAAACATTCTCATAGATACAGAGAACTTTTGTTGGGTACCAGATGGGTGGGGGTTGGGGGGATGGGTAAAAAGGTGAAGGGATTAAGAAGTACAAATTGGTTGTTAGACTGACAAACCTCAAAGGGAAGGGGGGTTGAGGGGTGGAAAGAAATAAACCAAAGAACTTATATGTATATATGCATAACTAATGGACACAGACAACAGTGTGGGGAAAGGCAGGAGGGGGGCAGGAATGGGGAGGAGGGGGGCAATGGGGGAACATCTGTAATACATTCAACAATAAAGATAAGTTAAAAAAAATAAAAATAAAATAAAAAGGAACCTCTTGCTGAGTTAAAACAGTGAAAAAATAAAAAATAAAAATTTTCACCTTGACCGGTTTGGCTCAGCAGTTAGAGCGTCAGCCCGCAGACCAAAGAGTCGTGGGTTCAATTCCGGTCAAGGGCACATACCTTGGTTTGCAGTTCAGTCCCCAGCCCTGGTCAGGGTCATGCAGGAGGCAACCAATCGATGTGTCTCTCTCACATCGATGTTTCTTTCTCTCTCTCTCTCTCTCTCTCTCTCCCCTACTCTGTCTAAAAATAAATGGGTGCCCTGGCCAGTTTGGCTCAGCGGTTAGAACGTCAGCCTGCGGACCAGAGAGTCCCGGGTTCGGTTCCCGCTAGGAGCATGTACCAAAAAATAAATAAATAAATAGAAAAATATCCTCGGCTGAGGATTTAAAAAAATAACTAAAATAAAAATTTTCATTTACAGTTGACATATAATAAATATCAGTTTCAGGTGTACAACATACTGATTAGACATTTTTATAACTTACGAAGTGATCACCCCCAATAAGTCCAGCACCCACCTGACACCCTCTGTTCCCCGTGCTGAGAAGACGACTGAGTTGTGTCATTCACTGAGTGCTCACTTTGTGACAGCTCCACAGCCAAAAGCTTTACATGTGTTATTTCAATGAGGAGAACGACAGATTAACTGTCCTACAGAAACTCAACCTGTATTCACCTCCAAGAATAACAATCTTTATTCCAGGTTTAAAAAAACAGAAAGAGGACTATCTTTAAGGCACAGGTGTTCTATAAGCCAAGTAGATGATTCAGATAACAGAAACCTCAAAAACTTCTTCCCCTTAAATAATTTCACTGACCTTACATTCCCCAACAAAGTCTAAATTAGAAGAAAAGGTTCGCTATAAGACTTGATCCTCCCAGTGCCTCACCCCTCCCTCCAGTAGATGCCAGTGGTAGCCAGCACAGCCCTCTGGCATAAGAGAAGGTGTTGGAAAACAGATCGAAGCCTCTTCTGGAGGAGGCTGAGGAGCATATCTGAGGGGAAATGTTTTTTAACCCTCTTATGGGCTGCAGGTGGGCCTGCTGTGATATTTATGGAAATCCTTAAATTCTGTTAAGTTGACACAGGGCTCCTACCAGTCACAGAGCTGGAATTGGAAGACCCACCCAAACTATTTTTTCTCAAAGCAAAAAGCTTGACACTGGATCTTAGGAACCTCAGAGTAAGCATTTCACTTAAACCTCATTGATAATAGCAAAGTGGAGACAACCCAAATGTTCAGGAGCAGAGTGGGTAATAAATTATGGACACCACACAGCTGTCAAAATGGATAAGGTCAATCTGTAGGGGCAGACCCAGAATGAGAAAGGGAATGCTCTCACTCACCCAGAGACCACCAGCAGACAGCCAGAATGACAGGGCTGCCCAAACTCTGTAGGGGGGGTGGTGGGGGGTGGGGCAAGGAACACAAAGGAAAGACCCCCGGTTATCACCTGGCCACTTCCTTCCAGCTCAGAAAGAAGGGTTCTTCAAGACATATGAAGAACTCTTAACAACAGTGTCGAAGACATGCCTGCTCCTTTAAACCAAGAGAGTACCTGGCACAAGAGGTGAAAGATTAATGGTCCCAGTTCTTATGGAAGAGCCAGAACAATTAGTAGAAATGTAATCTGCTTAAGAAACACATCTGGCCCAGTTGGTGTGGCTCAGTGGATTGGGCGTCATCCCATGGACTGAGAGGTCCCAGTTCAATTCCCGGTCAGGGCACATGCCCAAGTTTCGGGCTTGATCTCCAGTGAGGGGCGTGCAGGACGCAGCCCATCGATGTTTCTCTCTTACATTGGTGTTTCTATCTCTCTCCCTCTAAAAAAAATCAATTTAAAAAAACATATTTAAGAAACACATCTAGCCCTGGCCAGTTTTTCTCAGTGGTTAGAGCGTTGGCCCACGGACCAGAGAGACCCGGGTTTGGTTCCTGCTAAGGGCACGTACCTCGGTTGTGGTTTGTCCCCGGCCCCGGTTGGGGTCGTGTGGATGGCAACCAGTCGATGTGTCTCTCTCACGTTGATGTTTCTCTCTCTCTCTTCCTCCCTCTCTAGCTGAAGATGAATGCAAAAATGTCCTCAGGTGAGGATAAAAAAGAAAGAAACACATTTCACATTTAGTCATTTCTCTGCCAGCCCTGGCTACCTTGTTTTGACTACACTTCCTGATTTAATACACTTCCAAAGCCTATACCCTTCTTTCACAGCCTCTGCTAACATAGTCATTATATATGACAATATCTGGAAGGGAGATAACAATAAGCTTCACCTCTTAAATCCAAAACAAGAAAGTGGTCATGCTATGCATTTCCTTTCATCACAAGTACTCAGCAGACCCAGCGAAGAACAGAGCCACCATGATGCCCTGCCTTTGGGCTTCAGGACCCCCTGTAAGTCCCAAGAGCCAAGGCCCTCCTCCTTTTTGTCATTCCCAAGAGACTATAGGCAGGGGCTCTATAAGGATCTCTTTGTTCTAAAATCACAAGTATAATGGAATAAGATGAAAAAAATCACAATGAGAAACAAACAATAATGTGAACAATTACAACTGGAAAGAGATTTGGTAAAAACATCTTTGCTACAAAACTAAACGTACTCTTAGCATATGATTCAGCAATCACACTCCTTGGTATTTATCCAAAGAAGATGTGAACTTATGTCCACACAAAAACCTGCACACAGATGTTTACAGCAGCTTTATTCATAACTGCCCAAACTTAAAAGCAACCAAGATGTCCTTCAAGTGGGTGAACTATGGTACATCTAGACAATGGAATAGTTACAACTAAAATGAAATGGGCTATCAAGCCATGAAAAGACATGAAGGAATCTTAAATGCATAATACTTAGTGAAAAAATCCTTTCTGAAAAGGCTATATGATTCCTACTATATGCCATTTTGGAAAAGGCAAAACTATGGAGACAGTAAAATGATCAGGGGTTGGAGGGAGGAGGGATGAAGAGACAGGGCACAGAGATTTTTTTTAGGGCAGTGAATACTCACTATTATAGTGATGGGTCCATTTGTTCAAGACCATATAATGTTAAACCACCAAAAGTGAACAATCATGTACATTATGGACTTTGGGTTATTTAATTTTAACAATTGTGCCCCTATGGTAGGGATGTTGAAAATGGGGAAGGCTGTGCATGTGTGAAAGCAGGAATTAGATGGGAAATCTCTACCTTCCTTTTAATTTTGCTATGAACCTAAAATTGCTCTGAAAGTCTTTAAATATTAATTAATAAAATTTTCCCCAAGGAAATCCATAATATAGTAAGAATTCCTATTACAAAAGGGAAAAATGAACAACCACAATATAGCTAAGACCATAATTTAGCGTGTACTAAATAAAATTAGACTTGTTAGGGTTTTAATTGTTATACTATTGAAAGAGAAAACATATTCAACTTTATACAGACACATTTTAGGGGGGCTATTTGAATCAAACATAAGAATAAGAGGATTTGGAGCCTGTCAGAAGCATCTTTTACATACAAAATCTCTACATATTAATTTTAACTGAACAAACAGTACAGTGCCTGCCCACCATATTAGGCCTTGGGTTAAAAACTGCCTTTAAAAAAAAAACTGAATCTAACACATTTTACACTTGTATCCTATATCACTAAGAAAAGAAAAGGAATAAAAAGAAAAAATGATAGTAACTAAACTGTGAACCAATGTTTTCTCACATCAGTGATCTTTAAAACGCATCCAGTTCAGGATTGTTAATACGTGGGACTGGGGGGAAAGCACATCTTAGAATCAGTGAAGTATGGATTCTTTTTGTTCACTAAACAAAGTGGCCCAAACTTCCACCAAGGATTTGTTAGCTTTCATCTAGACAGCTATGTTTTTAAAAGTCAATTTAGACCTTGAATTTATACTGCCTTTCATGCAGATGAACGTAAACCAGGAAAGGGTTTGCCATTCTTTAGCGACAAGGAAGCCTTCTGTTTCAGGAAGCTGACTAAAGTAATATTCTCTACCCTCACTAAACAGCTGTGTCTAGGAAAGCCCCGGCCAGCTGAGGCCACCACACACCCAGGACACACATCAACCCTGCTCTCTACACTGGAGACCATGTGCAAACACAGGAGTGTTGGACGTACCCACACTAACTTAAACCATAAGTTACTTAAATTTTAATAGAAATTCCCAAGAAACTGGGCCTGGGTACAGTATGAGTATATACCCATCTGTACCCCATTATAGACTGATGGTTCAATACAGCTGTTTTTGTAGGTGCTTCTAAAGGGAAAAAAAATCACACACATAAAAAAGTCTATCTACAAGGGATCATATTATGGACACTATTATGTCTGTTTTTCATTTGAAAACCTTTGTAGGTCTGTCTCTACAGATCTATCTCATCTACAAGGTGTCCCCCAAAAATGTATACAGAGTGTCTGTAGATTCTAGTACATTTTGAAAATAAAATGTATTTTAATAACTACTGGCTTTATATTATTCAAAGCTGTGTATACATTTTTTTACGACACCCTATATTTTAATGGCTGTGTAGTTCCATAATTCCCTTATCCAGTCTTCCCTTACACATTTTGGTTGAAGTGAACATCCCTGTGCAGGTATTTTGGCAAGCATTTGTGTACACGTCCCTGGGGAAAGTTTCTAGCAATACGATTACTAAATCAAAGGCATATATGTTTAAAGTAGATGTTTGGAGCCTAACTGCCATCCAGGAACCAAGCCAACTGGCATTCTCCAAAAAGGATGCATAAACTTATGCTTCAGTCCACAATGTATGACAGGGTCCGTCCTGCATACCCTTTGCTATGGATACCTTTATTGGTGCAATCTTATGCACACATAGGAGGTAATATTGATATATAAAGGACTTTATATAACAGGAAATATTCTGGGGGCTTGACATTACCTAAATGGTAGCCATGTCTTTTTTTTTTTTTTTAAACACCATTAATTAATGAGGAAACTGGGGCACAGAAGTTTTGAGTGACTTGCCTGAGGTCACATAGCTAGTGGGCATGGGAGTCAGAAATAAAATCTAACTTCACCACTACCTATGCCACTTCCTCAAAAGAGAGAAACTCTTTAGTTCTGCATTTTTGCTATGAAACACAAAAACAAAAATTAGGTACAATAATCCTTTAATTTAATGTCCTCCAAATCAGACCAAATTCTTTGGGCACACTAATACTCAATGAAGAAGAAAGAGTACAAATTACCACTCTGGTGTGTAGCCCCAAAGTATCTAATGCAATATATGTTTGTAAGAGCATCTGGTAAAAGTAATAAACCAATTAGAAGCACAGAATCTTTAAAAATTAAAAAAGGAACCAAAAACTTACACATGTAAGCAAAGCAAACAAATGAGAAAGTAAATTGCATTTCCATAGAAAATGTTTATCAAATACAATTCAAATGAAATTCAAACAGTCTTTATCACTTTGATAAATTTCAAACCACCATCCTTAAGGAATCAGCCATTTTAAATATATTCACGGTTTGCTGAATGCACTCTAGCATCCTAAACCATCTCCAATATTTACAAGGCAACATTATGGATAGAACAGCTTGGGGAAAAGGAGTCCCCATCCCTCTTCCCTGGGGGTGGCATGCATGTAACTCTATTTTCAAGTGCCACTGTCTGATGTTTGATATGCAATAATTCAAGTTTCCCTTGCCCTGCAGATTCAGAAAACACTGGCATCAGGGTCTTGGTGGCTTCAACAGATTATACACAAGAAGACCACTACTATTTAAGCCACAAATTAAGGATATGCCTCGTGATAAGTATGAGGAACTTCTAGAACCAATGGAATAGAATATCCAGGCACAACAGAACTAAAGCAGCACAGGGTGCTCTCAGTCCTGTTCCCTAAATAACTTCCCCTTAGATGGGCTACAGCAAACATCCAGGCCCCATGGATTCCAAGAGGGAATGTGATGGTGGAAAATCATTAGTGGAAATATTCCACAAAAACTCTCACACTGCCTAAGAGCCACAAGGCCCCAGAACACAGCAGAGAACAATCACTCCAAGGAGTCAAGCGGCACTATCACTTTTCAATTGGCAACATTTTTTATGAAGCCCACCAACCTTAAGCCAAACCCCTTGCCTGGTAGTCCCCCTACTCAGAAACACACTCACTTCACTGATGAGACTACTGAAGCACCAGTGTGTTAAGGGCAAGGGGAAATTGGCCAAAGGCGCAGATCAGCGTAAGGCCAAGACATGGCTTCTTATCTAAAGACCGCCCATGACTGCTGCAGCTGACACCTGCTCTCCAATCCACACTGCACATCTAGAGATGCTGAGCTGCACAAGGACCAAGAACTGGGAACCAGTGAGGACCTGCCCAGTTAAAAGTGAAGTTCCTCTCAATGAGAGCAAGCCAAGACTTCCCTACTGAGGCTCTGTGTCATGTGAGAAGGGGAGACATCTCTAGTCCCCCTCCACCCCCCAAACATAAAAAGTGCTCCAGCTGCCATGGGTTAGGTGGATACACAAGGGTATAAAGAAGTCTGAATGCTAATAATTAACTGGTTAACGGAGAACTCTATACAGGCACTTGCTTGTCTCCTCCCTTCATCCCATGCCCCTAAAAAGCACATCATAAAAAACAGAGGAATTGTTCATTATTTATTAATGTGATTACTAGACAGTGCTAAGCAAATCTGTGACAAAACATTAGAGAAACACACCAGGGTAGACTTCTAAAACTCAGATGCTCTGAAAATACCACCATTTCTGACTAAAAGAATTGTTCTGTTTTTATATGCTAAATAGAAACTGCCTAAACTCCTTTCCATCAAGTCAACCCTTATACTTTCTATATTTGCGTAAAAATTAAACATACCAGACAAAAGTGTATCTGGTAAAGAATGTGATTTCTCTTCATCATTCTTCTGTTTTATATCACATACCCTAAAGATAATGCCTAGAACCTTTTGTTCTGCAGAATCCCTTTTGTTCTCTGATTTGAAGAATGATGTATGAGGGACATTTGATTCTCTTTCAGTTTATTTTGCTGTAAGAAGGACTGAAGATCCCTTGAGATCAAGCCTGAGTTACACCCACCCTCACCGTTAGAGAGGCAGTTTAGGAATGGCATAGCTGTCTCCAGAGAGGGGCTTTGCATTGAGAGTTCAGAATTTGTTGTTTGTTTAAAAGTGTGCTATGAAGGTGGAATGTTTTTCTCTAAACCTATGAAAAAGACGAATTCAGTACTTCACTGGGAAAAACAACAGAAGGCCAAGATTTCCCAAAAAAGCCATTGCTGCATTTTTGGCACCTGCAAAGATGTGCTTGCAAATGGGTTTTTGTTTTAAAGTACCAACACCTGTAATTTGGCGGTTCTGCAGCAGGATGGTTTACCACCCCCGCCCCCCCGCCCCTTTTTTTTTTTTTGCAGTTTACGGACTGCCTGCTCCTCACTCTAAGTAGAGCCACCAATCCCAAGGAAAGTGGGCAGAGACCAGGGGACATTGGTATGCGGAACATACTGTCACCTTATGTAGGTCACTGCTGGAGGACTGTGCTGTGCATGTACTTAGGCCCCGCTTCTGTTTCAAGCCCCATTACCACTCTCATCTCCCCCGTTCCAGCCTGTGGTTCCCTGGGGTGAAAGGTAGTTTCAGCCCTACAAGTACCCAGCCACTGACTCTGCCCACACCGCTGGCCTCAGGAAATCTGGCATCTCCAGGCAGCTAGTACAGCCAAGGGCAGCAGAGGCCCCATTAAATGGAGAATGCATTTATACTTGTTTAACTCTAAGGAGATGGGTTGAAATTTATCTCTGTGTGATAAACAGTGAATTGCAGTTGACAGATATTTTCTATATGAATGCAATTTACTATGTCATTACCAGTTTATGTTTATATAATGAAATCAACTGTTTTTGTGAGGTGAATTACCCAGATTTATTTTTTGCAAGTTCATAATTAAATGGCATTTAAATATTTCCTTTCTGTTTTCTGTCTGCGCATCATGCAGACAAAGTCTTTCTAAAAGTAGGCAGTTCAACTATGATCATTTGTGAGGGAGAGATTTCCAAGCAGTGAAAAAAAATATTTTTTCACAAAATAAACTAAAGGTGATGGTGTTGGGATTCCCTTCTCCTAAGTTTCACTGGCTCATAACAAATGATCACAGCCTCTACTAGGACAAAGGACTTGTTTTTTTCTCAACACAACAGCAGGAAGAGGGGTGGGTGGTTACGGTGTTGTACAAGTCAGTTGCAAGATCCTACTCTTCACAAACAGGGAAAACCCTCTGCCAGCCAGCTTTCTAATTCATGCTTCTGGGACAGAGACCAGCCCCACCACATGGGAAACAACTCCAGTGCCACCTCCCACTGCTCAGGAGTCTGTGGTAGCTTTTTTGTTTTTAGTTGAAATGAAAACCAGCACAATATTATTGTTAGAATAACTTACCTTCCCAGACTTGGGGGCGTTTTGATTGTCCATTATTGTAACTTAGGCAAAAGTAATTATGCACATCCTTACATGTTTCTCTGGGGAAGCAGCTGATTACCTGAGACAGCCAAGAAGTCATCAATGGAAGTAATGTCATCGACAGCATCTGTGAGAACACGAACTTGTTTTTCCCACTGTTCTTTAAAGAGATCCATGTTCTCTTGGGCCAGCTTACTCTGTGGTTTTGCTGCTAAAGCCAATGCAGCATTGATAACCTGCAAAGACAGTTAAGTTCACTGTTTACCTTTCAGAGTCATGAAAATAAAACAGGTGGGATAATATGGTCAGGAGAGTGACGATGGCTTCATTTCATAAGCATTTCACAGGACACATGATACCACGTTTCACCATAACACAAAGATGGAGTAGAGAAGTGTGTTAAACAATAGGTTTTTATATGTGAATGTAGAAGCAACACATTTGAAATATAGAAATACAGTAATACACTGAAAATACAAACAATTACAAACAAATAAAAATATCTAATCTTTCCACTGTGCGACAGCAACTCTATAATTTTTGATATTATATTCCAGGCTTTGTTCTCCTCATATACATACATATGTATGCATGTCAAAAAATATACAATTAGAATTATATGCTACATAAAACGATCTTATTTCTTCTTTTAAATACTTTTCCATATCAGTAAATATGTTTAAAACACTGTTTATTATTCTATTTATGGATGTACATCACTATTTTCCTGTTGTAGGGTAACTAGGTTTGTCCCAGTAACCGACATTCTTAACAATCTCATGATATACATTAGGCATTTCAGGTTCTTGATACATTATCAAAGCACATTTGTGAACAGTATATTGTATTCCCATTTCAAGCATTTTTCTAACAAGCATATCGACATATAATAACTGAGCATAAAGTATAAAATTTATTAAGTTTAAAAAGTTATTTCTTTAAAAAATAGCTTTGTTGAGATATAATTCACATACCAAACAATTCACCCATTTAAACTGCACAATTCAATGTTTAGTATATTCACAGTTGTACAACCATCACTCCAAAAAGAAACCCTATATCCATTAGTAGTCATTTTCCATCAATATTCCTTAACCCTATCTCCTGGCAGCCACTAACTTAACTTTCTATCTCTATGGATTTTCCTATTCTGGACATTTAATATAAATGGAATCACATCAATATGTGGATTTTTATAACTAGCGTCTTTCACTTAATGATTTTGAGGTTCGTCCACATAACTATAAAATGTATCAGTATTTCATTTTTTTTTATTAATGAACAGTATGTCATTATATGGTTGTACCATATTTTATTTATCCATTCATCTCTTTATGGACATCTGAATTGTTTCCACTGTTTGGCCATTATGAATAATGCTGCTATGAATACTCATATACATGTTTTTGTGTTTTTATTATTCTTGGGTATATAACTAGGAGTGGAATTGCTGGGTTTTATGGTTTATGGTTAACGTTCTGGGAACTGCCTTACTGTTTTCCAAAGCAGCTGTATCATTTTACATTTCCACCAGCATGTATGAGGGTTCCCCTTTCCCCCTATCTTCACACTTGTTTTGCCCTTTTTAAAGAAAATTATTGCCATCGTAGTGGGTGTGAAGTGGTATCTTATCGTGGTTTTGATTTTCATTTCCTTGATGGCTGGAGATGTTGTAGTTCTTTGCATGTACGCACTGACCATTAGTATAAATTCTTGAGAGAAATATCTACTCATGTTCTTAGTATTCGCTGAATGAGTAATATAAGTAGTATGAAAATGAGCTGAGAGAATAATTAGTTAAGATTTCTAAGCTCTGGTGCAGGGATTTGAGGAGCATGAAGGGACCGAGCAAAAAAGAAGAAACTCATGGACAGGGACAACAGTGTGGTCAATGTGTTGGGGATGGGACGGAGGGAGGTAGAAGAGGGGCTATGGGGGATAAATGGTGATGGGGAAAAATAATGAAATAACGTTTAAAAAAATAAACAAAATAAAAGGATTTCTCAGTACAAGGTGCTTATGGATTATTAAAAATAAATGTGTTTCTAATAATGCAACTTGGAAGGGAAGCAAAGATAAGAAGAAATTGGTGGTGATGGAGTGGAGATGACTTTTTTTTTTTTTTAGATGAAACAGGAACCACATACCTTCAAGTCATGTGTATAAATCCCAATAGATTGGAGGGATATTCCAAAGAATTAGCCCCCAAAGACTGTAGTTGTAACAAACTGAAGAATCAGACCCACTAGACTGGTGCAACTGTTCCTCTTCACCACTAAATGACAGCAAGTGACAGACTCAAGACAATTAATGAAAGATTTGTAGACATAAGGGGACTACGACATCCCAGTTATTAATTACTAATAGCCCACTACTATCAAAAGTGTATGGGTTTGGCCCTGGCTGGTTTGGCTCAGCAGTAGCGTGTCAGCCCATGGACCAAAGAGTTGTGGGTTCGATTCCCGTCAAGGGCATGTACCTTGGTTGCGGTTCATTCCCGGCCCTGGTCGGGGTCATGTGGGAGGCAACCAGTCGATGTGTCCCTCTCACATAGATGTTTCTCTCTCCCTCCCTCCCACTCTATCTGCAGATAAACAGAAAAATATCCATGGGTGAGGATTAAAAAAAAAAGAAAGTGTATAGGTTTGGACAATAAATCATTTGGAAGAAGAGACATCTTATCTTTCTCATGTGTTATGCTGTGGTCTCCCATATTTTCATCATTTCAAGGCTTGTTCTTTGTCTCTTTTCCTTCTTGCCATTCATTTCCCTGGGTGCTTCACCATTGTGGACCACCCAAATCATTAACTAACTCATCAATTCATTTATGTATCAATGAATCAGAGTGAAGTTAGACCTCATAAGAATATTTGGCTAAAGAAAATGTTTCCAAAGAGAGTAAGTAAACATAAGCAGGGACTTAATTATATGTTTTAAATACTAAGACAATTTTCCATTATAAAGAGAAAATTGCTTTCTTTTGTTCTGTAATATATCTTATCTCATACAGTATAATGGAGGAACAGCACCATGCCTAAGGTTAAGTTTTCAAATACTGACTACAAAACTTTCTTATTTTGCCCTGGCCAGTTTGGCTCAGCGGTTAGAGCGTCGGACTGCGGTCCAGAGAGACCCGGGTTCGGTTCCCGCTAAGGGCATGTACCTCGGTTGCAGTTTGTCCCCGGCCCTGGTTGGTCGTGCAGGTGGCAATCACTCGATGTGAACCTTTCACGTCGATGTTTCTCTCTCTCTCTCTCCCCCTCTCTCCCTCCCACTCTATCTGAACAAAAAATGAAAAAATGTCCTCGGGTGAGGATAAAAAAAAAAAAAAACACAAACTTCCTTATTTTTACAAAGGACACCTGATAAATATAAATATATATGTATATTTTAATCCTCACCTGAAGATATTTTTCTATTTATCTTCAGATAGAGCAGGAGGGAGAGAGAGGGAGAGAAAGGGAGATAGAGAAACATGGACATATCTACTGGTTGCCTCCCGCATGACCCTGACCAGAGCCGGGGACAAACTCAGTCACAAGGTTCGTGCCCTTGACCGAAATGGAACCTGCGACTCGTTGATCCGCAGGCTGATGCTCTCCCGCTGAGCCAAACCGTCCAAGGCGATACTCATTTTTGATGACTCTTAGTAAATTAAAAATAGAAACTTAACATACTACTTTATTATTATTTTTTAATTTATCTTTATTGTTGAATGTATTACAGATGTTCCTCATTTTTCCCCCATTGCCCCCCTCCTCCCCATTCCTGCCCCCCTCCTGCCTTTCCCCACACTGTTGTCTGTGTCCATTGGTTATGCATATATACATATAAGTTCTTTGGTTTATTTCTTTCCACCCCCCAAACCCCCTTCCCTTTGAGGTTTGTCAGTCTAACAACCAATTTGTACTTCTTAATCCCTTCACCTTTTTCACCCATCCCCCCAGCCCCCACCCATCTGGTAACCAACAAAAGTTCTCTGTATCTATGAGAATGTTTCTGTTCTGCTTGTTCATTTTGTTTGTAGATTCAATTGTTGGTAGATATGAATTTATTGCCATTTTGTTTGTTCATATTTTTTTATCTTTTTCTTCAAGAAGACCCTTCAACATTTCATATAATGATGGTTTGGTGGTGATGAACTCCTTTAGCTTTTCCTTGTCTGGGAAACTCTTTATAGGGCCATCGATTCTAAATGACAGCTTTGCAGGATAGAGTAATCTTGGTTGTAGGTTCTTGCTTTTCATCACTCTGAATATTTCTTGCCACTCCCTTCTGGCCTGCAAAGTTTCTTTTGAGAAATCAGCTGACAGTCTTATGGGAGCTCCCTTGTAGGTAAGTAACTGCTTTTCTCTTGCTGCTTTTAAGATTCTCTCTTTGTCTTGAACCTTTTGCATTTTGATGATGATGTGTCTTGGTGTGGGCCTCTTGGAGTTCATTTTGTTTGGGACTCTCTGTGCTTCCTGGACTTGTATGTCTGTTTCCTTCACCAAGTTAGGGAAGTTTTCTGCCATTATTGTTTCAAATAGGTTTTCGTTTTCTTGTTCTCTCTCTTCTCCTTCTGGCACCCCCAAGATGCGAATGTTGGCACGCTTGAAGTTGTCCCAGAGGCTCCTTACACCATCCTCATTTCTTTGGATTCTTTTTTCTTTTTGCTGTTCTGATTGGGTGTTTTTTGCTTCCTTATATTCCAAATCGATGGTTTGCTTCTTGGCTTTACCTACTCTACTACTGAATCTGTGTAAACTATTCTTTATTTCAGTTAGTGCCTCCTTCATTTCTCACTCTGCATCCATCATTTCTGACTGGTCCTTTTTTATGCTCTTGAGGCCCTCTCTAAGTCCACTGAGGTTCTCACTAAGTCCATTGAGCATCCTTATAAGCAGTATTTTGAACTCAGCATCTGTTAGGCTGCTTAACTCTATTTCACCTAGTTCTTTTCCTGGGGTTTTGTTCTGTTCTTTCATTTGGGACCTGTTTCTTTGTCTCCTCATTTTGGCTGCCTCCCTGTGTTTGTTTCTGTGTATTACTTAGCGAGAGGTATAGGGTTTGCCGAGACCAGATGCTGCTTGTTTGAAAGAATTTAGGAAAAGCTGAAGCAGGATCCAAGACAGGCCAATCCTATGGTAAAGCAACTGGCAACAGCTTGGGTGGGCCTGGAAGTTGGGTGGGGCGGGGCCTCAGGGAGTCACCAGGGCGGGGCAAACAGTGTGAGCCAGGTAGCTGGAGTCCCAGACATGGAGGCGACTGCCGGCCCAGGGAAGGGCTCACCAAAGGAACAAAAGCCTCTGATAGCACATCTGTCCAGGAGAAAGCTGCCTCTCCAGCCCTCGCTCCAATGCCAAACAGCTCAGTTCTTCCCCATATGACTCTGGTGCCTTTCAAGCTGCCTCCCCCATGCTGGAGCCTGGAGGGAGCGAGTCCGAGTAAGTCCGTGCGCGGGCCCTTTAAGAGGAGCTGCCGGGGCTCCAGCCGCCTCAGCCTCAGTTCCCGCTGGTTTTTCCAGCCAGAAGTGATGGGGACTTCTCTTCCTGGCACTGGAACCCTGAGCTGGGCGCCTAGGTGTGGGACGGGGACCACTCAGTCCTCAGGGAGGACCTTCCCAGCGGAGGTGTCCTCCTAATTTTTATCCGCCACACGTGGGTGTGGGACCAGCCCGTCGCGCCTCCACCCCTCCTACCAGTCTGGATCCTGCGGCTTCTTTAATTTCGTAGTTGTAGGACTTCCATTCAGCTTGATTTCAGGCGGTTTTGAATGATGGTTGTTCTGTAGTTTAGTTGTAACTGTGATGTGGTTGTGGGAGGACGCGATACCACGTTTACCTACGCCGCCATCTTGACTGGAAGTCCTAACATACTACTTTAAATAATCATTTATGATAACATTTTGTGGTGAAAATATAGAATCATTCATCTTAAAAAAAAATCAAGATGTTATTATTATGTTTTTTAATCCTCACCTAAGGACATTTTTGCATTTACCTTCAGATAGAGCGGGAGGGAGAGAGGGACGAAGAGAAAGAGAAACATCAATGGGCAAGAGACACATCAACTAGTTGCCACCCACACAACCCCAACCGGGGACGGGGACAAACTGCAACTGAGGTACGTGCCCTTAGTGGGAACTGAACACAGGTCTCTCTGGTCCGCGGGCCGACGCTCTAACCGCTGAGCCAAACCGGCCAGGGTAAAAAAAAAAAAAAAAATCAAGATATTATTGACTGGAATACCTACTGTCACCGTTAGTTAAATAATAATAAAATGATCTTTGTAATGAAATAAAATGGGAAGTTGAAATAGAAAAAGCTGTCAGAAAGGAGACAACAAAATTACTTTTCAATGCAAATGACCTCTGTTTAGGAAATTGAAGTGAGTCAACTGAAAGAACTCTTAGAATTCATAAGAGTTCATTAAGGTAGCTAGAGACAATATAAATATATAAAAACCAGTAACTTTTCTATATGCCATAAAAAACTTAGAATATAAAATGAGGAAAGTGTCAGATCTTCACGAAAGCAATTAATAGGAAATATGTAGGATTAAATTTGTAAAGAAAATCACAGGGCTGAAGTAGCAAAAAGTGACTAAACTTTTCTGAGGTACATTAAAAACACATGAATAAATAGAAATACATTCCATGTTTAGGGGTAGGAAGACTTATTTAATCACAAATTAACCTGGAAAAATAAATAGCTGAGAATAGCCAAAAAATTCTTGGGAAGAGCAAGAGTAAGGAAAAGAGATAGTTAACACACACACACACACACGCGCGTGTGTATATAAATAAAAGGCTAAAGCAATTAGAATAGAATCGTCTAAAAACAGACTCTACCATAGAACAAAATTCAGTGTTTGATAAAAGTAACATCACATATCAGTGGCTAAAGGTACATTATTTTTACATTTGATGGGCGATTTTAAGAAAAAGTTACAGCCTCACTTCATACTTATATTTATGTGCTAAGACTGTGTCCAGATAGATGAGTTAATTTAAAATAACAAGACTAGAAAATCCTCTATTTCCAAATAGCAATGAGAGAACTAAGTTTATAAATTTGACTATATTACTTTTGTATTTAAGTATGTATATATAACAGATGACCTATATGTGTTGGGCAAATCAGTAAGGAGAAGAACAAAAACCAGTAGAAAGCCCTGGCCAGTTTGGCTCAGCAGTTGGAGCATCTGCCCGCAGACCAGAGAGTCCCGGGTTCAGTTCCCACTAGGGGCACGTACCCCCTCAAAAAAACAGTAGAAAACGGGAAAGACATGGACAGCTTACCTAAGATGAACCACAAACGACTAGGAAACAACAAGGGGGGAAAATGTAGTCTCACAAAGAAATGCAAATTAGAGGGCTCTAAGACCCAACTAAGTTCTGAGACCAACTCAGAAATCACATCTCTTTCTAGAACTTCCTCTTCTCATTTGTAAAATACAGATAATACCACCTACCTCTAACTCATGAGGACTACATCTCTTCTACAGCACTTTCTCAGTGAGGTCTTTCTTGACCATCCCACATCAACATTTGTGTGATGTAACTAAAGCAGTGCTTTGAGAAAAACTTATAGTATTAAGTGTTCATTAGTAGAGGTCTCAAATTAATATCTAAAGATTCTAACTTTAGAAACTGGAGAAAGAAGGGCAAATTAAACCCAAAGCAAGCAGAAGGAAGAAGAGTAGCAACTGATGAAATAAAAATTACCAAAGCTCACTCAAGAATAAACAGCTAATCTGAATATCCTGATACTTATTAAAGAACCAAATTCATTGTTAAAAACCTTCCCCCGAAGAAAACTCCAGTGTGTTGATTGGGAGGGGGGAGGGGAGTGGGTGGAGGTGGAAGAGGGTATAGTGAGGATAAATGGTAATGGGAAAAATATATAAAATAAAACAAACAAACCAAAAAAACTCCAGGCCAGATGGCTTCATTGGTAAATTCTCCCAACTAGTTTTAAAAATAACTAATACCAATTATACTGACTTTTCAAAAAAAAAAAAGGAAGAGAAGGAAATAAAAACTAAACAACTTTTATGATATGGAAATCAAACTTTACAAAAGAGGAAAACAAGACCAATATCAATACAGTCAGCCCTCGTTTATCGCGGTTAATCAGTTCCAGACTCTACCGCAATACACGAATTTCCGCGAAGCAGGATTATTTATATACAGTCGCCCCTCCGTGCTTCGATTTTCGCAGCTGCAAGTCTTACAAGGAGACTGTAGTGTCTCTTGAGGACTGTTACCTGCAGACCTCTGTTTGTGTGTGTGTGTGTGTGGGGGGGGGGGTGCTGAAACTTTTAGTCAGAAGCATCTCCTTTGAGCTCTTCAGTGACACAAACACCCAGCAAACAAAAGCTGTAGACCAGATAACAACTAATATCATACTCAATAGGCAAAAATTAAAAGCATCTCCTATAAGATCAGGACCAAGACAAGGATGTCCACTTTTACCATCTTATTCAACATAGTATCAGAAGTTCCAGCCATAGCAATCAGACAAGAAAAAATAAAAGGCATACAAATTGAAAAGAAGGAAGTAAGCTGTCATTATTTGCAGATGACATGATAACTGTCTGTATATAGAAAACCCTAAAGACTCCACCAAAAAACTACTAGAACTGACGAATTCAGTAAAGTAGCAGGATATAAAATTAATATTCAGAAATTGGTAGCATGTTTATATACCTATAATGAACTATAAGAAAGAGAATGTTTGAATTAAGCAATGGCCAGTTTGGCTTAGCAGTTAAGAGCATCGGGTTCGATTCCAGTCAAGGGCACGTGCCTGGGTTTGCAGGTTCAATCCTGGGCCCCAGTCAGGGTCGTGTGGGAGGCAAGCAACTGATATTTCTCTCCCTCTCCCTCCCTCCCTCCACTCTCTGTAAAAATCAATGGAAAAATATCCTCAGGTAAGAATTAACAACAACAACAAAAAAAAAAAAGATAGAAAGAGAAATTAAGAAAACAATCTCACTTACAATTGCAATAACAACAAAACACAAGGTGCCTAGGAATAAATTCAACCAAGGAGGTAAAAGACCTGTACTAGGGAAATTATAGAATACTGCAGAAAGAAACTGAGGAAGACACAATGAGCGGAAGCACATACCGTGTTCATGGACTGGAAGAATTAACATCATTAAATGTCCATAATACCCAGAGCAATCTATAGATTCAATACAATTCCTATTAAAATATCAATGGCAACCTGGCTAGTGTGGCTCAGTTGGTTGAGCACTGTTCCATGCACCAGGTTACTGGTTCAATTCCTGGTCAGGGCACATGCCCGGGTGGCAGGTTTGATCCCCAGTAGAGGCAGTTGATCGATGTTTTTCTCTCTCTCTCCCTCTCCCTGATATCAATAAAAACATATTTTAAAAAATTCCAATGGCATATTTCACAACCAGAATATTCTAAAAATTTATATGAAACCACAAAAGACCCCAAATAGCCTCAGGAACCTCGAGAAAGAAGAACGAAGTTGAAAGTATCATGCTACCTGATATCAAACTATATTACAAGGCCACAGTAATAAAAACAGCATGGTAATGGCATAAGAACAGGCATTATAGATCAATGGAACAGAACTGAGAGCCCAGAAATAAACCCACACCTTTATGGTCAATTAATATTTGACAAAAGAGGCAAAAACATACAATGGAGTAAACACAGTCTGTTCAACAAATGGTGTTAGGAAAATTGGACAGGTACATGCAAAAAAAATGGAACTAGAACACCAACTTACACCATACACAAGAATAAACTCAAAATAAATAAGCAACTTAAATGTAAGTCATGAAACCATAAAAATCTCAGAAGAAAACAGGCAGTAAAATCTCATAGACATCTCTCTCGTAGCAATATTTTTGCTGATATATCTCCTCAGGCAAGGGAAACAAAGAAAAATATAAACAAATGGGACTATATCAAACTAAAAAGCTTTATACAGCAAAAGAACCATCAACAAAATGAAAAGGGAACCCACTGAATGGGAGAACATATTTGCCATAATACATCTGATAAGGGTTAATTTCCACAATTTATAAAGAACTTATACAACTCAACACCAAAAAAAACCCAAACAATCCAATTAAAAAATGGGCATAAGACCTGAATAGACACTTCTCCAAAGAGGACATACAGATGGCCAATAGACATATGAAAAGATGCTCAATGTCACTAATCATCAGAGAAATGCAAATTAAAACCATAACAAAATACCGCCTGTCAGAATAGCTATCATCAATAAATCAACAAACAACAAGTGCTGGCGTGGATGTAGAGAAAAGGAAAACTTCATGCACTGTTGGTGGGAATGCAGACTAGTGCAGCCACTGTGGGAAACAATATGGAGTTTCCTCAAAAAATTAAAAATTGAACTGCCTTATGACCCAGTAATACCACTTCTGGGAATATATCTGAAGAAACCCAAAACACTAATTTGAAAGAATATATGCACCCTTATGTTCACTGCAGCATCATTTACAACAGCCAAGATCTGGAAACAGCCCAAGTGCCCATCAGTAGATGAGTGGATAAAAAAGCTGTCATACATTTTTACACAACAGAACACTACCCAGCCACACACACACACACACACACACACACACACACACACACACAAAATACATAAAAGGAAATCTTACCCTTGTGACAGCATGGATGGACCTGGAGATTATTATGCTAAGTGAAATAAGCCAATTAGAAAGACAAATAACCACATGATCTCACATGTGGAATCTAATGAACAAAATAAACAAACAAAATACAAACACAGACATGGATACATGGAACAGACTGAGAGCTGTCAGAGGGGAGGGGTGTTGGGGGGTTGGATGAAAGAAGGTGAAGGAATTAACCAAAAAACATAGTATATATAACACAGACAATAGTGTGGTGGTGATGGCCAGAGAGGAAGGAGGGTAGGGGCTCGGTGGAGGTGGGCAGAGGGGGGGAAATGGAGACGGAAAGAGACTTTACTTTAGGTGGTGAGCACGATGCAGTACGCAGATGATGTTTTGTTGAGTTGTACACTTGTAATCTGTATGGTTTTATTAACCAATGTCACCCTAATAAATTCAATTAAAAAAAGAAATAATCTCTAAAATGCCCCCCTTAAATTTAAAGTCTCAACAGTCAGAAACTTGCTGTTGGCAGGGTTTTGTTTTTGTTTTTCCTTTCTTTGCTAGCCAGCACCAAATGAACCGAAAAACTGAAATATTCGAAGCAGCTACCGTGGACTGACTTAGGCACATCCACAAGCAAGACAAAGCTGGGGATATAAGGGGATACAGATCTAGGTCTTTCCCAACACAGTTTTTCTCCTCATGAAAGTGTATAAAGCTGAGGGCTCTCTGCTCAGATGGAGGCAAGACCCCTTTCTGATGAACAGAGAGATAATGCTGCCACAAAGTAGAAGGCAACGCAGGGAGAGAGATAATTGACCTACAGTTGTCCCTCGCCACTTCGCGCTTCGACTTTCACAGCTTGACTCTATCGAGGTTTTTTCAAATATATTCATTAAAAAGTTGATCGAGACAGTGAAAATGATACAGCACGTGCTTGGTTGTCTGAGTCAATTATACACCCCTGTATTACAATTAAATTAAAATTACTGTACGTATGGACTCTAGGCCTATGTATTCGAGCACCCCCCGCAAATCCTTCAACACCAGGTGCAACCACTTGACCACTCCTTGTGTGTGGGCAATAACTTTTTTCCAAAAAATCGGGTGTGGTGAAACCAAGCCAATCAGAGCATGCTGTTCACTGATTGGCTACCTTACCCTCTTCCTATCCTGGCCACTGATTGGCTCAGCCTCATGCAAGTTCGTTTCTCTCATGCACGATTCTATATTGCTACACATCGGAAGCATCTTTGCCCTTGTAAATGTTTGCGATTTCTGAGAACTTTTATCTAAGCCCCACGATGGCTCCTAAACGTGCTGCTTCTTCTAAGCTTTCTGACGATGAAACTAAGCACCAGAGGAAGATGCTTACCATCCAGGAGAAGGTGAAACTCTTGGATATGATCAAAGATGGCAAGAAAATCGTGGAGGTTACCCGCCATCATGACTTGAATGAGTCTACTGTTTGCTCCATCCGTAAAGATGAAAAGAACATCCGTGCAACGGCTACTGTCTCTTTCAACAAGGAAGCAAAGCGCGTCGTGACAAGTCGTAATAAGTTCATAGTGAAAACGGAGTCTGTCCTAGCCGTTTGGATCAGCGACAGCCACAAGAAAAACATTCCGTTGGATTTGCTGGTCATCCAGGAGAAGGCGAGGCAGCTCTATCAGCGCTTTATGGAGGATGAACCTCAACCAGGACCCTCTTCTGCAACGTTCATGGATTTCACGGCCAGCAAGGGTTGGTTTGAGAAGTTCCAGAAGAGGTATCATCTAAAGAGTGTGGTTCTCCACGGAGAAGCTGCCTCTGCTGACCAGCCTGCAGCAGAGGACTACGTGAACAACACATTCCAGAAGATCCTTGAGGAGGGTGAGTATCATCCAGAACAGGTGTTCACTATGGATGAAACAGGACTGTTCTGGAAAAGAATGCCTTCCCGGACATTCATTTTCAAGGATAAGGCCAAGGTCCATGGCTTCAAGGCGTACAAGGATCGCGTGACTATCATTATGTGTGGAAATGCTGAGGGATTTTTGCTCAAGCCTGCCCTTATCTACAAGGCCAAGAACTCCAGGGCCCTGAAGACTAAAAACAAGAACCTGCTGCCAGTGCATTGGATGCACAACGACAAGGGCTGGATCACAAAGCAGCTGTCATCAGACTGGTTCCACGAGTGCTTCATCCCCCAAGTCAAGCTGTATCTCGCGGAGAAGGGACTCGAGCTTAATGTCCTTCTCCTCATGGACAATGCTGGAGGTCATGCGCAAGACCTATCCTATGATGGTGTGCAGATCAAGTTCCTTCCTCCCAACACCACTTCGCTGATCCAGCCCATGGATCAAGGTGTTATTCGCGCGTTCAAGGCCCTCTACATGCGAAACACCCTGCAGCACCTTGTGGAAGGCATGGACCTTGAGAACTTCTTGCTGAAGGAGTACTGGCGGCAGTACACCATCACGACCTGTCTGAAGAACATCCAGGCCACGTTGAAGGACATAAAGACGGAGACCGTGAAGGCCAGCTGGAAGATGTTGTGGCCTGAAATTGTCCACGACTACAGAGGATTCACCTCAGAGGATATAAGCAACTCGTCAGTGGACAAGGCAGTTAGGTAGCCCGGATGCTGGGAGGAGAAGGTTTCACGGATATGACCCGCGATGACGTGGATGAGCTGCTGGAGACACATTCGGATCCCTTAACTGACAAGGATCTGGTAGAGATGACTAAGTCTGCGAGGAGGAGGAGGAAGAGCAGCCAGAGGTTCCTGGGGGTCAGGAGGAGGAAGTTGGCTTTACACTTGAGCGTCTCTCGCCAGTCATAAGAACTATTAAGGTAGTACAGGATATGATTGGCGAATGGGACCCACAAATGATGCGTGCATTGCGGTTCCGGAATGCACTTGATGGAGCGATAGAACCCTACAAAAGCCTCCTCACGCATATGAAAAGACAGCGCCAGCAACTGCCTATCATGATGTCCTTCAGCCGCGCACCCAGACACCCACAGCCTACTCCTAGTACTACTTCAGGGGAAGACGATGATGACGCACCTGCTGAAGATACTGCACCACCTGAAGACTCTCCTACTGAGGTCGTGCCTTCAGAGGAGCAATAACCTTGCTCTTCTTTGCTGTGCAGTACATCTCTTCATCTTCATCGCTTCATCATCAAACAAGTTGCACTATTTTCATAGGTTAGTGGTTGTGTGTAAGAACTGTGTATGTGTGTAATTAAATGTACAATAATAATAATATGGTATTTGTAACGTCTAATATGTCTTATTTTCTCTTATTTTGTCTAATATATTGGGTAATACGAGTGCAATGGTGACTAAAAGGTGTTATTTCGTGTCTAGAGGGCTCTAATAACGTTAAAAATGTATTTAGAAGGTTGTAAACAGGTTTTCTATGCTCTAACTGCAAAAATATTCGATTTATAAATAAAGAATCCTACTTCGCGGAAAATCATTTATCGCAGTAGAGTCTGGAACTGATTAACTGCAATAAACAAGGGCCAACTATACTTCGTTTCTTGCTCAATGATAACAGCAAATCACCAAAAATGTAGGTGTTTTCTTCTCCAAAACAACAGAAGAAAGCCACTTTCAGGTTACTTCCCCCTCAACTCAACTTTAATCTCCAAAATTTGGAGTTAAAGTCAAAGGACTACTAAAAAGTTAATACTTTAGAACATCATTTCCCATTTTCAAAAACTAATTTTGGTACAGGGTGACCTGTAAAATGGGGACAAAAACACCTTTCCTCTCTCCCCTCCAGAAACAAACAATGAGAACTAGGAGCCAACTCCAAACTGTAGGTGGGGCCACTAAAAAGTAGCCCCTAAGGAAGCTGGGCCCAGCAGAGGGGCCAGGGCTGCCTGAATACAGCAGCCTGGGTGTGAAGCACAAAAAACACCTGGAAAAGCCTAACATGCACTTTCATCCTGGGATAGATGGTGACACCAGCCTCACAATAAAGAAACATACATTGCAATGTAATAACTGTTCATCTATGTGCTATAGCATATTAAACACCACCTTAAAGTTCTGCTGAATTAACTAACTAATCTAGTTTAGTTAATTAACTTGTCTAGAGTCTATTTATCAAACAAGCCATTGACTAAAGGGAACCATCTCAGAGCTAGGAAAACCCCACCCACTCACTCCCACAAGCCTGAGCTCACTGTCTACATCAGGATGAGGGGAAAGGACAGGGCTCCACTCAAATCCCTCTTCCTCAATGTGACAGCTACCTTGAAGGAAACCTATGAGCATGAAACACATGGACCAGGGCAGGCCAGATGCAGCTCCCAGAAGAGTCTGGTTTGCCCTCCTCAAAGAATTTCAAAATTTTAAAAACTGTTACCAATCATTTAAAATTGAAACTTGACAGAAAAATCTGAACTCTTTACTTCTCTTTAAAACATAATGAAAAGACCTGGCAATAATGAGTTGGAGTGGGGTCACAGCTGCCTTGTCTAGAAATGGCACATGGTAATGTACATAATGTCATGCAAATAGCTACTGTATTTGCCATCACCAAACCTACCCAGCCCTGTTTGTGAGCAAGGGTAGGAATGAGCCCAGGTGAGAATCTGAAAGAATAATCACACCTGGAGAAACACCTTTTTATTCAGGACATATACCCAATACTAAGTGTGTCAGTCTAAGCCCTGAGGTCTGTTCTAGTAGGAAAAATGAAATTACAAAGGAGGAGAAAGGATGCTTTCTGATGGCAAAATCAAACCTGTGCAACATGGCCCAGCAACACATGATTTATGTACATTGTCCTTTTCATTAGGCTCTACCTACTAGACTCCCCATGTGATTTTTCCCCCTAGGCTTTAAGATCATTTATATAAATACTCTTGGTAGGTGTGATCAGCGTATGTTACCATCTGTTTCAGCTGATACGTGAAAGCATTGTCGCTTTTCAAGCATTTAAAAACCAAATGGAGAACCAAAGACATTAAAAACAAATACTGATAGGATAAAATGGCAAACTTAAGGAAAGAATGCCAAATCTTTAGAAATATGCTCTAAATTTATTTCATACAACTTGGTCATACATTAACTTTCTGGAGGTGATTCAATCCATTGTGCTTATTATCTATCTGTACAACTAGCAATCACTAGCAGATTTCTTCACTGGATTAAAGCTGAGGAAATGTCCATCATATAACATGGATTCACAATTGGCCCATCGCACTAATATTTAGACAAAGCAACTCTCACTGGGAAACTATCCACATGGTTGAGAATGAGAACAAATGCCCTAACTAGCCTGTACACCAATTAGGACCTAATATTAGTAACCAGGCTTTACTTATTTTGATCACCTACCTTGAGTGTCAGGAATTATTTATATAAAAGAGCCAGAGTATTGGACACAGTATATTTTAAAGTTGATTACAGACATAACATAGAAACTTCATTCATGTGACCTCTATTCTATTACTCCAGTTCTCTTGCTTATTCCCATTTATTTGTGGCCACCGCCATCTGGCAGGCCATTTAGAGAGGTAAATGTAAATCCTCAAAGTATGCCCATGAGCATTCTCTACTTGGGAAACTGGAGAGACAACCTCTTCCACTGAAACAGCATTTACACTGCTTTGAAATGCCTGTGAATGGCAAGGAGTATCAGGCCACACAAACAAGATCAGTTCCCCCATGGGATATACGCAACACACTGGGCACTTAACAAAGCATTATTCTTCCGTGCTTCAGAGTCTTTCTAGCTTAACCTAGTCCCATCACCAGTCTTCCAATATGCCATTATAAATGGAGAAAAGTTCTCAAGCTTTTACTTTGGTAGCTGGCTTAATGACATTATTAATATCTGTATCATAAGGCTACTTTAGGACATTACAAAATAAGGGTTCCAGCTCCTGAATTTGCCCTTCCTCCCCCTAACACAGAAACTAAACAACAGGCATTAAGATGGAGGAAAGGTAGGTAGCTGTTTTACTTTTGGGCTTGCAGGGTAACCATCGTGATTCCAGGTCTGCCAAATGTTACAAGCGGCCCTCATTCAAGAAGGGTGTAGACTGAGTAGTGTGGTCCTGCATACCCTCCATTTTTGAGCAGTGGAGGACACTATGCATTTTTATTCTTCTTCTTCTTATTTTTTAATCCTTACCCAAGGACATTTTTCTGTTTATCTTCAGATAGAGTGGGAGGGAGGAAGGGAGAGAGAGAGATAAAGAAACACGGATGTAAGAGAGACATATCAACTGGTTGCCTTGCGCACGACCCCGACCAGGACCAGGAATGAACTGGAATTGAGGTACGTGACCCTGACCGGAATCGAACCCGCAACTCTTTGGTCCGTGGGCCGACGCTATAACTGCTGAGCCAAACCAGCCAGGGCCTTTTTTTTAAATTTATTTTTTTATTTTATTTTTTTTTATCCTCACCTGAGGACATTTTTTCATTTTTTGTTCAGACAGAGTGGGAGGGAGAGAGAGGAAGAGAGAGAAACATCGACGTGAAAGGGACACATCGAGTGGCTGCCACCCGCACGACCAACCAGGGCCGGGGACAAACTGCAACCAAAGTACATGCCCTTAGCGGGAACCGAACCCAGGTCTCTCTGGACCGCAGGCTGACGCTCTAACCACTGAGCCAAACTGGCCAGGGCTTATTTTTTTTTTTAAAGATTTTTAAATTGATCTTTAGAGAGAGAGGAAGGGAAAGGGAGAGGAAAACATCGATGTGAGAGTGAAACATCAATTTGCTGCCTCCTGCACGCCCCCTACCAGGGACCAAGCCGGCAACGCCAGCACATGCCTTGACTGGGCATCTAAACGACAACATTTTGGTGCACGGGACAATGCACAACCGAGCCACACTGGCCAGGGCACTATGCATTTTTAATGAAGGGCAAGGGGCTAGTAATATGTGATGCCCTAAGGAAATGTCACTTGAAGTTAAATATCACTTTCTCCAAGCTTTGCAGACTCAGAATCAGTGTTTACTCTCTAAGACTTTTATCTAAAATCCTAAAAACAGAGCTAACAAAATACACCTCATGTCCACTCTAACTAAAATCCAGTGTGTTGGTACCTTACACACCGATGGTCATACTTTACCTGAGGACAGAGGGCTTCTAGCTGGCTTGCAGACATTCGAACAAGCTTTACACCTTCTTCATTGTTTGAAATGGAACAGGCCAAATTGGCGACCTAGAAGAAATAACACCATAAAAAGATCTTTGAAGGTTTTTCTCTTGGACTGCAAAGGAAAACAAACATACACTTTCCCCCACCCCTGACCATTACAGCTTATAAGGACACATTTTTTTAAAGCTCTGTGCAGAGGAAATGATACAGAATCGTAACACAGGTCACATTGTAAATTGGTGGCAGAATTTGAAAGGTGCCACAGCCTATAACTCACAGGTTTTACATGGGCTCTGACCTGCCTGAACAGTAACTTCAGAAAGAGGTTCTCCTAGTAAGGGCAGTAACATGATAAAAGCTATGGAACTAAGGGCATCAGGAAAGAATCGCTGATATCCTCAAATAAAAATGTACTTTGCAGCTGTTCTTGAAGTAAGGAAATCGAAATTCTAAGTTATTGTTCTCATTTGACAGATAAATATCAGATGCTTTATATTTGAAAGCAAAGCTATTTTTCTAATAAAAAATAGCATTAAAACAACATCAAGGCCATCCTCAGACCAGAAAAGGAGAAAGAAACAGGGATGATATCCCATCATTAAGAGCAAAAGTGTCCTCCAACTGGTTTCTCAAAAGCACTGACAGCTGGACTCTTTCTTGAACGATGCTGCTGCATCTGAACCAAAATCTTTTACCTTCCCATCCAATGGTCTCAATGACATTGCTCATGTAGCCAGAAACAATCTTTCCAAGTTGTGTCACACTTCCAGAGCTGAAGCTCTGGCTCTGCTGAGAATGTGGCTCTGTAGTGACTGCTAAGGCTGTGATCACCTATCCATGTTTCTAAATGAAGAGGTTTGCCAATTCCATTAAGTAATGCCACAGACCAACTGAATACACAGTGCTGAGACACATCTTTCCCCTAGTTGCAAACTAAGTTATGAATGATAGAGGCGTAGGCAGTTGAATATCAGAGGCACTTTCTGGGATTTTAAATGCCAGAGTAAACAAGGGCAATGGTAATAACCTTTGATATTTCACTCCTCCACCCAACTTAAGTACATAAAGGCACAAGAAAAATTATATACTATTATGGCTGTTGTTTGCTGTATTAACAGTTAGGGATTATCAGCTTTCTGTAAGACTGCTAACTACCAGAATCCTGCAATGCCCAATCACAAGGAGAAACAAAAGAACGAACATGCAATTTAAAAATAAAAGGTAAGGAAATAGAAAATTAAGTCAGGTCTTTAATGTTTAGTGGCCTTCAAAACCACATAAAGAAGTAACAATTCTGAAGATTACAATTCTACCTTCTGGTGTTATCTGGACCTGAGCCAAGAGGCACTTTTCTCTTCATCATGACAATCTATAGAGCTGATTATAGATTTCTATTTGTTTAAAAATTACTACAAAATATGACCTAAACTAAATTTTGTAGAGCATAAGACTTTTAAAAAACATTACTCCTCAAATGCACATTTTATGATGCTATAATAAAGGAGAAAGCTTAAATTAGATGTGTTCATGTATCTACAACTCCTATTACTTCACTGCCATAAAAAGGAATTTTGAAAAAACAAATACAAAATGTGAGGTCGATCACTGAACTAGCAGTGTGGGACTAACAGAGGTCCCTGGTGAGGTGAGTGTACTAATACCCAGCAACCTGTCCCACTCCCACCATTTAGGAGGCCGGCCAAATGCTAGACGCAGGAAGGTCTGTCACTGTGCTTCTGCCTTCCACGTTTCTAGTCTCTACTCATAAAATTTCATTTCAACTTATATTCTCCCAATTGTATGAATCTGAAAAACCCAGAAAACAATATTTTTAATGTTTTTATTTTTTATTTTTTTTAAGAGAGAGGAAGGGAGAGAGAGAGAGAGAGAGAGAGAGAGAGAGAGAGAGAGAGAGAGAGAGAGAAACATCAATCGGCTGCCTCCTGCACGCCCCACACCGGGGATCAAGCCCACAACCCAGGCATGTGCCCTGACTGTTGTGGCGTGAGAGAACCCAGAGACCACCAGAGCCAAATTAAAGCCAAATAAAGAGCAAAGCCGCCCGGCGACTGATGCCCAGTTCTCGGAGATCAGCCCTGACTTTCAGCTACTTTTTTATTTTATAGGGGGTTTGTTACAAACTTCTGCAACTGGCAGTTCTTTTTTTTTTTTTTATTAATTTATTTTTGTCAACTGGCAGTTCTTGTTGGCCTTGAGGGAGAGCAAGCAAGCAAGTACAGAAGTGGAGGCAGTTAGAGATAAGCAGGAGGGAACGGAGGTGGGAGGGAGCTGAGGCGGAAGGGAACTGGGTGAACTGCGTCAGCACACATCTATCCTGCTATTCATTCTGAGTTCTAAAAACTAACAAATTCGCTTAGAGGAGTACCAGGCCAGCTGGTATGTCCTCAGTTTGTCTCTGAAAGCTCCATAGTTGGCCTTTTGTATTATTTAATCAGGACGAGGTGATATGAGTGGGGCAGGCCAGTACACTGACCAGGAATCAAACTGGGACCTCTCAGTCCATGGGACAACGCTCAATCCACTGAGCCACAACAGGCTGGGCCCCAGAAAATATATTTACATTAAGAAGCCAAAGACTGTATAAAATATTATCTACTATACATCAGACACATGAGTGGTGTGCAGCTGAGGCTGAAACGGCTGACTTCTGTAAACCATCTTTCCTGTTTCCTGATACAAATCCTAACAAAACAAAGGTTATGGAAGACTTGTTCTTTACTTTAAAACATTATTTAAAAATATTTCTAATGTACTGCTGAAGCACTAATGTTCAATAAGAGCACACTGCCTGTTTCAGGAAGCTACCCTGCCTGGCCTGGGAGGAGGCAGCGGATGCCTGTCACTGACAGTCTTCTGCAGATGAAGGCTCAATTCACTCTCCAGGGACAGGCTACTCACTTCTAACAATGAAAATGTACAAATGCAGTATCTTGACCATAGCTCTCTGAGAGGCTAACCTCATATACCAGTGCCAGGCTACAGTGAAAGCTGGGGGTGAGGGGAGGGGCTTCCTAAATGGCCCCTTCTGGGGCTCTAGGAATCTGGGGTGGCAGTTAATAGTGAGACTGAAGAAAATTCTGAAGTTTGAATTAAAAACACCTAGAGCAGCTAACTCCCAGAGAATCTGGCAGAGTAGACTTTGTAGAGCAATAAGCAGTATCTCTACATTTGTCCTGGGAATAAATTATTATATCTTTGCTATCACAGTAACTTGAAGTATCAACAATTTAAGTGTCTTTGATTCCTGCTAATCCAAGAGGTAGGTTGACTGACACATGACTATTAGCTTTGAAATCATGAAGGCCTCTTTTTTTTTTTTTTTTAAATTTTAGAGAGAAAAAAGAAGAGAATGGGGGGGGGGGGGTGTCAATTTGTTGTTCCACTTACTCACTGGAACTTGTATGTGCCCTGACCAGGGATCGAACCTGCAACCTTGGTGTATCAGGACAACACTCTAACCAACTGAGCTACCCAGATAGGGCATGAAGCCTCCTTTGCACTGTTTCCACCTAACCTATGTAAGTCTGGACCTTGTTAAAGAGCACAACATTTCAAAAACTTGCAACTCCCTAATAAAGAAACAGCTCTGGGTTTTTGTTGGTTTCAGGAGTAGCCCAGTAACAATTTGTCCTGTGAAGGAGATTGTCATATTTGTTGATCTGACACAGCCTGGCTGTGACAATCTGCACATGACAGAAACACAACTTTTCAGACATTTAGAAAAGTTCTACCTTTACTCCACACTAGATTTTCTTTACTTAAATAACATTTATGAAACGAAATTCTGTTGTAGAAAAATATCCCATTATGACTATTTTCCTCTATTATACGTGTGCTGGTGACGTTAAATAAAGTGTAGATTTGTTTAAGTCACACACAAGTTGTTCCCACAGCTCTCAGGAACTGCTTGTGGTTTTATATCTGACTGAAATGTGACATTGTCCCTTACTCTGGAACCTCTGCAGGAAGACAAGAAAATATTTCTTTTTGTTTTGGGTAATAAATTAATGACCTACTCTAACAACTCATCCATTCTGTGAAGTAAAACAAGTAGAATTGTGGGAAAGGAAGCTTTTAAGTCTAAATGGTGACATCATGACCTAAGTAAGAGGCCATAAGATTGAAGCTCCAAACAAACCTGTATCATTTGGCGTTGGCCTTGGGTCAAGCTACCACCTGAATTTTCATCTTTAAAATGATTGAGTCTGCTCTCTCAAAAAGTCCAAAATAACAGTAACTCAACTTTTCCAAACTTGTCATATATCTGAGAAGTCCCAACTGCATATCACATACATTTCAAAACCACTCAAGATATTTCTAACAATTAGTCCCAAGCCCACAGGGGAAATTATGATGAAACAGAGCTTAAGCTTCCATCTTCCATCTTCCCAATTTCCAGAGAAGGGTGCTGGCTCTCTTTTTTTTTTTTACTAAATCCTCACCCGAGGATATTTTTTCCTTTTTTTTTTTTAAGAGAGAGTGGAAGAGAGGGCTAGGGCTGGGGGAGGGGGAGGGGGAGAGGGAGAGAGACACATCAATCGGTTGGTTGCACTCCACACGAGTCCTGACTGGGGCTGGGGAATCAAACCTGAAACCCAGGTATGTGCCCTTGACCAGGAACTGAACCCAAGACCCTTTGGTGTACGGACCGATGCTCTACCCACTGAGTCACACCGGCCAGGGCAGAACTTGGGTTTTTAATGAGCCAACACCATGACCTTCACTTTAGATCAGAGGCTCTGAACAGAGCTGAAATAGCCAAAAGCCAACATCTTTAGTGACAGAGTGAATTAAGAAAGAAGTCACCATGAAGAGGAAGATAGTAGGATGCTTGCCAGTATAAGCTCTAAGCATTCACTCAAGAAGAAGGAAAGTTTTGCCTTCCTCAAATTCTAACCAAAAGCTGGTCTTCCACAGGGGTTTACATTATTTATTTGCCCACAGGGGTTTACATTATTTATTTGCCCGAAAAAACTTAGGCTTAGGAGGTCATATGTTAGTGGTATCCCTAAACAACTGGCAGAAACAAATATAAATGAAAATTTTCTCTGATGAAAGGTAATCTAATCCCAGGCCTCAAAGAATTCCCATATGCAAAATACCCTGATGTAAACTCAATAAAAAAAATACAGAAAGTACACAGGGAAATAAGCCATCTTGGGCAAGAGCAAGCAAAAGAACTGAGTAATCAAGTCCACAATGACGGAAGATACTCAAATGTTTAAAAATGAAATATTAAATAATGTTTCTTATGTTAACAGAACTAAAAAAAAGTATACAAAGTAGAGACAAGGAAAAAAAGCACTCAAAATGCCTACGCAGATTTGAGCCCTGGCTGGTGTGGCTCAGTTGATTAAGAGTGTCATCCCACTCATCAAAGGGCCATGGGTTCCTTTCCCAGTCAGGGCACAAATCCAGGCTGTGGGTTTGATTGGGGGTGGGGGGGTAGGGGGGAGGGTGTCACACACAGGAAGCAATGGTTTGATGTTTCTTTCTCCCATCAATGTTTTCCCATCTCTCTCATCAATGCAAAACATATTCTCAGATGGGGATGTAAAACAAATAAAATGACTAGGCAGATTTGAGAGGAATCAAAATTCAACTTTAAGAGAAAAGTAATAACTTCTAACACTCCTGAATATCTATTTATTTATTTATTATTATTATTTTTTTTAATACTCACTCAAGGATATTTATCTATTTATCTTCAGGTAGAGAGAGAGAGAGAGACAGGGAGAGAGAAAGAAACATCGACATGAGAGGGACACATCGACTGGTTGCCTCCTGCATGACCCCGACCAGGGCCGGGGACTAACCGCAACCGAGGTACGTGCCCTTGGCTGGAGTCGAACCCGGACTCATTGGTCCGTGGGCCGATGCTCTATTGCTGAGCATCGACCCATGCACCAAGAGGTCGCCGGTTCGATTCCCGGTCAGGACACATGCCCAGGTTGTGGGCCCGATCCCCAATGTGGGGCATGCAGAAGGCGGCCAGTCGATGTTCTCTCTCTCTCTCTCTCTCTCTCTCTCTCCTCTGTCCCTTCCTCTCTCTAAAATCAATAAAGGAAAAAAAAATAAAATAACCTTGACTAAACACTGCTGAAAAGAGAATTATTAACCTGTAATGTCAAACTTAAGAATTATTTAAAAAATAATAAAACAAGAAATTCACACAATATGGAACACATCAAAGAAATTAAGAAACATGCAAGATAAATGGAGAAGGCCTACTATTCAACTATGAGGAATTTCAGAAAGCAGGAGGCTACCAATTGATTGTGTCTCTCTCACACTGAGATGTGTATGTCTGTCTGTCCTGCCCCAATCTAAAATTCAATGGAAAAGTATTCTCAGTTGAGGATTAGAGGGGGGAAAAAAAGACAGTAAGTCAAAACTAAAACAAAAACAACCCCAGAGTATTTACTCCAGATATATCTTCCCCCCTCCCACTAACAGAGTTTCTAATGAATATACTTCAGGAAGAAGGGAAGTAATCCCAAAAGGAAGGTTAAATATGCAAGAAGAAATGGGAAGCAATGAAAATATGGTATCAGATAAAATTTATGCAAAGTTAGAAAAAAAAAAATGAATAAAGCAATACCAATAGTGTCTAACTCAGGTCTATAAATTAAGAGAACCAAAACACTGGACAATATTTAAGTTGGAGAATGGAGTTAAAGCATTCTAAGATTCTTACACTGTTTCAGGAGAAAAAGGATACTGGTTAACCTTAACCTCTGAGTTAAACATGCATGGTAAAATAGCCAGAGTTACTACTAATAAAAACAGAGTGTATGATTTCCAAACAAGGGGGAAGGGTGGGGGAGAGCTAAAAAGGATGTGGAAAGGCTCGATCAATCCAAAAAAGAAAGGAGAAAGAAGAATAGAAACAGGAGGTTAAGAAGGAGAGAATAGCCCTGGCCAGTTTTGCTCAGCGGTTAGTGTGTGGGCCTGTGGACCGAAGGGTCTCAGGTTCAATTCCTGGTCAAGGGCATGTGCCTGGGTTTCAGGTTCGATCCTGGGCCCCAGTCAGGGTTGTTCAAGAGGCAAACAATCAAGTCTGCCTCTGTCTCTCGCTCCCTCTCTCCATTCCACTCTATCTGAAAATCAATGGAAAAATATTAAGTGAGGATAAACAAAGAGAAGGAGAGAACAAAATGCAATGGTAAAAATGTACCCACATGTCATAATGATAATGAATGTGTATGTACTAAACTCTCTAAACAGAAAAGAAAAACCCTGCTAAACTGAGTAGTAATAACTAAAAACAAGGTTGAACATTATTTTAAAAAAGAAAAGAGAAAGCAATGCTGGGATGAGGAGCAGAAAGCATATGACTCTCAGACTCACAACTCTCTATCCTCCCAATATTGTCGCTGGGAAGCTGAGGGCCACATGCTGGGTTAGCCCCTCGCCAGATCACAGCTGCCTGGATCTTAAGTCTTAGTACCAATGGAATATTATCACCTTCCTTGCCTTTTTAGAAGAAACAAGAAAAAAAGAAAATCATGTGGAATCTGTTATTATATGTTAAAATGTTGAGGACCCCATCTATTTAATCATTCACTGTCCCTTATAAAAAAGCCCCATGTAAGGATTCTTTTCACATTTTGTTTTTAGGATAGGCTTATTATTTTCCATGAAAAAAAAATGGGCATCCTTCCTCCATTCTAAAGACAAGAACTACACAACAAATTGTGTTTCATCCTTTTCTTCTTGCTACCAGGAAGTACAGTGCCAAACCCAAACTCAAGCATGGCAATTTTAGTTCATAATTGTCTATTCCTCTTTCCCTAGGTTCTGATTTTCTATATCTACTTTATTTTATATGTTTTTGTTCTAAATAAGCTATGTCAAATCTAATTTTAGGAAGAGGCAAGATATAAATGTAAGTATCTCTAGCAACAGGATTAGAAATAGTGAATTTACTAAAACATCAAAAACTATTTTAAACAACTTGGCTATTTTATACTTTTAAAAGGCTTTCATTTGTAGATCATCACCCAGATGACACTGTAATCATTTCCATTTACATAGTATCATATATACCCTGTTTCTATCTAAATACCTGAATTATCTATCAGTAAAGCTAGAATGGGTACCTGTCTAAACATTAGTCCATCAGCTCTACTGATGAGGAAATAGGAGGCCTACACTCTTTCCTGAAGCAGGGCCAAGGCTAGGCAGAGGGCTTCTTTAATCATTCCTACCAATGGTCCAAGAGAAAAGAATCTTGATGCTCCTTGAAAAAAAGGTTCAACCACTGCCTTCACTTAACCGTCCCAAAATTTGATTAGGTGATTAAGTTCAGCCAAAAACTTGTTAGGGGGTAAAGTGTTAAAATACTACATGCAAGACACTTTTGTCTCTCACAACCCCATTAATCTGAACTTACAGACCTTTGAAAATGTGAGAAGACCAAGCTCAGTATGCTTAGAAAATTCTTCTGGAATCCAAGGTCAGCATTACCCCCAAGAACACCTGGCCTGCTCTCATGCAAACATCCTATAGTCCTAAAAAGTTGAAGCTTCATTTAAGTTGCTATTTGCAAGAATTTTATTCTACAGTATTATACAGAGGCATTGAGAAGATACCCAAGACGTTACAGGCAGATCGCTTAAGGTCAGTGTGTAATTCAAATGCTCCTTACGGAACCTTCTTCAAGGCCACCTTACTACACATTATCAGCACACCTCAGAATAAAACTTAAAATGCAGATAATTCAATTTGCAGTTAAAACACATTTCAAGCCAATAAAGCCATACCCTATGAAGTCCTGGATAATAGGAAATATGTGGGGGGTGGGGGGAGAGCCCCGTAAGTAATGATAATCTAGCTCAACAGCGTTATCAGTTACATTTCCATTTTGATTCTTAACTCACAAGGCAATGAACAAGATATCATCTTATTGTGGCAAGTTCATTACAATAAGGGGCCCATTTTAATACAGTGTCTGTGGCTAAAGGGAAAAGGATACTAAATGATATATAGTTTTTACAGGCAAAATTTCATAAATGGCATTTTTCCTGTTTTACCCTCAATTCACAAAACTGAAAAAGGGCTCAGAAGAGAGCAAAATTAAAGGGGAAAACTGATTGCTCTTTAGCTATTAAGCTGCTCACAGTCAAAGGAGGTGGGAAAAGAATGAAGCAATTAAAAAGGACACATGGGTGATGCATTATTGACAAAAAAATAATATTTCTGACAGAAAATAAAAGTTTCACCTTAATACTCTAACTTGAGGAAAAACATAAAGAAATCATTAACTTGATATGTGAGAAAGTCAATTATAAAAAGGTGTTTCCTGGAGCACAGCCATGCCCTTTTATAAACAGACAAAAGCGAAACCCTCAGTGCAACACTCCCAAACAGAAAATGGTGAAGAGAAGTGTCACCCAGCTCCTGCTCCCCTACTTAATGGCCTTGGACAACACCACTCTACACACCCTTCACATAAGGAAGGGGGCTTCAACACCTTCAGTATATAGAAAGGTACTAGATTCCACTGACAACTGTGGTGTGAGGTAGTCAGAGGTCCTAGCCAGACTTTGCAAAAATAAGTTAACAGCAACCTCACAGCAAACACTGTTACTTACTTTTTCAAGTAAAATCACAAAAGTCACTTAACAAGGATCCAATAGGCAGCCTTCTGAACACTGTGTGCACATAGAGGGACCAGAAAAATTTGTTCTGCTCATACGTAAAACCTCAAGAGTCAGTATGTGGTTTTTACTCTTGAAACTAATCCTGTATTTCCATAATGTGATATACAAAGAAGACACCAAAATAGGTTTTCATTTTTAAGTGGATGTTATCCCTACTACTACTCAAAAACTATTAATGTGTATGAAGCAATTTTACATGGTACCCCAAATTAAAGCATAACCTTTTACACTATTTTATCTGATCAGGGGAGAAAGTATTTCTATTAAAGCAATAAATAAGACTTCTAAAAACCAAGTTAGCAAGTGCCAACACATCTGCTCCAATTTTATTTTCGTCACGTATTAAAATGCTGCTTAAATAACAGCTTTTGCTCAGCTTCCCTTTCAAATGCGGATAAAATGGATAACTTTTTTCACATATAATCTCAGCACCATTTACGCACATTATACAAAATATATACACTGTATACATTAGTTTTGATTGTCTCTCTCTCTTTAGTATACAGTAATCTTCATGTGGTAGGGATTTTTGTTTCATTCATTGCTATATATAATACTTAGTGCCCAGAACAGTGACTGGGACATGTTAGGAACTCTATAAAAATCTATTACAATTTTTTTCTCCCTCAACTATGGAAAGTTTGCTATAGATTTTTGAAAACTTTGTTCTAGCAAAAGAAAATATTCCTTAAATCAATGTCTCCTAACCTTAAAAAAGCTTCCAAAATTTCCCATCTCTACATCCCAAAAGATCTTACAATTCATCCCCTCATGTACACATTATACAGAATGACGTTCTTTTGAATAAACATTACAAATACTTCAGAAGAAGGCAAAGCTCACTAACAATGATGTTCAGTCATAAGGCAGAGCTCTGCATTTCTCAAAGTATAGTCCTCAAACTACTGAATCAGAATATTTGGGGATAATGACCCAGGAACCTGAATGTTGAGCACCTAGGTAACTCTAATGTTTATTACCTTTGAGAAGCAGTAGATTCATTCTTTTAATAGCTATTGAGCATCTACTATGTTCCAGGCACTGTTTTAGGCCCATGTTCTCAAAGAACTTACATTCTATTGGAGTATGGTGGGGAAACAGAAAAATAATGAAACAAACCCAATAATTTCAGATAGTAAAAAGTGGTATGAGGAGGGATATAAATCAGGAGACAGGATGAAAAAATGGTGGAGGGTGGGATGGAGGGGATAAGGGACACAAAAAAGCCTTTCTGCAGAGGTAACATTTGGGCAGAGACCTATGCGATGAGAAGTGGGCAGAGCATTCCAGGCAGAGGGCCCAGGGAGTGCAGAGGACATGAGGTGGTGACATGTTTGGGTATGGTATGGTACAAGAGAAAGAAGTAAGTCTAGCATGGGGGTACTAGAAGATAAGAGAGACAGACATAGAGCAATAGGTAGCTGGAAAGGCAGACAGGGTACCTTATGGACCATGGTTAAGAATCTGGATTTTAGGATTTTATCCCGTGTGTGCCTATAGAGGGTAGTGATGGGGAGGGTAATATTGATGGCTCCTGAAGCAAAGGAATGACATGATCTGATTTTAAAGGATCATATTTCTTAAAAAAGAGAGACTAGAGAAGGGCAAGAGTACAAACAAAAGAATCAATTAGGGGGCTGTTGCATAAGTCCAGTGAGAGATGACAGCTTGGATTAAGGAGGTGACCATGGAAATAAAGAAAAGGTCCTGGCTGGTTTGGCTAAGCGGTTGGAGTGTTGACCCACGGACCAAAGGGTCATGGGTTCCATTCCCAGTCAAGGGCATGTACCTGGGTTGCAAGTTCAATCCCGACCTTGTCAGGGTCTTGTGGGAGGCAACCGATTGATGTGTTTCTCTCACATCTTTCTCTTCCTCCCTCCCTCTCTCCCTCCCACTCTCTCTAAAAATCAATGGAAAAATATCCTTGAGTGAGGATTAACAGAAATAAATAAATACATAAAAGAATGGTATGAAGACTTTTGAATTAAATATGGAACATGAAGAATAAATAGGTAGTCCGGCCGGTGTGGCTCAGTGGTTGAGCATTGACTCATGTACCAGGAGGTCGCTGGTTTGATTACCAGTCGGGACACGTGCCCAGGTTATGGGCCCGATCCCCAGTGGGTGGCATGCAGGAGGCAGCCAGTCGATGTTTTCTCTCATCGATGTTTCTCTCTCTCCCTCTCACTTCCTCTCTCTCTAAAATCAATAAAGGAAAAAAAAAGAATAAATAGGCAGAAAATCAAGGATGACTCCTAGATTCCTGGCTTGAACAACTAGGTGGGACAATAGCAAATAGAAAAGTAAAAGGGTGTACCAGACTGTTATATGTAATAGTAAAAGACTTAAATAACCTACATACCTCATGGTGGAGGAATGGCTAAATAAATGGACTAGTAAGCAATCAATATAAATGCTGTAAATAAGTACTTCATAATATAATGAAATGGACATGATATGATAAGGAGGGTAAAAACACATTACATCATAACACATTATACCATTTGCCTCAAAAAACAAATCAGTATGACATCAATTGTGTGTGTGTGTGTATGTATTAAAAACCCACATATAGATAAAATAAGTGTGACTCTATTCCAAAATGTTACTCCTTTTTCTTTGTGATTTTATTTTCCAAATTTTCTAAAATGAACTTATGTTTCTTTTATAGTTTTTTGTTTTTTTTAAAGCAATGTTTTTAAACGGCAGTGTCCCAAAACTGCATCTAACCTAAATTGGCACTTTCAAGTTTTCTCCCCGGGCACCTTGCTGCATAGGGATGCTTTCAGAGGCTCTTATCTCTAATAAATAAGTTTGGTAAATGAGCCTAGCAGTGTTGCCATAGAGCAACCCTGCGCAAAATGGCTGGTGAAAGTTTTATGTGCATCTCGTTCCCTACTGCAGCAATCACACAGCATCCCCAAATGGTTCTAGGAAGAGGCCTGGCTTCACTTCAGTGTTGAGCACACTTCTTAACACCCAATACATCAGACTATACCCTTTAGGAATAAGCTGTGCGAGGAGTTCATCTAACCCCAAGGAGCAGCTATCTGATATGCAGCAGTATCCAAGTGTTCATGGAGGAAATTGGGGGAAGGGGAGAGGAAAGGAAGAAATTACTGGACAGTACATTAACAGAACCTGCTCTGGGAAGCAGACAGGCAGCTAGAACCTACAAAGAAGCTGCTAGAATATAGCACAGAAATAGCATATAGAAATTATGCTTTGTTACCTCAATTTTAATGGATGATCATGGAGGATACTGAAAAGAACACGAGGTACTGTAATAGTATAGACATGTTTTATCTAGATAACTTAGAGAGCAAGACAAAAAATAAAGGGATTCTTCACTGCCTGAAAAGCCAACTTTATACAAAGAATTGTTCAATCAAAAGAATAATTTCTAGTAGCAAGCTGAAAGGTTCTTATCCTATGCCTTGTCTTAGACAATTTTCTAAACATCAGATTGAATAAAGGAGAAAAGATATACTCTTTTTTTATATATAAAGAGAGAGAAATGACACAGTTTGGAAGGGGTCATCAATAATATTAAGAGCAATGTCAGCAACAATCCTGACAGGACAGAACATTAGAGTGAATCTAAGAAGTTTATACTGGGTGACTGTCAAAACCACACAGAGCGCCAAGCAACAACTACACCCACACAGACAACAATGGAGTGGCTGGGACTGAGCAGCAGCACCTCAGGAGGGAAAACTCTGGGCTGACTGACTGTGACTCAGTGGAATTACAGACTGAGGTCACTGCCCAAAAAGCTAAAGCCATCTTGGGATACCCTGGTCAGAGCCTCCTTCCAGAATGATGGAGACCTCCGTCCACTCGCCCCTGGAGCAGGTGATTCAATAGGGCGGTTGAGTGGTTGGTGTTCACAGAAGAGGCAGGATGAAGAAGGCCTCTGAAAGGCCTGAGGAAATATCTAGGTAAGCACTGTCCAATAGAAATACAATATGAGCCACATAAGAATTTTTAAAATTTTCCATAGCCACATTTTAAAAAGATGAAAATTAGCAAAAATAATATATATTATTTAATCCCAGGATATTAAATTTCAACATGTAATCAGCATAAAAAGTTAATGGAAGTTTTACATTCTTTTTCCATACCACATCTTCAATATCTAGATGGAAGGAGTTTCCCCACTACAGAAGGAGTCCAAGAAAAGATAAATGACAATTCTGGTATGTTACAAAGAAGGGAATTTACACACCAGTGTAAGAATCATAGATTCTATAAGGGAAAGAATCATTCATTGCAGTGTAAAGAGATGAACTCAATTCCCTGGAAAAGACAGAAGCCCGGCTTCCAAAGGGAAGAACCTCCAGGGAAAGGGAAAACTCAAACAATGCAAGGAGTATGAGATAAGAGAAGTGGCAAGTCATTGGCCACAAACGGGATCTACATAAACAAACCTGCCCTGTCTTTCCTCTTCCATGAAGTATTTATGGCTGCATAGCAAACTACCTGAAAATCAGGCATTCCACATTCCTTCAAGATTGGAAGGTGTTGTGTAATAAAGAATGTTTGGTCTTACGCCTGGATTTCTGGGAGAAAACGTCTCAATCCTTGAGATTTCATTAGTCATATGAAGATCTGTGTTATTCACCACTGGCCCTCAAAGTTTACGCTAATGAGGTAATTCCTGGTGGGCCCCTAGACATGTTATGCTAATGGTTGACCGAAGATTGAGGCAGGCCACCATGCCAACCAAGTGATTAGGGGATTGGGACAGTCAGGAGAGCCCAAGCTTCAGGAAAGCAAGGGAAACTGGAGATTGAGTTAAATTAAATCATAATTATATCAATCATGCCTAAATAATGAAACCCCGATAAAAACTCTGGACACTGAAACTCAGTGGAGCTTCCTGGTTGGCAAACCGTCAATGTGCCGGGAGGGTGAAGTGCTCTGAGTCCATAGAGGGCAGAAAACTCTATCTTTGAGACTGTTAAAGAGAAAACCACAGGCCCAAAATGTCATCAATCGTGCTAAAAGCCCATGCTACCAAACTCAGATTTAATTGCAGTTTCAACCTTTTCCAGAAACATAATCTTAATCAACGAGTCTGAGTTTTGTGGTTAATACCAATGAGGTATTCAGTTACATGGGTCCTTCTCCATAAACTGCCCCACCCCCCAAAAGAAAGGAGTGGCAATCTGCTTTTGGGTTCTCCTTCACCCCCAAATAATCCTTTCTTTTATTAATAGTCCCCTTGCCCCATTCTCTCTTCTAGAAAATACTTTCATTTTGTACAACCCCTAGAGTAACCTTCCGGTTGCTAGATGGGATGCTGCCTGACTCATGAAATCTCTTAAGGCATTAGAGTCTAATGATCAGACTGTCAAATTTACTTGGCTGAATTTGTTTTTTAACAAAGCCTTTTCACACTTCACTCTGTGTCTCTTCATTTGGCTGGTCCTGATTTGTATCCTTTACAATAAAATGTAATCATAATTAGTATAGCACTATTCTGAGTTCTATGAATTGTTGTAGCAAATTATTGAAACAGAAGTGCACCATGGGAACCCTCAAAATTTGTAGCCAGTAAGTCAGAAGTGCAGGTGGTCTGAGGACCCCCCAAACTTGCAGCTGTGGTAACTCGGGTGGTCAGTGACAGAACCGTATTGTAGTATTTTAGAACAAACGTTTGGCAGAATTTTCAGTGGCTGTAAAATCTGAGCCCTTCTCCTTTCCTGCCAGATGCCTATCACCACCAGTCCTACCCAACTTTCACATAGCACTCTTACTTCCCCTAAACCCCCAGGGAAAATGGCAAATCTCCCATAAAACCAAAGTTGGCCTGCAGACATTTACTCCATTTAATGGGAACTAATGAAAAGAAAGGAAGAAACCAAGAGATTAACAAAACAATCACAATGAAGTATTTTATCTTTGTTTAAAACATGTCTCTCACAAGTTAGGATGTTTTATTATATAATACAAAAGTAATGTGGGGAGGAGAAAAGCCTTGTCACTGAAGAATAAAGTTCTGCCTTGAGTCAGGAATCTGAGGCTTCTACAACACTTTAAACACTCATTTCCTTTTCATGCACATATGCAATTATATATCCTAGTATCTCTATCACCATAGATGTAATTAACTGTTTGCAGAACGGTGCTACAAAGCCTTTGGTTATGACTCAAGCAATGAAAAGCCATTTAATACATATTATTTGTGTGGGGGATGAGGGGGTGGAGGGTACAGAGGGGAGAGAGGTGAGAAAGGGGTTATAACTGAGTTGTGAGAGGGAACACCAAACTCTAAACTCTAAGGGGCCCTTGGTTACTGATGTTTCAGAATGAAATGAAAAGTATAAGTAAGCCTGGACAAAGCTCCTGGAAGCAAGGTCTCCAAAGCCACCAGGTCTGTCTGTCTAATGCTTCCCATTAGGCTGTCTGCTAACCCAGTAAGCTCAAGTGGCACAGCCCTCATTGTTGGATGGATACAAGCCAGATGACCAGATACAAGCAAGTTACTTAACTCTAAGCCAAAGTTTCCTAACCTGAAAAATGTTGTGGAAAGTACACTGTAGTTGCATATACATGATACACAGTAGGTGCTCAGCAAGTGTCAGCTCTGTTGGCTGGAGGAATCTGAGGATGACAAGGCAGGCCCATAGAGCCCTCAAGCTGCAGTACAGACAGGGGCTTCCCACTGAGATACAGCTGCCACAATGAGCCCTATTCCTGCCATTACTGGTACCTGTTACCCAAGACTGTGGCTGGCAGTGTCCTTGCTTTCTGCTTCACAGGCATACTTTCTAATATGTAGACAACTTACAGAGGTTGGCTTTCTGAAGACAATCTTTATACATTTGGAAGGTTACACTTCGAGCTGTCATGTAACTACTGTGAACAAGATTATGCTTAATAGCGACAGAAATTCAAAGTTCCCATTTTAATTCCAAATGCCACAATTGTTAACTTGAATAGCAGACTGACCTATGTATTATGTACATAATTAATTCATAATGTTCAAAGAAAACTAGATGTAAAATTAGTAATGTATTTAATGTGATTGCTGATGTTTTCCTTGGATTATTTTTATGGTATTAACCTAGCCTAATGTTACTATAAATTCAAACGTACAAGACATAGATTTTACATAAAAGCCCCATTTTCTGTTCTTACATAATGACTAACCAAATGGTCTATGAAATCTCTTTTCCAAATATTAGATGTTTTATATTAAAGTTACAAAATCAAATGTCTTGGGTATACACTTACTATGTGTCAAATTTTTGAAATAAAGTACTAATGAATAAATTACACAGTAACATAATTTCAGTTATCAAAAGGTAAGAGCAAACCTAACTTACCTGGAAATTAAATAGCAATTCACTCTTCTTTCTTATCGCCTTACAAACAACCACTTATATAGAGATTTCTACTATTCAAACACATCTAATTAGCAGCATGTCTTCAATTTTCAAACAAGATGATTGGGCTGAGTCTGTGTCTCAGGCAAAGTGCTAAGTACCTGACATACATAATCTCTTTTAAACCTTAAAATAATTCCAAGATAGGTATTATTAGAATCCTCATTTTACAGACAAGAAACTGGAATTCAGGGTGGGTTAAGTAATTTGCTAGGATGCAAACCCAGGCAGTGTGACTCTTGAGCTCCATCTTCTAGCCACTACTCCCTTCTCTAGTGTCTTGTGAATTTAGTCATGTCATAATCTATCTTTATTAGCATAACATTAAATAGAGATTTTACGTTTCCAGGATAGGGACTATCTACATTTAATCATGTACATAATTAATATTAACTGACCAAAATGGTAGCTTTAGATAGATGTTAAGTAATAGTGAAAGACTTTCATCTTATACATATTATATATTAGGTGAGTACCTAAAATTTTCAGCTGATTAAATAACATGACTAAAAAATCACCACACTCCATCAAGTTACAAAACTGCTAATACACTTACCTCAATCAATTTGTTGGCATGTTCACGGAAAACTTGAGCATACTCTTTAACTTCTTTCTCATTTCCATTCTTTGCAGCTTCAATCAATACTAAAAGTGGAACATTGGTTTCCAGGAATGAATCTGACACGTGGTCCATGACAGCTTTGCGAAGCTAACAATTAAATTGTAAAAATTTGATTTTATTTCTAACATAAAGCTACAATGCTTATTTATCTTGTACTTTTAAATCTAATGAAAGCTTACAATAGTTTGGCTGTACTTATATGAGGACCCCCCTCCCCATGAAATCTATTCCATTATTTAATCTGCAACACAGGAAACATATGATTATGGAGAAAATGGTTTACACTACAGTTACAGCATTTCAGCAACAAAATCTCAGTTTTCATTTTATCCTTTTTTTCTTGGGAATTACAAAGCTTGTATCTTAAAGGAATAATATGAAATTAAACAGAAAGCAGCTCTGAGTTAAATTGGCACAGAGCCTTGGAATATATGTAATTAGCCTAAATGGGTAAAAATATAAATGACAAGAGAGGAAATAATGTACTTTCTGGTTTATCTGAACAGGGTTAGCATACTGAACCTTAAAACAGAAAGGTCATTGCCCTGACCAGGTGGCTCAGTTGGTTGGAGCGTCGTCCCATACACAGAAAGGCTGTGAGTTCAATTCCCAGTCAGGGCACATATCTAGGTTTTGGGTTTGATCCCCAATCGAGGTGCATATGGGAGGCAACTGATTGATGTTTCTCTCTCACATCAATGTATCTCTCTCTGTCTCTCCCTTCCTCTCTAAAATCAATAAAAACATATCCTCAGGTGAGGATTAAAAAAAAAGAAAGGACACCTTTTATAACCATTTCTGATACTACTTGGCTAAAAGGAAAACAAAGATACAGTCCATCTTTAATTTTGCTTTATATCAGACATGAAAATAAAATGTCTCTCCATTAAGTATGGAAATTGTATTACTACTATAATCTCTTTTTAAGTTTTAATACATTGTTTTATAAATTCAACCTTACCTTTTTTTTTTTTAAGATTAAAACTTAATTTGATTCCAAAATGTTAATTATTTAACATTAAATGAAGAGATTTTGCACTGGCCGATTTGGCTCAGCAGTTACATTGTCAGCCCTCAGACCAAAGGGTCGCAGGTTCAATTCCTGTTCAAGGGCACGGACCTGGGTTGCAGGTTTGAACCCTGGCACCAGTCCGGGTTGTGCGGGAGGCAACCAATCGTTGTCTCTCTCACACTGATGTTTCTCTCCCCTCCCCCCCTTCCATTCTATTTAAAAATTAATGGATGCCTGGCTGGTGTGGCTCAGCGGTTGAGCATCGACCCATGCACCAAAAGGTCGCTGGCTCAATTCCCAGTCAGGGAACACGCCCATGTTGTAGGCCAAATCCCCAGTGTGGGGCATGAAGGAGGCAGCCGATCGAAGTTCTCTCTCATCAATGTTTCTATCTCCCTCTCCCTTCCTCTCTCTCTAAAATCAATAAAGAAAAAAAATTGTTTTTAATTAAAAAACTAAAAATTAATGGAAAAATACCCTCGGGTGAGGATTAAATAAAATATATGAAGAGATTCTTTCCTCTATATTTACTAACTTGGAAAACTGAGCACCCCAAATATCTCTATACCTACCGTATGTATACTGGAAATACATCTCCACCAAGGATCTTAGGAAACTATGAGTGTGTAATCATGGGGCAACTCAGATAAATAACTAATTTCTCCCTCTACTAATATGTGAGTATCACGAGATCCTCCAGGGTATTTTTACAGTCCCCAAATCATTTTAAATTGATTTTCTTACCTGAACATCCCTTACACAGGAGAGCTAATTTATGTAGTTCATCCCAGTGGGACCACATTAGTCCAGGTCCCCAAGACATTTTATTAGCCATTTAGAAGCTTATTAGCAACAAAACAGAGATAGTCAGTTTCCTTTGAAAAGCAATTCTTACCCCTAATAAAATGTGTGGGGACCCAGTATTTATTGAGATTTTATCCAACACTACAAAATTGAGAACTTGGGGAAGCAATCGGCACTTTCTTTAACTTACCTGTCTACGCAGGTCCCTGGTCTTCTTGGTCATTTTATCTATTGCAGAATTGAGTGCATCACTTCTTTCTTTACGTCCAGCCTGGAAAAAAAGAAATGCACCTTTTAGTGATTCACACAAAAAATTTAATGATAGCCAATAGCTATTTATGTTCAAATTAACATTAAAAAATCAGTCAACTTTTTTAGTCCAAAGTTAGAAAATATACTGCGGGGAGGAGGGGACAAGGGACTCGGGACCATGAGGCTTTGTTCACAAAAATATAACCTTACAACTCTTAAGGCTTCATATCACCCAATGATGGGAATTGAGGAAGTTTTATCAATACAAGAGAGGCCAAGGAACAAGACACTTGAAAAATTAAATTTATATTTTAATTCAAGGTTCAGCAAGCACAAATTTCATTAACAAACCAGCTCTTCTTGAAATGCAAGCTATAACAGTTTACATCTGATTCTGATCTCTGAGATTTGAAAAATGTCAAACTATGAAAGTTGGCACCTGGCACTAAAACAATATGAAAAATAAATTTTAAAACTAAGATGTATCATGGTGGGTCAAAGTTAATGAACACCATGCAGCTTGAATAAGAATGCTCTGTGAGATTACTTCAGCCATATATATATTTTTTAATTCTAGGCTAAGTTTAATGCAATTATATTGCATAGAATCAAAATAGATGGTAGTAGACCTGGCCAGTTTGGCTCAGCAGTTAGAGCGTCGGCCTGAGGACCAATGGGTCGCAAGTTCAATTCTGGTCAAGGGCATGTACCTCAGTTGCGATTCGTCCCCAGCCCTGGTTGGGGTCGGGAGGGAGGCAGTCACTCGATGTGTCCCTTTCATGTCGATGCTGTTTCTCTCTCTCTCCTACTCTATCTGAACAAAAAAATGGAAAACTGTCCTCAGGTGAGGATAAAAAAAATAGATGGTAGTAGAAAGAAAAAGGACAAAAAGGCAATTATCTTAGCTAGAGCTAACCATGTGCTTGGAAATACCTAGTAAGACATTAGCTAGGTTAAACAATTAAGTATATTAAAATGTTTTTCCTTACAAAATGCCCAACTGTTCAAAAATGTGGCTTTCTGTAAAACACATAGTAATCACAGAAGAGAGACTAATGGACAAAGGAATTTAACCCTCAAGATATTCTGGTATGGATATGTCATCAGTACATAAGCCACAACACCAGATGACTGGCTGGGGATGGGGAGATGTGGTTATGGTTTCTGAGTGAATTTTTTATGTTACCCACTTTCTCTCTTATCCCCCATGTGTTAACTGGGAACAATGACACTTGTCCCTCTGCCCCCATTTCTAATGGACTGCTAGATGAGAAGGAATATTGAGGGATATAAGTTAGCAGATGACAAAAAGGAGACAAGAGGGGACTTATGAAATCTTAAAAGTTGAATTACAAGTGTTATGGTCACTATCAAATCTGGTCAGGGTCACATTCATTTCCTTTCCCCCCAATACTCCTGTACTGACAATAAAATTAAGTAGTCCACTAATATTAATGGGTAAAAAATAAGAGTCTCAAGAAAACTGATTCAGGTATGAGAATTTCTACCTGCAGGAATAAACCGTGATTTATTCATAGCCATCAGTCAGAAAAGAATGTGACAAGTATAATTAGTTACTGACCATCTCAAATATCAAGATACCAGGACCGACGGCAAAGGTGTCTGAAATTTAATTTTTAAAAAATCAAACTAGCCCAGTCGGTGTGACTCAGTAGTTGAACATTGACCCATGCACCAAGAGGTCGCCAGTTCGATTCCCGGTCACGGCACATGCCCAGGTTGTGGACCCAATCCCCAGTGGGGGGCTTGAAAGAAGTGGCCAATTGATGTTCTCTCTCATCGATGTCTCCATCTCGCTCTCCCTCTCCCTTCCTCTCTCTCTCTAAAATCAATAAAGAAAAAAAATTTTTTTTAATCAAACAGACCTCATAATTAATGCTTTAATCAAGAAAGTCTCAGTATATTCCTTAAACAATTAAGCATTCCAAGAAAATTTCTCTATATAAACCGAGTAAAGTTTGTCATTGTTCCTAGGCATGTTTTTTTTTTATATTTCTAAAAGATTGGGGGAAGGGTGGCAGGGAGAGGGGAGAGAAACACTGATGTGAAAGAGACACATCAATTGGACACCTCCTGCACGTGCCCCAACCAGGCTGGGGAATCGAACCTGCAACCCTTTGGTGCTTGGACCGACACTCTAACCACTGATCCACGCCAGCCAGGGCTCTAACAAATCATTTATTCTAAAGAACATCTATTATCAGAAACACAAAGGTTGGGTTCAATGACCTCGTGTGAGCGCGATTCCCTGTAACCTTAAGTGCCCAGAAATTTCCTCATTTGGGTGGAAGGATTTACTTTGAAAGTTATATAAAACCAAATTCTTAAACTTTACTTTTGAGGGAATTATGGTCACACAACAAAATTTACTTTAAGATGCAACATACACCATGAATCTGTTAATTCTTTGTCCGTCTATCCTAAAAATCAATTTGTCTTTCTTGTTACTCTAGGAAATTTAAGAAGTTCATGCCTCATGAGTTAGGAGGGAGCAGTTCAGAAGCATTTATTTACTGAAGCTTTTAGATTATACCAGAGAAACCATCTTTTAAATCAAAGCATCCTTTTAAAAAATACAGTCCAAATAGCAAGTTCAGGGTTCCAATAATATAAAATACAATCAGGATGAGTATAAAGGCATACACACACTTACAACTTTAACAATGAACCTGATGAAAGTAGAAAGCTTGTTGATCTGTAAAACAAAATTTTACTTCTCTTTGAAATTACAGCTGTTAGGATTTTTTATTTCTAGTTTTAGATAGGCCACCAAAGTAAAGTTGCTCGATGAATCTTTAAAATAAGTGACTCTCAGCTCCCACCTAATTGAGAGATTTTATTCCACTGAGCAGAGAGATCACAAAGGTTCACTCAATTTTGATATGTATGTCCCTGTTAAGCAGTGAGGAAAGGGCTTGCTCAGAAAAAGATAAGGCATGTTTGAAGTTTTAACATACAGCTTTTCTTCTGCAAGTAAGTATCAGCTGAGCTGAAGAGAGGCAAAGGTTATTAGCTGAGATGGTGTCTAGCAACACAGTTCTGGCTGAGATAGGAAAAAGCTTTCAAAACCCATCTTTAAATAGAAGCTTTAAAGAAGCTCTTCCATGTTCCTTCGTCCTACGTGGACAAACTTCTATTTATTTAGATACACTCTTTACTGAGCACCTACTCTGGATCCACTGGAGTGGGCAGGATCAACCATAATCCTCTTTCAGAGGGTTTATAATTCGAGATAAAATGGTTCAGAGTAACACCTAACTCAGCAATACCCTGTATGATGCTGGGCCTCATAAGAGTTCTGCATGACATAACAGTGGGTCAAAGGAATAAGTAAAAGTTATGCAGAAGGTTACATTTAAGTTAGGCATTAATTTTTTAAAATATTAAGAACTAGAATTTCATGGAGGATTTTACCCATTTTGGAGGTAACCATTGAAAGAACAAGCATTTTTTTCTTCCAAAGAACTGCTTCCTGCCTCAGAAAGAGTAAGCATTCTCCTTTGAGTAAGCATTCTCCTTTGAGTAAGCATTCTCCTATAACAAACTCCCAACTTCCCCAGCCACTCATACCTTTGCCACAGATGATACCAGGTCTCACAGATAGTACATATGTCTACCAATTCCTCACCCGTAACTAATCCACCTCTGAAGTCCCTGACTCCACTCCAACCTTCCCTTTGTGAAGGGATAAAATAAGCAATAGTCAGGAAGGGATGAAACGTGTCCCTGGCATAGCTGGTGGCATCTCAAGGTGTATTGTAGTCCCTAGAAATAATGGGACAAAGGTTCCCAGGTGAGCCTACAAAAGACCAATCAACTTAAAGGTAATGACACAACATAAACTCAGTGCTTCTAGGGAAGAAACATTCTATATGCTGAAGGATCTACATGGTCTCTGCTCTTCTGCCAAAGGTTTCCTTCTCTTCTTACTCTGCACTCTCCCTGTGGGAGTCCAGCCATTACCATTACACTTCAATGACTATGGTCACTCTGCCATCTTCCATGCTGTGACCCATCTACCCACATTTTAATTCTTCAGACGTACCCTGCTTTCTCTCACCAACCTGGAATACTCTTCCTCTCTTCTTCTAATTCCTATCTACTCTTTAGAGGAGACACCATGTTTCCTCTAGCCACCCTCAACTCTGAGTTCAAGTTAGATGCCCCTCTGGAGTGCTCCCACAGCACCTCACACTTACCCTCACAGCCATTTTCAAATCATACCTATCCCTCTCTCACTGGACATGAATGAAATGAGAAACCAGTGACCAATTAGAAACATGTTTAAAAGTCAGAGGACTTAATGTGTGATCTATGTGACAAATTATCAGTCTCCTGATTTCATGTTATTAGTGAAAATATGAAGCTTTTCAAATAACCCCAAATATTGCTTTCTATCTTCATTTTAATCCAGAGTAAGTCTGGAAAGAATAGCAAAGGAAGGCAAAATCCAGTGTTTTAACCCTGAAACATTTAAGGACTATTTAAAAGAAAATGAGAAGGTGGGATTAATTCAACAGGAAGGTCTAATTAGATACAATGCCTCCATCAACTACCAGAAAAATAAACAAAATTTAAAAACTAAGAACTGCCCTGGTCGGTATGGCTCAGCGGCAAGAGCGTCGCCCGTGGACCAAAGAGCCCCCGGGTTCGATTCCGGCCAAGGGCACGTACTTTGGTTGCAGTTCGTCCCCAGCCCCAGTTGGGTTGTGCACGTGGCAACCAATCGGTGTGTCTCTCTCACATCGATGTTTCTGTTTCTGTTTCTCTCTCTCTCTCTTTCTCTCCCTTCCTCTCTCCCTCCTGCTCTATCTGAAGATTAATGTAAAGATATCCTTGGGTGAGGATTTTTTAAAAATTATTTTAAAAAATAAAAATAAAAACTAAGAAACATGGCACTCCACAAAACCCAAGCCAGAATAGGCATCTGAAGCACCCATGACCCCCACTCCCAAGACAATGAGAGAAAGGACTGAAACATCATCATAACCTCAGGTACAAAAGGGGGAAAGTGAGGCTGACATCCACAGAATAGAGGCCTTTAAGTAAAGCAGGGGTGAGGAAGTGATGTCTGAGATGCTGTTGGAAGGCTTCAGAGAATGAGGAGCTATAACATTAAAGATACACTCAAGAAAAATGTTTGAAAACCAAAGGAGACTAGCATCTATCTTCATGAGTACAACTAAAATAAAAGGTTTGCTGTGGACTGGGCAACACATTATCATGCAATAAACATTTGGTGAATAACATGAAAAGCAATTTGACCCTGGTTGTTCTCCGTGGCCCAGAGATGGCTGATGGGCTCTGCATAAGCTAAGTATGTGACAAGAGTCACTGGGAGCCTTAGGCAAAGACTGTTAGCTCATATTAGAGTATAATGATTATATATACCTGCATTCCCAAATTTCTTTCCAAGAGTACCCTCCTCTCCCCTTCAGTCACAAAGAACAGAAGTTTCTAGTTTGCCTAATGTTACCTATTTCATGCTAAAATTAAAAAAAAAAAATTGGCAGGAAATGCTAATGTTACAGACACCCCACTTTCCTTCTCTTCTCCTCACAGAGAACAGAAGCTTAGAAATGAGCTTTACTGGTTTGCCTGGGTATTTTTCTCAGATGACAGCTAGCCTTGCATACACAACACCTTTAGATTTTTCTTGGCTTGATGCTACATTATACCTGAAAATATGCCCAGGCATTTGTCTAAATGTTCTATCAGTTATAATAAGCTTAGGTATTTTCAGCTCTGGCCACAGACACGTGCTGGAATACGGCTTCTGAGGTATTCCACTGTGGCACAAGTATACCATGTCCAGTTACATGGCTGCTATAGCATATAACTACCATTAACTGAATCACAGTGAATTTGTGGCACCTTTGCACCAAATCCTGGGGTATCAGAATGAGCATGTAAACTACTCCTTTCTCTCGTCTTCCCGAGGGGGAAAAATCCATGATGGAGAACAGTTAGAAAGCCAATACTAAGAGGTTCCTGGCACAAATTGAAGCATGTAGCTGAAATATTCCAATCCCTTTTGAGACACCAGGTTTTTTTTCTCTTAAAAAAAAGGGGGGGATAGTAATCATCTACTTGTTAAATAGCTGCTGTGCATAATAAGCTGGGATGTTCTCAGAAGCACTAACAGGTATATAAAGCAAACAGGTATACAAACTAAATACATAAAGGTCATAGAGTAAGACTTTAACTTTGAAGCTACTAATAAGCCAGATAAAAAAGAGTAAAAAAGCATAACTGTAGGGATACTTCAGAAGGATTTTTAAATGCTCAGTTAACTGATAAAAGTGGGCTAAGATTTGTGATAAGCCAGGGAACTCTTTTGGTTTCTATGTTAATTTTTTTAAAAATTTTCTAAAGGGCTCAGAATCTCTTTGCCCTACTTAAGATAATGGGTTAACAGGGAATCCTTGTTTACAGAAGATTCTACAACATCTTATGTTCACCAACTGGTGCTGGATCTTTAACATAATATGGCAAGTGTGTGTTTGTTTTAATACTGAAAAAGCTTCTCGTCGGTTTAGCCATTCATTAAGATTAAGTATATAGAGCAAAACCCATAAAACTATAAAAGACAAATGACTAACTAAAATAAATATGTGTAAAATATTTGGAAAGTTAATTTAATAAAAAAAATGCCTTAAAAATCTTTAAGAAAATGACTAATTTTAGGAGTGGAATGAGCAAATGAAATCCAGTCTACAGAAAACAACAAAAATGAAATACACTTATATACAAAATGATGCTCAATTTCATTCATAATTAAAGAAGAACAAATCAAAAAGAGTATTTTTCACCTTTCAGATTCTCAAATATTTTTAAAGTTTGCTGGCTTCCAATATGGTGTAGGGAGGGTGTGGGTGGATAGGTGGCTAGTGCATACTTACAGACTACTATACGAAGTATAAAATAGTTTAAAATTTTTTGGAAGGTAATGTGGCAGTGTCTATCAATTTAAAAGATACACATCCAAGCAATTTTATGGTCAAGAATTTGTTGCTATAAACTTGCCTAAGCCCTGGCCAGTTTGGCAGACCAATGAATCGCAGGCACGTACCTCGGTGGTTCATCCCCGGCCCTGGTCAGGGTCGTGCGGGAGGCAACCAGTTGATGTGTCTCTCTTACGTCAATGTCTCTTCTCTCTCTCTCACTTCATCTCTATCTGAAGATAAATAGAAAAATATCCTCAGATGAGGATTTTAAAAAAAAGAAAAGAAACGATCTGCCTGGCCAGTGTGGCTCAGTGGTTGAGCGGTTCAAGAGATCGTGGTTCGATCCCCGGTCAGGGCACATGCCCAGGTTGTGGGCCCAATCCCCAGTGGGGAGCATGTAGGAGGCGGCCAATCGATGTTCTCTCTCACTGATGTTTCTATCTCTCTCTCTCCCTCTCCTTTCCTCTCTCTAAAATCAATAAAGAAAAAAATTTTTTAAATAATAGTAAGAAATGATCTTTCTCTCTTTGGGCCAAATTTTTGTTATTGGTTTTCTCTGTGTTGATGAGAGCACATGTTCAAGATTTTTTGCTTGCCTTAGTACATGTTGCTGTCCTTCTACCCCAGAGCACATTAAGATGGTTCTGAGGGAATGACATTTCCAAGCTTCAGCAACCAAGACTTGCTAGCATCTAGCCAATATGCATGCAAATTTAGCCTTTTTCATTTAGCCAATTGGGTCAAAGAGCCCTCTAAATTGTAAGGGATTCTTCAAGAAAATATGAATGTGTATCTTACTCTTAATTCTATCCTTTGTAAATGGCTTTGTATATAGCCTGTGGCCATCTATGCAGGCAGGAGGAAACACATCTAAATAGAAAGCTACTCAAAATGTAGAGAGAGAAAAATAGGAAGGCCAAATTCAAACTTGGCTGTATTTCAGAATTTTAAAAAAAGCAGCAGCAGCAGCAGCAGCAGCCTGCTTTGCACAGAGGAAGAGGAAAACATGAACACGATGAAGCCACTGGAAATCAGAGTAAGAAAAGGGCCTAACAATATAAATTTCTATTAGTCTGTGCATTAATCAAGATTTCAGGATAGTTCTATTTGGTTTGGTTTGATGACTATGTTGGGAGAAATAAAAGATTTTCATAGTTTAAATGTACCTCTGCCCAAACTTGTGTGGAAGATTTCCCCTCACCTAATATCCGGCCCAGGTACATCACCCTAAGATTTACTGACAAATTACCTAGCCAAGGACACAGAATACACAGAGCATAACAGAATTAGGCTGTCACATGACCCTAGCCCAGTCACTCCCCCAAAGCAACAAATGCTAGAAGCACATGCCTCCAAAACTAGAATAAGAAACCCCAAACTTTGTAAGTTGCAGCATCAAAAGGAACATACCATCACCAGTATACCGATCACTCCTTCCTATTGCTTTCTCAGTCATACTAACAAAAGAGCAAAAGGACTTTTAAAAATCAAAATCAATCAAGGGCAGGGACGGGGATAATAATCCAATAAAAATGGGGGTTCTGGGAGTCTAATGTGGAGAGTCTTCTTTTTAAAGGCGTTTGAAAGAAAAGATTCCCAGCAACACAGATATACTGTACTTATTTACACTCAACAGTGGTCTCCTGTGACTGCAACAAGACTCTAGGAGAGTAAAACTCTGAATGCTCTCAGATCCTCTGGCTCTACCTGGGGCTGTCAACTACTCCTTTTTCTTTTTTCTTTTATTGATTTTAGAGAGAGGAAGGGAGAGGGAGAGAGATAAAGACACTGATGAGAACATCAATTGGCTGCCTCCTGCATGCCCCCCACTGGGGATTTGGCCCACAACCTGGGCATGTGCCCTGCCCGGGAATCAAACCCGCGACCTCTTGGTGCATGGGTCACTCAACCACTGAGCCACACCAGCTGGGCCTATCAACTACTCTTTAGCCCACCTCCAACATGACAGATTGGTGAAGACATCAATCCTTACATATTCTATGTGCCTCAGTCAGACATGTTCCATTTCTTTCAAACATAACAAGCTAGTGTTTAGCACCAAACCCCAGCAATTTTTCCTGTTTTTGAACAGCAAATCAAAAATTTTAAAGAAGTTACATGTTTGCCTCCAAATGCATGCATGTTTGAAAGCAGTGAACAACTCCAGGACTTACCACAATCTTCTCCCATCCTCCCCCGCCAAAAAAAGGCTAGTAAAACCCACTTACTCTAATACAGGCCTCGATACTAGATAGGCCCAAGTAAGAGGTTGCCTACTAAGAATCCCAAAAGGTTCTTAGCAGGGATGTACTCAGATCCATAAAATCTAGGGCCTCCAACCTAAAAACTATCACTTCTGAAATATGAGGTATCTTCTTTTTTTTTTTTTTTTAATTTTTTTTTAATTGATTTTTTAGAGACAGAGGAAGGGAGAGAGAAATAGAAACATCGATGTGAAAGATACATTGATTGGCTGCCTCCTGCACACCCCCCACTGGGGGATCCAGCCCACAACCTGGGCATATGCCCTGACCAGGAACAGAACTGTGACTTCTCAGTCCATGGGACGACGCTCAGTCCACTCAGCCACACTGGCTGGGCTGTGAGGATATCTTCTAAATAGCAATCAAAACTAGCAGCAACAAGGTTTTGTTGTTGTTGATTTTAGAGAGAGAGGAAGGGAGAAAGAGAAAGAAATATCAATTTGTTGTTCCACTTATTTATGCATTCATTGGTTGATTCTTTTATGTGTCCTGACCAGGGCTCGAACCCTCAATCTTGGCTTATCAGGATGACATTCTGACCAACTGAGCTACCCAGCCAGGGAACAACAAGGTTTATTTTAACATACTTCCCCAGAGCACCTACCTCTATGCAAGACCTCTGGTGCTAGGGTATGATAATTTGGGGATTGGGCATAATTACTGACATTTGACCTTTTAGTATAAAGCAAAATCAAGCTCCGTCTCTACCACAAAAAGAATAGGTAATTCCATGTATATTTCTGTACATGTGCTTCTTCAAGTGAGGAAATGATTCTCCCTAATCAACAACACACATTAAAAGCAAACTTTTACGTAGAGGAATGCAGGTAACTACAGCACCTAAACCCTGCTGCTTGACTCACTTAATCTGCTTAAATCCACTTACAGAGAAGAGAGATGGTCAGGTTAGATTTTACTGCTCCTTTGCCTTGTCATGAACACCTAAAGCAATGAAAATTTAAACAGATGATATGGATAGTACCTTCCAGAGGTTGTACTGCCACTTTAAGTAAAGGCATATGTAAGCAGAATAAAGCTGTTCTAAAATGAAACCAAGAAAAAAAATTTAATTCAGAAAGAACATGGATTTCTGTTCAGCCCTCTTAGCTAAAGAAAGGTCATGATAAAAAAAAAAAAAGATACAAAATTCCATCAATGGGAACTGTGTGCTCCACCAATTTTAAGACAAACATCATTATCCTCTTTGGTTCCACTGCCTGAACTTTTTGAACCCAAAGAGGGGGCAAGGGATCAAGATGGCTGGTGACAAAGAAGGAACTGTGGCCCTGGCCGGTTTGGCTCAGCGGTCAGAGCGTCGGCCTCTGGTCCAGAGAGACCCAGGTTCGGTTCCCGCTAGGGGCACGTACCTCGGTTGCAATTTGTCCCCGGCCCTGGTTGGTCGTGCGGGAGGCAGCCACTTGATGTGTCCCTTTCACGTCGATGTTTCTCTCTCTCTCTCCCTCTCCCTCCCTCCCACTCTATCTGAACAAAAAAAAAAATGGAAAAATGTCCTCGGGTGAGGATTTAAAAAAAAAAAGAGAAGGAACTGTGCACTGTGGGTGCTATGATACCATATTGTTGCCCTCTTTTCCAGATGCATCTAAAATAATTCCTTTTGATTCCACTGGTGCTTCTCTGGGCAATTTTTCTTGCCCACAAATCTGTTATAATGGTACTGGGAAAATATAATTTAACCATGTCCCATTTTTTAGTATATAAGAGGTAGGCCAAGTGACCTAGAGAACAGAAAGGAATCAAGAGTCTAAATGGAAGGAGGTGATTTTCCTTCTAAATTGTCACATATAACTCATTCCTGATAGTGGTTGCTCTAATCCAATTGACTCAAATGCTTTCTCCACATGGAATTAAAGTGGTTACTTCAAGGAAGAATTTAATCCAGCTCTTCCTGCCTGGCAAAGGTTTTTTTCATCAGAGGGTGGCTGAGTTCAATGAGGGCATTTACAGTATCGCAAGGGCTTCTTCTCCTTTAAAAAAAAAAATTTAAAGAGACCACACCTTTATCTGATTCTATCCTTGGAAGTTTTGGGAGTAAGTTTCTGCAGAACAGTAACTTTGAAACTTAAGGTCACAGACCCTCTAAGAATCTGATTAAAACTCATTCACAGAAAAATATACAAGCAATAAAACTCCATAAGCCAGTCTATGGACCCAGGTAAAGAACTTTTAGTCTATGCAGTGGTGGGGAACCTTTTTTCTGCCAAGGGCCATTTGGATATTTATAACATCATTCATGGGCCATATGAAATTATCAACTTAAAAATTAGCCTGCTAATTAAAAAAAAAAAAAAAAAAAAAAAAAAGCCCTGGCCAGTTTGGCTCGGCAGTTAAGAGCATTGGCCCCTGGACCAAAGAGTCGCAGATTCTATTCCTATCAAGGGCATGTACCTCGGTGGCGGTTTGTCCCCAGCCCTGGCCGGGGTCGTGCGGGAGGCAACCAATTAATGTGTCTCTCTCACATTGATGTTTCTCTCTCTCTCTCTCTCTCTCTCTTCCTCCCTCTCTCCCTCCCGCTCTATCTGAAGATAAATGCAAAAATGTCTTCGGGTGAGGATAAAAAAGAAAAAATTAGCCTGCTACATTTGGTCAGATTAATTTGGTGAGGCATGTTAGCTGGTATTGACTTTGAGGGCCTTATATGGCCCGAGGGCCAGAAGTTCCAGACCCCTGCTGTAGACAGACTATGGAAAGGTTCAAGGTCAGTAGCAAGAATGGTATCCTATAAGTCTAACAGGAACACTCCCTCCCTTTCTTAACCAGGAAGCAGGGAAATGATGAGAGTACTAATGCGGGCTCATTTCTGAGAACGTAGGGTTCCACTCACGGGCAACTTTGGTTTGGGGACTTCTCTTTGGCCTGGAGAAACTGTAGTCTAAGACCCTGTCTGCCAAATCTTTCCTTCCCCTCTGCTTTCAGATGTGTCAGATCTGCCCTGTGGTCTGAAGACTCTACTGGCCCTCAGAGTATCCCTGCTGTCTTCTCTCTTATTTTATACTTCCCAGGCACTTTCCCCAATAAAACTCATACTTCTAATCCCATCTTGGGATCTGCTTCTAGAAAGACTCAAACTGTACACCTGCAGTTGCTGTCATTTTCACAACACCTTTACACAAGGCCCCCAGAGGAAGTGACCTTGAATCCTTCCAGTCCTCACTCAAGTACTACACTCCAACACAGAATCTATACGCCTTAAGACAATGACTTCTTAGACTTGCCCAGTAGGATGAAAGTCCTGGAAGCCAACAGGCCCATGATTTTTCACAGACACCATGGGTAGTTTTGCGATTTCTGCCTTCAGGTGTGAGACAAGTCCCACTAAGGATAAGTGCCAATGGTATATGAGAAATTGGCATGGAAGTCCAAATCAGTAATGTAAGAGGCCTTACCTTTGTCAAGCCTGAAAATATGACCCTGACTTGTGCTAGAAATATCTTTCACGCTTACACAAAACTAAACATGGAGCTGTACATTCATACCCACCCTCTGATAAGTGGATGACATTATTCAACAGGGAGAAGAAAGTTAGGTCAAGTAAAAACAGTCAAAGCAAAAATCATATTCCAATGTTTAAGAGACCTTTTGTATTCATTAGACAAAGTCCTACAACAATATGAGACTCAAAGTCAGTTCTTAAGTACGCCAGTAGGAGCTATTAAGTATACAAATAAATGCTCTATTATTTGAGTGCCCCAATCCCAGCATCAACTGAGGCTTTCACAAGGAATAAGTAGGTGAGATTCTGAGGTAAGCACAAGGGATTGTGTCAGAATCCAGCCATACTGTATCACTTGTCCTAAATAATTTCTGTTCCACTGTTAAGGCTTAGGGCATGCAGTATTAAATGACTGTATCAATCTACCCTTTTCTACTGTGAGGAAACATTATTATAAAATAGGAGAGAGAAGGAGAAATCTCTTAAATTAGAGTTCCTCTGAAAGTCTCAAAGAGCAAAATAACCAAATGCTTTGTTTTGCAAGCTATTTTCTCCCTTTATTCTTGGTTTGTGATGTTAAGCTCATAGTGAAAAAGAAGCCACTCCACTTATCTGGTTTACCAACACAATAAAAGCAAATTGTAGTCATACTTCTATTTTAATCAAGCATGACAACAAAGGTGATTGAGTAGCTTCCCAAACTAGCAGAGCAGCGGTCACTAACTTGCATAGACTGGCATTAGATTAGCACTTCACAAATCGTGCAGGCTCCTGACCATTTAGATGATCTTTCTATGCAGAATCGGCAGTCTAACACTGGCTCTCACAGGCATTAAAAAATCACCACTCTGCTAACCCAACTCACTGTTCAGACGGGTCTTCTTGAATGCAGCCTTTATTACAACCTCACTGCTGCTTCCTACACTGAAGGAATACCATGTTTTTAAGTCAGGAGTTCTTCTTTCTTGCTTTATTGTAATGGGGGGTCTTACAACGACCCAATACTGTTATAAAGCACGGTGCTTTGTAACAGTAAAGCTTCTGGAAAACCCAAACAAAAGACACGTCACCCGGTGACGTCAGCCTATATACAGTTCTGTGTGGTCGCAGCACATAAGCAAATCCATTCTTGTGCCGTTTCTCGGAAAAGCTTTTCAGTAAATGCACTCATGCTGCTCCAGGAGCTCTTCTCTGCAACAAGCCGCCCATCTGCCATCAACAAGTTAAGACCGAGAGAACTAACAGCTGCGGAAAGGAAAGACTGATGCTTTGATTAACCAGCTGAGCAGTTAGAGGGGGGGCGAAATTAATAACTTATATTCAGAAGTGATTTAAGCGATCAGAGTGGTCACAGAAAATGAAGCCAATGCTTTTGAGAGGAATATCCTAAGGAAAAAAACAACTCACCCTGGTGGATTCAATTTTACTCAGAAAGCCTGGGACACAGAAAACAGGAAACTGGTCAAAGGCTCCTGCATGTTAGAGCCTTTTACAGACTCACTGCGTTGAGTCTAAAAACCTCGACTGAATGCAGCCTCCAATGTGCTCAGAAGAATGGGTAAGTCCATGCATTTATGTGCCTTGTATAGTCAGCAAGGAATCACGCTTTTTAAAATAAATCACTGAATTCACATTTTATGAGGGGAATCACTGTCACATTTTTGGATCTTGAGGTTAGGTAAAAGCATAAATTGATGATGACAGGATATGTTTTATCTTCTTAATGGTTTAAGTTTTGTTCCAGTCATACTAACAAGGTTAGTTTTTCTGCAGCAAATTAAAATTAAGTTATATGCAGTGAACTCTTTCACCATAATGTTATGTTTTTTTTTTAATAGCTCATGCGTTCTGCTGAAAAATATCCTATCTTCTTGTTTTCCTTAAATTATATTCTGCAGGCTTACATTTCAAGTGGCCATTAGGGGCCCCTATGCTGGCAGCAATATATGCAATGAGTATGGTTTTAAAAATGCTGCCTGCCCTGGGAATGGCGTGTCCACCCAAATGCCGCTGCGAGAAGCTGCTCTTCTACTGCGACTCTCAGGGCTTCCACTCAGTGCCAAACGCCACAGACAAGGGCTCTCTGGGCCTTTCCCTGAGGCACAATCACATCACAGAGCTTGAAAGGGATCAATTTGCCAGCTTCAGTCAACTTACCTGGCTCCACTTAGACCACAATCAAATTTCAACAGTAAAAGAAGATGCTTTTCAAGGACTATATAAACTTAAGGAATTAATCTTAAGCTCCAACAAAATATTTTACTTGCCAAATACAACTTTTACCCAACTGATTAACCTGCAAAATCTGGACCTGTCTTTTAATCAGCTGTCATCTCTGCACCCAGAGCTCTTCTACGGCCTTCGGAAGCTGCAGACCTTGCATTTACGATCCAACTCCCTGCGGACTATCCCAGTACGCCTGTTCTGGGACTGTCGTAGTCTGGAGTTTCTAGATTTGAGCACAAACCGTTTGCGAAGTTTGGCTCGCAATGGATTTGCGGGATTAATCAAACTGAGAGAGCTTCACCTAGAGCACAACCAGCTGACGAAGATTAATTTTGCTCATTTCCTACGGCTAAGCAGTCTGCACACGCTCTTCTTACAATGGAACAAAATCAGCAACTTGACATGTGGGATGGAGTGGACCTGGGGCACTTTAGAAAAGCTAGACCTGACTGGAAATGAAATCAAAGCCATTGATTTGGCAGTGTTTGAAACAATGCCTAATCTTAAAATACTCCTAATGGATAACAACAAGTTAAACAGCCTGGATTCCAAGATCTTGAATTCCCTGAGATCCCTCACAACTGTTGGCCTCTCGGGCAATCTGTGGGAATGCAGCCCTAGAATATGTGCTTTGGCCTCCTGGCTGGGCAGTTTCCAAGGTCGGTGGGAACATTCCATCTTATGCCACAGTCCTGACCACACCCAAGGAGAGGATATACTAGATGCAGTCCATGGATTTCAGCTCTGCTGGAATTTATCAACCACTGTCACAGCCATGGCTACAACTTATAGAGATCCAACCACTGAATATACAAAAAGAATAAGCTCATCAAGTTACCATGTGGGAGACAAAGAAATCCCAACTACTGCAGGCATAGCAGTTACTACTGAGGAATACTTTCCCGAACCAGACAATGCCATCTTCACTCAGCGGGTAATTACAGGAACAATGGCTTTACTGTTTTCTTTCTTTTTTATTATTTTTATAGTGTTCATCTCCAGGAAGTGCTGCCCTCCCACTTTAAGAAGAATTAGGCAGTGCTCAATGATTCAGAACCACAGGCAGCTCCGATCCCAAACACGGCTCCATATGTCAAACATGTCAGACCAAGGACCGTATAATGAATATGAACCCACCCATGAAGGACCTTTCATCATCATTAATGGTTATGGACAGTGCAAGTGTCAGCAGCTGCCATACAAAGAATGTGAAGTATAATATCTACCTATCATCAAAAATTACATCAGATAAGTAACCTATTTTACATAGTAGGGGCTAAATAAATATCTAATTTTTAACAATGGTGACATTAAGCCTAATTTTCAAAACCAAGTGGAGACTTAAGTTTTTGAAGTGTTAAGGTGTTTTTAATTTTTTTTAATGAAACCATATTTTAAGTGTTAAATGAAGCAATGCTCACATTAATTTGCACTCTTGTTGGAAAGTCTAAAAATGCTTACTTCAAAATAAGACATTTCATGTATGTGATTACATATTATTGAGTGTAAACATTTACACTAAGGTCTCCAATATGCTATTTTTTTCTACTGAAAACAGTTTGGAAAGAAGCTACTGAGCAGAAAAAGATATGGATCAATACTTGTTTGATCATTGCTTTCCATCCCAAGCATCACCACTGGCTTGCTGCTTAAAAGGAGACTTAGTAAAGTTCTCTTATATGATAATTTGGTATTTACTCAAATCCACAATTTACTGCCGGTGTGGGAAGTAGAATTTCATATATGCTAAAGACTGGTAAATATTAAACACTCTTCTTCCAGAGTTTTTGCCTGGGTTAATAGATATTATCAAAGTCCACATCATGAAATCAGAACACTTTATGTAATTCTAATAAGCTGAGTGAATCTTTAATATATTTAAACAATGAACCCAAGTGATTGTGAAAAAGGTCTCATTACAATGAAATCAATACTAAATAATTACACTGACTTTGTATCATACATCTCTAGTTTAACTTATAATGAATATGTTGTTTTTTGTCGCATTTAGACAATTATTTTAAACTAGTATTACATTACCATTTTACTAAATAGTTTACTAAGTCCTATATTTACATTTATATGTGAAAAACGATTTAGAAATTATTTTGGAGAGAAAAGAGAGAAACTGAGTCAACTTAATCCAATACCTGCTCCCTCTAGTTTGAAAGCACACACAAAATTCTCTCTCTCTCAATGGTCATGATCAAAGCTGCCTTGACAAAGGGGTTTAAACCTCTTTCTTCTGCCTTTTCCTGATCCTCAAACCTTAGAGCCAAATAAAAAATAATTGGCTAGTAAGAGGCATAACAATGATTCTTAATAGAATATATTATAAGGGAACCATTAAAAACCACTTTCTACATATTATATGCTAAAACTTGACCTTTTAATAAAGATACATATTCACACTATAAGAGCAGTTCTTTCTAAGTGAAAGGAACAACATATTACTGAGGCAAACCCTTTTGTGGTAGAACACTCTACATGCTTATGCAGCCACACAGTGGTAACTCAAAGGTGGCACAGAGGGGAGGGGATGAAAGGGAAAGGCAGCATTTTGAAATCTCACTCACAGAAACAGGTTAGCTGAAGTTAAGAGGCAGCCAAGAGTGAGGCAAATGGGTAGCTGTACACTATCTACAGGGCAAGGTCTTAGGACCTGCAGCTGAAAAGGGGAGAAGGAGGTTCTCTAGTGTTAATATAAACATTCCATAATTAACAAATGATAATGATGCCACATTTTTCATGTAGAAAAAAGTCACACGTATTGTGTTTCTTCAATTATGATTTCTATCGAAAAACTATAACATATTTAAGATGCAGATGCAAGTTACCAATTCACACAGCATTTTCCCATAAACAAAGTTCCGTGTACGTAGCAGCAAAAACCAAGACTAATGACTCGATTTTAGAAGAATGAGCATTTTTACAACTGTATGTGAAAAAGGCATAAATCCTTAGAGAAAACCACTACCATAAAAGAAAAAAGTTGTATTTTCCTAACATGACCATTAACATGATATCCTTCGTTCAAGGTATATTTTCTTCTCTGGACTGAATTGAAAACATGTTAAGACTACAGTTTAACCCATGAGGTTTAACTGTTAATTTTTTCTTTTTAATACTAAGAGAGGGGTGTCTACTTACATTTCAAAGAAACTGTATCTCAGTAAAATGCAGACAAGATCACATATTATAGTAAAAATGTACTCTCTACATCTTTTAAGGTGGGTAAATTAGTCTGGGAAAGTCTCAGCCCAGTCGAGTTCAGCTGATTTTGAGCAGTGAACATTTCATCTCTTGTTAAACCAGACCTTGGGCTTGCCTGGGCAGGGACAAAAAAAGCTGATTTTTATGGTATAGAGCACAGCTCACTGCTTCCCTACAGAAGGGCTGGATCTGAAATCCCCATTACAAATGAAAGCTCCACAAGGTAAAATTCACCAACTCATTTATCAGGCAAACTACGGCCATTTGTCAGAGAAAAGCTTTGTCACAATACACCTGTGTTATGAACATGCAAGATTCCACTAGCCCTGAAGGATAGCAAAGGAGTATTTTCTATCATTTCCACCACACCAAAATTAATTGAAACTGTGAGTAGAAGGGTGATAAATATGGGCTGGGAATCCTCACATTAATCCTAAAGATTATAGTTAGTAAAATGGCCATCAATCAGCAAAATCCTTAATGTATGTAGAAAAGTAAGCCATTTAGTAATTCAGGGGAACAGCAGAACCAAGTCCACCACAGTATACTTTCAAGTAGAAAAACAACTGATTTTTTGGCCCTGTATTATTATTATTATTATTATTATTATTATTATTATTATTATTATTATTATTTAATGCTCTCTGAGAAAAGTGAGTAATAATGCCAAATAGCATGTTTCTTTTTCATTAAAGCGCAAACTTCCCTTTTGAATTGCCCATAGAAGGCAGGATTCCATTTAATTTCGGTCTTTTTGTGTTTCGATATCAGCACAGGTTTAAAGACGAGACTGTTAGTCATATGTGCTCTCTTTACCAACTGGCTAGAGTGGAAGAGCATCACAGTACATTGCAGATCCTGCTAATGCAATGTTAGGGCATTTGTTTTTCGGTTTCATTTTATCCTCCTCAGCCTCCTCTCCACCAACCCTGTTTTTTTATTCCCCCATTTTCAAGGTTAAGAGGAAAAGGACCACTTATCGAGAACCAGAAAAATAATTAAATATCTCTGGAAAAAGGAAAGCTAAAGAAGGTTATGATACTGTACCCACCTAGTAACCAAGAGCTAGTCTGAAATCATTTATATTCATTTCTGTAGGATTTCAATCACCTTTCTAAAATGAGAGTGGGCTGATAAATGTGCAAATCCACATACAACTCAGAGAGAATACCCACTGCCAACATCAAATAGCAAAGATACTAAATTTTTAAGCCAAAAATCTGCACTAACACATGTAATTTCTTAATGTGCCTAAGTTAATTTCTGTACCAATTTAATGAATGGAATTGAACTTCCCAACTCCACTAATTATTAAACTCCATCTGCTTATTCTGATGCTACTCACCAAGAGCTAGACTCCATCTTCCCAATAAAAATGGGCCCCGTGTGGCACTAGGTCTGAATCCTAAAATTGATAAAAAAAAAAAGGCCTATCATTTTCTTAAGGCATACTTCCTACACAGAGTTGGGGGGGGGGGGGGCACGAGCTATAAATGCTCTGTTCTCCCTCTAAAGTGTGGCTATCAATATGAAATCTGAAAGAATATTTTTAGAAGCTGACTTATATGATCATTTTCCTATAGAGCAATATAGTGACAGATCTGTCTCAAAAGTCTGTTTTGAAACATGCTTTTTATATCTTATTGGTTAAAGTGCTTCAACCAGAAAAAGACAAAGGTGATAAGGCCATCCATAGATAATTAAATAGTTCCACTCCTTAGCTAGGGCAAACTTGAATAATTTAAGGCAAAAAACAAATAGAAAATGATGGTTTAAACTTTCATCCAGTCATTGCAAACATTTGGAAACATCTGCTACTCCAACTAATTTATTCTTCCTTGGTAACTTAAAAAAAATGTTTCATCTATGGAATGTTTATTGAACCTTTATAGCAACACAGACTGGAAACCAAAAGTACAGTCCAAACACATTGTGTGCAATCACTTTAAGAGCCATGGGGGGGGGATGGGGGATGGGGGAAGAAAATACTATTATTACTCTGGGGGTTTGGGGGAGATGGTTTACAAAGTGCAGTGTACAGGAAAGTTTTGTTATTAAAATTGTGTATACTGGAAAAAGTGAATGTCTTTTTTTTTTTTTTTTTTTTTTTTTAGCTTTTCCTTGTTAACCTATCAATTTTGACATGTCAAACCTGAAAAACCATTTGTGACAGATATAGAAACCTTAAATGAGCAGTTTTTTTGTACCACGTTCTCTATAATACCAAATATGCCAGTTGAAAAAAGGGCAGCTAATTATCACCTGTCTTCATTCAGAGACAGACGGGCACAACCAGGCTAAGAAGAAAGTAAAGGTAAGGAGGGGCGAAAAGGCAGCTGACTAAAAAGCCACCATGCCGATATACAACAGTCATGCAATAAGGAGTTACTCTGTCACAAGCCAGAGCAAGTAGACAAACAGCTATACAAGGGGCTCACAGGACCTAGGGTTGGCCACTGCTCCCTAACCTCCTTAACAGCCTCAGGAGCTTCAAAAAGGCACTCAATTGCTTATCTCCAGCAAATAGCAACTTGGCCTGAACCTTGGGGGCCCGCTGGGGTACATCCCAGCAGTACCTTGTACAACACTCCTGAGAGGGAGGACCACAGGTACTAAACATGCTGAGATCTCTAGAATCCCCCTACATGAACTACTCTACCCTAGATGCCAACTCACTAAGTATGGATAGGGAAAAGAAGGCAAGATTTTTAACTAGTGTCCCTCAACTGGCATAGGTAAACATCCCCAGGACAGGATGCTATGACTGGGCAGCAGTGGTGGCAGAAACTACCCTGGCCTTAAGGAATTGACTGTCAGGAGTCTGCCATACTTGCCAGGATGAACTTACTGCTTCTCCAGGCCTAAAGCATTGCAGCAAGACCAGACAGGCATAAAGAAACAAGGCTTCCCCCTTTCCCAACACCCAGGGATAAGGGAATCAGAGAGGCTAAGAGCTCTAGCACCAAAAATCTTAGCAGTAACTAGGGCAGAGGCAGAAAAGCACAGCACAAAATTTTACTGTCAAACTCATCCAGTATGCACTAGAGGGCATAGGTGATGGTGGTTTCAAAGTGTACAAAGGAACGAATTCCTATATTTTATGTAGTTAAAAGCACAGCTTATTAACATAATTCTCATACATTTTAACCTTGAAAATCCCATGTAAAGCTACATCTGATTTCTTTATCGGTTATTTTAATTAGTTTTGCCTGAATGCCACAGCTTTCTCAGATTCACACTACACTCAAATTTATAATAGATTTCTTCAAGGTCTGTTTAAAGGCATTTTTTTTCTTTCTTTAAATATATCTAACCAGCTGGGTACTCAAGTCTCCCTTAGACAAAATGTACTACAAACTGTCTTTTACAAAGAGAGAAAGGAAAAAGAGGTGAAAATCATAGCTATTCCAAACACCTTTCCTTAGCATGAGTTCCTCCTCATTAGCCAATGTTTTGGGAACTCTTGACAGACAGATGTTGAGCTTCCCTTCTCCTATCCAAAGGAAACATTAAAGAGCAAGAAATCTCTAAAGGGCAAGTACAATGAGGCATCCTATCACAGAAAGCCCACAAACTGAATATACCATGCCCCTTTATACATAGAAGGCCCAAGAGCAAAGTCTAGCCCATGGCCTCCAACTCAGACCTCCCCTTAGAAACCCAACACAAAGGACCATCTGTGAACAACCCTGATAGCAGGGGCCAGTGGTTCCATCACCATCGAAAGAGAGAAGGCTCTTCCCACACTTGGGGATTAAATTTTAAAAGTACAGCCCCAGAGACAATTCTCAAGGCCTTTTTACAACTTTCATGAAGAGACTTTAGCAAGAACCATAGTGCAGAGATGTGAAAATGTCATAACTTTACTCAATACCATTCACAATTGTGTTCAGTGCACAAGAACACAGACACAACCTCAAGGTTGCTTTTTCTGGAAAATCATCAGACAACATTACAGCCATTTATATTAGCTCACCTGTTTCATCATCATGAGAATCAAAAGTTTTTCATGTAATAAAAATATTTTCCATGGCTTAGCTACCAAATACATAGAGGGGAACTACTCGGCAGCTAAAATCTCTGAAAACAATGTATCATTTATATATAATCTAATATTATAAAGCCAAGTAAATTTAGCATAATACATTCATAAGTACAGAATGGTTGAAATAAGAATATAAAAATATCAAAAGCAGGGATTCTTAACTCTAAGAGTCCAGGATATGTTTCACAGGTTATAAAAACCTCCTGAAATTATAATATAGTCAAACCTTGGTTCTCAAACATCTCCCATCTCGAACAATTCGGTTCTCAACCAAGTTGTTCACAGAAATATCCTCTCAGTTGTTGAGCCAAACTTCAGTTCTCAACCTCACAACCCTTCCATGCTGATACATCAGCATGACAAAAAGCATCTCTCAGGCCACAAACAAAGGAGAGAATTCAAGTCAGTATGTCGCTAAACCTCACTTATCGAAATCCAGGAAATTGTGCTGTGAATATTTTTGTGGGTTTTTGTTGTTGTTTTGCTTCTGTTGCTGGCAAATGGACGATTAGCACAATTTTAAAACATAAAGAGGCCATCAAGAGTGCTACTGTTGCTAAGGGTATGAAAGAAACAATGATCACAGGCAATTGAAGAGGTAGAAAAGCTGTTGTTGATTTGGATAAACAAAAAGCAGTTAGTCTGAGACAGTATTTCAGAAGCAGAAATATGTGGAAAAGTGAAGAGGATGCATATTGACTTCCTGAAACACACTCCTGGAATGAGTGGTGAAAGTGATTCATTTAAGATTAGTAGGGAGTGGTTTGATAATTTTTTTTAAAAAAGAAGTGTTTGTTTATAGATTAAACAGTACGTTAGACATGTACTATATATAAGAAAGGTTAAAACAATCATTTAGGGATCTGGAACAAATTAATTCAATTTACATTATTTCCAATGGGAAAAAAATGATTCTATTTTCAAACAAACTGCTTCTCAAGCAGCCTTCCAGAACAAATTAAAGTTTGAGAACCAAGGTTCCACTGTACAGATATTGTGTAAGTCTAGAGATTTCATCAGATCCTAAGGGTTTTGATAACTCACAAAAAAGCCCTAGTGGGACAATGAAACAGTTATTTCTAGTATATACTATTTTGGCCTTGATCTTTCCTGGTGGTCAAGGCAAAGAACAAAACCAACAGCTTTCATCTGATCCAAGAAGCAAACTGGACTATTTCGGGGGTGAGACACTTCTTTCATCTGATAAAGGAAGCACGCTAGTTTATCTGGGGAGAGAGACACTTAAGTGCAGAAGTCTTTGAATTATTTATAAAACAGAGCCAGCTATAGGAACAATAAGGAAGCATGTCAGACAGAATCTCCAGAGAGGTTTTAGAGAACAGAGACTTATTCTTCATGTCAACCCTTGAAAAAACTATGGGTAAGGAAACTACACAAGCACGTTGTATGCTTTGTTGTGATCTAACCTTTGTGGTGACCCAAAGCTGGAACCTATAAAGCCAGCAAGAATGAACATGCTCCTACTTAGAAGAGCAGTTCATGTTCCCTCCTTATCACATCACTGGGACCCAAACTATAGTGTTCCGTCACATAAGGGCCATCCAGTAAATACCTACTTTATTACATTACAAATCTTCTAGGAGTACAATTTAAAATTTAAAAAAGTTCCACTACGTCATGAACAAAGAGAAGCATATTTCATGCATCATCTTTAGTTGTGCTGGTAATAATCTTAAGTGTGCTCCTTGGGACAAAATCTATAAGATTTATTTCCTAAGAAAGAACACATTTAAAAAGATAAAAGAATTCACTGATCTGAATAGCTGTCAGAAATTTAGCGGTCTTTTTAAAATTTAAAACATTCCACACACCATTATAAAAATTGAGACAGGACAGTAAGCCAGGACAAGTAGAAGAGGGAAACTGAGAGAGACAGCTGAACAAACTGACAGAGCAATTTACAGCTGATATAGAAGGTCACCTCCCTAGAAATAACATCTAGGCCTCAGCTGTATTTCAGTTCCAGACCCAGAAGAGCAGCAAAACCAGGTAAACAACATCAGGACCAGCTACACTAACAACCCCTTGCCTTGACACTGATCAATCAGTGAGGACCAGGACCCTGAAGGAGCACACCTAGAAAACTGATGAATGTTCTGTTGAAACCTCCCCTATGATTCCTGCCTTTAAGGGAGAAATAAAGGCCTCAAGACAAATAACCCAGGGCACCCTCTCCTTTCCAGGAGCATGCCTGCACCTCTTACACTCTAAGGAACCCCACTGCTTGCAACCAGGGCAGCAATGGGTAGTGGCAGTTCATCCCAGGAAAACCCCCTGAACCTGTTCCCAAGGCTCCCTTTTCTCTGACTTCTTGGTGAGCCAAAGCAGGCCAGCCTAGGCTCATTTCCTCAGACTTTTCTTGTTTCACTGTCCCTAGTTTTAATAAACATCCTCTAAAATTCACTTGGACCTGTGTTGTGCAACTTTTTCTGCATGAGGTCAAGAACCCACACACTATTGGCCCGGCCCTAGGCAGACCCGCTCAGGGGTAGGTCCCCTTTCTAGTAACAAAACCACCTATATTTCAACAGGAACAAATAGCACAATGATTAAGAGTCCTGCTCCATGCTTAGGCCTGTGACCCTGAACAAGTACTTCAACCTCACTGTGCCTTGGGCACCTCATTCCTAAGAGAAAATTAATAGTAATAAACCACAGGGGCATTTAATATATGTAAAGTCCTGAGAACAGGCTGGTATAGAGTAAACATCCAATAAATGTTTGAGTTTTGTTTGTTTGTTTGTTTTTTTAATCCTCACCGGAGGATATTTTTCCATTTTATCATCAGACAGAGTGGGAGGGAGAAGAAGAGAGGGAAGGAGAGGGAGGGGGGAGGGAGGGGAGAGGGAGGGAGAGGGAGGGGGGAGGGGGAGAGAGAGAGAGAGAGAGAGAGAGAGAGAGAGAGAGAGAGAGAGAGAGAGAGAGAAAGAGAGAAAGAGGGAGGGAGGGAGGGAGAGAGGGAGAGAAACATCAATGTGAGAGGGACACATCAACTGGTTGCCTCCCGCACAACCAGGGCCAGGGACAAACTGCAACCGAGGTACGTGCCCTTAACCAGAATTGAACCCACGACTCACTGGTCAGTGGGCCAATGCTCTAAACACTGAGCCAAACCAGCCAGGGCAAATGTTTGTTATTTTTAATAGCAATGTGTGGAGAACTAGATGTGACAGATTCATCCAGCAGAGAATACAATCACATTAAAGACATGTTAGACACCCTTGTATTGCTCCCCCAAACACTACTTTCTAGTCTTACTTCCCTCACTAAGTTAATATATAGTCCCCAAAATGAACATTGATAATTAGTGAGAGCTTTTAACAAGCCAACAGCCTAGATACACTTTTTATATTTAATACTGCTATAAACCTGACCACATTATCTCACAGTCAAGTAATCTGCTTTATAAAATATATTAAAATATTAGACATGACATTTCTCTGGTTTGGCTTTATGAATCAATGCTAAATTTCAAAAGATTTAGAATCCCTAATTCCAAAATTCCTTTTAGGTAAAGTAGTCACTTAAAATCAAGTACTGTCTCTTTTCCTTGTTCAATAAAATCATATAGGACAACATATATTATCTATTATCATAAATAAATATTGTTTTTTAAAAGGAATAAATAATCTTATTGATATCTCAGTTTCTGACCATTTTATTTTAGGACAAAATATATGAGGGAGAATTAGGGATCACTATGATGTTCTTTTTTTTTTTTAATCCTCACGTGAGGATATATTTTTTTCTATTTATCATCAGATAGAGTGGGAGGGGGAAAGGGAGAGAGGGAGAGAAACATCGATGTGAGAGACACACATCGACTGGTTGCCTCCCACACGACCCAACCAGGGCTGGAGATGAATGGCAACCGAGGTATGTGCCCTTGACAGGAATCAAACCTGTGACTCATTGGTCCTACAGGCCGATGCTCTAACTGCTGAGCCAAACTGGCCAGGGCTATGATGTTTCTTTGTTGCTTAGAAAAAAAAACGTACTTCAAGTCTACTGTATCTAATTTAGGAAGCAGCCCACCCAATTGTGACAGATCACCTGGCCCAGATTTTTCAAATCAAGAATGTCTTTCTTGATGATGCCTTTCCAAGATCATGATCCAGTTTATCCAACAAGGAAAATCACTTTATCTCCTCCTTCACCCACAACTTTTCTTCACTTTCTCACAACTTTTGACCCTGGACTTGCTCTCTTTCCTTATTTATCAACACATGAACAAGCTTTTCACATACCTGCTTCTCACGGCTCCCAAAATACCAAGGATAATCACCTTATTGAATGAAAAAACATTCAGTTGCAGTATGTTGACTGCTGAGCACCTACCTTTTAAGAAATATCTATAATTTTATAATTTTAAAAATACTCAAGTCCACAAAAGTGAGTACCTATAAACTGCAAAATGATCCATACAAATTAGGAAATACTACTAGAAATACAATCACTTGTCTGCACTGTCTTCTCACAGTCTACCCTTCTCTTTGTATATATCTGAGTATCAAATAATGTTTATTCACTCAGTTTTTACTTTCAAAAGACCAGAAATACCAGCCATTTAACAATACTATTTCGCTTTTAATAATCAGCACTCACTCCAGCTCTCTGACCAAATAAAAGCCTCACCAGCCTTCACATCTTTAATATGAATAGCTATTTTGCCGGTTTTATTTGGGGGTGAGGAAAGTGCCTTGGGGCATAGAGAACAAGGAAGTAGATATGGCTGTGAAAATTTCAGAACTGTCAAATTCTTGGGATGATGATAGGCAGTAACCCTTACTTCTCCCATCTCTGCTCTAGAATTTCATACCAGTTTTTCAGAACTGACCACAAAAACACTGACCTTTCATGTGCAAGTATGTTCTGCCACAGTTTTTGCTCCAAATAAAGACACTAGCATCATTCCAAGATCTGCATCTGGCACATACTAGTAACAGAGCTCAGAAGCAACCCTAACAGCGCTATTTCTCTCTGATCAACCTCCCTAACTTTCCCCTGAAATTCACCAGGGGAAAAATGGCAGTGAGAAAGAAAGGAAAAAGAATATGCTACCCTTAGTCCACTTCTGTAGGCATCTGGGACAGTGTCTTATCACCACATCTCCCTCTTTTCTCCTGACAATCCCTTCAAGTCAGGTGTGCAAAACAGCTCTCTGATACTTGCCACAATCTTCCAACAACTAGAGCCCATTTTATTATTGTGTTAAAACTGTCAGTCTAAGATTTATCTATTACACTACATGAAAACCTAATAAAAAGTGGTCAGAAATTTTCTTCCTTTTGATATAGCATTCCTGAAGTGTCAAAAACATTGCAGTGCATAAACTATATCATCATCTAGATTCCCAATTTGTGCTCACTTAGAATTATATGTGAGATAAATTATAGATAGAATGTGAAGAATCGGACAAATTGTAAAAGGGTTTGCTTAGTCTAGTTGACATCCCCATCAAATATATCCCCATCGATTATTACAAAATTATTCCTGTTAAAAACACAAATCTACTGGCTTCCCAAAACAATAATCAATATTTTAAAGATCTCACCTTCTAAGTATTTTATGTTAACTTTCTCAGTTTACACTGGGGAGCAGGGAGAGGCCCCTCTTTATTCTGATGTTACTAACTAGCATTTAAACTAACTGAATTTCAAGACCTGCTATCAACTAAGATTCAGCACATTACAGATGGCACAAATTGGGAAGGGGAGGGATGGGAAAGATTAAGATTCAGTTTCTACCATGTTAAAGTTAAAATGTTTATTAGCCATTCAAGTAGAGATGACAAGTTCAGGGTAAAGATCTAGGCTGGAAATAGAAATTTTGAAGTCATCATCAGTGAATAGAGGTATTTAAAGTCATGAGACTGAATGAGATCATCAAGGAAATGAGAGTAGATGGGTAAGAAACTCCAGAACCACACTTTTCTCCTATACCAGTCTGAGGAATCTATCAAACGGCAGTCATCAACAACAAAAAGATGAATTTTCAAGGGCAGCATCCCCTCAACATCAAAGTCACTTAAGCAATGTTCTATTGGAAAACTAACGAGAATAGGCCAACTTAATTCATTATAATAATCTGAAACATTACATATCAAAAGAACTGTTACTAATTAAGGGCCTGCACACATGATGACTACCATGAGTCCATCATCCATCACACTTCTGAGTATGTTCTCTCTGTCAGGTAGGTGCTGGAGACAGCCCAGCCCTCAATGAGGTAAATAAACTAAAGAACCAATGAGAGATCATGGGATAATCAGAAAAGCAGGTTTTAATTTGGGGGGAAATGTACATCATGTATTTGAACTACATGACAGCCAAACATTCAATAAAAAGATAACGATATAATTTTCTCTATCTTGATAGAGGTTTGGGTTACAAAGTGTGTACATATATCAAAACTCATCAAACAGTATACTTAAAATCTACACATTTCACTGTGTATAAAATTTACATTTAAAAAGTTGAACTTCCCCAGCCGGTGTGGCTCAATGGATCAAGCATCGTTCCATGGACTGAGAGGTCCCAGTTTGATTCCTGGTCAGGGCACATGCCCCGTTTCAGGCTTGATCCCCAGTAGGGGGTATGCAGGAGGCAGCCGATTGCTGTTTCTCTCTCACATCGGTGTTTCTATCTCTCTCTCCTTTCCTCTCTCTTTAAAAAAAATCAATAAAATCATATTTAAAAATATATTCTTAAAAAAAATTTTTAAGTTGAACTCTAGTTAATGGCATGTATGCAGCAATGTTTACAGGTGTAGTATACAAGTGTCTGCAACTAACTTTAAAATGTATCAAAACAATACCATGGATACAAGAATGGAAAAATATGTGATAAAGCAAATATAACAAAATGTTAATCAGAGTCTAGGAAATGTGTGTGTGTATGAGTGTTCACTGTACAATTCTTTCAGCATCTTTGTATGAAAATTTTTATAATAAAATGTTAGTAGGAAAGGAAAAACTATAATTATCATTGTAATTTATCGTACTGGCAACCTAACGCACTATTCCTCTCAATTAGACCTGCAGTGTTGCATGGTGGTTAAGAGCTGGACTCTGGAGCCAGGCTGGTTTCAAAGTGTAGCACCTCTACTTAATACCTGTAAGACCTTGAACAAGTAATTTAACCTCTATGCCTTAACAGTATCAAACGCATGCTCTGAAGATAAAATGGGAATCTGTGTAAAGCACTTAGAACAATTGCTGGTACATAGTAAGTGCTAAATATGAGCTGTTTTATTATTATCGTTAACTTTTTTAAATAATTCAACAAGTTTACTACTTAAACTTCCACTATATGAAATGTTAAGGTGATAGGCCCTTGCCCTCAGGAGTTTATAATTTAACTGGAAATAAAATTTATAATATTCAATAAGTAACTAATAAAAGAGAATAATCCCAAAAATGTGAATTGGATGGTATTACCTAGATTACTGATATTTAGATTACAGGGAGGGCACTGAAGAATGCAGTGGAGAAATGAGCTTTAAGCTTGGTATAAAAGTACCACCAGAATTTCAATATGGTTGGGTGCAGGAGTAGCCAGAGCCACCAATCTGACAGATGAAACCCATAAGTGCAGCTACTCACAGCTTGACCAAGGTAGGACCGACCATATAGCAAAGGGCCTCTGGGACCAGGAAGGGTGCTTAGATTTAACATAGTCAACAAAAACAGCCAACTCCAGATTTCTGGAGATGGCTGGGATACGATGATCAGGACAGTGCTTTAGAAAAATGTGTTCTGAAAATTTTTCCTGTTTTGCTGAGAAAAACAAAAGCCACAACTTCAATGGTCAGAAAAGGGCTGCTAAGGAAGATGGATAAGGGAAAGAGGTGTATTTAAAGGAGAGGCAAAGAGTAAGAACCAACAGTCAGTTGAAACAGAGCAAATGACTCTCCAAGAGCTCTGTTCAAGAGAAATGGGCAGCAGGCTGGGGCATGAGGGGAAAAGCAGTTAAAAAAAAAAAAAAAAAAATCACTCATTTATCCAGATGTACTAAATAAAATGAGCCACCAAGTCCCCATGTTAAATTTCAAGTTTTCATGATTCGTCTCTGATTTAAAATTATTTGGGGGTGGGGGTGGGGTGATACACACACACAAATCTCCATATTTATAGCTTTCTTTTCGAGTGTCAATAAGGACTTCCCCTCATGAATTAGACACAAAAAAAGGCAGAACCAGTTTCTGCTTTGTAAAGTATAGGGCAAAGCTCCTCCTTGAGTCTCACATTCACTCTAGTCAATTTTATTCCTTTTTCCAAGTTTAATCATGTATTCTTAAAAATTGTGCAAGACCGGGAAGGTTAGTCTAAAACTATTTACAAGTATTAAAATTTTAGAACAATAATTTCTAACTCTCTAATATGGTACAAATATTAAATAGAAATGCAGGAGCACAGTGTAGTGACAACCTGTTAAGTTTACTTCCTCACATACTACAAAATAATCGTATTATAAGGTTTGTTACTTTCATATATAAGAGGTTCAGTAATGGCTTCACTGTTAGCAACGTCAGTAGAACTGTTGTTTTTTTTTTGTTGTTAAAAAAAATATGTGGCAAGGCTGCCAATACAATTTTAATAAAAGACCCAAACCGTTATCTACTTCCCATCTTAATAACAGAAACTGAAGATGAAAAATGACATCTTAAGGGTTGCACTTACAAGTTTCAGAATTTCAGAATCCCTTCATTCCTATCTGAATTTAACTCTATCATGTCTTTAAGTTCCCTCTACATAATCAAATACGTTTTTTTCTTTAGGAAGACTCTTTCAGAAATCCTCATAATTTTAAGAGCTCTTCAATGTCTCAAATAAGAACACTTATTTCTTTTCTTTCCACATTTTCATTACTATAAGACTGGCTGATAAATTTCTCCACTTAGACAAACCACCAAAATTGTCAGATGTCCAGGCTTTTTCTACAGATTTAAGAATTCCACATTAATTTTTATTTAACCAAAGTAGGGGGAAACCCAAATAAGAAGAACCTACCAGAAATCAACTCTTGTTGCTTTTTTCCAGCTCGTATAACAGGAAGAAAAGGGGCATGCTTTCCCCTCTGCTAAGACAGTGACAGAGTAAAGACATTGTCATCTACCAAACACAGTATGGAAGTGTGGGTTCCCCAAACACCTCTAGTCAAGTGTCCACTAGTAAAACAGCATTCCAAGCTTTACCAAAAAAAGAAGGTAAAAACTCAACAAGGTGCAAATTTTTACAAAACAGGCCCAAAAAAAGAAAAATTTTTTTTGTCCACTATGTACTGGATTTTCTGTCATTGTTATTAAAGGGCTTGTTCTGATAATTCTATAATTTACTGCATCCACAATAATATTTACATAGAGAAACTATAAAAGTTGACTTGTACTGGCCATTTTTACTTGATTAGAAAAAGAATCTCTCACTTGAATATGTGTAGAGTCACAGTCAATGCTTACATTCAGGAACTTGTATATCCATAAATAAACTACAGATACCCACACAAATTTTGCAGATGTGGGTAAAAATAAAAACAAAATAAATACTCTTAAAACTATTTATGAGTGTAGAAATCCTGCAGATGTGATGTCAATGAGAATTATGAAAGAAGGTTTATCACAAAATGCTACAAAAGGAAAGGCTCTGAAAACCTTCATTAAACTAGCTCTGTGACAGGACTTCCCTCCATCCATCCAGGTCAAATAAATTTTTATTCTAAACAATTAAAATGGCCTGTTTGAAAAGAATTTTTTATAAAATCTCAAGGTCAGGCAATTACTACTTTATACTCTACCACGTAATTTTTGCAAAGGAATTTGTATTTAGAATATGTTAATTTATATGAAAACTCTCGTTTGGAATGTGAAAACTCTTTCCTAGATTCACTGAGTCCTTTCTCTCCTTTTTTTTTTTTTTGTATTGCTCTTGCGTGTTTCATACACACACAGCTATAGCATGTTCTTTTCATATATTTCTGTTCAATCCTTAAGCAACAACTAGGAAGTATGCCTTTGTTGTACAGGTGTGTTATACAGGTATGGCAGAGTTAAGATTTCCCTTCTAAAGAGTAACCAACTAGTGGTGGCTTTTAAAACTCAAACAGTTGTTATTACTGTCAGTAACTCTTGATTAATAAAACTAATTGGGCACACAGTGAATGTAGAAAATGTTGTTCACCTATAAGCATTTTGAAAGCAAAAAAATATATATATAATATATAATATATATATTTATATTTATATTTATATAGATAGATAGATAGATATATGTATGTTAGTGCTGAAACACAACTAAGTTTAGACCAGTTTCTCAATTTTAAATTGAAGCAAATATTTGCTAGTATAACTTGGTATGTGACAAAGTAGGAAAAATTTTCAATTCAATAGGAAAAAAAGATGGTTTGTTAATAAACAGTAGAGACTTAAGTCCCTATTCAGCTGGAAGAAATATTAAGTTGGAGCACTTATCTCATACCAGGCAGATGAAAGACTGTGATGGAGTTGTGTTATGTCAATTTAGCTGATCTGAAACTACATTTCCCAGAATTCCCTTCCCTGCACAATTCCAGGTTAGCCTGGACCACATCAGACATCCTTGCCTGACATTTGGAAGGCAGAAATGAAGCAACAATCCTTTTTATGCTGGGAAGGTAGGTAAGGATACAAGGTGCTACTGCAGGACACACACATTGCTGCTTTTCTGCTGTGTCATTGTTAGCATGGGACAGCAACCAAAACCACAACTCCCAACAGGATTTTCTCCTTCAGCATTTCTGACTTCTGGGTCAGATGCATATTTAAATCTGTAATAAAGTGATCATCTTCTTCAGGAACTCTCTATCATTAGAATTGGAGGCCTGGACATAGTAAGAGGCCAACATGAGTTCCAGGCTGTCCTCATGGGATCCAGAGTAACCCTGCTTCACATGAAGCATCTTCTATTACTGATTACATGCCCTGCTAACTTCTGGCTCCAGCACCAGATACAAAAGCAACAACTTCACATAAACTATTTCATCTGTTCCCATTATTGCATAATGTCAAAGCCCTATAACAAATTCCTTATACATTTTTTCACAATTACTCTGCTTCTGTGATTGAACCCTAAGTGACAAAAAGGGGTGTGTGTGTGTGTGTGTGTGTGTGTAAGTAATCTAAGATGGGGAAAGCATTTTTACCACAAACAGGAAATCCTCTAGCCATAAAACAAAAGATAAACACATTCATGAAAATAAAAACAAAACTTTGATATGGTGAAAAGAAAGTCATATGCAATGTCAAAGGAAAAATGACAGATTTAGAAAAAATACATGCCACACAGGTGGTAAATATTAAGTTATAGCTGTAATATATAAAGAACTCCAGAAAAAAAAAAAGATACATAAGCCATTAGAAAAATGAGCACAGGCATGAATAGAAAATTCAAAGAGCAAATTCAATGACTCAACAAGTATATAAAAATAAGTATTTGAATTCAAAAGTGATCAGGGAAATGCAAATTAAAGTAATAAGTAGCTACTACTTCATATTCATCAGATTAGAAAAATTAAAACAAATAATACCTACTATTAGAGAGCATATGAAGTAAAGACTATTTTCTTACATTGGTGGTAGAACTGCAACTAGTTTAGCTTTTTTTGAAAAATAATCTACCAAAATCCATTCAAATAAAGATATGTATGTTCCATTCAACCCAGCAATTCCATAGAAATGAAATCCAAAACCTCTCTCATAGAACTAAGGCACAAACACCAGGTACTGCAACACTGTTCATGGTGCTTAAAATATATTTTAAAGCAAATGTTTGCAAGAGGGAAGCTGTCAAATAATTGATAGTATATCCACACCATGAAATATTATTCAGCAATTAAAAGAATGAATTAGAGGTAAATCAAGAGACCTGAAATGATTTTTTTTTTTTAATCCTCACCTGAAGACATATTTGCATTTATCTTCAGACAGAGTGGGAGGGAAAGAGGGAAGGGGAGAGAGAGAGAGAAACATCGATGTGAGAGAGACATACCGAGTGGTTGCCACCCACACGACCACAACCAGGGCCGGGGACAAACTGCAACCGAGGCACGTGCCTTTAGTGCAGCGGTTCTCAACCTGTGGGTCGTGACCCCTTTGGGGGTCTAAGGACCCTTTCACAGGGGTCGCCTAAGACATAACAGTAGCAAAATTACAGTTATGAAGTAGCAACAAAAATAATTTTATGGTTGGGGGTCACAACAAAATGAGGAACTGTATTAAAGGGTCATGGCATTAGAAAGGTTGAGAACCACTGTTTAGTGGGAACCGAACCCGGGCCCCTCTGGTCCGTGGGCCGACACTCTAACCACTGAGCCAAATTGGCCAGGGCCTGAAATGATTTTAATACGTATTGCTGAACAATAATATGAAAGTTTGTAAACAACAATCCCACTGTAATCAAGCAAACGCCTATGCAAAAAAAAAAAAAAATAGAGAGAGAGAGAGAGAGAGAGAGAGAGAGAGAGAGAGGAGAGGAGAGGAGAGGAGAGGAGAGGAGAGGAGAGGAGAGGAGGAGGAGGAGGAGATTGGTGATCTATCATATACGCAAAAAAAAGTATGAAGATATTCATACCATACTGCTAACATTGGTTCTTTGGGAGAAGATGTGGGATGGAAGAAAAATCTGAGTGGAAGGAAGAAGAGGAGAGAAAAGGGGGAAATAAGAGGGCTCAGCACAGGTGTATAGATTCCATTTATGGAAAAGCTGTGTACTGGTGTGAGTTTGTATGAATTTAAAAAGAGGATTATCTTTGCCTTTATACATTTTTGTATTGTATAGTTGCACTTGTTAGAAGTGAAACCTAATTTATTATGATTATAATATTTTAAAAGGCAATTTAGGCTGTAGGAAGGAACTATAATTAAATATAGTGGTCATTGCCTTGGCCAGTTTGGCTCAGCAGTTAGAGTGTCGGCCCTCAGACCAATGAGTCGAGGGTTTGATTTCGGTCAAGGGCATGTACCTCGGTTGCAGTTTGTCCCTGGTCGGGGTCGTGCGGGAGGCAGCCAGTCAATATGTCTCTCTCACATCAATGTTTCTCTCTCTCTCCCTCCCTCCCTCCCACTCTATCTGAAGATAAACAGAAAAATACCCTCAGGTGAGGATTAAAATATATATATTAATATATATACAGTGGTCATCCGTTTTACTGTGTCCTAGAAAGGAAGTGGCAATCATATAAAAAGAAGAAAAAATCAGAAAATGAAAGAAGAATAAAGGCAGTAGAAAAAAAGATGTACAGTGGAAATGTCACTGAAATCATTGTCCTGGACCGCTGTCCAAGAAAGAGGTGAAAGAAAGTACCTCTCTGAGCTAAGCCTGGAAGCCGGAAATGTTAATATGGGTGGAGAGAATTTGGCTATTGGCCCACAACCTCACAGGCAAGGCTCATATTCACGGGAATGCACTGAGGTAATGTTAAAAATATTGAAATATTACACACACACACACACACACATGTAATGCCAAGCCTGGTAGAGGCTTCCAGAATCCTGATCCAGTGCTCTAGCACTTCTGATTGTTTAATACCCACATTAACCAGATGTACATATACTGACTGATCTCCCCTGCTTTTGTAGGCACTAATCATCCATCCCCACAATGACAGCATCCTAGTCCACCTTTACTCACAGGCAGTGTAGCATCACCTCCCATAATGACCAGCTGCCATGATCAACTAGACAACCTCCAGAGAATGTGAGGCCAAGGGTCCCAGAAGCCCTGGGGTCAGTTACCAGCAGGATAGAAAAAAGGGTTCCATGAGATAGGAGTCCAATAAAGAAAACAAAGAAGGTAAATTGGATTCTCCTCTCTTGATTATTATCTATGACATGCTCTAGACCAGTGGTTCTCAACCTTCCTAATGCCACGACCCTTTAATACAGTTCCTCATGTTGTATGTGGGCATATCTGCATGTGGGTGGACCCCCCTGGAGACGGATAGAGGAGCGGTGTCTCGGTTTCTAAGACCATCGGAAATATGTGTTTTCCGATGGACTTAGGCGACCCCTGTGAAAGGGTTGTTCGACCCCCACAGGGGTCGCGACCCACAGGTTGAGAACTGCTGCTCTAGACAGTATTTTGTGTAATAATCCTGAACCTGAACTTCCTAGGCATGTATTGCTGGTAACACTACAATGCATGTTTTCTATTGGCACAAGACAAAGAGTACTTTTTGTTTATTTGTTCATTCAAAGTCTTCTTTCTTCCTAGAGCATAGCATGCTAGTTTTTACCATGGCTTTAGGTGATGCTCAATATCACATAAACTGAATGTTAAAATTCTTTGTGCATGGCTAAAGTTAAAGATCCAATATTAGAAAGCAGAAACTACTATAAGCTACCAAAAAGGTCTTCTTAGACAGGATTCATGGCGTTGCCTTAAAAAATTTTATAGTGGTTATAGACAAATTTTAAATCTGTAGAGGTATTGCCTTTGAAACTCCAAAACCAGAAAGCAACACTCAAAGTTAAGAAAGAACAAATGAGGATTTTCTGGACAAGAACCAGGTTAAAGACCATAGGAGCTTTCAGATATAAAAGAGACTACCATGAAACGACAAAATCTTATAAGTTGTTATGGTGAATAAAAACTATTTTAAACCATCTGCGATGACAAAAGGTAATAAATTATGAAGTGTAAAGAGACCTGACACTCTAGAATAAATATTTCAAAAAAGATAGTAAATGCCTATTGGCTATGCAGAAAATACACTAAGATGTGATATCATTAATAGTAGCAATTTGTTAAATAAAAGTAACCTCAATGCTATACAGAACAGTCAATAATAAAGCACCTAACCTAAGGCCACTCCATCTGACTTGGTTGAAAACAAATCAGACATAAAACAAAACACAATGATTATATTCCAGATATGTGAGAACTTCATTGCAATAAGGGACCATAAGCTGATGCCATAGTAGACAGAAAAGGAACAGAGGCCTCTGAGATTAAATATCTAAGAAAGAAGCAGGAAAGCAAAGACAGACAGGAAACAGCTTTCTTAAGAGCTAAAAAAAAAGAAAGAAAGTGCAGAAGGTTTTGGCCAAAGAGGGTGATATGGAATGATATTCAGTGGCCATAAGAGCAAAGTATATATAATATTTAGGAAAACATTTTTTAAAGGAAAAAGCAGAAGTCAGCACATTATCAGAGTAAAGTCTATTTTATAAACAAGTAATATAACTCTCAACACATACATACATAATCTTCAACATGTGTGTGTATGTCTATGTGTGTGTTTTACTGTATCTACATAAAATACTTCTGGCCCGGCTGGTGTGGCTCAGTGGATTGAGCATCAACCCATGGACTGAGAGGTACCGGTTTGATTCCCGGGTCAGGGCACATGCCTCGGTTTTGGGCTCCATCCCCAGTAGGGGGCGTGTAGGAGACAGCCAATCAATGTGTCTCTCTCACATCGATGTTTCTATCTCTCTCTCCCTTCCTTTCAAAAAAAAAAAAAAAAATCAACAAAAACATTTAAAAATAAAATACTTCTGGAAGGAGATATAAGAAACTATAAGGAGCCCTTGCTGGTGTGGCTCAGTTGGTTGAGCAGTACCAACCACTGAAAGATCACCAGTTTGATTTCCAGTCAGTGCACATGCCCAAGTTGTGGGTTCAGTTCCTGGTTGGGGTGTGTATGGGAGTCAACAGATGAATGTTTTTCTCACATTAATGTTTCTCTCTCTCTCTCTCTCTCTCAGTTCCTGGTTGGGGTGTGTATGGGAGTCAACAGATGAATGTTTTTCTCACATTAATGTTTCTCTCTCTCTCTCTCTCTCTCTCTCTCTCTCTCTCTCTCTCTCCCTTCAATAAAAACATATTTTTAAAAAAGAAACTATAAGGAGAGGAACTGGAAGGTTAGAGAATGAGAGGGAATTTTATACACACTATATATTCTTTTATAACCTTTTAATTTTGAATCATATAAATATATTACCTATTTTAAGAATTTAGAAAACAACTTTTTATTAGGAATTAAGAAATAACGCAGCCATAAGGATCTCAACTCAACAGAGACCTACCTTTCTCGAAACAAACCTATGAGAGCCAGCAAATGGAATACTTTCCCATTACTCTTAGCTTTAGCATAATTTCTGAAGCAACTAACCATTAATCCAACGAGCAAGTTCACAATAACATCTGAAGGCAACTGTTCATATCTCCTAAGTGAAGAGTGATGACTACAGACAGCCACGTGCCTCACTTCCAAGTCAGCCTTGCTTAACTGTAAAGATTTTTCCTAATAAGATTTTTCTCTTCAGCCATTTTACAGCACTAAAGAGAGACAAAAACTGTAATGTGAAAGGGAAAGAAAACTTTTAGACCTCACACTACCTATTCCAGTGTCTTTTTATACTCCATAGGCAATGCCTAAACTTACTGTTTTTAGTTAAGTATTTAACCAACTCAAGGGTATGTCAATTCTCTTAAACAATGAGTTAGTAGGTTTATTAATAAGAAAATAGTCTTATTCATAACACCTATTTCCTCTAGTGCTGCTAGAAAGATGTTCTAATGAACTAGAGAGAAAATATAAATACCACTTGCAGAAAACGAACAAGAAAAGAAACTATATGGATAGTTATAGTGTTCATATAAAAAAACCTATTTCTAGTGCAATCACCAAATAAATCCAAAATGGGTGGAAAAGAATAACAAAGAGATTTTATACAGAGATGCCTACACAAAACTCAATTCAGAGAATGAACATTGACTATCAGGGCTTCCCTTCCCCATGCCAAATAACTCAGAATTAACTATAAAGAAGTATGCCAGACCCAAGCAAAATGTACATTTTAGTAGTAAAGAGAACATATTGTGAATCTGGGAATAAGGCCACCAACTTCAGGCAAGACAGCTAAGACAAACGAACAGCAATAAAATAACCTCTGCAACACAGTCAGTAGGGACATACTTACTAAAAATTAATATAGTCTAGACATTATTAGCAGAATGCACATAAAAAAAGGGAAAATTCTCCATAAGTATTTGACCACTGCTGAAAAAGAAGTGGGGAGGTAAGGAGAGGGAGAGAAGGAATTAAATTAAACTCTTTCACTCAGCAGAATGAGAAATGCAACTCCTCTAAGAAATCACTGGAAAGCAGAACAGGTTAAAAGAAAATTTTTAAAAAACCACATAGAACCGGAAGTTTTAAAGCATTCAAAATACTAAAATTTATTTAGTAATAGTGGTGGTAATAGTAGCAGCAGTATTTTAACCACAGGGGCTGTTTTACAACCTCCCAACCGTCCTGTGTGCACATCACACACTATCATCATCCCCAACTCAGTGTTGAGGCAACTGAGCCTTGGGGGAGTTTAGGTAACTCTTCATGCTTAGTGCAGCTATTAAGAGCTAAACAATGTAGCTCCACAGAAAATCCCTTCCAGGAGCAATTTATCTTAATGCCAACAATCTATACATACTAGAAAACAAGTAATTCAAACATCTCTGGAGGGAAAACAAAGCTTCAAGTTAGATAGATCTTACCCACCTCAGAAGTGGGACCACAAAATCCCAACTAAGCAAAGAGAATTTTAAGATATATTGTCCTGGCCAGTGTTGCTCAGTAGTTAGCATCAGCCGGAGCACCCAAGGGTCGTGGGTTCGATTCCTAGTTAAGGGCAGGAACCTGAGTTGCAGGTTCAACCCCAGCCCTGGTCAGGGAGCATGTGGGAGGCAACCAATTGATGTGTCTCTCTAACATAGATATTTCTATCTCTTTTTCTCTCTTACTCTCTCTCTTCCCTCCTTCCCTTCCACTCTCTGTAAAAAAAATCTATGTAAAAAATATCCTCGGGTGAGGATTAACAAAATAATATAGATAGATAGATAGATAGATAGATAGATAGATAGATAGATAGATAGACAGACAGACAGACAGACAGACAAAGAAAGATATAGAGAAGCCACTTGATTTACCTCCAGAAATACAGGTAACAGTAACCATCCCTGATAACGTCACAACTAAGAGAGATATACTTGCCTATACAATCTGTCATTTTCAGCTTCTATCTTCAACTCTTCGGTCTCAGATAAAGAAGCGCCAACTTCATTAGTACCAAGCTCCAAGCAGCAGCAATAGAACTGGGGGCTGCCCAAATATTTTCTTTCTATAATTCACTGAAAATTTACCTGGGGAAGCAAAGATATGCACCATCTCCCAGGATATCAAGTTAGAGAGACTACCTCCCCCAAATGGGCTTCACAAGCACTTATCCACACTGATCTGAGGGTGACTGTCTCTACCAAAACACATCTCTTACTTCCTGCCACAGTACCTGAAATTCTACCATCAGGCTTCTGTTTTAGAATTTTCTTTAAAAAAAAAAAAAGCAAATATCCCCAAACAAAACAATAGTAAAAAGTGGGGGCAAGGAATAATATTTGACTTTCTCAACCAACACTTTGACTAAGAAATTATGACAGCTAAAAATAAATGTTTTGTTTTCCCTCTAGTTGAAGAAAAAGCTTAAGAAAAATTTTCAGAAATTCTTTTTCTCACATGAATTTGGTTTGGGTGCCTGTTACAGTTTGGTCTGGTAGCAAGCATAAGTAGATAAAAGGAACTATCCAACTACATAGCAAGTTAACATTAATGGGAAAACCCTGGAAAGAAGTCATTATGGGTAATTTGACCACTTGTTTGTGGCTGTAATTTTATATTACATACACAGAGTAGAGTGAAATTTATTTTCTGCTTATAAAACTGTCGCTGGCTTTTATGATAGAACTGAACAAACTTCTGTGACAAAGCCTCAGGATGACTGAAAGCTATGAGGAGGCTGCCAACTTTAGCCTACACTTCATCAGAAAAGGCCAGCCCTTTGGATTCACTAAAGTTGGTAAATTTGCAGCTTAGCTCCACTGGGCAGCAGTAAATCCTACAGGTTCAGCCATGCTGGTCTAGTAGGTGTACTACAGGAAAAGCCATGTGACCCAAATTGAAAATCCATGCTGTTGAGCTATAATACTTATAGAAGTAAAGAGAGCAAAAATCTATTATAGGCAAACAAAGTAATTAATGTTGCTTAAAATAAGCCATTTCACTTACAACCTCTGCTATCTTTTTTGTGCAATTCCTTCAAATTTAAGTGGGCTTAGAATATAGCTATGAGGTATTACTTTATATTAATGAGCATCATTATTTCAACCCAAATCCATTACATTCTTCTGACCACAGAGGTAACTCCATACTGCTTTCCACAGTGGCTGTACCAATCTGCATTCCCACCTAAAGTGGAGTCTAATGAACAAAAGGAACTAACAAGCAAAACAAAACAGAGACAGATTCATACACAGGGGCCTCGGAGGTGGAGGAGCATATAGGGAGCAAAAATGGTGACTTGACTTGGGTTGGTGAACACACAATACAGTGGTGTGTTGTAGAATTGTGTACTTGAAACCTATATAATTGTTAACCAGTATCACCCCAATACATTCAGTAAAAAGGAAAAAGAAACCTAAAAAGACTATGTAACTTAATATATATGTAAGTTAATATAATAGCTGATTCCTTCAGAGTTGTATAATCAAATTAGGTGATTTGCAGAATCTTCAAATTAAAAATAAGTACTTTAAAATATGATAAATTAGAGGTCAACAATATGCATATTGTATAGATGCACCACTTCTTCACAAATACAAAATAAAAATAAAAAAATAGCTTGGCCCTGGCCGGTTTGGCTCAGCAGTTAGAGCGTCGGCCTGCGGTCCAGAGAGACCCGGGTTTGGTTCCTGCTAAGGGCACGTATCTCGGTTGCAGTTTGTCCCCGGCCCTGGTTGGGTCGTGTGGGAGGCAGCCACTCGATGTGTACCTTTCATATCGATGTTTCTCTCTCTCTTCCTCTCTCTCCCTCCCACTCTATCTGAACAAAAAATGGAGAAATGTCCTCAGGTGAGGATGATAAAAAAAAAAAAAGCTTGAAATAAAACGTCCTGTATCTGACTTGAGTTTCTGAACTATTTTTTTTTAAGATTTTTTTTAAATGTTTTGATTTTTTTTTTTTAGAGAGAGAGGAAGGGAGAGATAGAAACATCAATGTGACAGAGAAACATCTATCGGCCGCCTCCAACACACCTCCCACTGGGTATGGAGCCACAATCCAGGCATGTGCCCTGACAGGGAATCGAACCAGGACCTCTCAGTCCATGGGATGAGCTCAAATCCACTGAGCCACACCGGCCGGGCGCTGAACTATTCTTCATTCAACAACACTTAACATGACATATTCATAATTTAAAAGAAATAGCCACAGAAAATGCAGGCCATTAGTCTGTTCGATACAAAACCAAGAGATCAGAGAGGCCAACTTTGGGCACGATGTAGGTTTTTAATGTAGCCAATGTCATTCTGATGGCATTAAGAGACACAGGCCTCATTTCAAAAAGGGGAAACATTACTTCATATAGGATAAACAAATTGCCTTGACTCCTCTAGGAAATATAATTTAAAATATACATCACATCATTAGCATATATGCATGTGAAAAAGGATGTGAAAAATTTAAAAATATTTATTAAGATATGCAATTTATTAAGATATAATTCATATACAATTCATCCAGTAAAGTGTACAATTCATTTTTAGTATTAATACATTTACAGATATTTAAAACCATTACCATTAGAACATTTTCATCACCTCAAAAAGAAACCCTGGTACCATTTAGCTATCACATCCTTGCATGTGAATATTTAAGTGCTAAATTTTAAATATCCAGGACATAGACAACAGACTTGATTATAAGTTTAAAAGCTCAAAACTTGTTGTTCTTTCCTTAAAAGTAATTTTTAGTATTCAGTCTAAATTGCTCCTTATACCTCCAGTATCACAATTTATCCATTCTCTTTCAAAAGATTCTTTAGATAACTCCTATTTGTGAAAAGGGGTACTAAGGCAATCAAAATTCTAAAGTACACCCCCCTCGCACATATGAATGCACCAGTTTTTAGCACCTACCAACAATTAAACAAAAATACATAAAAACAAAGCCCATAAAAACATTCTAAGTGTGTTTTAAAATACTACATACATGATATAACTACTCCTGTACATGCCTTTCTTGAGTTAAGAAAAATAGAAACAGGCTCCAAGTCCAACTGTGACCAACTTGTTTAACAGGGCCTTAAAGAATGTTAGACACTCTCTTCCTCCACCCACATTAAATATACACCCCTTAAAACTGTTGATTCACCGGATTCTCAGCTGCCAAAGAAAGTAGACTAGCTTAGTGTTTGACATTTCCTTTTGGCAGTCATTAGTCTTTAATGTGTCACTGTCTAGAGGCTAAACGGAATAGTTTCATTTGTTTTCTACTTTAGCAGATCATTTTCTTGGGCATAAAGTAATGTATCAAAGGCTAAATCTACCTTACAAGAAAGCCACCAATCGAAGAAGTTATAATATAAAAAGAATAATATGATCAAAACACCTCTCTCCATATGCCTCATCACTAGAGTCTGAGCAGTAACTTGAAGGGGGAAAAGCTAACATTATCCAAGACCTCTGGCAATGTCAGTGAACCACCCACCAACAGAGGAAAAGAGGACTGCTTCCAGCCAGTCTTGCTTATAAAATGGTTCTTTAATGGTTCTTCATTCCCACCAAGCCAAGAGGTTTGCCATCCCCTGCACACTATTAATTCCTGATTCTAAATCTATTATTGTTTCTCCCTTAGCCCACTCCTGAATGCCAATCAATGCCAACCTTATCTTTCTGCTTTGTATATCCTATTTAATATAAGTAGTTTTATACTTGCTTCGGTGCTTTATAATAACAGTTTCATTTATACTTTTTTTTTTTTTTTACCTCTACTGTACCAACATTATCTCTACTAAGCCAGATTTCCTCATTCTTATTTTTACCCACAAAACAGCACCAAAAAAGAAAAAACAGAGAAATACAATAGTGGACAGGATGTTTATATTCCAACAGGCTTTCTCTAGTTAGAGGCCATGTCTTTTTTTTTTTTTTTTTTTAATCCTCACCCGAGGACATTTTTGCATTTATCTTCAGATACAGCGGGAGGGAGAGAGGGAAGAAGAGAGAGAGAAACAGCGATGCAAGAGAGACACATTGAGTGGTTGCCACCCGTACGACCAACCAGGGCTGGGGGACAAACTGCAACCGAGGTACGTGCCCTTAGCGGGAACCAAATCCGGGACTCTATGGTCCACGGGCCAACGCTCTAACCGCTGAGCCAAACCGGCCAGGGCGAGGCCATGTCTTTTAAAAATCAACAGCAAGAGCAAGGAATCTGAAGTCATGTTGGCCAACAAAATAGTATTTAACCTAAAACTGTGTTAAGGCAATTTCTCAATTAGGAAACTTGCAAAAGACAAATCATGCCTTCCTCCCACAAAAAGCACCGATTATTCTGCCATTTATTAAATTCCATTCAATCAAGGTCTAGTGAACAGTGTAAACATCAGTACTTAAATTATGTAATAGTCAAGTAGTTAAGAAACAACAGATTTCTTACTATATATATATGATAGAACTTTAAAAATATGACTCATGAGAGCAATGGTTCTGGTAATGCTTGAGGAGGAACTGGACTATGGAATGCATAGATGACTAAGCAATGACCATTTTTGACCTAAAAAAAATTGATTACTAAGAATTTAGCCAAGAAAACTGCATCATGCAATGATGATACTATTTATGCACTTGTTGGAGAAACAAGGAACTCGAATCCAATCTAGTGACAAAGGGTTTGCTTCAAGTGCACATATGTACAAATAACCCAAGCATAGCTGGACAACTGGCCTTAGGAACAGCCAAATGGGATGCCTAGGGTCCTCAAATACCTGACCCATTTTTACCCTCTATGCTGCCTATCTAATTCATAGCTGCTGCTCACCCACAAATTCACTTTGTCATGACCCCTCATGACCCTGACTCCACTAAATAGCATAATTTCCTACTTCAGTACCCATTTACTAACTGCATCATTTTCTCATACAAATTCCCAAGAGAATCTAATTGGCCTAAGAGACATCATAAGTCAGCCTATGAATCAAGGATCGAGAAGGGAGCTGGATGAGATAAAACAAGGCCTTCCTGAGGTTGCAAGACAGACAAATGCCCTCAGAAGGGCTGTAAACATGGGAAGAACTGTGCCCTTAAACATCTAATATATTGACACCTATTCAAATAGTCATAATGATGACAAGGTATTGTTGTAAAACTTTTTATTATGGGATTTTCCAAACATATCCAAAAGGACTGAGAATAGTAAATGAACTTTCTTATGCAACATCACCAAGCTTTAAAAACCATTAACTTCCTGCTTTCTTGTTTCATTTATCACCCTTCGCCCTGGCCGGTTTGACTCAGTGGTTGGAGCATCAGCCCGCAGACCGAAGAGTCGAGGGTTTGATTCTGGTCAAGGGCATGTACCTCGGCTGTGGTTTGGTCCCCGGCCCTGGTTGGGGTGGTGTGGGAGGCAACCAATAGATGTGTCCCTCTCATTTCAATGTTTCTATCCCCCACACCCTGTCTGAAAAATAGATGGAAAAACATCCTTGGGTGAGGATTTAAAAACAAACAAACAAAAATCATTTATCACCCACCTTTCTGTTTTGGGGGGGTTTTTTGCTGGAATATTTTGTTTATTTATTTATTTTAACTCCTCACCCAAGGATATTTTTCCATCTTCAGATAGAGTGGGAGGGAGTCACACAGACATGGATTGGTTGCCTTAGGAACAGCCAAACCAGGATCCCACAGGACCCCAACCAGGACCGGGGACCGAACCGTAACCAAGGTACGTGCCCTTGACCAGAATCGAACCCTCAACTCTTTGGTCTGAGGGCTGATGCACTAACCACTGAGCAAAACCAGCCAAGGCTGCTGGAATATTTTAAAACAAACCTAAGACCATGTCATTTCATAAGACTTCTCGTCTATGTACCATTCCCCATTAACCTATGTTCATATCTGGATATTCAAATCTTGTCAAATCTTGAGAGTTAAAAGAACTGCCACTTGACTAAACCCTCAAATCAAAAACATATAGTTACTGACATTCATCATCGTAACCCTAAAATTAATGGAATTCTTGATTCAGAGTGGTTTTAAGAAAATGGCTAATTTTGCACTGGCTGGGAAAACCTAGTCAAAAAGAATAGTTTGATTCTAACATCTAGAGTTTGCCAAAATGAAAAAGCTATAGACAGCAAATAAGAGCTAATGAATGGAGTCAGTTTTTAAAAACACTGACTATAAATTTCAGTTTTAAAATTGGATTGTTTTCTGAATGTTACAAAATTTAATGTTGCTTTGGGAAAAAAAAGAAAATCCAACAATTATCTTCCTAAAGCTTTGAGTCCATTTCCTCAATTAAGAAATTTTAATAGTCTAAAAAAGGTGAGGGGGACAAGGATATCCTTTATCACAACAGAAACCACTAATTAAAGAGAGAGATAGACAAATAGATAGATAGATGACCAACTTTTAAAAACCAAAGTATCTTCCCATATACAATGGCTTTTATCTATTTTTCACCAATAATACAGAATCTTAAGTGCAACATTAACAAATATTTTTGCTTCCAGCAACAAGTATATTTATTAATATGAGCTTTAAAGATTATAACTGGGTATCACTGGTTAAATATTTATAATTTTTCTTATAAAATATTTCAGGGTATTTTACATCAGGGAATAATAAGCAACGTTCATATAGACACAAGAATAAGGGGAAGTCAAAACATAACTCTTTTTGATGAGCTTCATATCTGAATCTTCAAAACCAACAATTCTTCCTAAAAGCAGGAAGAAGTAACTCAGGACAAGTATGCTCTGCAGTTAAATTTAAAGGACAATTAGCAAGGAAGTCTTGAAATAAGATCCATTCTATTTGGTACACTATTACAAACTGCAAATTACGAAACCAAAAGTTAAAATATCTGCAACTGGAGTAAAACCAGAACAGGAAGACAATCATTTCAACACATCTGAGAATAATACTGGTAAGACATTTACTGTTCAGATGTAGTTTCAGCATAAAGCAACTCAAAGGAAATATCTTTTTTTTCTTTTTAATCCTCACCCAAAGATATTTTTGACATTAATCTTCAGATAGAGCTGGAGGGAGAGAGGGAGGAAGAGAGAGAGAGAGAGAGAGAGAGAGAGAGAAACACATCGATGTGAGAGAGACACATCAATTGGCTGCCACCCGCACAACCCCAATGGGGCCTGGCATGAACCACAACCAAGGTACATGCACTTGGCCAAAATCGAACCCGGGACTCTTTAGTCCGCAGGCGACGGTCTTACCACTGAGCCAAACTGGCCAGGGCAGGAAATATCTTCTTTATAGTATGTCTCCAAATCATGACATTATAAAAATGTCCTAATGCCATTTGCAGAGAATGACCAAACAAAATCAGTTCTCAGCAGTTTTTGGTTCTAAATATCCAAGATTCCACTTTAAAATAAATTAGCTATTTAGTGACTATCAAGTACTTACTTAGCATTCATCAGATGTGAACACAGATTCAACCCCAAAATAAACAGAAAGAATAAGGACATTCACTCAGAGAAGAAAAACATCACATTCCACAGACTTTCACCCTTCTATTTTTATATTATGACTAAGAAATATGAAAACCAAAGTAACTTTCAAGAGAGCAGGCCTGAAATCAGAGAAAAGGAAATTTCCTGGTAGATAGGGCTATACCTGTCTCTGGAAAGGGCAGTTTGGCAACTCAACGAGTATTTATTAACTACCTTACGTCCTCTAAAACACCTAATTAAAAAAATATATTTTTAAGATCAATGGACATAAAATTTTAAGGCAGAAAGTTATGACTGATAAGCTTTTACTGTTACATGTTTGTCATATGTGGGCATTCTAAGGTAAACAGTTAACCTCCCAAAACATCTAATTTGTTACATTTAAACAATTATAATATTTTAAATGAATCGATTTCTTATCATCAACATATGACAACTTTGACAAAAGTAAAGCCTACTCCTTGCACGATAAAGAATAAATGAGAAGACTATGTTATAATTTTCTAAAATAATACCAACTTGTACATACATAGCACTTCATAGTTTTATGTTCACATCAAATATGGTATTTCCCTGCTTTAAATGAGGAAGAAAAAAAGATCCTGTCAGCTGTGATCAGACATTTGAAGTACAAGATCATGCAGACTAGTGGTGGGAACCACCTCTTTGGCTCTTTGCTACAGGCACAGAACAAGGAACTGAGCTGTCATACAAAAACGAAAAAGATCTGCCACAAGAGACATGAGAGCAGCCTCAGCCCCTGCCTATCCAGATCCCTTTTCACCGTGGCTACATTTTCTGCTCTTTTGTTTCAAGGTATTTTGATATTTATGCAAAACCACTACCCATTATCCCATCCTCATCATTTTACTTGGTCTTGTTTGAGTGGTTCTCTGTGCCATTTAACAAGGTCAGGTGGAGGGGCAGCTATTATTGACCCCATTTTACAGCTGAGAAAGCACTGGGGAGGTTACCTGATTAAGCTTTAATGAGTCCTATTCTATGAAGCATTAGCTTATTGTCCACCATCTATGAACTCACATGTAAAGACCACCATCTGGAGTAGCTCTGGACTAAAAATCAAATACCTCAGTTCTAATCTCAACTGGTTATGATCACAGTCAAGTAACTTTTCTAGTTTCAGGCTGTTTCGAAAATGGATGTTTGGATTTCTTTTTTTTTTTTTTAATCCTCACCCAAGGACATTTTTCCATTTTTGTTCAGACAGAGTGGGAGGGAGAGAGAGAGAGAGAAACATCGATGTGGAAGGGACACATTGAGTGGCTGCCTCCCGCATGACCCAACCAGAGCCGGGACAAACTGCAACCCAGGTACGTGCCCTTAGCGGGAACCGAACCCGGGCCTCTCTGGACCGCAGGTGGACACTCTAACCACTGAGCCAAACCGGCCAGGGCGGATGTTTGGATTTCAATTCTGGTTAAAACCAAGTAAACACATTTCACCCTGTCTACACCACTGAATGCAACTAAAAACCCTGGGCAAAAAGGGCCAAATACACAATGGTACTTAGATACTGCAACACTCCTCTTTCAGTAATGCTTACAACAAGAAGACAATATATAGATAGATACATAGACAGATAAATAGATACATAGATAAAATATAGAAAATCCCATCCATCAACAGCAAAATACATATTCTTTTCAAGTGCAGACAGAACATTTACAAAGGTAGCACTGAGTCATTATAAAAACAAACCTCAATAAACAATTTAAAGAACTGAAATCATGCAAAGTATGTTCTCTGACCACAATGAATTTGAATTAAATTAAAAAATCAATGACAAAAACATACAAAAATCTCCAAATACTTGGAAATTAAACAACATTCTATACTTCCAAATAACCCACAAGTCAAAGAGGGAAAACTTAAAAATATCTTGAGCAGCCCTGGCCGGTTTGACTCAGTGGTTAGAGCGTCGGCCTGCGGACCGGAGAGTCCTGGGTTCGGTTCCCGCTAAGGGCACGTACCTCGGTTGCAGTTTGTCCCCGGCCCTGATTGGGGTTGTGTGGGTGGCAACCACTCGATGTGTCTCTCTCACATCGATGTTTCTCTCTCTTCCTCCCTCTCTCCTTCCCACTCTATCTGAAGATAAATGCAAAAATGTCCTCAGGTGAGGAAAAATACATATATATATATCTTGAGTAGCCCTGGCACGTTTGGTTCAGCAGTTAGAGCATCGGCCCAAGGATCAAAGAGTCACGGGTTCTATACTAATCAAGGACATGTACCTCAGTTGCAGTTCAGTCCCTGGCCCTGGTCAGGGTAATGCGGGAGGCAACCAATCGATGTGTCTCTCTCACATCGATGTTTCTCTCTCTCTCCCTCCCTCCCTTTCACTCTATCGGAAAAATCAATGGAAAAATATCCTCGGGTAAAGATTAACTATATATATATACACATATATATATACACATATATATATATGTATATATATACACGTATATATATATGTATATATATATGTGTATATATATATATATACACATCTATGTGTGTGTATATATATATATATATATATAGAGAGAGAGAGAGAGAGAGAGAGAGAGAGAGCACAAAAGTGAAAATAGAATATATAAAAATTTATAGGTACAGACAAAGCATGACTTATACAGAAATCCACCCTAAATCTTTACATTTAAAAAGAGGAGAGGTCTCAAACCACCTAATCCCCACTTCAAGAAACTAGAAAAGAAAGAACAAAATAAACCCAAGGGAAACAGAATAAAGGAAATAATAAAGGGTAGAAATCAGTGAAATTGAAAATAATAGAGAAAAATCAATGAAACCAAAATCCAGTTCTTACAAAAGAATAATAGAAGTGATGCTCCTGCAGCCAGATTGACAAAGAAAAAAGAGAGCAAATATAAATTACCAACATTAGAAATGAATTAGAGAATATGGCTACAGAATCTCCACAAACATTAAAAAGACAGTAAGAGAATGCTGCAAACAACTCTTTGTATATAAAATTTGACTGGATAAATGGACCACTTCTTTAAAAGGCACAAACTTCCAAAATGTATCCAAAAAGAAACAGATAACCTAAACAATCTTATATCCATTAAAGAAATTGAATTTGATGCCCTGGCCGGCTTGGCTCAATGGTTAGAGCATCAGCACATGGACCAAAGGTCTCAGGTTCGATTCCTGGTCAAGAGCATGTATCTGGGTTGCAGGTTCGATCCCAGGCCCTGGTCTGGGTCATGTGGGAGGCAACCAATCTATGTGTCTCTCTCACAGCAGTGTTTCTCTCCCCCCCCTCCCCCCTTCCTTCCACTCTATCTAAAACTTCAATGGAAAAATATCCTGGGGTGAGGATTAACAAACAAATAAACAAACAAAAAAAGAAACTGAATTTGTTATTTAAAACCTTCCAAACACTTTGCTGGCTGGACAAGATTAAGGATCGGCCAACTTCTGAATAGGACCAGACAGCAAATATTTCAGGCTTTGGGAGCCATTCTGTCTCTGTCACAAATACTCAACTAAAATGGAAGAACAAGCTATAGATGACAAGTAAACAAATGGGCATTGCTGTGTTCCAATAAAACTTTTATTTACAAAAATAGGTGGCAGGTCAGACTTGACCTGAGCACTATAATTTGTCAACCCCTGCACTAGATGATAACTAGTGTCACTTCCAAATTCTATACTTTACAATTCTATATTCTCATGGTCAAAAATTCACTTTGATTTTTAGTTCAAGAAAAGGATAATACAGGGACAATTGACTCTGTTTTCACCAAGACTTGTTAGAAATGTATACCACAGTAAACAAACAAACAAAAAAACACAATGCTTCAGTCAAAATAGTCTTGAATGAATCGTTTCCTCAAAAAGATGAATCAAGACCTTCTTAAAATGAAAAATCCTCAATTTTTCCTATTAATATGCTTTAGAAATAAATACAGTATATGATTATAAACAAAACCTAAAAATCCAAGACACATAAAATAAAGGGTCTAACTTTATTTTGAAATGTGTCATTATGGCCATAAGAAACTGTCAAAAAAGTGGGAGAAAATATAGAAGAAAATTTATATTGCCTATCATCCCACCACCTAGTAACAATTACTAATATTCTGATATATTTAGAGGTTACCTTTTAATCCAGAAACATTTTTTGTCTATGAAATCTTTTCAAACCTGCCTGACATCTAAAGAGCAGAAAGTAATACCACCAACAGTCTAATAGCAATATTTTGGAAGCTAAAACCCTACCCATCTGCAGCCTGAAACTGGACAGGATTCTATGTCTGCTCCATCATCCTGATTTCAAGACCACTCCACTATTGCTCCATTAGACCAGCAGCATTTCATCTAATACATAATCATGCATCTTTTTGCATATAAAAGGTTAAGAACCTGTCTGTTAAACACTACAACTCGTAATGCCAGTGTAGCATATAGGAGGTACCTCAAATCTCTTATAAAGTAATACAAAATACAACAGGGGTGAAATGTCTTCCTCAGAGTTAAGGTCTTGTAAACCTATCATCCATAAGAAAATCACACATTAATTTTTGACAAATAATGTTTTCAAATTAAATAAATGCTGTCAAGAGAAGCAAGTCCTATATATGCTCAAATTTTGCATTCAATGCAACATGTATTTATATCTAAATTCTCCTAAATATGCTAAGCAACTCACAGAAAAGCTTACACTAACAATCAATAAAATCATGGATATACAAACCTATAGAACTATGGACTAGCAATATAGGTGGGTATCTACTGCAGTAAACCCAAGGGTTCAAACAAAGGTAGAAATTATAGCATATTATATAACAAAACTCAGCCCCCATAAGTTGCACATCACAGAACCAACTGAAACATCTATGACACTCAAGTTAACACCAGAGAGTCTAGAATGGAAGGATATGGTAAAAAGGCTTTCTTGCTCTGCTCACTTTAAGCAGCTACACCAGTCACGGGTCTATTCTATTTAGTGTGAAGTATTTAATTTCAGAACAGTCAGTCATTTATAAAGTTCTACAATGAAAAATTCCACCAGCCAGTAAAGATGATGATGTAAAATTGTACTTGCTGACCTGCAAAGATGTGCAATGATAAAAATATTAAGAGCTTAGACTTTCAGGTCAGAGAAATCTGAGTTCAAATGTCAGCTCTATGTATGTGTATTTTGAGCAAATAACAACTCAATAAAAGTTATTATTGGAGTAAAATAGGCAATAATATATGTCTCTTATCACAATGGCTGGCATATAGTAAGCGGTATAATAGCATAGAAAATCCTTATTTTTATTGTTAAAAAAATAAAGAAGAAACAGTAAGAAAAGTACAGATAGATGTTTATATACACAATCACACAATAAAATCTAGAATGCTATAAACCAAAAGTAGGTGGTAGGATTACAAGTGATATATAATGAACACAGAACTTTTGTAATCAGAAGAATATTCTAATTTTGAAAATACGAAATGCAACCATAAAATAATGCAGTAACAAGCTCTTTGAGGAGGAGTCCTTCAAAGGCTGGGAAACTCTGGCTATGCTAAAGTGATTCCAGGAAGTCATTTGCAAAACTGAGAAAAGATTAGCATCTAAATTAAGTGCTTCCCTTCACTATAATAATAATATATCTTTGAAAGCGAGCATGAACTGCATCCTATTCTTCATACAGTCCATGTCAAACTATTATCCAAATCAAATAAAAGTTTGTACTTGATATACTAACATAATGATTCCCCTCAAATACATGCCCAGTCCAATACAAAAATGTCCAGTTATTGCATTCCTCCTTCAGAACTCTGCAAGCACTGCATCCATTGTTTGGGGCAAGAACAAAGATAAAATGTATCCCTAAGCAGCAGCATCCTCACCAGGTCCTAAACTGTACCAGTTTTATTCTGCCTAAAACTATAGTTTTAGCTATTTTTTTTTTTAAAAAGTTATAATATCTTTATGTATGAATTAGTGTACCATTCTGGAAATTCAATGAAGCAAGTTGATGTTAAACTCTTATCTACTCACCTTAGCTGGTTGGCTATCCAGTAGTCAGAACTAGCCAAGAGAAATATAATGCAAGAAACATAAACCACATAAAGAATTGAAAATTTTCCAGTAGTCACAAGTTAAAAAAGAAAAAACCGAAACAGATAAATTTAAGTACAGATATTATGTAACCCAATATACCTAAAATATTACCAATGAGATATTACTGAGATATTTCATATACTTTTCTATGTACTCTGTCTTTGAGTTTGGTGTATAGTTTGTACTCATAGCACATCTTAATTTGGACTAGTCATATTTAAGTACTACATAGCCACATATGGTGGATACTGGCTACCATACTGGATGGCACAGAGCTATAGCTACTCAAGCCCAGTGCATGTGCTTCTTACCAATTACAAGTCCTAACTCCAGTCACTCAACACATTATCATGAACTGCTGGGCAAGATTGCTCAGGCCAAAACAAAGTGAAATTCATTTCAAAAATTGAGGGTGTCCTATGTTTCAGACACTGTGTTAAGTGTTCTTAGTTTGGGGTTTTCTTTGGGGAGGGGGTTGTTTATTTGGTTTTTGAAGAGTCAGGAGTTGAAGACAGATGTGATAAGAAACAAATAAGTTTGGTCCCAATAAGTTCTACTATTGGAAAAACAACTCAAAGCACATGCCCGAACAAAGGGAAAAAGGACCGACCGTTATTAACAATCAGCATATCCCTCAGCAGAATGAAAAGTGTTAAATAAAGAATTCAGCTGTATAAATTAAAGTACAGGGCTCTTCACAAGGAGGTTTTTCACTGGCATTGAAATAACTTCAGAGAACATTATAACACACAACTGGGCTCCAAAGTCAGCCACTTATTTAAGGACCAAAAACTTTAACCCATTAACCTGGTAGTCTGTTTTATTAACCTATTAACCTAATAGCTTGAACCCTAGTTATATAAATATTTTGTTTAGATGCAGAGAACATTAAGAAGGTCAAACTATTTTTAAATTTAAAAACACTTGCATAGAAGAAAGAAAAAAGAACTGGAAATACATATCCCTAAATGTTAATAGTAATGGCGGTTCAGTAATTTAATGTACATGTATGACTTTCAATTATGAAAAAATAAAGTGGCAATAACTTTTTTCAAATTCAATTACATTTCCTTTTAATTCAATCCATTTACTTTTAAACCTTTTAAGATTACGACACGCATCCAAGCTGTTTTTCTTTCTCTAGAACCCTCACGAGCAGAGTAACCTTATGCTGATAGAGTAGGAACAAATTAAACTTAACCACAATAACCACATTTCATTTCAAGGAAACCTGAAAGTCATTTGTGGAACTATAAAGATCCACTGAATAATCTGAGGCATTTCCATGTTAAGTAAATAGGGGTCAAATGCATTACTTTAAACGTCAATATCTCTTAGAGGATCCTAAAGCAAGTTAGTAATAGAGCCAAGAACACTGTCCAAATCTTCAAAATGCAATTCAAGCAGTACCATTAAGGCTGCTAGACTCCTGGTCCTCGGAGCCTTGAAAGGGGAGTTTGGCCCTCATCTGATGTTGGAATTAAATTTAAATCCACTCTGATCTAAAATATCACTTTCATTCACTACTTATTTCAGCATATTTGGGGAGTTTTTTCCTATAAATGTCACCTGTATGTATACTGAAAGATCTATAGGAACTAGAGGTAAACCACCCCATGGCCTCTCCCCCATAACTTTCTAGAATGTAAGGCAATAACAGCAAGAATCTTTGTTAATGTATCCTCAGCACTATGAATATCCAAAATTGTTAATTTTATGCATTCTCCCCAGTCAGCATGAGTTCATTAAGCAAGCACTTACTGAGTACATCTTCCAGCATTATACTAGACCTTGAAAAGAATATTTTAAAAATAGTTCCCATCTTTCACCCTGGCCGGTTTGGTTCAGCGGTTAGAGCGTCGGCCTGCGGTCCAGAGAGACCCGGGTTCGGTTCCTGCTAAGGGCATGTACCTCGGTTGCAGTTTGTCCCCAGCCCTGGTTGGTCGTGCGGGTGGCAGCCACTCGATGTGTCACTTTCACATCGATGTTTCTCTCTCTCCCTCCCACTTTATCTGAACAAAAAATGAAAAAATGTCCTCGGGTGAGGATTAAAAAAAAAAAATAGTTCCCATCTTTCAAATGCTTAAACTTTAGTTGGAGAAGTTACATGAATCAAGGAAATACAATTAAGCAACAATTCAAATAAGTAAACAATTAGGTGCAAAACTTCAAACAGCAAAGAAATAATGAAGAAAAAGGGTTTAAAGTTGCCTTCAGCTTGCCCTGGCCACTTTGACTCAGGGGTTAGAACGTCAGCCTGTGGACCAGAGAGTCATGGGTTCGATTCTGGTCAAGGGTTCGATCCCTGGCCCTGGTTGAGGTCATGCGGGAGGCAACCAATCGATGTTTCTCTCTCACATAGAAGTTTCTTTCTCTTTCTCTTTCCCTCTCTCTCTCCCTTCCTCTCTCCCACTCTATCTGAAAAAAAAAAAAAAAAAAAATCAATGAAAAAATATCCTCAGGTGAGGATTTTTTAAAAAGGCCTTCAGCAAAGAGACTGGTGGGGCAGGTAGGGGGCTTGAAAAGAAAACAGGTTAGGTTTAAACAGGTGGAACGGAATTTCAAACATAATAAACAATGTCCTACCAAAGACTTGAGCTCAGATTAGCCTGAGCAGGCAGAACACATTGAAAAATAAAGCAAGTGACTAGAGGCTGGAATAAGGCTATGGCAGTAGAGATAGAATGGGACAAATGCAACAAACCATCAGAGCACTTTCTCCACCTTAAGTGCACACTGGAATCACTTAACGAACTTTTAAAAACACTGACACCTAGACCTCAATCCAGTGATTTTGACTCAATTGGGGGACAACCTAAACATCAGGACTTTTTTTTCCAAGTTCCCCAGGGATTCTAATGTGCATCCAAAGTTAAGAACCACTGTCTTAGAGGAAAAAAAACAATGTGATAAGTAGCAACACAGGATGAGAAAGACAGACTCAAGAAATTATGGAAAGATTTTGAAAGTATAATCTATTACTAAGAGAATTCAGGAAATGAAAAAAGTAAAAATATGTGAGCTCTTCTGGACTTGACTACATACTCTGTCTACAAAGTTCCATGTAGTGGACCAGTTTTAATTAATCCAGATTGTCTCAATTCTCCACATACCATAATTATTTGCCTAATATTTTTCAAGAGAAATAATCAAAACTTAAAGTGAACCATCTTTTAAAAATCAAGGTAGAGCTCAATATAAAGAATATAAAATAGCCCAGCCGGTGTGGCTCAGTGGTTGAGCATCAACCCATGCACCAAGAGATTGCTGGTTCGATTCCCAGTCAGGGCACATGCCCAGGTTATGGGCCCGATCCCCACTGGGGGGCATGCAGGAGGCAGCCAATCGATGTGCTCTCTTATCAATGTTTCTATCTGTCTCTCCCTCTCCCTCTAAAAATCAATAAAGAAAAAAAAATTTTTTTAATAAAGAATATAAAATAAATCCTCCATAAAGTCCTCTTGAGTTTCCTAGCTAGAAATAATCTTGTCCAACTTGCAATTTTAGCAATACCTAGAATACATTCCCAGTAAATGCCCTGTAGAGACCCAAGTGTGTTTCAGAAGGGAGGAATCAGTGCCTCATTTCTTCTTTTATTTTTATCCTCACCCAAGCTTCCCCCCCCCCCATTTATCTTCAGATAGAGCAGGAGGGAGAGAAGGAGGAAGAGAGAGAGAGAAACATCGAAGTGAGAGAGACACATCGATTGGTTGCCACCCACACAACCCCAACCAGGGCTGGGGACGAACTGCAACCGAGGTACGTGCCCTTAGCAGGAATGGAACCTGGGACTCCGCGGGCCGACGTACTAACCACTAAGCCAAACTGGCCAGGGCTCATTTCTCCTTTTACACAGTGCTCAGCATACTCCTTTGCACATGACACATACTGCATATGAACTCAGTGACAGGCAGACACTGCCAGCTAAGTTCTGATTGTCACTAGAGGTTCTAAATGCTTCTGAATGATTCTTTAATAAGTAAAAAATATCCCCAGTTGCTTCAGCTTCTTGCAGATCCTTTCACCCTTCTAAGCTTTCAAGTGTGTTTCATTGCTCCCTGTCCTTTATCCTTACTCCATCACTTATTGACAGGACCTAGCCTGCTCACTGTTACACGAGTTGATACAAGGAAACTAAATATTTTTATCTTTAGGAGAAACATGCCCAGAGACCATCTTCTCAAATATATTTCTTTTCTTTTTTTTTTTTATCCTCACCCGAGGACATTTTTTTATTTTTTGTTCAGATAGAGTGGGAGGGAGAGAGAGGAAGAGAGAGAGAGAGAAACATCGACGTGAAAGGGACACATCGAGTGGCTGCCACCCGCACGACCAACCAGGGCCGGGGACAAACTGCAACCGAGGTACGTGCCCTTAGTGGGAACCGAACCCGGGTCTCTCTGGGCCGCAGGCCGACGCTCCAACCGCTGAGCCAAACCGGCCAGGGCTCAAATATATTTCTTAATCAAGACCATTTCTGTCAAAAACCTCACTATAATCCTTACACTTCACCCAAACATCTATTATTGTTCTAGTTTTCACTTACATAATAAAATGTTACATAAGTGTGCTGTTATGGTCTCCATGTCTTCAGTATATATGAGTGCTTCCCACCTTTACTTACATCCATGGCACAAATAGCAAGTACTGTGTGTCTGATACTCGAGAGAGAAACTAGAAGGTTACTCATGACCAGGATGACTAACCTGTAATCTGACCAACCCCGAGATTCAAGAGATAACTTGTAGGCTGGTTAGGAAGCTCTAGTACAGAGCAATGAGAACAGACTTATCACATATTCTCCCCAACCAAAGGCTGTTTTTAAAGTGGTTTCCTAATCATAGCTGCACTGGACATTTTGCACCACTTCAGCACTACATGTGATAGCAGACAACTGATCCACATGCATACCATGAGTCCTTTGTTTCCATGTATAAAATCTCCAACATTGTGAGCCAGTCTCCAAATTATCTGTTTTTTATATTTTCTGATTTTCAAGCTTAGATATAAATTTTTAAATGTGTCCTACATTTTCACTGTGAATTAACCACTTTTTCCATTTAATTTAACTAAGCCATTAATTTCATTTTTCTGAAGTAGACTACATATGATCAAAACATGGCAATTGGCTTAAAAAATTCAATATGCTTCACTAATTGCACAATATGGTAGAAACAAGATAAACACAGGAAGGCTTTCATCTTCACCCTAGGAATTCCATCATGACTCACTATTATCTGTTCACTTATATAGGCATATAAGTAAACAAAGAAGATGTATGGCAAATGAACAAATGAAAAAGTAAATGAACAAATGAAAAAGTACCAAAATCTTTTCCTGAAGAATATTAAATAGGCAAAATTTACTAGTGAGAACTAATTTGTATTGTCCCTCTTCCCTTTAAAATAATTCTATATAATTTTTATTTCATTTATTCCTTCTTTGCCATAATAAAATACTGGGTACAAAGTCTAAACTATAGTAATCCTAAATTAGTATTAAATAACTGGAATGGAAAAAGAAGAATTAGGGAATAAAAAGAAAGGCATTTAACAATAAACAAACAAACAAAAAAAACATACCAACAAGTACAGTAGTTCTATGGCAAAAAAAAAAAGTCAGGTGTCACATTCGAAAGCATTGTTTTTTTGTTTTGTTTTTTTCCTTTATTGATTTGAGAGAGAAAGGAAGGGAGAGGGAGGGAGAGATACAAACATAGATTAGAGAGAACATTAATTGGCCGCCTCCTGCATGCCCCCCACTGGGGATTGGGCCCACAACCTGGGCATGCGTCCTGACTGGGAATCAAACTGGCAACCTCTTGGTGCATGGGTCAACGCTCAACCACACTCGCCGGGCCACAGCACTGATTTTTTAATCCAAAAGTCAAAAATTCAGAAACACTACTCAGGCCCAGCGGGTGTGGCTCAGTGGATTGGGCATCATCCATGCACCAAGAGGTCACCGGTTCAATTCCTGGTCAGGACACATGCCTGGGTTGCAAGTTCGATCCCCAGTAGGGGGCATGCAGGAGGCAGCCAACTAATGTTTCTCTCTCAGCGATGTTTTTCTCTCTCCCTTTCCCTTCCTCTCTATCTAAAGATCAATGAAAACATATTTTAAAACACACACACACAGTACTCAGTTGGCCTAATAAAGTTCTACTTAGCAATTACCTGCTCTTATGACACTCTATATGAAAAAAAATTTATGAAAAAAATTGACCAACTATATATTTTTTTCAGCATTCTGTTTTGCTCAAAATTAAATGGCCACCTAGATGTGAAAACAGAATTTTAGGAATAATGAAGGTCATTATCCTTAGAAGATGCATGCTGAAATATTTAGAGGTGAAGCAACACAATGTCTAAAACTCATTTTCAAAAAAGGTCAGGTGTCAAATTTCACAGCACTGGTTTTTTAATCCAAATGTCAAAAAACGCTGTGTATACAAACACATATAAGCACATACATTTATACACAAAAATATGCACATGTTTCTAAGTGTTACTTAGTAAATCTAGATCAAGGATAGATGAGTGCTTATAGTATTATTTTCATAAATTTAAATTAAAAAAAAATTTTTTTGGAGAGAGGGAGGAAGGAGAGAGAAACATCAATCTGTTGTTCCACCCATCCATGTATTGACTGGTTGATTCCTATGTGCCCTGACCGGAGTTTGAACCCACAACCTTGGCATACCAGGATGATGCTCCAACCAACTGAGCTACCAGGCCAGGGCCATATGTTTAAAATTTTTCAAAATAAAAGTTGGGGAGGAAAGGGGCCCACAGAAAGCCATTTATCATCTATTCCTTGAAAATTATGCCTCACTCAAAAGAGTTAAGGAGCCAAGAACACATTGCCATTTATAGTTAAAACATCTCAGATCCAACATCTGTTATGGAAAATTCCTCTTAATTGAAATTAAAGTTCTGATACTTACATTGCCCATGTACTCCGAGAGCAGGTCCTGCAGGGCCTGGCGCACAGCATTACACTCAGCCACGATTCTCTCGCGCCGGTCATCACGAGTGCAGGACGAGTCGGCCATCAGGGCAGCTCCACTAATGATGCTTTCCAAGCGCTCCTCCAGGGAAGGCCTAAAGCGCTCCTCACTGAAGCTCAAGGGGTCCACAATGATTTGTTTCTGCAGAGGAAGCATTATTGAATGTTATTGCTAATCTCTGTTCCTGCCATTATTTGAGAAAGTAAGGAAAGTGCTAATTAGAAACATCAAGATTTAACACAATAATTACAATGCCTGAAAGGTATATACCTTGGCAGATGAGGGGCCATCCCACACAAGTTGGCCTATGGATCACTTCTCAAAGGCACTGGAAGCAGTACTGTCCAGCTGAATGGGGTATGGATAAGGTATACCACAAATGGCAAACTAAAGTATGTCAGCATAAAAATCATGTTCAAACCACTTAATCTGAACATTTAAAGGCTAGCTTATATAGTATTAGTAAGTTAAGTTACCAAATGAGAATTACAGGGAAAATAAAAGTTAGCTTTCTTTTTCTTTTCTATGTACAGGGTATAAAACTGCTACATATCACTAGCAGAACTGTTTCACCACAAAAAAAATGTATAACACTGACATCTGTCCTCAAAGTCTCAGAACGAAATGCATTTATAATCAATTTCGATCTATTTTTCTCACCTTACACATCTCATCAAATGTTTATGAACAATTCAAGTCTCAAATTTATCCTGTTATATCTAAATTCAAGACTTTCTTTTCTCAAATACCTCCAGGTATTCTGTAAGAGATGGTAGCAATCCATCCCAACAAAGCCACTCTGTGACATAACTGCCCCAATAAGAATAAATCCTTCCTCTGTCTTCCTTCGACTCCCCTGACTCTACTTAAATCCAGTGATGAGTGAGGTCAGGTCACAAGTAAACTGTAGGTACAAGGTCAAATATCAACACCTACAGCAGCTATTGTCTCCCTCCAACTTCTCCACTTGATACAATTTATCCTTACACTGGTAAATGTCTGTGCAAGTATTAATATTTTGCCTTTAATTTTCCTTTATGGGGACTATGCTCTTATTGATTTTAACTTAAATGTCAAGGTTTTTCTTGAAAAAGCTTGCCCTTTTCCAATAAGTGTCCATTTGTTCTTTCTCTTCCAAAGAACCCTGTTTCAAAATTTCACATGCAATACTTTGAGTTCATTATTAACCGACATTTTAGCTCATCATATTTTTTACCAGATTAAGTTACTGCAGGATTTCTCTGGTCAAAACTGAACACACAATGCATTCTGACCAACAGGAATGAGGAATGAATGGTTCCAGAACTTAAACAGAGTCATAGAGCTACAGCCCCGCTGTGATCATTCAGTCCAACCCTCTCACGTATGAATTAAGTGGCCTCTGATATTACTCAATTTAGGGCAAAATGTAACCCTTACTGCTTCAAAAGAGGCCAATAGTGGGGAAAAGCAACAACGCCAGTAAATAATAAAATGTATCATCAGAATTTGCTACAAAGTAATTTAATGCTTAAGGTTCCAGAGTAAAAATTCAGTTCTAACACCATGTTTTTATTATGAAAAGTATTAAATCAGCCGTTCATATCAAGGATCAAAGTAAAGTTGCTGAGACAAAAGAAAGAAAAGGTAAAGGCAAGGAAAAATGTTAAAAACAAAATGTACTCCATTGTAGTGATTCTTTATTTTAAAGCACTCCTACTTATGAAAAATGCTAGCCACCTAGAAAGCAATTTTCCCTTATGCTAAAAAAAAATTAACCCAACAGTTGGTTTTAAAAAAACACACTTAAAAAAATTCTTAAACTGCTGCCACCTACTGGAAGCCAAAAGGCATTGTGGGTAAAAATTTTAAAACCACAAACCCACGGAAAAAAAAAATTAAGATTAGCCTGGATGGTGTGGCTCAGTGGATTGAGCATCGTCCCATGGACTGAGAGGTCTCAGTTCAATTCCCGGTCAGGGCACATGCCCACTTTCAGGCTTGATCCCCAGTGGGGGGCATACAGGAGGCAGCTGATAGATGTTTCTCTCTCACATCGATATTTATCTCTCTCTCTCTCTCTCTCTCTCCCTTCCTCTCTCTAAAAAAATCAAAATATATTTTTTAAAAATTAAGATTAGATACATAGCACAGTGTGTACACAGAATGTATAGGCATCATCTATAAAAGGTAATTACATGGCATTAGGCTACAAAAGTATTTTAACCCCAAATTTGCTTCCACTTCATTAACTTTTTTTATTGTTAATCCTCACCAAGGATATTTTTTCCATTGATTTTTAGAGAGAGTGGAAGGGAGGGAGAGAAGAGGGGAGAAGCATCCATGTGAGAGGCACATACATATCGACTGGCTGCCTCTTGCACATGTCCTTACTGGGGCAGGGACTGAGCCTGCAACCCAGTATGTGCCCTGACTGGGAGGGAACCGAACCTGAAACCCTTTGGTGCACAGGCCAATGCTCTAACGACTGAGCAACATTGGCCAGGACTACATTTTGTCTATTATTACAATTTAGTCATTGAGAATAAAAGTGTACCCAGGCAGACAAGTAAGATGATGGCACTTCTGTTTTAGTCATTTATGATGTGCCTCTATCTCCCACCAGACTGTATTTGCCTCTGTATCTCCCATAGCTTCACATCTGCCAAAAGGTTAAAATCTTGGTTGAAATGACTGAATTCATATCCTCAATAAAAAATGACCTCATAGCCCTGGTCGGTTTGGCTCAGCAGTCAGAGGCCCATGGGTAGCAGATTTGATTCCCAGTCAGGGGCACGTACCTGGGTTGCAGGTTTGATCCCTGGCCCCAGGGATCTCTCATATCGATGTTTCTGTCTCCTCCTCCTCCTCCTCCTCCTCCTCTCTCTCTTCCACTCTATCTCAAAACAATGGAAAAATATCCTCAGGTGAGGATTAACAAAAAATAAAAAGAATGACCTCACAGAAAACAGAAGATACATAAAAGAACTCAGAAGTTTGACTCAAACTAAAAAAGAAAAGAAAAAGATAAATGCTTTCAGTCAAGTCAAGCAGACTGATGATTCATAAAATTTCTTTCAACTTAGATTGCAAATCTAAGTAGAAAGTGAGCTTTCATTAGAAACCTTGATCTCATTTCCCCAGAAATCTGTTAACTTTGGGGAGTGGTCAAGAGCCTGAAGTATCCTCCCAAGTATAACTTACGTCAAAATTATTGAGCGCATATGCCAGTTCTCCTCCTCCTCCACCCTGGTGCTGGGAGGCATCATCTGATGCAGTGGCCTGGGCTGCATTGGAAATGCCTGTGACTGCCTGTTGCAGCTGCTTGTATATCAGGTCTCTGTTGGCCTTATAGGCTGCAACATCAGGGTGCTGTAGGCATGCTTGGGAAGCAGTATAGAGAATCGGAACATTTTTCTGCAGAATTCCTCTGGCTGCAGCCATCTGATCACGATGGCCCACATCTTTCAGTTCCTACAAGAATAAAACAAGGAATTGGAACAGTCTTTATATAGGTTCTAGTCATATAAAAGAGTCTGTAAATACTGAAAAGTTAGAATTTCTATTAATTAGACACAATATTTTCATTAAGTATGGCTTGGAAGTTCATCACAAATGGCTTTGTAGGTAAGAGTTCTAACTTTTCCAAACTACACAGACCTGGATTTCGATCTCCAGCTCTGTATTTTCCAGCTCTATATATTTGTGATCTTATTTTAACTCTCCATGGTCAGTTTCAACTTCTGTAAAACAGGAACAATAATAGTACCTCCCTTATAATTGTATTTAGGATTCAAAGGGATAATGCATATAAAGCACATAGTACAGCACTAAATAAAAAGCAAAACATAGACCTTACTAGCATCTTGATTACAACTATGTAAAGATGTATGCACCTATTCCAACCAAAACAGAAAAATCATTCAGAGACATACTTAAAGTAAAATTTAGTATGAGGACTTTTTTTTTATTAAGTTATAGAAATTCATTACAAGAGTTTTATGAAATTTGGGATGGGATACCACAGGTGTACATAAACTTTGCAAACCAGCCACGTGTTCTCCCAAGTACACAACTCCTCCCCTCCTTGCCCCCTCCCCAAAGACCACCTTAGGACACAGGTCATTAGGCAGAAAGCTGAGGCTCGTGTGCTCCATAACTGGAAATCAAACAGTTTGTATTTCATTGTAATACTCTATATACATGTAATCTTAAGTGAAACTGTCCTTTTTCAATTTCCTCTACTTCATGATTATAATCCACAGTTTAAAGGATTTGAAGTTCCTGGCATGGTTTCTACTACTAGCATCTAATTGGTAGACAGGGTAGATATGCTAAGTGACAAATAAGTGATACAAACAAGAAGCAAGATGAGAAGGGGGTACACTTCTGATATCCCATTGTTACTGAAATTACTCAAAGGGGAAAAAAGAAAACTTAAGTCTTTAGTAAATGTGGATCACCACCACAGAAGAGAAATATAAGTAATTACAAGAGTTATTCCAATTCTATTTTATGTAATCATAGAATTTCAATGTTAATGTCACCAAATGAATCTTACAGTAAAACTTTAAATGTGTTAAAAATGAGTATTACATGTGTAAACATATAAGAAAAAACTTACTTAGAAAGGTCAAAGTCAATTACTCAAAGTCTGACTCAGCTATTTAATGCTCATCTTTCTAGATGCCTTCCTAATTAAGCATTAGAGACATCAAACTGGCTTCCTTTATCTGAAACTTCATCTCACTATATATTTTAGGTTTGCATCTTTATTCAAACCATGTATAATATGACAGCTTTCTTTTCCTTCTAGAATTCTTTTCTCATTCGGAATCTGAATTTGCAAGTGATAGCTCACAGCATTCCAAATGCCCTGTAGCACAGCACTCATACATTAGGCTAAATATTCAGAAATAGTACCCTGTGGATTTAGAGAATCAGTGACCATTTCAAGACTCCAGCTATGACAAGGGGCTGAGGCTAACCATTATGTTTAAACAGCTGGTGCACAAGTTCTGTGTAGCATTTTCTAAATGTCTTGCCCTCACCACAATCTCAAGGACTTTAAGTCTGCTAGGGAGGCATTTGCCATTAAGCACTTGTATTGTCCTCTGTTTTAATAAATGTTTTGCAATCAGCTTTGGCATTCTTCCTAAGTACCTATAACCTAGATCAGTACAGCCTCTTATAAAGGTTATCAAAGACACCTGTGGTCACCTAAAGTTAATAGTGTCAGAATTACCATTCAACGTTTGACTTTTCTAAAGCCACTGCCTGGCCTGGTATGATAAACTTCTACAACTGAGGCATGGGGGAGGCTGAGGCATGGGGGAGGCCGAGGCATGGGGGAGGCCGAAGCATGGAGGAGGTCATGATGGTGATCTGTGGGCTGGAGTTCCAGCAGGTACATCATACCTGTTTGTTGGATCACTGAAGTCAGTCAGAGTCATTGGAAGATGGAAGCGAGGAGACCTAAACCATCCCTGGGAACTGATTGCAACCTGTACTGCAGCCTGGTTTTCAGACCATACCACATAATTCCAAGTGTGGACTCAGTAATATGAATCAGGTACCAAGGTACCAAGAGAGCAGTGCTCTTAAATGGAGTATCATTTTACTTAATAACTTTTACTTAAATAGTTAAAGGGAATATATAACAATGTTTTCCTGGGAAATAGCAAGGCTTAGGAGAAGGCCGGAGAGTTCAACCAAGTAAAATAAAAGTTTAGCTTGAATTTGGAGAATTAAAAAAAAAACACAAAACCTTCTACCTTTCCAAAGACTACATTAGAGTAAATTCAGAAACAGGATCCCATGGATTTAAAGAACTGATGATCATCGTGAGACTCAAGCTATGGTATGGGGCTAGGGCTAACCATTATGCTTAAGCAACTGGTGTAGGTGTTCTATTATATGGCATTTTCTAAATGTCTTGTCCTCACCACAATGTAACATCAGATAGATTCTTATTTACCAAATATTGGCGAATATATTTTGATCTATGATAAAAATGACAGGTAAATATCATAATTTCTCTCTTTTTTATTATTATTTTTTTAATCCTTACCTGAGGATATGTTTATTTTATTTTTTAAATAGTGGGGAAGGGAAGGAGGGGAAGGGAGAGAGAAAAACATTAACGTGAGAGAAATACATCGATTGGTTGCCTCTGGAATGACCCTGACTGGGGCCAGGGACTGAACCTGCAACCCAGGTATGTGCCCTTGACCGAGAATTGAACCTGTGACCCTTCAGTCTGCAGGCCGATGCTCTCACTGCTGAGCCAAACTGGCCAGGGCTGTTTGTTTGTTTGTTTGTTTGTTTAATTGATTTTTTAGAGAGAGAGGAAGGGAGAGAAAGAGATTAACTATGGATGTGAGACAGAATCATCAATCGGTTGCCTCATGTATGCACCCCAACCAGGGATTGAACCTGCAACCTAGGTATGTCCCCTGACCAGGAATCAAACCTGCAGCCGTTTTGGTATATGGGATGATACTTCAACCAACTGAGCCACCCCACCGGGGCACTACTTTCTCTCTTTAGAACTGCTTTTGCTGCAGTACCAAGAAACAAGATCTTGTTAAGTACAGATGAGAAAACATTATCATAAGACAGCACTATTTATTATAAAAATAATAATTGATAAGTATTCTTTTCAAAATATATAGTGCTTATAAGTAATCCAGATTAGTGAAAAAAAAGTGAGCTATTAAGCAATATAATAGATTACTTATTAAAGAAGAGACCCTTGGTCTACTTTAACCTTCATGATTCTTCAATTATATTTCAGGCAGACTCAGGAACAAATAGAAAACATAGGAAGAAATGACTGCTTTCAATGTGATTTGAACTGACCATCACATGCAGTAACCAAGAAACAGAAGCTAACTTTTAAGCAACCTATAACACTCTCTCTCACCAAAAAATTAAAGTGAAATTTTCCTCTCATTTCCCTCTTACTATAAAATTTGACCAGATGGCCCGACTGGTGTGACTCAGTGGTTGAGCATCGACCCATGCACCAAGAGGTTGCCGGGTTGATTCCCGGTCAGGGCACATGCCCAGGTTGGGGGTCAAATCTCCATTGAGGGGCATGCAGGAGGTGGCCAATCAATGTTCTCTCTCATCGATGTTTCTATCTTTCTCTCCCTCTCCCTTCCTCTCTCTCTAAAAATCAATAAAGAAAAAAAAATTTTTGAACAGATATCTTCTCTTGGACTCAAATGATTATACTTAAAGAAATGGCTCATGGTCAAACCCAGCCAGTCCAGATAATTTACACATATAATACTGGCAGTACTATCCACTACCAATGTGTTTGTTCAGGTTTTCAGAAAAATAATCATGGAAGTCTGAGTTCATCGACTAGGTAAGAAGAATTACAATTTTATGAATACCTCAATGAGCCAGAGGTGACAGTGTGAGGAAGAGGTAGTCCTCCTCACAGGAACCACAGTAGATGCCAGCCCATCCTAACCTCTGCCTCATCTATTTTACCATTATCATCAAAGAAGAGTCTGCAGCCTAATGGAAATTCAACACGTCTAGTCAGCTAATAATATTCTAGCCCAAGAAAGTAATAGATTAGGGCCACACTCAGAATTCCATTCCAGGACTGATGTGTAGTACAGGGAAGTGGGAAATAAATATGTATTGAGCACTACTATGTCCAGGCAATGTTCTAAGCACTAGGGAGTATAGTAGCAATTTAAACAGACAAAAATCCCTGTCCTCTGGAGCCAGAGAGCCCAATTCAAAACCTGGCTCTACCACTTACTAGATGAATGACCTTGCCAAATTATTTAACCTCTCTATGCTAAACTAATATATGATCACTTATAATATCTGCCTTATACCATTTTGTGAAGATTAAATGAGTTTGTATTTATAAAGGGCTTATAACAGTAGCACACAGTAAAATTTAGGGTTATTCATTATTTTCAGTAACATCCCTCACTAGGATGGAGCTCCTAGTTTTGTGGACTCTGGTCTCTAAACAGTCCCTACCTAGGTGGTACTTTAGCCAGATCCTTCAAGTGAACTCCCATGAATTCCCTCCCCAAAAATACTGGGAAGACAGGATATGTAAGGATATGAGTTTTGGCATGTGAAAGACTTTGCCAAAAGCTGTAGCAAGTTCCCTGACTACTTTTAAAAGACAGCTTGCCTTGGACCGAGATTTTATATCCCTGGAGATGACTTAAGGAAGGAAGGAAGGGCAGAAATGTGTGGATGAATGAATGGTTAGGTAGGTGGTAGAGGGATAAATGGGTAGGTGGGTGAGTAGATGGATAGATGGGTAGATGGAATGATAGCCCCTGCCCCTGGAGAAATCTCTTACATATCTGTGCTCAGAAAAACCTTAAGAACAAACAGATAAATTCCAGAGATCTTGTAGAACTTACAGGGTTTAGCATTTCCTCAATAGGTGGCTGCTGCTTAAATGATACAAGGGAAGCTAAGAGATCCAGTACACATATAGAACCCAAACACTGCTCTTGAGGAAATACCTCTTTTCTGGACTAGGGCTACCTACAAAGATAAGAGGCTCAATGAGGAGGTAAATTATACATACCATGCCTGGGGACAGAAGAAAAAGTCAAAGGTGAAAACAGTCCAGGGGGCTAAGCATACAGTAATAGAGGAATTCTGCCAGAAAACACAGTGTGGAAAAATGGACCAGTTACTGAAGGAGACCAGTGGGCAATATCCAAAAGGGAAAATGAAGTTTCCACCAGGTTGGGAGCTTAGGATAAAAGGAGTATCAGTCTAATTCCCAAGAAAAGCACTAGTTTATAGGAATATACACCAAGGCCCAGATCCTATAAAAGGAAACACAAAGGAGCCTATAGCCAGCCTACTCAATGGATTTTACTGTAGGAGGCTAAGACCAAAGGTTAAAAAATTAGGTCCAACTCTGGCCAGTGTTGCTCCATGGTTAGAGCGTTAGCCCATGCACCAAAGGGTCTTGAGTTCCATTCTCGGCATGTACCTGGGTTGGAGGTTTGATCCCCAACCCCGGTCAAGGCACATGAGGGAGGCAACCAATCGATGTGTCTCTTTCACATCGATGTTTGTGTGTGTGTGTGTGTGTGTGTGTGTGTCTCTCTCTCTCTCTCTCTCTCTCCCCACCTCCCCCCCTTCCACCCTCTCTAAAAAAATTAATGGGAAAAATATCCTCAGGTGAGAATTAACAGGGGAAAAAATAATAATAATTAATCCCAAAGAAAATAATAAATAACCATGACATACTACAAACCCAAGACAAACTTTAAAATGGGAATATGTATCACTCAAGATACCAGCAGTCAACAGATAGTAGTACCAAACTAGGTAATTCTAAGATGGTTTCGGAACTATGCTACAAAGGTTTGGGCAAAATACAGGGAAACCACAGGGCTGTTAGAGCACTTAGGCCTGAAGAGACAAGAGGAGACAGCAGTTACCAGAATCCAGGGAACAAGGTATGTGGAGAATACCACCAGACACAGGATATGACACTAACCAGGGCAACCAGCAGGAGGTAGCCAGGGGAATAAAACCTCAACATTGCTCTCCTATGTCCTCTGATAATGAACTGGTGCTCCCATTGGCCAAAGCAATCAGCAGCCAGAGGGGAAAGGAACCCCTGGATGCAGTCCAGACATATGAGGTTCCTGGGGCAGAGAGCAGGGTGAACAAGGGCAGAAAACAGATATGGAGGAGCAAACAGAAGATCATCTAGCATGTTAACTGATAACTTCAAGATTTTTATGACATCTTATTTTGGAAATGTTTGAAACTCTTCATGGACTCATGGCACACTCAATTAAAACTCAGGCAGCATTTCCAGTAAGTTTCTCCAGTAGCATACAAAATTCTGGACTATTATTATGTTTTAAGAACATCATTAATTTACTTATTCCACCATTTTACAAAGATAGGCAGCAACTTTGTCAGTCTAAATGTTCTCACTTTCCTCATATAATATTAAGTCTTCATAAACCAAGATATGACTAGGTTTTAAGACAGTGTGACTCTTTGCCAAACTTTATTTTTCAACTATAACTAACATTTATTTCAGGTATTCAAATGAGAATTTATATCAAGAACATTAAGTAAATTGCAGACATAATCTGGCCAGCTTGCTGTATTTATACAATTACCATACTATTATATAATACAAATTCCTCTAAGGATCAATCAGTCCCAGCAAAAGGAAAAAATTATTTGAGATTTATGTGATGGAGACATAAGCCAACAACAGTAGGACAAATGCTAAAAGTACATTGATCATATACTAACTATATTACTCAGACAGTACACCAAATCTAGCTATATTATCATGTGTAAAATTAAGTACTGGAAATGTAAAACCAGGATCTCACATGTGCAGATTCAGTCTGATCACATCTTATAGCTTGAAATATGAGCAATAACTACTATTCACCAATTGTCCACTGCTGAGGGCCTATTTAGTGCCTGGCACTATTATTAAATACTTTACATATATTACTTAATTTAATCCTCTCAACCTTGTAGGATAGAGTTTTTATACTAATGTAAATATAACCAAATGAAAATTACTATGAAGTCTTCAAAGCTGAGGCACTCAAAAATTGGACATTTATTAGAGTATTAATCCCATTTTCCTCATGCTTGTCAGAGATGTTGTTGGGTGTTCCTGTCCTCAGGAAGGCTACCCTCATCCTAGACTATAAGGTAGATCTTCATCATTATTCTGAGCCAAACATAGTATCTGCTTTCTTTACCAATGATTAGTGAGGAATGGCTAGGTTACACAACTCAGATTTAGGGCAAATGTATTAGAGGCTTCTGGATCATTTGCTTATAGAGATATATGGAATAGTCCTTTTTTTTTTTCTCACTGGATATACTGATGTGTGTAAATGTCATGCCTAAAGCTTCAGCAGCCATCCAGTGCCAGGCACCCTGAAGATGGCAGTGCTGGAAAATGTCAAGAACCTAGATCCTTGATGATACTGCAAAGCCTTTAAATTTAACCCTGAGGGCAGAAACATAACTTGGGACTTCTAATTAATGAGAAAATAAATCCCCCATTGTTTAAGTAATTTAGGAGCTGGCTTTTCTATTAATGCAGTGTAAAACATCCTAACTGATATAGTATTGGCCAACAATAATAAGTATTTGTATTTTCAGGGCTTCTTTAAAAATAAGAATTAAAAGCTTGATCAGGACTATGGAAGTTGTAGAAAGGTGAACAGTAACATATGCATCTCCCTTACAGAACACACATCAAACACAGAGCATCCAACAGGAAGGGCACAGAGAAGACTTCAAAGCATCCTAAAAGCCAAAAAATGCCAAAGAGTTAGCAAAGCTTGGATATAAGAGCAATGATCCACATGCCACACAACACAAATCTCTAACACTATGGAAACCACTAATAGAGATTAATAAGAAATACAGCTGACCCTTGAACAATGCAGTGGTTAGAGGTGTGGACCTCCCTGTCCCCACTCTATTCTAAAATCTACATATAACTAGTTGGCTCTCCACGTCCTTGGATTCCAAACCTGCACATCTAAAACTATACATAAAAAAGTGGAAAAATATGGAGAGAGGGGAGAGATACTTTCTGATATAAAAATAATTCCAATATGTTTTAACTTGTTTAAAGTTTATAAAAATTCGAGATAAACTTTATTACCAACTCAAGTTAATCCTCAAATGCACGTAACTGTCACCTCTCCTACACTATCACAAACTGCCGAGTTTCTTAAAGCAAAATTTTTACGAGATTGAAAATAGGAGCATAACATGAATACAATTTAATTTTTAAAATAGTGAAAGGATACCTTAAATTAAATGTTTTAATAAAACTATACTGGCAGAAGGAGGTACTGGTACCTTCAGAAAACTTAGGTAAAATAAATTTTTCCCTCTAGGTAATAATATAAACAACTTTAATACATCCCCAAATCATGACTGTACCTGTTGCCTTTTCGCTGCCATAATGTTCAGTTTATCCACTTCAGGTTTCAGAGCTTTATACTGTATTCCTAAGTCTTGTTCAGTGCCAGCATTCCTCAGTTTCAAGATACCATCTTCCACCTATTAAACATATCCCGAAAAAGTCTAAACAATGTTAAGTCTGTATATAAAGAATTTTTTATGCCTTTTAACAGCAATTCAGATAGCAATCCAAACTTTCTCTTTAATTTACATGGCACTCAAATATGTGAGTAGTTACTACACGGGAGGACAGTATTACTGACTTCTATTTAAAGGATACAATTTAATATATCTTGTTTTCTCAACTCTGGAATTCTAATGGTACAAGGAAATGTTTAATCACTACCACAAAAAAAGGAAGGAGTCAAAAAAAAAAAACACCATTTGCTACAAGTTCTTCATTAGAACCAAGACAACACAGGCTCACAGTAGAGCCAGTATAATGTACACTTGGAATAAAAGAGTAAGTGGAAATTAAACAAAAACATTCCAGGTCCATAGGTAAAACAATCCAAATACCAAGGAATGCTGAACTAAGTATGACTAGCAGCAGTTTCACTATGATAGAGGAAACAAATTACAGACACAGAACTGTACTTACAACTTTCAGTTGAACAAGTAATTTGTAGACATCTGCCATGTCAGCCAAAATAAGCAGCCTGGTAACAGCAGAGAGCAAAGCTCGAGCTGCCCGAACCATGTTGCCACGCTTCACAGAAGAGCAGGGATCATCTGCAAACTCTCCCGCAGCACTCTTCATCAAATCACCTGTTTTACAGAATGAAGAAAACAAACAGCAGAAATGAGCCAAATAGCTGGTCTACATTTAAAAAAAAAAATAGTTCAAACTTTGTATAGTTCACGCATGGAATTTAGTTTAAGGGTTTTTATTTTTGCTGTTGTCTTTTTGTTTTGTTTTGAGCTGTTACTAAGAAAAGCACCCTCATATGTTGCTGGTGAAAGCACAATATCTGGAAAATGATTTGGTATTATATATCAAGAGCCTTAAAATGATCTAATAATACTCCTTTCAAAAAGGAACATTATACATAACCTAAGAAAACTAAATCCAAGATTTGAGTGGAAGAAAAAATGGATCTAATGCAATCTATCCTCACATCCACAGAATTTTACAGAAATATAGGAACCATTATGTAGGACCACTACACTTCATTAACCATCCCAACTATCTAATGTTTATAGCTCCAACAGTAACAGAGACTCACTGATATGTGGAAGACAGAGTGCAGTCACTGACTCGTTAATTTTTCTCATATAAAACACTGCCAACAGCGCAAATGCTCAATAATAAGCATCTAGTTAAGTAAACTGTGGTCTAGTCTATAATTGATTATTCTGCAAATATTAACATATATATGAAAAAATGTTAAGGCATATGATGGAAACTTAAGCAGAAAAAAGATGAAATAATAAACGTATATAATCTGTGTTTTAAAAAAGAGAAAAGATTGACGTCAAATGGCAAATAATAGTTACACTAGGTTACAATCTGATTCTTTACATTGTTCTGTACTTATAAAAACATTTTTTAGCTCTGGCTGATGTGGCTCAGATCATCATCCCGTGTACACTGAAAGGTCGAGGGTTTGATTCCCAGTCAGGGTACATACCTAGGTTGTGGGTTCGGCCAGAAGGCAACCAACTGATGTTTCTCTCTCATCTACCCCCTCCCTCTCCCCCTTCTCTAAAAGTCCTTGGATGAGGATTAAAAAAAAAATTATAACAAAAACAAACAGGAAATATGTACATAATAAAGAAAATTAAGCTAAAAACATATACATTTTACTATAGTTATTAGGACTATCCAGCTTATACAATCCTAAAATACAATGGTGAAAATTTATTTATAACATTTCCTAGAAACTTGTAAAATAACATAGTTTTTGTCATTCATTTATATTAATAATCATTTAAGGTGCCTATATTGTCCCTCTTTTCTCAGAGCTGGAAGCGACTGGAGGACCAGGGCTATGTCTGCTCCAGCAGTTATACTGACAGTACCTGTATGGTGACTGTCTTTAGGTTTCTAGAAAAGTATATACTTCCTCCCTTGGCTGAATGTGTCTACTTCAGATTAAAGCTTAAAGGCCATTCACTCTCTCATCTCTTCCACAAATGTAATAAAGTGTATTCTCAAGAAACCAAGCTACTTCCAAAGAGATCTACCAAATTTCTCCTAGCTAACAAATTTACTTGCATTATGTCAGGTTAGAAATAACTCACAATGAAGAATCTCACAGTTATGAGTTTGTTCTGTATATAAGATACAGACATAGGAAAATACAGACATATGGCAATTATTATGTGGATATATGACATTAAAAATGTTATCTTATGGTACTTAAAAAGATAGAGCCCACTCATTTATTTATTTATTCAACAAATATTTGAGCACCCACAATACATCAAAGACTGTATGAGGTGCCAGTAATACAGTGCACAAGAAATAGCCCGTGTCCTCCTGGAATGGAGGGCAAAAGACAGACAAGCAAACAATTAAAAGCTAATTTAGATGAGGCACCTGTACTCAAAGGCCCACAAATTAGGAAGTATTACAATGCAATCAGAATTACAATAGCCCTGTGGACAGGTGCTACGGGAAGATAGTAGGAAAAACTATTTACTCATGAAAGAAGTTGTCTCAAAAGCCTTGCAGAAAAAGATATTTGCTTTAAGCAATATTAACATTAGGATAAGAGATACAATAAATAGAATTTCACCTATTTATTGAGAGTTTGTTTTTACATACTAAAACAAACACACAATTCCACTGCCAGGGATATAAAGCTAAACAAAATTATCCCTGCTTTCAAATGGTTTATAATCCAGAAGAGAGGAATGTGATCATACAGAAATCATGTTACATTTTAACATACAAGCTGTAAGAAAGACACAAAGTAACATAGGATTTCAAAGGAACATGCACTAACAATCAGCAAGTTTTATGGAAGACATGGCACTCTGAAATAGACTCTACCCTCTAAGAATAGGAAGGACTTTGGGCAGTAGAGTTGAAAGAATTAACACCTGAACAAAAGGAAAAGCAACATAATAATATCCAACATTTATTAAATGTCCACTCTATGGCACTATCACATTTTATTTAATCCTATCAACCACCTAGAAAGTTAGGTGGCACTAACCCTTCTTTACAAATGAGACAACTAAAGCTTAGTCAGGTTAACTAACTTAATCACAGTCACCTAATAGTAAATGGTAGAGCCAGGATTTGCAATGCCAATGCTTACGTTCTTATAAGCACTTATCAAGATGAGATATACAAAAAGAAGGCATGTCTGGGGGTGAGTTTTCTAAATAGCAGAAGATGGGGATGGAAAGACCATGGACAGAGTACAAAGAAGAATCCCTGAACCAAAGAGCAAATTCAAAGTCACAGATGCAGAGAATTAACCTAACAAAAGTACATACAATAAACCTAACCAGAGAGATAGGTCAGAAAGCCATAGTGAGAGACCAGGAAAGAAAAGTAGTAAATTATAATGGGAGGGGTCAAGACATGGCTGGGTGTCTCAGATGGTTGGAGCATCATCCTGTGCACCAAAAGGCTGCAGGTTTGATCAGGTTTGATTCCCGGTCAGGGCACATACCTAGGTTGTAGGTTCGATCCCCAGTCAGGACAGATATGGAAGGCAACCAATCCATGTTTCTCTTGCACATCGATGTTTCTTTCTCTCTTTCCCCCCCGCTGACTTCCTCTCTCTCTCTAAAAAAAAAATCAATTTAAAAAGTCCTCAAGTGAGGATCAAAAAAAATGTTTTAAAGGCGGGATCAGCGTGGCCAGTGTGGCTCAGTGGATTGAACATTGTCCCATGCACTGAGAGGTCACCGGTTTGATTCTTGGTCAAGACACCTGCCCAGGTTGCAGGTTCAATCCCCAGTATGGGGCGTGCAGGAGGCAACCCATTGATGTTTCTCTCTCGTCAATGTTTCTACCTCTCTCCCCCCTCCCTTCCTCTCTAAAAATTAATAAAAATATATTTAAATAAATAAATAACAAATTTGGTGACGATGTGGGGAAATTGAAAACTTCATACCCCATTGGTGGAAATGTAAAATGATTCGGCCACTTTGGAAAACAGGCTAGCAATTCCTCAAAAGCTTAAATGTAGAGTTACCATATGATCCAGCATTTCCACTCCTGAAAACGTGTCTCTGCAAAAAATTTATAAATGAACATTCACAGCAGCACTGTTCATAATAGATGAAATGTGGGAACAACCCAAACATCTATCACCTAATGAATGGAATTATAAACAAGATGTGGTATTTGTGCATACTAGAATCATGCAAAATGAGGAGTGTCTTTGTATCTACCTCCCAGGACTGCTGTGGAGACTAAACCAAATGTTCTCAGAGTGCCTGCCTGCACTCCCATGCTATCTACTATCACTGCTGGAATTGGTTACAGATAGACTGAGAGGGAAAGGGAGGCAAAAAGACAATAAAGATATAATTAAAGAATGAATATTCTAGATCACAGAGAGGAACACACATAATCAGGACCACAGAAGGAAATGAGAGCCATAAAATGAGGAGGAGGAGTTCTTGTACCCTCAGATGAAAAGTGAGAGCATAGGTAGCAAGAGGTATCCAGGCACTGGTGGGGGAACCTCAGTTTTCTCAGAAGCAGTAATGAGGCTCTCCTAAAAAATGAGCAGGGTGGAAATGGAAATGAGGGTTGAGGATAATGGAAGAAACGCTAAACAGCTGCTACCGGAAATGAACAAAGGTGTTAACCTGAGGTAAAGTTAAAGAAGTGTGGGCAGAACAGGATGAATTTAAAGTAGTTTCTTAAAACTAGTCCATCTGAATGAATCAAAACTCTTCAATGATTAACTTATATTTGAATGGACAAGTGAAAAGTCTTATAATTTTGATTTTCATCACTTAACCTCACTGTACTAATCCCTCAGTTTTTACCAACTCTAATCTCTCTTTTCACTGTAACCTCCTCCTAAATTCTCACTCCCAACAGGTCTTCTTAAACAGTCTCATGCCTTTGACAGCTAGCATGATTATCGTTACAAAATAATATGATGTCACATGACAACAAATAAGTGGAACTGGAAGGAAGAAGCAAAGTAAATAAAATATATTTACATCCACTCTAATCTCTTTTAGCTCACAGTCATAATAATGGCAAATCCTTAACTATATGGATAACATATGGTATTAGTAAAGAAAAAATATATATCAGAAACTTACTGTATGATGGATTAAAATGTTCAAATTTTCACAACTCACAAAACTGTGAACAAATTTGTAAATAAGCCACTAGCTAAAAACAAGGTCTTCAAACTTCTCTTAAGGGTCTCTTAAGGGTTGTGTTCTCTGTAAAAGGAACACAACACTAAGACTGACAAGAGATGTTTAATAAATTCAAAATATATAGGTCATTTCTGGTGGCAGGAACAGAGTGACCAAAGGCCTGCAGAACAACATGCCTAAGTTTCACTGTGACTACTGCCATACATACCTCACCCATGACTCTCACTCCATCTGTAAAAAAGACACACTGTGCCCTGACCAGTGTTGCTCAATGGTTAGAGCATTGGCTCACACACCAAAGGGTCGAGGGCTCAATTGCCAGTCAAGGGCACATACTTGGGTTTCAAGTTCGATCCCCAGCCTGGGTCAAGGCAACCAATCGATGTCTGTTTGTCTGTCTGTCTTGCTCTCTCTCTCTCTCTCTCCCTCCCCCGCCTCCCTCTGTCCCTTCCACTCTCTCTAAAAAGCAATGGAAAAAAATATCCTCGGGTGAGGACTAACAAAAAATAAAAATAAATTTATCAACAACACACTGCAGTGGTAGGAAGCAAAAGAGAATGTGAAAGACTACTAGCAAAAATGGATGGAAGGTTGTTTTGCCTGACTGACAAAACAACCGCAGCATTTCAGCAAGGAAGGACATCTCCTACTCCATTCTCTGCTCCTCCTGTAGGGGCAATGATCTCATCTTCCCCAAGTCTTCTGGGTCCTCCTTGCCCTGGTATGATGCCAGCACCCTATAATGGGGAGGCCCTCTGATGATGCCAATGATGGGACCTGCTCCTCCTGGGATAATGCTAGTGGGACCTGCTCCTGGAATGAGGCCACCTATGGGATGGCACATACCAATGATGCCTGGGCCCCCAATTATGAGACCTCCCACTCATCCCATGATGGTGCCCACTCGGCAAGGAATGACTCAACCAGACAGGTAAGGAGAGAGGGGAGCCCCTTTCTATCAGTTTTTTATTACTTGTTCTAATTTACCAGGAGATAGTAGTGCTGTGACTCTGGGTGTTTTCCAACAGTATGACCAGGAAAATTCACTCCCTCTTGCTATCGAAAAGAGAATAGTTTTGGAGGGGAGTAGTGGGACCAAAAAAAAGGAATTTTAATTTGTATTGTGAAATATGAAAATAAAATTGTCAACTTTTTTAGCATATATATACCCCCCAAAAAAATCAAGAATTATTTTAAAATAAAATATAGCTGTCAATTAGTTTAAAGCATACTTGCAAGAGTTACCAAAAGCACTCTTTCCTCAAACAAAAAGGCAAACTGGGAAAACTGAAGCAGACAAGTAATCTGCCCAAGGTCACAAGATCAGCACTAAAAGCTGAGACTGTAACTGGGTCTTCTGGCCTCGTCCCAATTGTCTCCAGTCAACTACACTACATTTGGTATTAACTAAGACATAAAGAAAATGAAAGAGAAATCCACTATTATTCTATCTGTCATGAAATCAGATCTGTCAACAAGCCCATCCGATGGCATTCTCCCCTAACTGAGCTGGAAATAAAAGTTAAGCTCCTCTGGAGTGCAAAACAAGGACAAAGGTCAATTGTAAATGAAGTAAACCAAAAACACAGAGTTCTACATTAGAACAGGACAAGATGGAGACCTTTCTGAAGTAGCAATTATCTTGAGTGAATTCTCTTCAAAGCAATCCAACTCTTTATAAAGTTATAAGGAAAGGACAGGCCTGAAAACTGTAGGTGTGTGTATGAGAGAGAGAGAGACAATAAAAATAAAAAAAGAAAGCTTGGTTTTTCTTTTTTAACATGTGCCTAGGAAACATGGATATTCTATTACGCTACTCCTTTAAAACAAAGAAAGTCATAAAGTAATGTTAATGAATATACAGTTGAACCTTGAAAAAGGGTTTGCACAGGTATGTAAACTCTGATTTTTTTATTTTTTTTTTTAATAAATACCTGTACTGTTGCAATCTTCGGCTGGGAGTCTGCGGATAAGGAGGAACAACTATGCACTGATCTATGCCATTTTATATAGGGGATTTGAGCATCCTTGGATTTTGGTGCGGGGGGGGGGGGGGGTTGAAACAATACCCCACAGATACCAAGAGACAACTAAGTTTTAGAGGAGTCAAATGTTATACTCGGATTTGGCGGTGTGGGGGTCAGCGCCCCTAATCCTCCATTCAAGAGCCAACTGTACGCCCAGTCAGTGTGGCTCAGTGATTGAGCACTGACCCCATGCACCAAGAGGTCACCAGTTAGATTCCCCATCAGGGCACATGCCCAGGTTGTGAGCCAAATCCCCAGTGCGGCACATGCAGGAGGCGACCAATCGATGTTCTCTCTCATCAATGTTTCTATCTCTCTCTCCCTCTCTCTCTAAAATCATTAAAGAAAAAAAAGAGTCAACTGTACATTATTCTCTCAGAACACTGCCTGGTATAGATAAAACAAGGTATTGAAACTGGGTCTGAATTCCAACATGGTTATTTGGCAGCCGTGTGACTTTGGGATGCTTTATCTCTATCTGCTTTCCATAAAATGAGAATACCATCTGCCACCTCACTGGGTTGTTTTGAAAATTAAATGAGTTAATAAATATAAAGCTCAACAAATACTTCCATGCCCCTTCCTTCCACACTACCAACTTTCTCCAACTCTTAAATCTATCAAGAACATGGTCATTGCTCACACACCAACTGTTCTTACATTTTTAGAAATAAAGTCATGCTAGCAATTTCCCTAAAGGATGCAGGAAAAACTGGCTATTAGTTTGTAATGCTGAAACAGTAAAGAGGGAGCCTCCTTCACTCATTCTCCACAGTGCAAAAAGTAGTAGAAACTGGTCCTTTTGTGGTAATAGCTACAAAGCTGGACTTAGTTCTACTTGCTGGGCATTCGTTTATTCATCTGTTTTGTTTTGTATTTTTCTTTTGAGGAATTAAGCCAACCTGAGGTTTCTTCCTGTTTTTAGCAACTTGTCATCTCCCTCACCTATGCCATTTACAACTTCACATACAAAAATCCATGTCATACTATAGGAACAGCTCCCAACCACAATGCCATAGCAGAGGGTCTGAGGTCATCAGAAATCCAGCTATATAAATATCTCTATAGCCTTCAAAAGTCCTCCAAGGAGACCCTATAAACAGAGTAAAATAATACTAAGGATACTTCCAATATGTTCCTTTCTACCTTGAGGTCCAGAAAAAGATAAGAATTTTGCCAGCGCAGCAGAGGAACGTGGCTTATCTTCTATAAATTACATAATCCACCCACTCCAGGTACCTTTTTTTTTTTTTTTTTTAAATCCTCACCTGAGGGTATTTTTCATTGATTTTTGATAGAGTGAAAGAGAAGGAGGGAGGGAGAGAAAGAAACATTGATGTGAGAGACACATCGACTGGTTGCCTCCCAGATGACCTCGAACAGGGTCAGGGATCGAACCTGCAACCCTGGTACATGCCCTTGACCAGGAATCGAACCCGCAACCCTTCAGCCCATGGGCCGACGTGCTAATCACTGAGCCAAACTGGCCAGGGCCAGGTATCTTTATTAAAAGAAAAAAAAATTTATTTCCACCTTAACAAGCAGATATGGAACAATATATACTGCACAATGAGAATGGAGAGCACAATCTGTTCGTGTTACAAGGATGGGATGGGGAAGATCACATCAATATTAACAGAGGTGGCATATCACAAGGTGATAGAGCCTGATGGGTAATTATTTCCTGCTGTTTGTGTTTGTGGTTTTCTTTCTTTCTTTCTTTCTTTTAATTTTCTATAACATATATACTTTTAAAGAAAAGTTTTTAAATGATCAAAAAAAAGTAAAATATCTTTAATTCATGTCTATGATACATAAAACTCAGTTTCCTGGAAAGAAATAACCTAAAGCACTCAAAAAGTCTACATATAAAATTTCTTTTTTCCTACAGTATAAAAAACTCATGGGCTATTCAAGTCACTGCAAAAAAGAAAAAGTAAAATTAGCACACATTATGAAATATGAAAGCTCTGTGAATCAGCTGTCTTGAAATGCTTATCCAAAATATGGATAAGTGGCCCTAGCCGGCTTGGCTCAGCAATTAAGAGCATCCATCAGCCTGCGGACCGAAGGGTCACAGGTTCAATTCCCAGTCAAGGGCATGTACCTGGGTTGCAAGTTCAAACCCTGGCCCCAGTAGGGGGTCATGCAGGAGGCAACCAGTTGATGCTTCTCTTTCTCTCTCCCTCTCCCTCTCCCTCTCCCTCCCCCCTCCCCTCCCTTCCACTCTGTCTAAAAATCAATGGAAAAATATCCTCGAGTGAGAATTTAAAAAAAAAAAAAAGCTTGTTTGTTATCAACTGCCAAATCCAACAGAGAAAGATATTTTTAGACATCCACCTGAATATGCTTTTGAGGAGCGGCAAAAACAGCCCTGTGTGAAAATGACAGAAGCTTCCAGGAGAAGAGTTAAAAGACATTTACCATCTTAAACATGTTCAAATTACTTATTCACTTCAGAATCAACTTCATGGCCATAAGTGGAATTCTGATTCCCCTTCTCTCACTGATTTCCCAGATGCCCTTGCTCAAGTTTCCTTGATCTCTTTACCTCAAAATTATTTTAAATGTCTAAAAATTTTTTTCTTCTCAGACAAATATTTCACATTACACTTGTTATCAATGACAACCTTCTGGTCTTTAAACGAAAACTGTCCTATTTACCATACTCTTTTTTTTTCCGGAGGGTTTATCTTCACCCAAGGATATTTTTCCATTGATTTTTAGATAGAAGGGAAGGAGGGAGGGGGAGGGGGAGGGAACAGGAGAGGGAGAAGGGGAGAGGGGGAGGAAGAGAGGACACAGGGAGTGGGAGGGAGAGAGAGAAGCATCTATGTGAGAGAGACACATCGATTGGTTGCCTTCTGCAAGACCCTGACCGGGACCGGGGATAGAATCTACAACCCAGGTACATGCCCTTGACCAGAATCGAACCCAAGACCCTTCAGGCCGAGGCTCTAACCACTGAGCCAAACCAGACAGGGCTACCATACGTCTTTTAAATATTTGAAAAGTAAATAAAACTCTGGCCGTAACATTAGAGAACTCTTTGATTTTCTGGTTCAAAATAGTCATATTACTCGGTAGAGGATATTACTCTGTAGAAGATATTATTCAGTGATTAAAAATTACATTGTAGCCTGGCGGGTGTGGCTCAGTGGTTGAGCATTGACCAATGCACTAAGAGGTCACCAGTTCGATTCCTGGTCAGGGCACATGCCCAGGTTGTGGGCCCAATCCCCAGTGGGGGGCGTGCAGGAGGCAGCCAGTCGATGTTCTCTCTCATCAATGTTTCTATCTCTCTCTCCCTCTCCCTTCCTCTTTCTCTAAAATCAATAAAGAAAAAAAAAATTTGTTTTAATTATATTGTAGGAAAATACTTAATGATGTTGAAAAACATTCAGGATCCAGTAAGTGGAAAAAAAAAAAGACAAAATGGAGCAAAACATAGTTCTATCCACATGAATATATTCATAAAAAACAAACTGGAGCCCGGGCTGGTTTGACTCAGCGATTAGTGTTGACCTGCGGACCAAAGAGTCCCAAGTTTGATTCCCAGTCAAGGGCACGTTCCTGGGTTGTGGGTTTGATCCCCAGCCCCAGTCGGGTTCATGCAGGAGGCAACCAATCAATGTGTCACTTATATCATGTTTTTCTCACTCTCCAATCAAAAAAAAAAAATCAACTGAAAAATGTCCTCAGGTGAGGATTAAAATAAATAAGTAAATAAATCCTCAACAATTAAAAAAAACTGGATGGGTTTACACCAAAATGTTAAGCAGTGATTTCATCTCTGGGTAACAAAATTATAGCTGATCTTTATTTTCTTATTTTTCCTCTTACTATCAAAAGCAGGTATACTGCAGAAAATTACTTTTGTTTTAAAAAATGTTTCCACAATTCTACCCAGGGAAAAGTCAAAGAAAAGAAAAAGAAAGAGTAAGCAAGCAACCAACATCACAGGTACTTCTGTCATAACACCCTCCCAGCCCCCATATTTAACAGCCTGGTATCTGTGTATAGAAAATAAAAAACATCCAGCTCTGGATTGTAAATACCTAAAACTTCCCTATCATGGGATCCTTAATTCTTGAAGCTACTTTTTTAGTGCTTTATCTCCATTCATTAAACTACTTTATACCAAATTCTCTTAAATATATCTGATTAAAGGACTTCATCAGAAAATGACATAACTGGTCTTATCATTGCATCAACTTTCATTTTACAAAATAATAAACTGACAGGACAAAGGCTTCACAAAATTATTTGCTACTTCAAAATAATTAAGAATTAATACTCATTTCCTAAGCTGTCCTACTCCCTTTTCCCCTCACCCTGTCCCCCAATTTTTTAAGTTCATTTTCCATGGTCTGGTAATAAAATATGACATCTTCCACACTTGTCAATGAAGATAAACTGGCAATATAGTTGCAAAGAATAACAAATTTCGTAACTTAGTCCTATGGGAAGAAACCAAATGGTGATATATATCTGGCATAACCTGCATGTGACATGACGATGAATCTGAATAAAATACTTACTCCATTGTACCTTCACCTTTCTGTTCATCAATGGTGGGTATCTGGCAAAAACCACAGACCCCCTTGATGATTCCTTCATAATTATAGAAAAACTGACAATTCAAAGAATTCCTGACAGATGTTGAGCCAAACCAGCCAGGGCCTGACAGATGCTTTAAGAGAAATTTTCCTGGGGTGTCATTTTTAATGCACAAAAATGTTTATCGTTTGAAAATCAACTCAGGAAATAAACACTCAATATCATGTTATTTAAATATTAAAAGCCCATCAGAATCAGTTCACAGTACACCCAGAAAAACTCTCAACCTACAGTCTTCCCCATCCCATGGGGGTAAGGAACAGAGCTTTGAAATTTCTACTTTTAATAGTTAACAGAATGGATTGATTTTATTTAAAAAGTTAAAATAGAGTACCACACATATTCATGCTCTCATTTTCCTTACTAATTCAAGTGTGCCCTGCTGCTCTTCAGAAACACTCCAAAGAGAGGCACTTTCTTCCTGATTACACATTCAAATAAATGCATAACATGCATTTCAACTTGGAGTCATTTTCTTAAGAAATTAACTAGTAGAAACCATGTTACTGCAACATCATGGTTGAAGTCATGCCAAAGTCAAAATTGTAATACCTGAGATAACTTCCTCGGCTACATTGGACAAATACATTAAGGCAATAGTATTACCCACTGTAACTTAAAAGTATTATTATCCTGGTTAGTGTTATTTATTTTTGTGAGTTTAACAAGATAGACCAAAAAAAAAAGAGAAGCAATTTCAAAATCACAGGAAACATTAAAATTTAATAAGTTCATTTTCCTTTGCTAACTTCCAAGCCAGCTATACCAGAACCCAAATCTCTGCAGAGCAGCATATGCTCACACAAGGGTAATGATCCAGAAACAGACAGCACCCTTAACACATCCCAAGTCAAAGAAAATATAGCCTCCACTCTAGAGACTTACAGTTTAAGTCAGACAGACAACTTTAAGACATAAAACACCCGAATGGCAACCAGCTAATGATTTTTTTGGAATTTATATTTTGCTTTTCCTGCTCAGGTTAAATGAAGAGCAAAAGAAAATGGATTAAATTGTGAGAGTAGAGGAATGGGGGTCAATAATGAACAAGTATTAAATTAATCAGTCTTCAGGAACATAATAAGAAGGGTAGGAAGTGAACTGGGAGTACTTCTAACAACAGACCCAGACACCAGGGGATCACATAAAAAGAGAGATCCACAAAACTAAAAGGAGAAAACAGGATGAAAAATCTACCAAGATGGCAAGGAGGAAAGGCAGGATAACAAACGAGAAGCCAGAACTCAAAGCAAGAGTATGAGAAATATCAGCTGATTTCTTGTGAGGTTTAATTTCTGAAGAAAGTGATTACACTAATCTGAAATCCTAATTAACTTTAATCTTTTTCAAAATGTTAAATGTTTCTCTGCTATTGCTTTCCCAGAGCATCATTATTAACACTTTTTGAAACCCATACTCAACATTCTAGGGTAGGAATACCTGTCATTTTTCTCCTGTGAAATACTCAAGAGCCCATATATCAGAGCAAGCTCATGACTCCAATCTGATTAAAACCACACTAACAAGACCAGACAAATTAAAATGCAATCTCTCTCACACACCCACACAAAGCTCCTCAAAGCTATATTTCAAGTCTTTACATCATAAATTTAGCAAACTCAGACTCTACTCTATCTCCTGTCTACCTCTCAAACAGTCACTGACAGCTGCTTTGTCCTGATCACATCTGCCTTTGAACATCTATCTTCCAGGCTGCCTATATTAGGTGTGGGTATGTCAGTCTGAAGCTGTCAACATCTGCACTGGACAGGATACCAATTTTCACCTCCTTCAATCTGACTCTAGTCAGCTGCCAGGGAGAAAATTATGCCTCAAGAGTTTGACAGCTTATGCTCGATATCCATCCTTTTGTCAGAAATAAAATATATCATTTTCCTTAAAATTGCCTTGCCAAGATTCACTATATATATATATTAAAAAAAAAACATATACATCCACACTACTTATATATGTGTACACACACACCCCCCTCTCCATATGTGTGGGTTTTTCCCCCTATATAGAAATCATTCAAGCTGTACCAAGGAAGATGGCATCTGTGTCTTCAATTTCACTACACAATTACTGAGATATGTAAAAGAATGTTTCTTAATTTGTATCAATTAAAAACCCTCATTGCCTGTCCCTGCTTTATGACAATGTCCTAAGAGACCGTCAGTTTTATCTGACTGGGTAATTCTGTACTTTCAAGATTTAAAAAACTAAGAAGTTATCTGTGCAACAAGACCATTAAAAAGTATGCTCACCAATCAACTATAGCTGCTAAGATCACACAGATGCTAGCAAACTCAATAGTTTTAACTCTGTTGTTTTAGTAGACCAATAAATACTGTTTCTTGCTCCAAAAATGACAAGACACTTTCTACAGAAAAAAAGTTCTTGTAACGATTGACACTCAGCATTGAATAACATTGATTGTTCTCAAGAAGCTGAAATCCTACTTCTACTAAAAAACAATGCACTTTCACTATAAAACAAAAGCCTCCAAAAAAAATCTTAAGACAAACAGTGCCTAAACATAAATAGACATGAAAGTGGGGAAAATACAATCCAAACATTACAGTGTTGCTTTCTATTTATTGGACAAAGAACTTACTCTATTTTCATCTTCTAGCCGTTTGGAGAGAAGGTATATGTAGATGTCACTATTAAATGTTTTTTCAATATTGGAGAAGAGGCCGCAGTAAATTATCCAGGTGTTTTCATGTTGTCTACCATGTGAATAACAGCACATACATGAGAGGTGACAGGCTGTGGTTAGTGGTATGGCTGTCATGGAAGAAAAATCAAGCCAAATGGCCTGGAAGGCATGCAAAAGTCACCGGCTTCAGCTACAATCCTTGCTCTGTTCAAAAGAACTTTACCACCTTTTCCAGGACTATCATAAATCTGGTCCCACCATTAAAACCATTACAGACACATACAATCATGTCTTGATTTCCAACTACAAATTAATTCTACCTCTGCAATAGCAATAGATTAGTGATGGGAAATCTAAAAAATTAGAACATCTGGTCCAATAGGCCTTGTCTCAATTTTTGAAAACCTGGCTGAATTCCAATCAATAAGAAAAAAACAGGGCTTCAACAAATCAACAAAGGAACATTACTGTTTACAGATACCTATCACTGCCCTAAGGGCTCTCACAAACACCATTACGTTTCAGATATAGTAACTAAAAAACATGAACAGCATCAATTAGCTCCAAATAATGCAGATTTTTAAAAAGTAAACAGCATTTTACACCTATAAAGATAGCAAAAGAATTTTAGTGAACTATCCCATTACCTGTCAAGAAGGACAATTTGTTTCTATTCAACATCATTTTACTTTACCTCTTGTTTTTTATTTAAGAAACATACACCCCCCTTCTCCTCATTTATTGGGCCCTGGCATGAACATGTGGTCCAGTTTGGCTAATCAGTCTCCTATGGCAATAGAAACTGTTACAGTGCTGAGCAAAACCCAAGCAAAGCTAACCAGTCCCCTCTATGACTAAGATACAGACACTGAGGAAAAAAGGTTCTTTTTCTGCTGGGATGACAAAGCTAGGATGACCACCTCAAACTGGAGGTGGGCATCTTGTACATATGTATATATGAAAAAAGAAGTAAACTGAAATACATAGAAGTAAGTGATAAATAAAGCCTCAAATCCTGAGTCGGTCATGCCTGAACTCAAGACCTACAGGTCTTCAAAAATGTTTTGTTCAATATTGTTTCATTGTAAAAATATATTTTTCATTTAAAAAAAAAATCGATTCCCAGCTGGGGGCCACTGCTGTGTGGAGTCTGCATATCTCCCCATGTCCGCATAGATTTTCTCTGGGTACTCTGGCTTTCTCCCACATCCTGAAGACATGCAGATGAGGTGAATTAGTGCATCTACATTGTCTCAGTCTGAGTGGGTGTGGGTGTGGGTGTGGGTGTGAGTGGCCCTGCAATGGAAGGGCATTCTGTTCAGGGTGAGTCTCACGTTTCACCCTGAGCTGCCAGGAGAGACTGCAGCCACCCACAACCCTGAAATGAAATAAGCAGTTTAGAAAATAATTCTTACTTATTTTTATTCATCTTTCTTAAATGTATGTATAGCTCACATTTATTTCAATATTAAATATTAGAAGTGTTTTGAGTCTTTATTTAGAAGTTTGATGGTGCTTTGTAACAAGAAATATGCCACAGAATTTAACTCTTGTTTATATCAGTTAGCCTACGGCAAAACTGATTTCATTACATGTTGTTTCATTTAAAAATCAGTTTGCAAGAATCTTTTGACCTTAAGTAAGGACTTACTACTCCTGGAATTCCCAATTATAAAGGCCCATAAAATCCCATTTTGTGTTAACAAGTTTTGCATAAACAAGTTGAATTTCTGTTACTTATCACTGCTAATATGTGAACATTAGCAAACTGAAGATATACCCCTACTAGAGAACAACGCACTAATTAATACATTTTAAAAGCCCTAAAACCTATGTTCCTGAAGAAATTTTGTGAATAATTACATAGGTAGACATGTATGTAAAACTTCAAACTGTATACTGATTTGTGCACTCTGCTGTAAATGAATTTAATTTGTAAAAAAGATGTGTGCCCCTATATTCCTACTCCTGGAAACATACCTAAGGATATATACCTTTTTTTAAAGAAAGGAAAGAACTACATATAATGGCGCTCACTTACTAAAACATTAATAATTCATATCAAAAACATAAAAACAACTTTTAATCCTGGCCAGTTTGGCTCAGTCGTTAGAGTGTCAACCAGCAGACCAAAGGGTCGAGGGTTCGATTCCCAGTCAAGGGCACATACCTGGGTTGCAGGTTCAATCCCCAGCCCCAGTTAGGGTTGTACAGGAGGCAACCAATCCATGTGTCTCTCTCACATGGATGTTTCTCTCCCCCCCACCCCCACCTCTTCCACTCTATCTAAAAACAATGGAAAAAATATCCTCAGGTGAGGATTTAAAAAATAAAAATAAAAAACAATTTTTAAGTCCAGTAATAGAGAAATGATGGCACTAAAAAGTGTACAATTTTGCCCGGCCAGTATGACTCAGTGGTTGAGCGTCAACTCATGCACCAAGAGGTAGCCGGTTTGGATTCCCAGTCCGGGCACATGCCCAGGTTGTGGGCCAAATCCCCAGTGGGGGCCATACAGGAGGCAGCCAATCGATGTTCTCGCTCATCAATGTTTCTCTCTCTCTCCACCCCCTTCCTCTCTCTCTAAAATCAATAAAGAAAAAAAATTGTTTTTGAAGTGTACAATTTTAAAAATTATAAATTCCAAGGTTATACTAAATCGTTTTAAAATGTTTAAAATTCATGTTAAATTTTTTAAAAGAAAATAATAAAGGATATCAATTCTAGACTTAAAACTAGGGTAAAATGCATACGCATGTAGCCAAGGACTTGAAAGGGAATAAAAAACTAAATATATATATCAAATGCTATTTATAAAGGTTAAAAATAAAATAGTGTAAATCTAAGAAAACATGTAGAGGACCTACCCAGGGTGGGGCAAAAGTAGGTTTACAGTTGTTCATATGGAAAATAATACAATAATTAACTCTGTGTTTCATGTACTCACAACTGTAAACCTACTTTTGTCCCACCCTGTATGTTAAACACTAACAAAAGAAATCAAAGATCTGAACAGATGGAAACATGTTCATGGATTGGAAAACACAATATAGTAAAAATGTCAATTCTCCCCAAATTGATTACAAGTTTAATGCAATTCCTATCAAAATCCCAGTTTTTCACAGATATACACAAAATTATCTAAAATTCATATGAAAAAGTAAAAGAGCTAGAACAGCTAAAACAATTTAGAAAAAAAAGAATAAGTAGGTAGAATCACTCTATCCAATTCTAACACTCAAACAGCTACAGCAATAAAGATTGTATGGTATTGACAGAGGGAAAAACACATATATCAATAAAACAAAAGGAGAACCCAGAAACAATCCCATATAGGTACAGCTGACTGATTTTTAACAAGAGTGTTAAGCAATTCAATGGAAAAAAGACAGTCTTTTCAACAAATAGTACTGAAATAACTGGATGTCCATTGAGGGGAGAAAAAAAGAACTTGACCTAAATCTCATATTATACAAAAATTAACTCAAAATAAGTCAGAGATTTAAATGTAAAATATAAAATTGTAAAAATTAAAAAAAAAAAAAAAAGGCTGGAGAAAATCTTCAAAAGATATAGCTTGGTGAAGAATTCTAAATAATGACACCAAAAGCACAATCCATAAATGAATGAGTGGGGGGGAGGGTGTCATCAATAAATTGAAGTTTATCAAAATTTGAAACTTTTACTATGCAAGAGACCTGTTAAGAGGACCAAAAGACAAGCCACATCCACACCATGGAGTACCCATGGAATACTACACCTAACAATAAAAAGTTACAAACTATTAATACACATACCAATTTGCAAGGCTCTCAAGGGCTTCATGCTGAGTGAAAAGAAAAGCCAATCTCAAAAGGTCACATACTGAATGATTCTATTTATACAATATTCTTAAAATGACAGAATTAGAGATGGCGACATTAGTTGCTAAGGGTAAGGGATGGTAGGGAGTGTAAATAGTACGGGTGTGACTATAAAGGGGCAGCATGAGAGAGAGCTTTGTGGTGATGGAATAGTTCTGTATTTTTTTTTTTTATCCTCACCCGAGGACACTTTTCCATTTTTTGTTCAGATAGAATGGGAGGGAGAGAGAGGGAGAGAGAGAGAGAGAGAAACATCGACGTGAAAGAGACACATCGAGTGGCTGCCTCCCGCACGACCAACCAGGGCCAGGGACAAATCGCAACCGAGGTACATGCCCTTAGCGGGAACCGAACCGGGTCTCTCTGGACCGCAGGCCGACGCTCTAACCGCTGAGCCAAACCGGCCAGGGCTAGTTCTGTATTTTGATTGCAGTGGTGATTACATAAATCTACACATGTGATAAATCCAGAGAATTATATACACATAATGTGCAAATGTCAATTTCCTGGTGTTGACATTGTACTATAGTTCCATAATATGTGAACACTGGGGGAAACAGGGTAACGGGTAGACTGAACCACTCTATACTATCGTTGCAGCTTCCTGTGAATCAAAATAAAAAGTCAAGCCTGGCAGGTGGCTCAGCTGGTTTAGCATAGTCCCGCATACCAAAAGGTTTAGAGTTTCATACCTGGTCAGAGCACATACCTAGGTTGCAAGTTTGATCCCCAGTCTGGGTGTGTATAGGAGGCAACCAATTAAAGTTTCTCTCTCACACAGATGTTTCTTTCTCTCTCTCTCTCTCTCTCTCTCTCTCTCTCTCTCTCTCTCTCTCTCATCAGTGGAAATATCCTCCTCAGGTGAGGATTAAAAATAATAATAATAATAAATAAAAATAAATAATAACCTAGTAGTTGACTTATTAGTGTAAATAAACACTGAAACAAATACTATTAACAGAATTTTTTAAACTTGACTGAAAACTTGCACAGCAGAATCTTAATGGCTGTAAACTCAGGAGAACATGCTAATTTTAGGTAATTCACCTGAAGATTTTTAGTAGCATGCACTGCCTCAATACATTCCCTAAATGATTCAAGTCACAGGAAAATAAATTCCTATTACAATTTCCCACATACCCAGTCCCTTAGTTTTATCTATAAAGAGGATCAGCCATTTACACAGGTCACACTGGCAGTTATCCTGCCTAACATCTAACCAATTCTCCCTTTCCTTACAGTTCACTCTCACCCCCCATCTCACCCACCCCTTCTCTCCTGACTGTTGGTCCTTCTTCCAGGCTCTCTCCCAACTCCTTTCACTCTTCCTGAACACAGCTGAGAGACTAATTTCCCCAAACACCACTTTTCCTCATATTCTGTATTGCCCAGATGGCAGAATTTGGTAAAACAGGAAGAAAGTTAAGACATATTTCTGTTTAATTTAAGAAGAAAAAAACCTTTAAAAATAAACACAAAGCAGTTCGGCCGGTGTGGCTCAACGGTTGAGCATTGACCCATGCACCAAGAGGTCGCCGGTTCAATTCCTGGGCAGGGCACATGCCCAAATTGTGGGTCCAATCCCCAGTGGGGGGCATGTTCTCTCTCATTGATGTTTCTGTCTCTCTCTCCCTCTCACTTCCTCTCTCTCTAAAATCAACATAGAAAAAAAATTTTTAAATAAAAAAATAAACACAAAGCAGTGCTAGAAAAAGCTGCTTCAAAAGGTAGCAAGTCTTATATCACTAGATATGTTCAAGTATATGGGAATCTGAACCAGTGAGACCTAATCCAATCACATAATTCTGATTCTGTATCGTCTCCCTTTTTCACCTGGCATTCCAAACCACCCTCCTAAAATCTAGCTCTAACCTCTCTTTCTAACAACCATGTCCAGTCAGGGGCCTCACTGTCTCATACACATCCTACATCTGCTGTTTTTTCTTACTGGATGATTTTCCCCTCCTTTCCTCCACCTTTCAAGATCCCGTGAACCAATGACATTGAAACTAAAAACAATACAAAACATCACTGAAACAAAGAGTTGGTTCTTTGAAAAGATAAACAAGATTGAAGAACCGTTAACCAGACTCATCAAGTAAAAAGAGAGAGGACCCAAACGAATAAAATCAGAAATAAAAGAGGAGAATTAACAACAGACATCACAGAAACACAAAGGATTTTAAGAAAATACTATTATAACTGCATTACAACAAATTGTACAACCTGGGCAAAAAGGATAAATTCCTAGAAACATATAATCTTCCAAAACTGAATCAGAAAGAATCAGAAAACCTGCATAGGCCAGTATCTACTAATGAAATTGAAGCAGTAGTCAAAAAACTCCCAGTAAATGAAAGTCCTGGACCAGATAACTTCACAGGCGAATTTTACTAAACATTCAAAAAAGAACTAACACCTATCCTTTTCAAACTAATCTAAAAAATTCAAAAATAGGGAAGACTTCCAAGGCTTTTATATGAGATCAGCATTATCCTAATTCCAAAACCAGATAAAGACACTACAAAGAATGAAAACTATAAGCCAATATCCCTGATGAACATTGATGCTAAATCCTTGACAAAATATTAGCAAAAGGATCCAGCAATACAGTAAAAGGATCCTACACCATGTTCAAGTGGGATTTATTCCGGGGATGCAAGGTTGATACAATACTTGCAAATTATACTATAAACATGATACATCACATAAACAAAATAAAGAATAAAAATCACAAGATCATATTAATAGATGCAGAAAAGGCATTTGGCAAAATCCACCACCCATTTTTTATAAAAACTCTCAGCAAAGTAGGAATAGAGGGATCATACCACAACATAACAGCCATATATGACCAACATCATACTCTATAGGCAAAAACTAAAGTGTTTCCCTTAAGATCAGGAACAAAACAGGGATATCCAGCACTAGCTGAAGTGGCTCAGTTGGTTTAGCGATGGGTCAGGCACTGAAAGGTTGCTAGTTCGATTCTGGGTCAGGGAACATGCCCGAAACACACCCAGGTTGTAGGCTTCTATCCCTGCCTGGTAGGGGGCGTGCAAGAGGCAGCTGAACAATGTTGGTTTTTTTCTCTCTTCCCCCCCCTCTCCCTCTCTCTCCCTCTCTCTCTCCCTCTCTCTCTTCCTCTCCCTTCCAGTCTCTCTAAAAATCAATTTAAAAATCTAAAAAAAAAAAAAAAAAAAAAGGCAGGGATGTCTGCTGTCACCACTCTTATTCAACATAGTACTGGAATTACTAGCCGCAGCAATCAGACAAGAAGAAGAAATAAAAGGTATCCAAATTGAAAAGGAGGAAGTAAAACTGTCTTATTCACAGATGACATGATGTTGTACACAGAAAACCCTAAAGACTCCACACACAAAAAACTACAAAATCTAATAAAGGATTCAGCAAAGTAGCAGGATACAAAATTAATATTCAGAAATTGGTGGCATTTTTATACACCAATAATGAATTATCACAAAGAGAAATTTAAAAATAATCCAATTAACTGTAACAACAACAAAAAATAAGGTACCTAGGAATAAATGTAACCAAGGAGGTAAAAGAACTGTACTCAAAGTTATAGGATACCAAAGAGAGAAACTGAGAGAGATACAAAAAAGTGGAAGCATATACCATGTTCATGGTCTGGAAGAATTAACATCATTAAAATGTCCATACCACCCAAAGCAATCTATAGATTCAACATAATTCCTATTCCTATTTCACAGATCTGGAACAAGTATTCCAAAAATGTATATGGAACTACAAAAGATCCAAATAGCCTCAGCATTCTTGAGAAAGAACAAAGCTGGAGGTATCACACTACATGATAACAAACTATACTATAAGCCCATTATAATCAAAATACCCTGGTACTGGCATAAGAACAGACATACAGATTAATGGAACAGAACAGAGAGCTCAGAAATAAACCCATGCCTTTATGGTCAATTAATATTTGAAAAAAGAGGCAAGAGCACACAATGGAGTAAACATAGTCCGTTCAGTAAATGGTGCTGGGGAAACTGGACAGGTACATGCAAACAAATGAAACTAGACCACCAACTTACACTACACACGAGAATAAACCCAAAATGGATTAAAGACTGAAATGTAAGTTGCAAAACCATAAATATCCTACAAGAAAACATAGGCAGTAAAATCACAGACATCTTTCATAGCAACATTTTTGCCCGTAGATCTCCTCGGGCAAGAGAAACAAAAGGAAAAATAAACAAATGGGACTACATCCAACTAAAAAGTTTTTGCACAGCAAAAGAACCATCAACAAAATGAAAAGGAAACCCACTGAATGGGAGAACATATTTGCCAATGATACATCTGATAAGGGGTTGATTTCTAAAATACATAAAGAATTTATACAACTCAACACCAGGAAGACAGACAACCCAATTAAAATATGAGCAAAGGACCTGAATAGACACTTCTCCAAAGAGGACATACAGATGGCCAACTGACATATGCAGAAACGCCCTATGCCACTAATCTTCAGAGAGAGGCAAATTAAAACCACAATAAGATATCACCTCACACCTGCCAGAATGGCTATCATCAATAAATCAACAAACAACAAGTGCTGGTGAGGATGTGGAGAAAAGGGGAACCCTCATGCACTGATGGTGGGAATGTAGACTGGTGCAGCCACTATAGAAACCAGTATGAAGTTTCCTCAAAAAATTAAAAATTGAACTGCCTTATGACCCAGCAATCCCACTTCTGGGAATATATCTGAAGAAACCCAAAACACTAATTTGTAAGAATATATGCACCCCTATGTTCACTGTAGTGTTATTTACAATAGCCAAGGTCTGGAAGCAGCCCAAGTGCCCATCAGTAGATGAGTGGATAAAAAAGCTGTGGTGCCCGGGCAGTGTGCTCAGTGGATTGAGCATCGTCCTATGGACTGGACAGGTCCTGGTTTGATTCCCAGTCAAGGCACATGCCTGGGTTACAGGCTTGATCCCCAGTAGGGGGCATGCAGGAGGCAGCCAATCGATGTTACTCTCTCACATCAATGTTTCTATCTCTTTCTTGTTTCCTCTCTCTCTAAAAAAAAATCAATAAAAAACTTTTTTTTTTTGCCCTGCCTGGTTTGGCTCAGCGGTTAGAGCGTCAGCCTGTGGACCAGAGAGTCCCAGGTTTGGTTCCCACTAAGGGCACGTACCTCAGTTGCAGTTTGTCCCCAGCCCCGGTTGGGGTCGTGTGGGTGGCAGCCAGTCGATGTGTCTCTCTCACGTCAATGTTTCTCTCTCTGGCTTCCTCCTTCTCTCCCTCCCATTCTATCTGAAGATAAATGCAAAAATGTCCTCGGGTGAGGATAAAAAAAAATTTATAAAAACATTTTTTTTTTTTACAAGCTGTGGTACATTTACACAATGGAATACTATGCAGCCATAAAAAGAAGGAAATCTTACCCTATGTGACAACATGGAAGCACGGATGGACCTGGAGATTATTATGCTAAGTGAAATAAGCCAGTCAGAAAGACAAATAATATATGATCTCACTTATATGTGAAATCTAATGAACTAAATAAATTGACAAACAAAATACAACCAGAAGCATGGATACATAGAACAGACTGACAGCTGTCAGAGGGGGACCTGGATGAAAGAAGGTGAAGGAATTAACCAAAAAACATATACATTCAAAACCTCAGTTCTTGAACGACTCCCATCTCAAACAATTTGGTTCTTGACCAAGTTGATCATGAAAATAATGTCTGGGTTGCCAAACTAAACTTCATTTGTGAATATTTTCATGGGTTTTTTTTCCCCCTTTTATTGCTGGCAAAATAGGTGAACAGCACTAATTTTTTTTTTTCTTTATTGATTTTATAGAGAGAGGAAGGGAGAGGGAGAGAGAGATAGAAACATCGATGAGAGAGAACATCGATCGGCCGCCTCCTGCAAGCCCCTCACTGGGGATCAGGGCCCATAACCGGGCATGTGCCCTGACCAGAATCGAACCAGCGACCTCCTGGTGCATGGGTTGACACTCAACCACTGAAACACACCAGCTGGACTGATTAGCACTTTTTTAAAACATAAAGAGGCCATCAAGAGTGCTGATGTTGCTAAGGGTATGAAAGTGCTCACAAAACAATGATCACAGGCAAATGAGGTAGAAAAATTGTTGATTTGGATAAATGAAAAGCAGTTAGCCAGTGACAGTATTTTGGAGGCAATTGTGAAAAATCAAAGATGCTGCATACTGACTTCCTGAAAGATGCCTCTGAAACGAGTGCTGAAATGGGAAAAAATGATTCAGTTTTTGAACAAATTGCTTCTCAAACAGCCTTTCAGAATGAATTAGGTTCAAGAACCAAGGTTCCTATACACATAACACATAGATACAAACAACAGTGTGATGATAGCCAGAGGGAAAGGGGTGTCGGTGCTAGGAGGAGGTAGGCAAGGGTAGGGAGGGAATGGGAACAGAAAAAGACTTTGCTTGGGGTGATGGGTGCATGATGCTTTATCAAGTTGTACACTTTAAACCTATATGGTTTTGTAAACCAATGTCACTCCAATAAATTCAATAAAAATTATTATTAAAAAAAGATCCAGTGAACCTTCAGGAAGCTTTTCCAATCCCATGCATCCCTTCCCATCCCATTCCATTCCTTGTATGCCATTCATGCTATTAATTTACTTTTTTTTTTTTTTTAATTTTCTTTTTTCCTTTATTGATTTTAGAGAGAAAGGAAGTAAGAGGGAGAGAGAGATAGAAACATCGATGAGAGAGATCGACTGGCCACCTCCCACATGCCCCTCTCTGGGGATCAGGTCCACAACCTGGGCATGTGTCCTGACCGGGAATCGAACCGGCGACCTCTTGGTGCATGGGTCGACGATCAACCACTGAGCCACACCAGCCAGACTTAATTTACTTTTAATATTCATGCATACTGATTATATAAAGCTCTGGGACAAAACAGAAAAACATACCTCCTGTATGCTAAAAGACAATGTCTCTTCATCAAAGACCACACGCGGTCACACAGCCCTTTCCCCATTCTGGTTTCTCTGACACAAGCTTTCTCCCAGGGAATCCACTGTTTCCCAATCCATCAATCATCTATTCACCTCCTTTACTGAAGAGACTGTCATTAGAAGCAATGCAGGAATACATAAAGGTGTATGTATCTCAGCTTCCTTGGGCCTTCTCCTCCTTCACGAAAAATGCCTGTGAGCTACTATAGGCAAGAAGTTACTGATGCATCAGCAAGTCTCTGAGCTTGGTCTTTAAGATACAACTTTAACTAATGGATTTAAAAAAAAACCTGTTCTAGTAGAAGCTACACCTCATCACTCCACTTCCAATTTACCATTGCTGGTCCTCTTTTTTAATGTCTCTCCTTTTTCAAGCAAGTTTCATTTAGGCCTTCCTATTTGTCCCTTGGATGTCTCCTACCCAGCTAAGGGCCTTCATTTTCTTGTCAGAGCCCTAGTCAAGGATTCATAAAATACATTTAGATACTCTTTTCTAGGTATTGTTAAAATACATACGAGGAGTGACTACTAATGAGTAGGAGATTTCTTTTTGGGATAAAATGTTCTGGAATTAGGTAACGGTGATAGCTACAAAATTCCATGAATATACTAAAAACCACTGAGTTATACACTTTAAAAGGGTGAATTTTACATTATATAAATTAATCTCAACTTTTTAAAAATATGTTTTTATTGTTTTTTTAGAGAGAGAAGAAGGGAGAAATAGAAACATCGATGTGAGAGAGATACAGTGATCGGCTGCCTCCTGCATGCCCCCCCCTCCCCCGGGGATCGAGCCCGCAACCTAGGCATGTGCCCTGACTAGGAATCAAACTGGGACCTCAGTCGATGGGAAGACACTCAATCCACTGAACCACACCGGCTGGGTTATATCTCAATTTTTTTTTTAAGGTAAGATTTGCCACCCTTACCTCTGTATTTACATTTGGCACTGGGAAGGAAACCATTTAATTTCTGAGACAACAGCCTTTTCTCACACATTTGAGAACATAGTCAATTATCTTCCTAAAACATTTAAGAGCCTATCATGGACCAAGCACCATAAGTGCCACTAAGAATGGCCACTTCACCCTGGCCGGTTTGGCTCAGCAGTTAGAGCATCGGCCCTCAGACCGAAGAGTCTCAGGTTCGATTCCCAGTCAAGGGCACGTACCTGGGTTGCAGGTTTGATCCCAGGCCCATTTGGGGTCGGTGCAGGAGACAGCCAATCGATTTGTCTCTCTCATATCAATGTTTCCATCTCTCTCTCTCTCTCTCTCTCTCTCTCTCTCCTCCTCCTCCTCCTCCTCCTCCTCCCTTCCTCCCTCCCTCCCACTCTATCTGGAAATCAATGGAAAAATATCCTCGGATAAGGATGAACAACAACAAAAAACACCAGACCAGCACAGAACCTGCCCTGCAGGAACCTAAAGAGGGGAAGACAACAAATTATTTAATTACCAATGTGATAAGAGTTAGGAATAAAAGGTATAAAGTATAAATGATTTAATCAGGGTGGAGTTGGAGGGGGAGCAGGGTCTACAAAAAAGAAAGAAGCACATCTAAGAGGTACATATATGCCTCAGCCCATATAAGGTAGTTTCAACAACTAATTTGGGCTGATTGGCAATACAATGAAACCCCTAGATCACAGGGTTTTGGATGCCATGCAATAATTGATATCTGGGCTCCCATCCATCACAGGAGCCTTACTTGGCCATTTCATTGGCCCTGAGGTAAAGTGACTCTGCATTTATGTATGTGAATCTTTTACCCACTGGCAATGCTAATGATAAGGTTTTAGTGTACTCACAAATTTTTGTTTATTATTCATGTAATCAGGAACAAATACAAAAAGAAAATTAAGTTATGCTGAAAAATTATATACATTAAACTGGTTATTAATTATGATCGCACAGAAAGCACACGGCTTGTACAAACTCAAAGATAAAGAAGGTCTAATTTTTGGCTCAAAAGAGTTATAAATAAATACTTTTTTGAAAACAATAAGCTCATATCTTTAACAGTCTAGAAAAACCCTAAATCAGAGGTCAGCTAAATATAGCCTCTGGATTAAATCTGGCCAACAATGTTTTTTGTTAATAAATTCTGTTGGAACATAGCCATGCCCGTTTGTTTATGTATTTTCATAGCTGCTTTCCCAACATGACTGCAGAACTGAATAGCATCAGCAGAGACCTTATTGCCAGTAAGGTCTAAAATATTTCCTAACTGGCCCTTCATAAAAAAATATGCCAGCTTGTACTATAGACAAAATTAGTCCACATTAAATCAGAGCAAAGAAATCTTCTTATACATCCTTTAGCAATTAAGTGTTCCAGTGGGAAAGCAACAGACTTGAAATGCAAAGAATTCTAACTATCTCATTAGAGATAGCTATGAAGCTCTAGGTAAATTATAATTACTCTGTTTTATATATCAATAAAATTCAGAGCAGTTAGGTAAGTTTTGTCTAAGTGCTCAGGGCCACTGAAGCCAGGCCTGGGGAAGGAGTTTGCATTAATTATCTTTTGCAGCCTAATAAATTACCCCAAAAGTTGGTAGCTTCAAATAAACATTTATTGTCTCCCAAAGTTTTCTGGTCAAGAATTTGGGATTGGTTGCAGCTGGCATCATCTGAAACTTACTGGAGCTGGAGGATCTGCCTCCAAGGTGGCTTACTCACATGCTTAGCAAACTGTTGCTGTTGGCAGGAGACCTCAGTTCCTCTCCAAGGATCTCCTGAGTGTCTGTATAACATAGCAACCAGCCTCCCCCCAGAGTGAATAATCCATAAGAAAGAGCCAAATGAATATTAGACTCTTTTTATGACTTTGTGTATCTATTTCCACCAGATTCCATCCTTTACAAAATCGAGAGTCTCTAAGTTCAAGACACACTTAACAGGATCAAAGTTAGGCTACAGTTTTTAAGGGAGGGGTGTGAAAGAATCTGTAGACATATTAACAACTACTATAGGGTTTCAAATGATGAAACAACATAACCAACAAGGCTTGGCTAATTAAAGAATTTGTGCTTAACCATTTTTCATAACATGTATTCTTTGTTGTATTTATGATAGGAGAAAGGTTTTAACACCACTTGTTAAGAGTCTCCAGAGAGCCCTTGCCAGTTTGGCTCAGCAGTTGGAACGTTTGCCTGTGGACCAGAGAGTCCTGGGTTCGGTTCCCGCTAGGGGCACGTACCCAAAAAAAAAAAAAAAAAGAGTCTCCAGAGAAAAAAGTCAACAGCAAAAAAAAAAAAAAAAAAAAAAAAGACACTTCAGCTTTCATATCTGATGCAGTAAAGATGACAGGAGGCAGTATTACTTTTGTTTTAGTTTTTTTTCCCTCCATAGAGAAGACAATTTATGGTGAATAGATCACGATCATAACTAATTACAAAGTTGGACTAGGACAGACAAGTACTTATAATTCAGAGTCACTAACAAAACAAATTTAGATATGCGCTGAAAAATTGAGGGGGTGGGGGGTACATGTATTGTTACCATGATTGCTAAAGATTTGTATCAGAGAATCTTCAGAAACAAGGAATACTTACAGAGTGAAAAAGTTAACTGCAACAATTAAATGTATTTTAAGCCCTGGCTCTTGTGGTTTAGTTGGATGAGTGTCATCCAGCGCACCAAAAGGTCACTGGTTCAATTTCCAGTCAAGGTACATAACCAGGTTTCGGGTTCAATCACCAGTCGGAGTGTGTGCAGGAGGCAGCCAATAGATGTCTCTCTCTCCCATCAATGTTTCTCTCTCTCCTTTTCCCTTCCTCTCTCTCTCTAGAATCAATAAAAATATATTTTTTTAAAATGTATTTTGAAAATAAATGTCTTAGTCACTAGACTGAATGAACACTTGAACACATTCATCTGTTAATATTATTGTAAGTTTCATTACATGAGGCAAGAAGGCCTGGGGAGTAAAACTTTCACAGAGAGCATAATGAAGTAACAGCCATCCTGATCTTCTCAACAAGCAGCTCAAAAATTGTCTAGAACTGGATAATTAAACTGCTTTAAAAATTATTAATTCAAAACCCACTCTAGTAGACTGAATAGTGTTCCCCCAGAAGCTGTGAAAGTGGCCTTATTTGGAAATACAGTCTTTCAGATATAATCAAGTTAAGATGAGGTCACACTGGATTAGGGTGAACTCTAATTCAATGACTGATGTCCTTATCAGAGAGAACTTTGAACAGACACACAGGAAGAATGCCATGTGACAACGAAGGCACAGAGTGAAGCAATGTGTCTACAAGCCAAGGAACGCCAAGAATGCTTGGCAACTTCTAGAAGCTAGGAAAAGAATGGAACTGATTGTTCCTCTGAGCCCCCAAGAAATAATCAAACCTGACACCTTGATTTCAGATATCTGGCCACCAGATATGTGAGAGAATACATTTCTGTTGTTCTAAGCCACCAAGTTTGTGGTAACTTATGTTATGGCAGCTCTGGGAAACTAATACATCTGCCTGAAAACTGAGAAAAATATTTTCCACTCAAGGTTTTTAGTTCACAAATTCAGAACAACTAAAAATAGTATCTCCCATTTAATGCACTGTCCCTTTTGGGGTACTGTCACAGGGATGAATTTGACACAAGACTCCAATGGACTATGCAAGTACATTGCTGTCAGCCATTAGAGATCCACTGAGGTGCTCCCAAAGGCCAGTGAAAAACACCTGCTCAGCCCTGGCCAGTTTGGCTCAGCGGTTAGAGCGTCGGCCTGCGGTCCAGAGAGACCCGGGTTCGGTTCCCGCTAAGGGCATGTACTTCAGTTGCAGTTTGTGACCCTGGTTGGTCGTGCGGGTGGCAGCCACTCGATGTGTCCCTTTCACGGCGATGTTTCTCTCTCTCTCTCTTCCTCTCTCTCCCTCCCACTCTATCTGAACAAAAAATGAAAAAATGTCCTCGGGTGAGGATAAAAAAAATAAATAAAAATAAAGTCCTCTTATCATACTTGTATCATCACAGTGATGATAGTTTTTGTAACAGTAACTACTGGCAGGTAACCTGTGGGTTATAACTTCACATTCTATTAATTCTGAGTTTCCCAAAACATAATTCTTTTAAGCCCAGATTCAATTTATTTCAAACTCAAACCAGTGCAAATATGTACAACTGATACAACATACCAGTCTGACAGAATGGGCAATTTCTATGGTATTTTCAGAATTGCTGGACATTTTTCCATCTTATCACCACTGTATCTTCAGCATGAACTAAAAGGAGGTATTATATAGGATGAAAAGTAAACTTCTGCCCCATTTATTTTCTATCAAACTGTGTTACAACATTTCTAAGACTCACCTTTTACTTGGAACACCCATGAGAAGTGGATTTAAATTATAAAAAAAAAAAAAGTTCCTATGCTACTCTCTCTCCAGATTAAAATTTAAACCAGTACAACCTAATATATCTCCAAAAACTTAATATTATTAATCAGAGCAACTGGCAAGCATAAGAATGAGGATACTGACCACAAAAGTCACCTTCAAGGATTAATTTTCTAGAAAGGCCTCCCTCTCTATATAAAAAGCAGTATTAACCTACCTTGTTTTCGAACATCTTCTACAGCAGCCACAAGCTCCTCCTTGAGAAACTGACTCTCCTTTGCAATTTTATCCCCCTTCTCCAAGAAATTCTCAGTTGCTTGTTCAACAGATGCAGCCAAAACATGGGCCTTCTTAGAACGACCTCTCTTCTTATTAGAGGGCCCCTTACTATTGGTGTTTACCAGAGTCGTAACCTAAAAGATTTATTTTTAAAAATTAAACTGCAGTCAATTAAAATGAAAATAAAGGAAAAACTAACATCTTTACAGATAGCAAGAATAAATTATTCATAACAAACACATTTACGAGATTCCATCAAACATTAACAAATAACATACAACTCTCTCCATATTTAAAATATACAGCAAAGCCCCTTCTTCCTAGAAAAACCTTCCACTTTGCACAATCCTCAGAGCACCCTTACTTGCTATATTGGATGCAGCCCGATTCATGAATCACTTAATAAAGCCAAGTAGATCTTCAACTTTAAAAAAATAAAGTAAAAATAAAATATACAGCAATGATACTTTAGTTTCCAAAATAATTTAGATCTCAACGTGTAAGAAATATAATAAATATTTTAATTCCTCAACATGATCATTAGGTTTTAGTTATTTTATAAATTAAAAACTGATTAGAGCCCTGGCCGTTTTGGCTCAGCGGTTAGAGCGCTGGCCCGTGGACCAGAGAGTCCTGGGTTCGGTTCCCACTAGGGCATGTACCTCAGTTACAGTTTGTCCCCGGATGGGGTCGTGTGGGTGGCAACCACTCGATGTGTCTCTCTTACATTGATGTTTCTCTCTCTCTCTTCCTCCCTCTCTCCCTCCCGCTCTATCTAAAGATAAATGCAAAAATATCCTCGGGTGAGGATAAAAACAAAAAAACAAAAAAAATGATTAGAAAGTTAGACATCTCTACTACATGCCATCAAGATGTTCCAGGGGGCAGAATGACAAATCTCAGAAAAAACTGGGAAGGGGGGGAGTACCAAAGAACTGTAATATTTTCAACAATAAATTAAAGCAGTTGTTCCAGGGGTAGGGGGAGGAAGAGGAGGGTATGAAGGGGATAAATGGTGATAAAAGGAGACTTGGGGTGATGAGCACACAATATAATATACAGATGATGTTAGAGAATTATATACTTGAAACCTATATAATTTCATTAACCCATGTCACCCCAATAAATTTTATTTTTTTAAAAAGAGTTCCAGAGCCCTGGCCGGTTTGGCTCAGCGGTTAGAGCGTCGGCCCGTGGACCAGAGAGTCCTGGGTTCGGTTCCCGCTAAGGGCACGTACCTCGGTTGCAGTTTGTCCCCGGCCCCGGTTGGGGTTGTGTGGGTGGCGACCACTTGATGTGTCTCTCTCATGTCGATGTTTCTCTCTCTCTCTATTCCTCCCTCTCTCCCTCCCGCTCTGTCTGAAAATAAATGCAAAAATGTCCTCGGGTGAGGATAAAAAAAAAATTTTTTTTTAAATAAAAAAGAGTTCCAGAAAGAAGTCAACAATAAACTTAGCTTTATCTGGAGGTAACATTTTTCCCCGTTTTCAACCTGTGCAAAATGTTTTAAGATAACTTACTTCTGAAATCTTTTCACAGTTTATTCACAGAAATCTCAGGTATTAATTAGTAATGGCCCTTAAGAAAGAAAGGAATGACTGTCCAAAGCAGCCTACCTCGATGGTGTTTTAAGTCCCAGAACATTAACCATCATAAATACATATAATACTAGATAATCTGTAGGATGAAGATGACTAAAGATATGTTATTAGCGTAATCTGTCACACAAAAGATCTACTGAGAACTGTAGTAGATGGGCTCCAAGAAAGTAAATGTACCTGAGTCTTACCACACACTCCTACATATTTTTTTAAAGTATATATATAAACACATATATGTGTAGACATATATTTATAATACTAGTCTATATTTATCAGTTGGGGAGTTTTTTTAAAAGACAGCACATGCCACTACCTTTTGTCTGTCTCTGTCTCATACATACACTAGTGAACTGTATCAGAACACTAAAAGTGCATAGCTAGTTGCTAACAATGAAATGTCATCACATTGTGATATTTGTATTTGTAACAGAACATACCAAACCTATATCCTTAAATTAAATTACTTGCTAATAGACAATGAAAGGTGTTAAACAGGACAAAGAGACTTAACAGTCAAGGTTCCATATCCCATCTTTCTTGGATATATGGTCCAAGAAAAAGGTGATGCCAAGAAAATGTCTGCAAAATGCAAATATTTGGAAAGTTGTACTACATACCACTAGCCTGTCCTATTGCCAGTAAGACTGAAGAAAACGGCAACAACTAAAATGTTGTTTCTAAAGGGTTAAATGAATCCATACATTGATATTTAATTATTAGTGGAGCCAAATAGTCCAAGCACTATCAACCTAAACTCAAGCACTCAGATTAAAGCTTTGAACTAACCCTGCTCTATGTTTGTCACCCAGATCTACTGCTATGGAACCATGTTACAACAACTACGTATATATTTGTTTTCAGATTCTCACCTGTGTAACAAGAGGCTCCAACAGTCTTTCAACTGCCAGAGTCCTGATCTCTAGACTTTTGGGGTCCCATTTGAAGTTTATGTTGCCTGTGTGGACTGCAGTCATTTCTGAAAGAGAAACAAAAAGTCAATGTCAGGCAAACATCAAACACAAACATGAAATGTTTAACAAATCTCCTACTTAAGGACTTTTATATCAGGAAAGCTACATTCACAAGATGGAAAAAATTCTTGCTAGTCTGTACATAAGGGCCCAGTAACTCTTACAACCTCTTAAGATTTTGAGTTTACAAACATTAGGGGTACTACAAGAGGGTATTCCCCCAAATATACAGAGCTTTTCCCTTTGGACTCCTCTGGCATCAAAATATTTCTACTTCCAGTTTTTCCATACCAACTTAGAAGCAGGATGAAAAAGCTAAAGTGAATGAAGGCTAATACAACAGATTCTTATTTATCAGCCCTGGCCAGTTTGGCTTAGCGGTGAGAGCGTCGGCCCGCAGACCAAAGAGTTGCAGGTTCGATTCCGGTCAAGGGCATGTATCTCAGTTGCAGTTCGGTCCCAGCCCTGGTCGGAGTTGTGTGGGAGGCAACCAATCGATGTGTTTCTCTCACATCAATGTTTCTCTCTCTCTGACTCTGACTCTCCCTCTCCCTCCCTCCCACCATTCTATCTCAAGATAAATGGAAAAGTATCCTCGGGTAAGGATTTAAAAAACTAAAGATTCTTATTTTTCTTACTCTATAACATTTATAGTACACTATTATCTTTTATTTTATAATTGATTTTAGAAAGAGGAAGGGAGAGAGAGAGAAACATCCATGTGAGAAATATCGATTGGTTGCCTCCCAAACACTCCCCGACCAGGGATCGAACCCACAACCTGGACATGTGCCCCAACCAGGAATCAAACCCACTACCTTCTGGTGTAACAGGATAACACTCAATCAATTGAGCCATCCAGCCAGGGCTATAGTACAGTATTATCTGAACGGTAGACCTCACTTCATTTTTTGATGAATTCTCGGAGAACATCTTGTCTTACCCTGTTAAAACATAAGGCTTAAGTCTGCTGCCTTCTGCACCTACAGCTATTATTACTCATAGCCAGGAGAAATTTCAAGTCACACTTAGTCAAATGTCACTGTATCAGTATCAAGGTAAACTTCCATTAGAGGCTTTAAGACTAGGGGAAAAGGCCCAGCCAGTGTGGCTCAGTGGTTGAGCGTTGACCCATGCACCAAGAGGCACATGACCAGGTTGTGGGCTTGATCCCCAGTAGGGGACATGCAGGAGGCAGCCAATCAATGCTTCTCTCTCATTGATGTTTCTATGTCTCTCTCCCTCTCCCTTCCTCTCTCTAAAAATCAATAAAAATATACATATTTTTTAAAAGACTAGAGGAAGAGACTTCAACAAAAGTACCAGTTAGTGTTCACTACTAAAAGCAGTGCCTTAAAGATTAAATTTAAAAAGATAGGAGAGGTATATAGTTGAGGTAAACACTAATATAAACTTTCCAGACAACACATTGTTGATAGAACTTTAAAACCATAAAAGGGTGCATTCTTATGACTCAAAAATTCAACTTCTAGAATTTTATTCTAAATGAAATATTAAGATGCATGTTAAAAACCTGGATTCAGCCCTGGCCAGTTTGGCTCAGCGGTTAGAGCGTTGGCCTGCGGTCCAGAGAGACCCGGGTTCGGTTCCGCTAAGGGCATGTACTTCGGTTGCAGTTTGTCCCTGGCCCTGGTTGGTCGTGCGGGTGGCAGCCACTCGATGTGTCCCTTTCACGTCGATGTTTCTCTCTCTCTCTCTTCCTCTCTTTCCCTCCCACTCTATCTGAACAAAAAATGAAAAAATGTCCTCGGGTGAGGATAAAAAAAAAAAAAAAATACCTGGATACAGCCCTGGCTGGTGTGGCTCAGTGGTTAGTGTCAGCTTCGGGTTCAATTCCTAGCACGTATCTGAAGAAATAATGTATTTAGAGAAAAAATCTCCACTTAGGAACCATCTTAATAATAACTGAATTCAGGCAAGAATCATCAAAGAATGCTCAACTGAGTGGGTGAAAGTTTACTAAGAAACTGAATATTTAAAGAGTCTCATGGTAACTCCCAAGAGATTATTTATAGATTTCAAAGGGGGTGAGTCCAGCCGGTGTGGCTCAGTGGTTGAGCATCAACCCATGCACCAAGGTCACTGGTTCGATTCCTGGTCAGGACACATGCCCAGGTTGTGGGCCAAATCCCCAGTGGGGGGCATGCAGGAAGCAGCCGATCAATATTCTCTCTCATAGATATTTCTACCTCTCTCTCCCTCTCACTTCCTCTCTCTCTAAAATCAATAAAGGGGAAAAAAATTTTTTAAGGGGTGAAATATAATAACTTTAAAGAAATCTGACAGCCCTGGCCAGTTTGGCTCAGCGGTTAGAGTGTCAGCCTGTGGACCAAAGAATCCCAGGTTCGATTCCAGTCAAGGGCACATACCTCGGTAGCGGTTAGTCCCTGGCACCAGCTGGGGTCGTCCAGGTGGCAACCAATCGATGTGTCTCTCTCACATCGATGTTTCTCTCTCTCTCCCTCTCTCTCTCCCTCCCACTCTGTCAAAAGATAAATGTAAAAATATCCTCAGGTGAGGATTAAAAAAAAGAAGAAGAAACCTGACAGACACCACCTTAACCAAGTGGCCAAAACTAACATCCCAATAATGGGACAAATTTACATCATGTATCTCCTGATATGGTGCTCTCTGAGAAAGGATACAACATCACTTTCTGTGGTATTGCCTACCAAAATTACATCATCTCAATCTTGTCATAAGGGAATATCAAACTCAAAGTGAGGGATATGCTACAAAATAATTCACGATAGTCTTCAAAAATGTCAAGGTAAGAAAAACAAAGATAGATTGAAAAATTCTTCCAGATTAAAGGTGGCTAAAAAGACATGACAACTAAATGAAGTAATTCTGGATTGAAATTGTACTAGAAGAAAAATATATTGAGGCAATTGATAAAATTTGAAAATGAATTATGAATTAGATAATAGTATTGTATCAATGTTAAATTTTCAAATTTTCATCATTATATTGCAGTTATGTCCTTGTTTCATGTAATGGGCATGATGTCTGCAACTTTCACATAGAAAAATAAAGTATTAAATACATGTATATATACAGAGAGGATTGAAAAGTGGAAGGCATAGTTGGAGGAAAAGAGAAGAAAGGGAGTGAAAGGGGAAGGAAGGGTGGAAGGAGAAGGACAAGGAAAAGAGGCAAGTGGATAAAAGGGATAGGAAGGGAGAAAGGATGGAGACAGTGAGAGGGGTAGGAGGAGAGAAGGGAAGAGGAATAGACCAGAAGCGGAAAGCGAAGAAAACGGTAAAAGGAGGAGGAGAACAGAGAAAGAAAAGGAGGGGAGAAGAGTGATGTCTTAAAATGTGTCTAGTGTGGCTGAGGAACTGACTTTTTTTTTGTTTTGTTTTGGTTTTTTTTTGTTCAGATAGAGTGGGAGGGAGAGAGAGGAAGAGAGAGAGAGAGAGAAAGAAACATCGACGTGAAAGGGACACATCGAGTGGCTGCCACCTGCACGACCAACCAGGGCCGGGGACAAACTGCAACCGAGGTACATGCCCCTAGCGGGAACCGAACCCGGGTCTCTCTGGACCGCAGTCCGACGCTCTAACCGCTGAGCCAAATGGGCCAGGGCGGAACTGACTTTTTAAGTTTTGAAAAAACCGCGATAGAATGAAGCCACGAAAGTCGAAGCGCGAAGTGGCAAGGGACAACTGTATATAAATAAAGAATCCTACTTCACGCAAATTCATTTATCGCGGCAGAGTCTGGAACTGATTGACCGCGATAAATGAGGGCCGACTGTACTTCGTTTTAACTAATGTTAAAATCTATATTTAAATGATGACCGAAAAAAAAAAAGATTATAAAATGATGACCAGGACAAGATAGGAAAGTACATGTCTGTGACTAGCCCACTCTTAACAACTTTAATATAAAAATATCTGTGTGTATCATCTGCTATAAATGCATGCTTGAATGACAACAAATAGATGGACCCCATTAGATTTTTTTTTTTTATCCTCACCTGAGGACATTTTTTCATTTTTTGTTCAGACAGAGTAGGAGGGAGAGAGAGGAAGAGAGAGAGAGAGAAACATCGACGTGAAAGGGCCACATCGAGTGGCTGCCACCCGCACGACCAACCAGGGCCAGGGACAAACTGCAACCGAGGTACATGCCCTTAGCGGGAACCGAACCCGGGTCTCTCCGGACGGCAGGCTGACGCTCTAACCACTGAGCCAAACCGGCCAGGGTGACCCCATTAGATGTTGCTGAAAATATCAGCACAGGCATCATTTAACATTTCACTGGAAATGGAGTGCCAAAAGGAATTTGGATTTTGGATTTGCTTAATCTGGTAATACAGAATGCCAGTTTCCAGGGAATTTGTTTCAATCCAATCGGGCAAATATGCTCTCTAGTGATATTATGTGAGACCTATACTTTGGTTTTTAAAGATTATTTGTCCACTAAACTGATCAGCTCAAATCAGTAAACTTTAGAAGATGTAGTGCTCTAGATTGCAAGAAGGCTAGTACCAGTTCAAGCAAATGTCATCAAATGCAACAGATAAGATATTTCAGAAAAAATTATTTCCCCCGTGGATTCTGCACTCCTGTATCCTAGCATTCCATAGTCACTGCATCAGCACAAATATAACAAAACTTTTCAAAAATTGTAGAAGGAGGGAACCAAGCGATAAGTGAAGTCAGCTGAAGTAGTCATGTGGTCACACTTGTTTTCATTATTAAACAAGTACAACAAGTAACAATTCATTTTCCCAAAGAAATACACTCTTCCATATTTTCTTGAAATAAAGAGCCTTCTTGAAAAGCAGAAGCCCAGGGAAGGGCAGTTAGCCCAACCCTTGCCTAGGGAAAAGCACTAGGCCTGAAGATTTGGTAACTTTTGAAAACCAGTAAATCAAGGTCCAAGCAGCACACACATGCATCCCTATTGCTTTAGAACCCATAGCTCAGGCCCACTTTTCCTACATGAGCAAAACTGAGAACCAAAATCAAAGTACTGGTCTGAGAGATAGGGTCTCAGGCCAAGGGAAGCTGTGGAGGAGAAGGAAGGCTATTTGGAGATACCTGGAAGGAGGAGAAAAGGAGAAGAGGGCCCTGGCCGGTTTGGCTCAGTGGTTAGAGTGTCGGCCCATGAACCAATGAGTCGCGGGTTCAATTCCAGACAAGGGCATGTTCCTCGGTTGCGATTTGTCCTCGGCCCTGGTTGGGGTCGTGCGGGAGGCAGCCACTCAATGTGTCCCTTTCACATGGATGTTTCTCTCTCTTCCTCTCTCTCCCTCCTACTCTATTCTGAACAAAAATGAAAAAATGTCCTCGGTGAGGATTAAAAAAAAAAAAAGAGGAGGAGGAGGAGGAAGCTGCCCAAGGTAAGCCTGCAAAAACTGGGCCAGCCCAGTGTGTGTGTGTGTGGGGGGGGGGGGGGGGCTTTTGACACTTGGAGAAAAATTAAGTTTGTCTTAGAGAAAGAACAAGAGTCCCCTGAAGACCTGTACAGATGCTGATAATTTAAAAAAGGAAAAGTTCTCAAAAAAAAAAAGCCTTTTTTGTCTGCTTTCCTAATTTTGACACTTCAGGGCACAAAATAATTTCACTTAATTCTTAACTCTAATAAAGGCAGAGTGTAAGCACAATAATGAACTGCCAATGACACCTGACTTTAGGGGAGATTGCTAGGAGGGGCCAGGACTGGTTAATCAGGAAAGCATGTGCCCAGCTGCCCATCATCTCTAAGCAATCTTCATCATGTAGACCTAGGGTAAGCAAGTCATCCAATTTTTCAAGAGATCCAGAAATGCAGATTTTTACCTGAAATCTCCCAACTTGAACGTTAGCAACTAGCTCCAAAATATTTTACCATTGTGTGGGACAAGCAAAGGTGTCTGACTACTAGGTTTGCTGTTTGTCAACACTTTGCAACTACTGAACAAGATTCTCCCCTAAAAACCCTTCCAATTCTACATTCCAGTACTCTGAATCCTCTTAATATCTGAGGAAGTCTCTAGCCTCCCCCATAAAAATTCATCTGATGCAGGCTCCCACTAAAGGTGTTAAGGCAAAGGACTCAATCACTCACTAACATTGAAAAACTTGAAACATACTGACACTTGAAAATTGGAAATCCATTCAGTATGTTTTCAAGTCTTTCAATAACCACGATGGAAGCAGACTGCCTTGTATAGCATCTTTAATCAGAGGCCCTGCCAAGAGTCACACTGAACATTATTAAATTATACTACAGAGCCAAGTTATACTTTTGGTGACCCCAACCCTAAAAGGATTTCAAAAAGCAGAAGAAGAGTATTTAAAATCTAATGAGAGTATGTTCTCTGGAAAGAACATGGCTTCTAGTACCAGCTTTGTCAGCTTTGTCACTAACTTATTATCTGACCTTGAGCAATCATTTCCTCTCTGGATCCTCAGTTTTCTCATCTATAACATGAAAGGGGTTGAATTCTAAGCTCCATGTCCTTCCAGCCCTGAAATTCTAGTATTCCTTTCATTTATATTATCTCTCCATAGCCTCTGTATTGTTTTATTAAATGTAATTAATTTTCCCCAGGTCTAGCCTGTGGTCTTCCTAGTTATATTTTAAGTTTAAGGAGGATAACTATGCTTATGCTTCTTTATATCCCTTAAGTTGCTAGCAAGAAAGGTGCTTTATGCAGAGCAGACACAGCATTAGTTGAACTGAATTTATGCAACCTGATTTAAAAATATTTACAAGCCTTCCATGACAAAGCTCCTGCCTTAATCTTAATCATATCTTCTGCTTCTCTACAATTAATGATATTGTATAGAGTAGCTAAACAAATAAGTTTCAAACTCTTGGCAGTTTCTAAGTTTTCCAATTAACTTACAGAGCACTCCTTCACAAGATCTATTACAAAACCTACTAGAGCTAGCCAACCTTAATGAATTACAACAACTTTAGGTTTTTCCAAGAGGGATCATGCTTAGTGGAACTAAATAAAAAGTTAAACTGTAGTTACTCAGTCTTCATTACCTTATAAACAGCAATTCTGGCTATAAAGCAAAAATACGCTATAAATTCAGAAAGGGGCAGAGATGAGGGCATTTGACCAGCCACCTATGATAGAAAGAGATGAAGAAGCAAGCAGAAAATAAAAGCACAGCTCCATCAGAACTAAGGAGGCTGACTGTTGGCAAACTGCCTCTTTCCAGCAAAGAGCTACATACCTTCTTCAAAGACATTAAGTGTTCATTTACATCAGAATAACCACAAAGCTTTAGATTATCCTTGCCATGCTACTCAATGCCAATTTTTTTTTTTTACCAGCAAGGTTAAGGTAATGCAGTGTTAGGATGGTTCATTTAAATGCAAATCAGAAAATTTAGAAATTAAAAGTACCCACAGAAACGTTAACTGTCACACAGTACAAGATATAGGATTGTGCATTACTAGTGCAGTCCCAAGGATACCAGGTTGCTTCTGCATTAAAAAGAGTTAACACAGTTCAGCCAGTGTGGCTCAGTAGTTGAGCATCAACCCATGCACCAAGAGGTCGCAGATTCGATTCCTGGTCAGGGCACATGCCCAGGTTGTGGGCCAAGTCCCCAGCAGAGGGCATGCAGGAGGCAGCCAATTGATGTTCTCTCTCCTCGATGTTTCTATCTCTCTTCCTCTCTCTTTAAAATCAATTTAAAAAAAAAAACAAAACACTTTTTTTTTAAAAAGAGTTAACATCGCTATTGGAATCTCAACTCTCAAATCTCCCAGCAACTGGAAAAAAAACAAACAAAAAGAAGTTAACACTTATAATTAAGACTTATCCTGACACCTGCCTCTTTTACTAAATCCTCCCCCAAGCCTGTCATCTTCTAAAATGTAAACTGGTTGGGAAGAAGGAGGGGTAACAAAATAAGAGGTATAAAAACACACATGTTCCATGTAAGCAAATAAAACTTATGGTGTTTTCCTCCACAAAAGGCAGTCTTTCTAATCACAAATACAGTATCAACAACTAAAAAATGCTTAGCCTTGATCAAACGTAAGTCAAAACACAATCAAACTAACACCTATCCAAAACTAACACCTATCCAAACTAACAAACTATTCCAAAATATTAAAGAGGAGGGAAGACTTCCAATCTCTTTTTACAAGGCCAGCATTATCCTAATTCTAAAACCAGATAGACACTACAAAGAATGAAAATTATACACCAATGTCCTTGATGAATGTTGATGCTAAAATCCTCAACAAAATATTAGCAAATGGATCCAGCAATACAGTAAGAAAGAAGATCATACACCATGTCCAAGTGGGATTTATTCCAGGGATGCTAGGTTGGTAAAGTACTCGCAAATCTATAAACGTAATACATCACTTAAACAAAATGAAGGATAAAAATCACATAATCATATCAATAGATGTAGAAAAAGTATTTGATAAAATCCAGCTCCATTTATGGTAAAACCTGTCAGCAAAGTGGGAATAGAGGGATCATACCTCAACATAACGGACATGTATGACAAACCCACAGCCAACATCATACTCAGTAGGCAAAAACTAAAAGTGTTTCCCTTAAGATTGGGAATAAGACAGGGATGTCCACTTTCACCACTCTTATTCAACACAGTACTGGAAGTATTAGCCCCAGCAGTCAGACAAGAAAAAGAAATAAAAGGCATCCACACTAGAAAGAAGGAACTATAACTATCATTATTTGCTGATGACATGATATTGTACACAGAAAACCCTAAAGACTCCACCAAAAATCTACTAGATATAATAAATTCAGCAAAGTAGCAAGATACAAAATTAATATTCAGAAGTTGGTGGCATTTTTATACACCAATAATGAATTACCAGAAAGAGAAATCAAGAAAATAATCCCATTAACTTCTGCAACAACAACAAAAAATAAATTTAACCAAGGAGGTAAAACAATGAAGAAAGAAACTAAAGAAGATACAAATAAGTGGCAGCATACATGATGTTCATGGATTGGAAGAATTAACATCATTAAATGTCCAATCTATAGATTCAACGTAATTCCTATTAAAACACTAATGGCATATTTCACAGATCTGGAGCAAATATTCCAAAAATTTATATGGATCCACAAAAGATCCAAATAGCCTCAGCATTCTTGAGAAAGAAGAACAAAGTTGGAGGTATCACACTACCTGATAACAAACTATATACTACAAGCCCATTGTAATCAAAACATCCTGGCATGGCCCACCCAGTGTGGCTCAGTGGTTGAGCATCGACTCATGCACTCATTGGTTCAATTCCCGGTCAGGGGCATGTACCTCGTACCTCAGTTGTGGTTTGTCCTGGCCCTGGTTGGGTGGTGGGGGAGGCAACCAGTCGATGTGTCTCTCTCTTTCTTTCTCCCTCCCTCTCTGTCTGAAGACAAATGGAAAAATGCCCTCGAATGAGGAATAATAATAAAAAAAAAAAATGTTGGGGGAAAATGCTCAGTCTAGACAGGAAAATAGTTACAATAAAACAGAAAGTATGAAGTTGTAAATTGTTCCATCAGTGCACAAGAGGAGTACCCAGGAGAGAGTCCCCAACTGGCCAGCGAGTCCTCACTGAGGATCCAATGTATGGGATTGGGGGGGGGGGGGGGCAGCAGCTGTTTCAGGTTCTGCAAAGGGGCAATGGCACCAGAGAACTTTGGCACCTTCCAAGAACCACAAACAAAAGTGAAAAAAAGCCCAGCCAGTGTGGCTTAGTGGATTGAGCGTCATCCCATGGACTGAGAGGTCCTGGTTCAATTCTCAGTTGGGGCACCCAGGTTTGGGGCTCAAACCCCAGTAGTGGGCATTCAGGAGGCAGCCAATGTTTCTCACACTGATGTTTCCATCTCTCCTCCCTTCCTCTCCCTCTAAAAAAAAAGAATCAATAAAAACATATTTTTTTTAAAAGAAAGAAAAAGAAATTCTGAACAAAAAAACAAAGGCACAGCCCTGGCCGGTTTGGCTCAGCAGTTAGAGCATCGGCCCGCAGACCGGAGAGTCCCAGGTTCGGTTCCCGCTGAGGGCACGTACCTCGGTTGCAGTTTGTCCCCGGCCCTGGTTGGGGTCGTGTGGGTGGCAGCCACTGGATGTGTCTCACTCACGTCGATGTTTCTCTCTCTCTCCCCCTCCCGCTCTATCTGAAGATAAATGGGGGGGGGGGAATGTCCTCGAGTGAGGATAAAAAAAACAAAGGCACAAACTCCCACCTCTTACAGTTACCATAGTGAAGGCTAAAAGTAGCCAGCAAGTCCCTTCCTAGCCAGAGTGGCATTTCCCAATCTAAAGGACTTCACGCCCTGGCCGGTGTGGCTCAGCGGTTGGAGCGTCGGCCTGCGGACCAGAGAGTCCTGGGTTCGGTTCCTGCTAGGGGCATGTATCAAAAAAAATGTCCTCGGGTGAGGATTTAAAAAAAAAAAGACATAAAGGACTTCACAAACACAACTGCAGAGCTGAGTTCCTCAAAACTCCAAAAGCCCCAAACGAAGCATTTTCTTTTCAATCTATTCCCCCTGTGGCCTTCCCCATCTCCACTGACCAAAACTCCACCAAACCAGGTCCCTTAGAAAGATATTCAAGAACCCCCTTTCCTCCTCTGCACCTCAGTAAATATCTCACTCTAATAACCCCTCCCATTCTCAGGGCTCTGACCTAGGTCCTGGTTTAGACTACCTAGGAGTCTTTTCCTAACAGCCCTCATTATCTGCTCCCACAGACAAGAGGAAGCCAAAACTGTAAGCAAACCTGACCCGTACTAGCCTGTCAGTCTCTTCACCTGCCTCCACTCCATGAAACTCTTCCCCTGTGCATGTGCATGTCTCCAGAGCTTTATGCAAGCTTTTTCCTCTGCTCAAACCACCCTTCCAGACTTTCCCATCTTCTTCCAAGACTCACACAAATGTCCTCTGCTTCCACAGAAAGTGTTGTTTTCTCTTTTCTGGGCCCCCCACCCCAGCACTTTACAAGTATCTCATTTCTATTACAGCACTTGCTACAGAGCACTATATCAGTGTGTCTATCTCCCATGAAACTGAAAGCTCTTTGAGCACAGGGACCGTGGCTTTTTTGAGCATGGTAACTTTCATCTAATAACATTCTATAAATGATTAACTGAATTGGCTCGAATGTTTCAGGTTTAACCTAGCATGTAGAAAGAAATGAGAAATGTCTCTCTTATTATAGATTAGTAAAAATGGGTATAGATTGCTAATTCTAATTTATCAGTGATATTGCTAAGGCTAATCCCATTAGTTTGTAAACCCCTCAAGGTTAGCAATAGTGACACATTCATTCTTTTTTTTTTTTTTTTTTAATTTTTTTCTTTATTGATTTTACAGAGAGAGGAAGGGAGAGGGAGAGAGAGATAGAAACATCGATGAGAGAGAACATCAACTGGCTGCCTCCTGAATGCCCCCCACTGGGGATTGGGCCCACAACCTGGGCATGTGCCCTGACTGGGAATAGAACTGGTGACCTCTTGGTGCATGGGTCAACGCTCAACCACTGAGCCACTCCGGCCGGGCGACACATTCATTCTTAACATCATCTCTCCCAGCACCTGCTTTGAAACGCAGACTTACAATAAAGGTACAGTCGGCCCTTGTTTATCGCAGTTAATCAGTTCCAGGCTCTTAACACGATAAATGAATTTCCGAAGTAGGATTCTTTATTTACTATATACTCGTCCCTCACCACTTTGTGCTCCAATAGTCGCGGCTTCACTCTATCGCAGAAATAGAGTGAAGCCACGACCGTCAAAGCGCGAAGTGGCGAGGGACGACTGTATAGTATTTAACTCTGCTGCAGCAGCTGAGATACAGCAAACTAAATACTGCCTTAGACCCTGACTCAATAAAGATACCCAAAAAACATCACATCTTTCACTGGTCTTAATGATCCTAAAGAAGCTTAAATTTCTCTCAAGAGTTGCAATCTTTCATTTATTTGGATTTTTCCCCTTTCTCCCAAGTTATCAAGCTCACATTTCACTTAGCACTTCTGTGCAAAATGACAGGTTTCTAAAGATACACTTCAAAGTCAGTCCAGAGCTTTTCTGTGCACATGATGACCCCAGGTCCAAGGAAGCAAGAAAATGATAACAGATGATTACAAGAAACCTTTGCCAATTTAGAGATTCCCTAGGAATAGAAAATCTCCATGAACACTGATTCATCAGTAATAGTAACTTACCCTTTCAGCTTCTGCCTTATTCACTGCACTATCATTTTTCACAAACTATGATTAAGAGCCTGGATTAATATTGAAATATTTAACATTATGAAATATTCAATATACCGTGAGAGAATAGTAACAATGCATCTTTGCTTGAAAAGAAAGCAGGTATCAAAGCTACACGGGGCAAATGGACTATTAACAAAGACTCCTATTCTTCATGTCACTAGAAATGGGCCACAACAAATGCATTTTCTGAGTTATGACAGCACTTTCAATGTCAAGAACAGTCTGCAGTCTAACCTGGTTAATAAACCAATACAGGATTATGTAACTTGGTAATTAACCAGGCTTAGAACTCCCACCATAAACTCATAATGTCAAATACTAGCAAAATAAACCATAGCAATAAAACATTTTCAAAATACAATTGATGATCTACTTATGTATAACAATATTTAATAATGAAAATCTCAGGCCTGGCCAGTTTGGCTCAGTGGTTAGAGCGTTGGCCCAAGGACTGAAGGGTCACAAGTTCAATTCCCAGTTAAGGGCACGTGCCTGGTTTGCAGGTTCAATCCTTGGCCCTGTTCAAGGTCATGCAGGAGGCAACCAATTGATGTGTCTCTCTAACATCGATGTATGTTTGTTTCTTTCTCTACCATTCTCTCTCTCTCTCTTCCTCCTTCCCTCCCTCCCTCACACTCTATCTAAAAATCAATGGAAAAATATCCTCAGGTGAGGTTTAACACACACACATAAAATAATAATAATAATAATAATAGTATCTCAGAACAAGAAAATGAGGGAAATCCACAGCTCAATATAACTAAATAGAATAGCCAAAACAATCCAGGAAAGAACTAGCCTTCAGATTATCAACTAAAGAATAAGACTAGAACCCTGACTGGTGTGCTTCAGTGGTTAGAATGTCAGCCTTGAAGAGTCAAGGGCATGTACCTGGGTTGCAGGTTCAATCCCTGGCCCTGGTCGAGGCACATGCAGGAGGCAACCAATCGACGTGTCTCTCTCACATCAATGTTTCTCTCTCTTTCTCTCCCTTCTTCCCTCCATCCTTTCCACTCTCTCTAAAAAAATCAATGGGAAAAGTATCCTCGGGGGAGGATTAACAAAAAATAAATAAAATAAGATTTAATGCAAATGATAATTTTTTTCTCTGTAAACCCTGGAAGTCTTAAAAAAATCTTACAGATGAAAATTATAATAACTTCCATAATATAATTCCTTCTTTTACTATAATGGGAACATGGAACAGATAAGAAATTTTAAAAATCAAATCACATTACCCATATAATACTTGTTCCAAATGATCAAGTCTTTGTTACAAATATTTAGAATAACACTTGAAGCTGCCTTTAGAACTGTATTTACATTATGTGCATTACTCCAAACTTGCAGCCAGTGAAAAAGCACAAATTAAATCCCAATCAAAAAGTGGAGTTGATAGATGGCAGTCCATTAACAAGTAAATAGAAATACATGCTAATTTCAAGCTCCATTAGAAATGGGGTTGGGACATACTTGCACATGGGAAAGAAAAAAGTTTAATAGTTATAAAAAAATAACTAAAGAAAATAATGAACATTTAGAGACTCCAACAGAGAAAGGGCAATGTTAAAGTTTTACCTTGAAGTATGGTTATTTTTACACACTTTGAACTTTCAATAATGGATAAATTTAGTATAGTGCTCTTGCAAGTGAACAAACAGAGTGACACAGAGTAAGCCAAGCCAGACTGTCCACTTCCCCACAATGTTCAGCCCACTCAGCCTATGGCCACAACATGAGGGTGCTGAGCAGACTGCCAAGCCGCACAAGCAGCACCTTCCAGGTCCAGAAGCAAGCACATGGGCACCTGGGCAAATCTTCAGAACTGATGCTCTGAGATTTTCCCAGATGCCTGATGTGTTTAACTTCTTAAAGAGAAAACAGAAGGTACTAATAAGACTTACAGCCTCCAACATGTACAATATAACAACAATTCCTCTAAGTCTTCTAAGGGTATGGCTTCACAGTTATTCATGAAGAAAAAATGATTTGGGCTGGGAAAACAAAAAGGATAATTGATTCCACATTTTTCATTGTTTGTTTATTCTATATATAGAAACTAGCAAAAATATACATTTTGAATGAATTTAATTTTTAACTGTTTATTTTTTTCACTTTTTATATGCAGCAAAATTCACTCTGGTGTACTATTCTGAGTTTCTGTATAATCATCTCCATGATCAATATATAGAAAAGTTAAAGGGCTTCATTTTCACAACAGCATGTACATACAACTAAACCATAGAAATTTTTTTTAATCCTCACTTGAGGATATTTTTTTCCATCTATCTTCAGATAGAGAGGAAGGGAGGGACATCGATTCCCCCACTCCCCACCCCGCACGAAAACTAGAATTTAAATGTACAAAATATTTTTAGCTTCAAATGCTAATTTCGCATCAACTTACTACAAAACTACAGTAATAAAAGCAGTGTGGTGCTGGCACAGAGAAAAAGAGACCAACACAATAGAATACAGCCTAGAAACAAACCTTCACATATACTGTATGGTCAAATGACTTTTGACAAGGGTGTCAAGATTATTCAATGAAGAAAGGACAGACTTTTCAACAAATGGTGCTCAGAACATTGTAAATCCACATGTAAAAGGATGAAGTTGGACCACTACCTAATACTATACACAAAAATTAACTCAAAATGGATCAAAGACCTAAATGTAGGAGCTAAAACAATAACTCTTAGAAGAAAACATAGGGCAAAAGGTTCATGACAATGGATTTGTCAATGATTTCTTGGATATGACACCAAAGGCCCAGGTAGGTAGCCAAAGAAAAAAAATAGATATATTGGACTCTGTCAAAATAAAAAATTTTGAGTATCAAAGGACATGAACAAAATGCAAAGGCAACCCAGAGAATGGAAGAAAATATTTGCAAATCATATATGTGATAAGGGATTAATATCTAGAATAGAGAACTCCTAAAACTCAACAATCAAAAAACCAAACAACCTGATTATGTGCAAAAGACTTGAATATATTTCTCCAGAGATATATGAATAGTCAAAAACACATGAAAAGATACTTAGCATCACTAATCATTAGAGAAATGCAAATCAAAACTACAACAAGATATCACCTCACACTCATTAGGATGGCTACTACAAAAAAAACCAGAAAATACGTGTTGGTAAGGATGAGAAGAAATTAGAATTCTTGTGCACTGCTGGTAGGAATGTAAAATGGTACAGCTACTATGGAAAACAGTATGGTAGTTCCTCAAAAAATTAAAAATATATTTACTATATAATCTAACAATTCCAATTCTGGGTATATATCCAAAAGAATTGAAAGTAGGGTTTCAAAGAGATATTTGTACTAGCAGCATTACTGACAGTAGCTAAAATGTTGCAACCTAATAAGTGCGCATCAACAAACAAATGGATAACCTAAATGTGTTATATGCATACAATAAAGTATTATTCAGCCTTAAAAAGGGAGGAAATTCTGGTACATGCTTCAACATGGATGAACCTTGAAGACATTATGCTAAATGAAATAAGCCCAACACAAAACGAATATATTATATGATTCCACTTTTCTGAAGTACCTAGCTAGAATAGGCAAATTCATAGAGAAAGAATAAAGTATACCAAGGACTGGGGAAAGAGGAGGATGAGCAGTTGTTGTTTAATGGTACAGAGTTCCTATTTAGTATGATGAAAAAGTTCTGAAAATGGACATGATGGTTGCACAACACTGTAAATTTACTTAATGCCACTGAACTAAACATTTGAAAATGGTTAAAATGGTAAATGTTATGTTATGTATATTTAAACACAATAAAAACTTTTATAAAGTGTAGCAAATCTTTCCCCCCAGGAATTCCACTTCTAAGAAGTAATCAATCCTAAAGACATAATCAAGGATGTTAAAAGATTTAGCTACAAACTAAAGCAGCTCTGGAAGCAAACTAAATATCCAACTGATCCAAGAAGCTACGTAATGGAATAGGAGGGAATCACTAATATGCTATGTTTCCTTTTCTTGTCGGAGCCACCAGATTGAGAGGAGTTTGGCCTTCTCTCCACACCATGGAGTGTGCTCATCAACTAATATCAGTGTACTCCAAAAAGGTGGAATCCTCAGGCAAAAAAGTCACTTTGCCTGCTGCGTTCATGGCTCCTATTTGACCAGATACTGCGAACTTTGTTCACATCAACTTGCACAAAAGCAATACAGCCCTATACTGTTAGTAAATTGGCAGGTCATCAATCAGTGCTGAGTCTTAGGGTACTGCCAGAGATGTGGCTCAAATTCCCAGAGTTCAAAGTGGTCAAACTCATCATTCTGGCCAGGGTGCTTTTGGAAATTTGTGTCATGGCGTCTGCATGTTTACACCAACCAAAACTTAGTACCACTGGCACCACAGTGAACATGACACAGAAGTGATATGCCATCTGCTCTGACCTGGCTGCCTCAGCCTTCCTAGCACTGATCATGATTAAAGGTCATCGCACCAAGGAAGTTCCTGAACTTCCTTTGGTGGCTGAAGATAAAGTTGAAGGCTAGAAGAAAACCAAGGAGGCTGTTTTGCTTCTTAAGAAACTTAAGGGGGAAAAAGGAGAAACATCTGTAACAAAAATAAATTAATAAAATAAAATAAAAAGAAACGTAAGACCTGGAATGATATCAAAAAGCTCTATGCCTCTCAAAGAATGAGAGCTAACAAGGGCAAAATGAGAAACCATCGTCATATTCAGCGCAGGGGATCTTGCATCATCTATAATGAGGACAGCGGTATCAAAGCCTTCAGAAACATCCCTGGAATTACTCTGCTTAATGTAAGCAAACTAAACATTTTGAAACTTGCTCCTGGTGGGCATGTGGGCCATTTCTGCATCTGGACTGAAAGTTCTTTCTTCAAGTTAGATGATCTGTATGGCATCTGGCATAAAGCTGCCTCCCTCAAGAGTAACTACAAACTTCCCATGCACAAGATGCTCAACACAGACCTTAGCAGAATCTTGAAGTGCTCAGAGATCCAAAGAGCCCTACAATCACCACACAAGAAGATTCATGGCAGAGTCCTGAAGAAGAATCTACTGAAAAACCGGAGAATTATGTTGACGCTAAACCCACATGCAAAGACCATGCACCAGAACACCATTCTTCGTCAGGCCAAGAACCACAAGCTCCAGAGGGATAAAGCAGCAGCAGCAGCGCTAGAAGCCAAATCAGTTGAGAAGGGGATTCCAGGCAAGAAGCCTGTGGTAGGGAAGAAAGGAAAAAAGGCTGTTGGCATTACGAAGCAGAAGCTCTTGGTAGGAAAAAGACTGTATGTAACTACCAAGAAACCAGCAGCATGAGAAGCCCGCAGAAAAGAAACCCACCACAGAAGAAAAGATACTTGTGGCATAAACCTAAATTTGTTTATTCCATAAAGGTCAAATCACTTTGGACAGCTAATTTTGAATAAAAACCTGATCAAAGACAAAAAAATAAATGCTATGCTAGCACTGTACAATGAATCATATTTCATCAATTCTAAAGCACAGGCATTTCACATTTTTAAGTCTCTAAAATCTGGATATGTCTTACAACTGATGGCATTTCCTACTTTATTGGTAGTCTGTCTTTCTTCTTAGCGGTACATAAAGGTAAATCTTACACTACTAATATGGGAAATGTTCAAGTAATGACAGTGGACAGATTACAAAGAGCAATAAGGTAAAATCTAGTTTTTATAAAAGTTATATAGTCCGCTGGAAACTATTATCCTAAGTGAAACAAGCCAAGCAGAGAAAGACAATATCATATGATCTCACTTATTTCTGGAATATAATGAACATAACAGTGTGAGGAACAGGGTAGTCCCAGAGACGTGGAAGTAGGGTACAGACTGACATTCGCCAGAAGAGGGGGTGGGGGAGGGGAGCGATGAACACAGAACTTGTACGCATGTACTCATAACCAATGGACATGGACAACAAAAATGGGGACGGGGCAGGGAGGGAGGGGGAGGAGGGTGTCAATGGGGAAAAAAGGAGAAACATCTGTAACAAAAGTAAATTAATAAAAAATAATAATTTAAAAAAAAAAAAAGTTATATAGTCCGGCCGGTGTGGCTCAGTGGTTGAGCGTCGACCCATGCACCAAGAGGTCGCCGATTCGATTCCTGGTCAGGACACATGCCTAGGTTGCGGGCCCGATTCCCAGTGGGGGGCATGCAGGCGGCGGCCAATCGATGTTCTCTCTCATCTATGTTTCTATCTCTCTCCCCCTCTCACTTCCTCTCTCTCAAAAAAATCAATAAAGGGAAAAAAAATTTTTTTTTAAGTTATATATAATCTCGGGAGGAGGGTGTCAATAGGGGGAAAAGGAGAAACATCTGCAATAAAAAAAAGTTATATATAATCAATACACATGCCTAGAAAAAAGATTAGAGGATATACACCAGAATGTTAACAGTATTTATCTCTAGGTGAAATAAATGAGATTAAAAAAAAAAACTTTAAAAACTGGATATAAAGCCATGCCTTCACCCCCATATCAACCTGGCACAATCCTACATATAGCACAAATACATCTACTATAAGTAATTCAGTATTTATTGAATAGTGTCTGCTATGGGTTTAGAAATGAGTCAGGTGTCACAGGAAACAGGAAGATACAAAAGAATGTAATTGCCTTGAAGCTCAGCAACTGGCAAAAGAATTTATGGTCTAGAAGAGTCTTAAGAAAGGTAAATCAGCAACTTAATGCTATTTAAATACTGAACTAGTTCACTGGTTTTATTCGTAAGACAACCCATTTAATATGGATAAAAACGTGTCCTGTCCAACACTCCATAACTGAAAGAATAAATTAGCATTTTATCACATTAGAGGCTAAAATAAATACCCTTTATAAATCACCTTATTCATTACACAGATGACAAAGTTCAAACTCTTAGGCTGAGACTCATAAGATTAAAAACTCCAAAAAGCACATTTTCACCATTCATCAGCTAATAGACATATAATCAATGACAAATTAGCAACAGCAGAAGACATCCTACTACATAAGTCTTTATTGTTTATTATGACCTGTTAAGAATTTCATTTTTTTTCTCTCCCCAGGCTTCCTTGTTCACCATGTGCTTACTGTGCCAGAAGGTAAATCAGCTACAAAGGAAGCTAGTGCCCACCCTCAAGGTATCCACAGTTCAGTTGAAGAGGAGGAAAAAATAGGAGAAAAACTCCATGACATTGGATATGGCAATGATTTCTTAGATATGACACCAAAAGTATAGACAAAAAAGAGAAAAAATAGCCCTGGCCGGTTTGGCACAGCAGTTAGAGCGTCGGCCCGCAGACCAGAGAGTCCCAGGTTCGGTTCCCGCTAAGGGCATGTACCTTGGTTGCAGTTTGTCCCTGGCCCTGGTTGGGGTTGTGTGGGTGGCAACCAGTCGATGTGTCTCTCTCACGTCAATGTTTCTCTCTCTCTCTCTTCCTCCCTCTCTCCCTCCCGCTCTATCTAAAGATAAATGCAAAAATGTCATTGGGTGAAGATAAAAGAAAAAATAGATAAAATGGACTTGATCAAAATTTAAAACTGTGTGTCAAGGGACATTATCAAAAGGGTGAAAAGACAATCTATAAAATGGGAGAAAATATTTGCAAGTCTTATATCTAATAAGGGATTCATATCCAGACAATTTAAATAACTCCTACAACTCAACAACAAAAAAACAACCTGATTAAAATAGGCAAAGGAGACTTCCGGTCAAGATGGCCGCGTAGGTAAACGCGGTATCGCGTCCTCCCACAACCACATCAAAGTTACAACTAAACTACAGAACAACCATCATTCAAAACCGCCTGAAATCAAGCTGAATGGAAGTCCTACAACTACGAAATTAAAGAAGAAGCCGCATTGAGACTGGTAGGAGGGGCGGAGGCGCGACAGGCTGGTCCCACACCCACGTGTGGCAGATAAAAATTGGGATACTTCGGCTGGGAAGGTCCTCCCAGAGGGCTGAGTGGTCCCCGTCCCACACCAGGTGCCCAGCTCAGGGTCCCAGTGCCAGGAAGAGAAGTCCCCATAACTTCTGGCTGGAAAAACCAGCGGGAACTGAGGCTGAGGCGGCTGGAGCCCCGGCAGCTCCTCTTAAAGGGCCCGCGCTCGGACTTACTCGGACTCCCACCCTCCAGGCTCCAGCATGCGGGAGGCAGCCTGAAAGGCACCAGAGTCATATGGGGAAGAACTGAGCTGTTTGGCATTGGAGCGAGGGCTGGAGAGGCAGCTTTCTCCTGGACAGACGTGCTATCAGAGGCCTTTGTTCCTTTGGTGAGCCCTTCCAGAGCCGGCAGACGCCACCATATCTGGGACTCCAGCAACCTGGCTCACACTGTTGGCCCCGCCCTGGTGATTCCCTGAGGCCCAGCCCCACCCAACTTCCAGGCCCACCCAAGCTGTTGCTAGTTGCTTCACCATACGATTGGCCTGTCTTGGAGCCTGCTTCAGCTTTTCCTAAAATCATTCAAACAAGCAGCATCTGGTCTCAGCTAGCCCCATACCTCTTGTTAAGTAATACATAGGAACAAATAGAGGGAGGCAGCCAAAATGAGGAGACAAAGAAACAGGTCCCAAATGAAAGAACAGAACAAAACTCCAGGAAAAGAACTAAGTGAAATGGAGTTAAGCAACCTAACAGATGCTGAGTTCAAAATACTGCTTATAAGGATGCTCAATGGACTTAGTGAGAACCTCAGTGAACTTAGAGAGGGCCTCAAGAGCATAAAAAAGGACCAGTCAGAAATGAAGGAGGCACTAACTGAAATAAAGAATAGTTTACACAGATTCAATAGTAGAGTAGGTAAATCCAAGAAGCAAACCATCGATTTGGAATATAAGGAAGCAAAAAACACCCAATCAGAACAGCAAAAAGAAAAAAGAATCCAAAGAAATGAGGATAGTGTAAGGAGCCTCTGGGACAACTTCAAGCGTGCCAACATTCGCATCTTGGGGGTGCCAGAAGGAGAAGAGAGAGAACAAGAAATCGAAAACCTATTTGAAACAATAATGGCAGAAAACTTCCCTAACTTGGTGAAGGAAACAGACATACAAGTCCAGGAAGCACAGAGAGTCCCAAACAAGATGAACCCCAAGAGGCCCACACCAAGACATATCATCATCAAAATGCAGAAGGTTCAAGACAAAGAGAGAATCTTAAAAGCAGCAAGAGAAAAGCAGTTTGTTACCTACAAGGGAGTTCCCATAAGACTGTCAGCAGATTTCTCAAAAGAAACTTTGCAGGCCAGAAGGGAGTGGCAAGAAATATTCACAGTGATGAAAAGCAAGAACCTACAACCAAGATTACTCTATCCTGCAAAGCTGTCATTTAGAATCGATGGCCATATAAAGAGTTTCCCAGACAAGGAAAAGCTAAAGGAGTTCATCACCACCAAACCATTATTATATGAAATGTTGAAGGGTCTTCTTGAAGAAAAGGATAAAAAAATATGAACAAACAAAATGGCAATAAATAACATATCTATCAACAATTGAATCTACAAACAAAATGAACAAGAAGAACAGAAACATTCTCATAGATACAGAGAACTTTTGTTGGTTACCAGATGGGTAGGGGCTGGGGGGAGGGGTGAAAAAGGTGAAGGGATTAAGAAGTATAAATTGGTTGTTAGACTGACAAACCTCAAAGGGAAGGGGGGTTGGGGGGTGGGAAGAAATAAACCAAAGAACTTATATGTATATATGCATAACTAATGGACACAGACAACAGTGTGGGGAAAAGCAAGAGGGGGGCGGAAATGGGGAGGAGGGGGGCAATGGGGGAAAAATGAGGAACATCTGTAATACATTCAACAATAAAATTTAAAAAAAAAATAAAAAAAAATAAAATAAAATAAAATAGGCAAAGGACTTGAATAGAGACTTCGTCAAAGAAAATATACAAATTGCCAATAAACAAATTAAAAGATCCATACAACATGCCCGGCCAGTACAGCTTGGGATTGAGCATCAGTCCCATGAACTGAGAGGTCCCAGTTTGATTCCCAGTCAGGACACATGCCCAGGTTGTGGACTCAATCCCCAGTAGGGGGCGAGCAGGAGGCAGCTGATTGATGTTTCTCTTTCACACTGACGTTTCTCTCTCTCTCTCTCTCTCTCTCTCTCTCTCTCTCTCTCTCTCTCTCCCCCCCTTCCTCTCTATCTAAAAAATCAATGAAAACATATATATAAAAAAAAAAAAAGATGCACAACATCATTAATCATTAGAGAAAGGCAAATCTAAACTACACTGAGCTATCACCTCAAATCCATTAGGATGGCTATTGTATAAAAAAAATTTTTTTTAAATAGTTGCCCTGGCCAGTTGGCTCAGCAGTTAGATCATCGGCCCACAGATAGAAGGATCATGGGTTCAATTCTCAGTCAAAGGCACATACCTGGGTTGCAGGCTGGATCCCAGCCCCAGTCCCAGTTGTGTAGAGAGCAACCAAACAATGTGTCTCTCTCACATTGGTGTCTCTCTCTCCGTCCCCCCCCCCCAAAAAAAAAATCAATGGAAATATATCCTTGGGTGAGGATTAACAAAAAATAAAAATTTTAAAATAACAAGTGTTGGTGAGCATGTGGAGAAATTGGAACCCTAATATATTGCTGGTAAAAATGTAAAGTGGCACAGCTATTGTGGAAAATAGTATGTCAGGTCCTCAAAAATGTAAGCATAAAATTACAATATGACCCAGAAATTCCACTTCTGGGAATATACTCAAAAGAATTAAAAACAGAAATGCAGCCTGGCCAGTGTGGCTCAGTGGCTGAGCGTCAACCCATGCACCAAGAGGTCACCAGTTCCATTCCCAGTCAGGGCACATGCCCAGGTTGTGGGCCAAATCCCCAGTGGGGGGCGTGCAGGAGGCAGCCAATAGATGTTCTCTCTCATTGGCATTTCTATCTCTCTCTCCCTCTCCCTTCCTCTCCCTAAAATCAATAAAAAGGAGAAGAAGAAAAAAAACAGAAATGTAAACACATGTTTGTACAATCATGTGCACAGCAACATTCACAAGTGCCAAAAAGTGGAAGCGACCTAAGTGTCCATCAACAGATACATAGATAATAGAATATTATTCAGCCTTAAAAAGAAATTCTGACACATGCTACAACATAGATGAACCTTAAAGGTATTATGCTAAGTAAAATAAGGCAGTCATTAAAGAATAAATACTTTATTATTCCACTTACATGAGGCACCTACAGTAGTCAAATTCAAAGAGGCAAAAGTACAATGATAGTTGCCTGGAGGCTGGAGGAGGAGAAATGGAAGTCACTGTTTCATGACTATGGAGTTTCAGTTTGGGAAAATGAAAATAGTTCTGGGTATGGATGATAGTGATGGTTGTACAATGTGAATGTACTTAATGACACTGAACTATACACATAAATAGTTAAAATGGTAAATTTTACGTGTTATTTTAGCACAAAAACAAAACAGAATATATGAGTGAGAATGTCATAATCAGGTGCAAATTTTAGAATTTCAGATAAATTAAAGATCACCTTCAGCAATGATAACCAATGCCTCAATGAAAAAAACATGTTAATCAGCCTTCAGAGATGGACAGCATTTGTGTCCAAGAAGAATGGAGTACCTCAGTACAAATGCCTGGCAAAGGACATATAACAACAATATACAGTAGAAAATAGGCTGAAAAAGTAAGGTGGGTCCAGAATTTAGACGACTTTGAATGCCAATGCCAATCTAGGAGCCTAACCAGTGCAACAGCAAGATAGCAGTAAGTATCTCAAATGAGAGTATTGCTTATATGTAAAAGACTTAATGACGGAGGGTAAGATAGGAAGAAATTCAACTAACTTTGGCAAACACTTATGAAGCAGCCTTAATGTCTCAATTAAAAACTAAAGGGAGTGGAGGGGTTGTAGTGACTGCAAAGGAACAAAAAGGGTTTCTGGAGTACTGGTAATTTTCTGTTTCTTGATCTGGATGTGGATATGGGTGGTATTCACTCAAATAATTCATTAAGCAGGTACTCATGATATGAGCACTTTTCTACATTTATATTATACTTTTATGTATGTTATTAATTTTTTTTAATTTTATCAAAAATAAAGGCCTACTCCTGGCTAGGTGGTTCAGTTGTTTGAAGCGCTGTCCCATACACCAAAAGGTTGCAGGTTAGACTCCCAGTCGGGATACATACCTAGGCTTCAGTCTGATCGATGTTTCTCTCTCACATCGATGTTTTTCTTTCTCTTTCTTTCTTTCTCTCTTTCTTTCTCTCTTTCTCCCTCCCCCCCTTCCTCTCTCTAAAATCAATAAAAACATATCCTTGGGTGAGGATTAAAAATAATTTAAAAATAAAGGCCTAGACCCCACTTCTAAGAAACCCCCAGATAGGAGAAAGTCATACCTTAAAAATATTTACCAAACAGTATAAAAGATGCAACCACATAATTTGTACAAGGTACCCAAGAAGCACTGAGAGATCCAAGAGAAACCCAGCGACAACGACATCTAGGTGGGTTTTTAAAAATAAATGAATTTGTCAGATGGATAAGGGAGGGGTGCATATATATATATATATATATATATATATATATATATATATGGCAATGAAACAAACAGAACAAATTTATCCAGAGAACAAGTAGTTTCACAGTTCAAAGATAAGAGGAAAATAATCTCAACTAGAGTAAAAGCATAGAGACTGGAAAATTGGAATTTATGTAAGATGAAGACTGAATGGAGAAGATTTCGTCTCTGATTAGATCTGAGTAGAAAGGAAGAACAATGAAATGGAGATGGTTCTCAATTTTCCCAAAACAGCAATTTGGTATTCAAGGTCCTCCATAATCTGACTTTTCCTCATCTGTCATGGTTCCACACACAAGCTAGACTCCAGACAGAAAAGACTTTTTCCTCCTCCACTCAACAAAGCATCTAATTTGCCCTCCACACCAGGTACCATGCCAAAGGCTAAGGCTATCTGTCTCTATCCTCAAGTTCACAGGCTCCCTTTGTAGCAGGAAAGGCAAAGAGGGACATCAATAAAAGTAAAGTACAATGGAGTATACTATCTGGTGGGAAGGGGTTTGCTATCAGAGAGTAAAGTGCTAATTTGAGTCCCCAGATATTACTAAGAGCTCATCATGAGAAAGTGAAGATATACAAATGGGGGAGGGGCTATATTCTTGCAGGGTGCGTCAGAGAGGAAGCAACAATTACAGATAAGCTTAGGCCCCTACATGCAATCCATACTTAAGCCCTGTCTCATTTCTCAAAAATACAGCTCCTTCATCCCCAACACCTTCACTCCATCTTCCTAGCTCAACTCCCTACTTTCACTTGTACACAAATACAAGTCCTGCAAGCACTAGCAAAGTGATCTTCTTAAAAAGGAAATCAGATCGCCCTGGCTGTTTGGCTCATGGATTAGAGCATCAGCCCACGGCCCACGGACCCAGACTGAAGGGTCTCAGGTTCAATTCCTGGTCAAGGGCACGTACCTGCGTCGGGTTGGGGTAGTGTGGGAGGCAGCCAATCGATGTGTCTCTCTCACATTATTGTTTCTCCCTCCCCCTCCCCCTCCCCCTCCCCCTCTCCCTCTCCCTCCCTCCTTCCTTCCCTCTACTCTATCTAAAAATCAATGGAAAAATATCCTCGGGTGAGGAGTAACAAAAAAAAAAAAAGGGAGGGGGAAATCAGATTACAAACTCTCTACAATGGCTTCTTAGAGCTCTTAGAATAAAATCCAAACACATGATCTGGCATTTCCTGGCAATCTCAAGTGAGGCCTCTCCCCACCCCAAACTATTCAAGCTACACAGGTCTTCTCTTAGGTCTCTAAACACATGGTATTCTTTCCTGTCTCAGGACTTTTACACAGCAGAGGACCCTGTTCCCTCTGTCCAGATCTTCAGTAGCACACATACCACCACTCCCAACAACCAGGTCTGTCTGTCAGGTCTCACATTATTGTTAGTTTCTCAAAGAAATTACAGTGCCTGCCAGTTATTGCTGATCTCTACTTCTGGTTTAGGTCTCCAGAAGAAAAAAAGTGTCTCATTTTGGGCATATTGAGTTTGAGAAGCCCCTGGGGACACCCAAGTAGCACTCTGGTGCACAGGTGACCATGGGGTCAGTCAGGTAAGACCTGCATTCAAAATAGAATCTTGGACTTGAGCACATAAGTTTGATGACAGGAAGACTGTGCAGAGAAGTGATCCTCAGCTTGGATGAAGGCACCCCATATGGAATGAGATGTTACTGATGGGAGTGAGGGTTATGCCACATCAATGGTATAAAGGACTGAGATATATTGGATAGAATCTTAGCTATGAGTGGATGGGGGGGAGGGGGCGGGACAGAGAATGAGAAGCACCACTTTCATCCAGTTCAAATGCCACCCCTCCTGGAAGCCTTTCTGGCCTTATCCAAACAAAACTAGCCCCCTCTCCATGCCTCTACAAGTTTCTCTTACCATTAGTATTATTAAAGATTTGACCCACACACAAGTTTCTCATAAGCATTGTTATGGCACTGAATGCAATCTGCCTGCCTTGTACTACACCTGGGTGTGTGCCTTCTCTATTACACTGTGAGCTCTTAGGCTCCGAGACTGTATCTTAATCATCTGTGGGCCTTAAGAGAGTGGGCAAAAAAATTAAAATGACTATAAGGTATCGCCTCACACCTGCCAAAATGACTGTCATCAACAAATCATCAAACAAGTGCTGGTGAGGACATGGAGAAAAGGATACTCTAATACACTGCTGGTGGGAATGCAGACTAGAAACAAGATGGTGTTTCCTCAAAAAATTAAAAATGCACCACCATTTGACCCAGCGATCCCACTTCTAGGAATATATCCTAAGAAGCCTGAATCAACAATCAGAAACAGCCCAAGTATCCATCAGTAGATGAGTGGATAAAAAAAGCTGTGGGTATATTTACATAATGGAATACTATGCAGCTGTAAGAAAGAAAGATCTCTTACCCTTTGAAATGACATGGAGGGGCCTGGAGAGTATTATGCTAAGAGAAATAAGCCAGTCAGAGAAAGACAAGTATCACATGATCTCACTTACTTGTGGAATATAATGAACAAAATAAGCTAACAAAACAGATCCAGAGACATGGAAGTATGGAACAGACAGTAATCTCAGAGGGAAGGGGTAGGGGTGGGGCCTGGAAGAGAAAAATCAAAGAACTCATATGCATATATGCACAACCGAAAGACAACAGTGTGGTGAAGGCACAGGGTGGGGCGGGAGTAGGGAGAAGGGTGTCAGTGGGGGAAAAGAGGACATCTGTAATACTTTCAACAATAGAGAAATATTTTTTTAAAGCGGGCAAACTATTTTTTAACTTAATAAAGTCAAGAAGGGTAAATAAGTGGGCAGAAATCACGGATAATTTCTCTGCTCCTTTCTCTTGTACAACAAAATAAAACACACTAATTTGATTTACAAATTTGTTTCTTAAATTTCTTAAAGTAACATACACCTGTATAGTCTTCAAAAAAAAAAAAAAAAATCACTGCTAAACAAAACATCCACTCATTGAAATGCCTATCCTGTTGCAACAATACAATGATGTAATCATTTCCTTCAACATAAATATGAAATACTCTTAATTTAGACGGAAACTTAACATATTCTTTTCTAAATTATTGTAAATTCTGTACAAAACAAAAATGTTACAAAGAGACGGGAGGACAAAAAAGAGGGTGTCAATCCTGGATTTGAGCCAACTGCCGCCTGCATTATTGAGAAGCCATTCCTGCCAGGCCAAGGTTAAGCATTCAATCAACATTTTTCCCAACAAGTGCTTCACACACACGCACACTCCTTTAAAAGTCAACAAAAAGACTATGAACGCCAATCGGGAGAACTAGGACTAATCCGAGCTAAGAGCTTCCAGTTAACCAGCACAAAAAGCCTGAGTAATTCCACAACAAAGGTTAACTTGGTGCACGCCAAAAGTCCACACGGGTGTGGCGACCCTCCCAAGCAGACAGCGTCAGAGAAAGCGAGCGCACAAACTTTCGCGTTCGCTCGCGCCGGGGGATGCGGGTGTGCGGGTGTGCGGGTGCGCGCGCCAGGCGACATCCCGCCCGCAGACCGGGAAGTTTCGGGGGCGGGGGAGTGCGACCACGGAAACCACAAACCACAATCACTTCCCCGGAAAACTCAGTTCCCGAACATTTCCGCACCGGGAACAACGCGCAGACTCCTCACAGGAAGGCAGCCGAGCGGGCCCAGCGCGGGCCTGGCGCGCGCACCGAGTCCACTTGAACAAAGTTTAGAAACCGGGAGAAACTTTCCCGAGAGGAAGCGCGGCGGCCGCGCGGGGCCTGAGGCTCGCTGGGCTCCAGGCGCCGTGGCCCTTCAACTTCCCGAGCGCCAGAAAAGGCCAGCCCCGCCCGGCCGGCCAGGGCGCAGGCCCGGGGCCCCGCAGGGTAAGCGGGCCGGCCGCCGCAACCGCGCCCGCCCGGAGCCCAATTCCCGGCGAGGTCGCGGAGGAGACGGCGCCCCGCCTGCCCGCCTGAGGGGCCCCTCTGCCCGGCTGGGGAGCCTACGCCCGCGCGAAGAGTTACCTGCGGTGAACGGGGCGAGCGCAGAAAGATTCCCGAGGCTCCAAGCCGACGGACTCCGCTTTGTCTTTCTCCCGTCGGGCTCCGAGGAGGAAATGGGCCGCCGGACACCCCCGCCCCCGACCCGCCCCCCGCCCGTGGCTCCCGCCCCGCGGCTCGGGCGCCGCCCGCCCTTCCCAGCACCTCCCTCCGGCGCGCTCTTCCTGGCGCCTCCCGCCGTTGCGCTGCTTTCCCGGCCTTCGCTTTTGGGGGCGAGCCTCCAACCAAGAGAGCTTGGAGACGCCGGGCCGGAACCCCTAAAAGGACCTCTTGCACTCCGCCCTTCACCCCACAGTTACCTCATCCCAGGCCCCTAATGGGTTCGCAGGCCAGGAGTGACCCACGAGAGGAAGGAGGAGCGGTGATTCCTGGCACAGCTGGAGTTGGGGGGGAGGGCAGGTGAGTCACCGCTCAGCGCACAGGTGAGTCTCTGGGCGCGGCCCGCGCGGGCCCCCTCCCTGGGCTGTACCTCAAGGACCTGGGCACACTCCTCTGAGGAGTGCCACAGGTGTCTCCGAGTCACAGGCTTCCAGAAAAGCGCTTTAGGCCCACCCCGTGTTTTACAAGAGAAACTGAGGCCTCACAGCTTGAGGCTGAGTGGCACTAGAACAGAATCTAGGGACCTCATAATGTGTGTTGGAAGTCCTGCTTGACAGGTGAGGAAACGAAAGGACCTGGCTTCTATCCCTATCCCTTAGGGAATTTTATTCCCACTCTTATCTTCCTGGTGAATGCCAAAAAAAAAAAAAAATTACATAAAAAAATATATATATTACATATTCACTGTCAGCCCCATAGGATGATAAACAAAGTTGATTTCAGCCCTGGCCAGTTTGGCTCAGCGGTTAGAGCGTCGGCCTGCGGTCCAGAGAGACCCAGGTTCAGTTCCCGCTGGGGGCATGTACCTCGGTTGCAGTTTGTCCCCAGCTCTAGTTGGTCGTGTGGGAGGCAGCCACTCGGTGTGTCCATTTCGCATGGATGTTTTTCTCTCTCTCTCTCTCTCCATCCCACTCTATCTGAACAAAAAATGGAAAAATGTCCTCAGGTGAGGATAAAAAATAAAATAAAATAAAATAAAAAAAACAAAGTTGATTTCAGTGTTGGCCTATAAATCCAAAATAATGCAAGACAATATCCACTGCTAACTTACTGAGCAGGGTGCTAGGGAGACCTGCCCTCAACATGTTCACCCTTTAGTAGGCACACCTCCCTCTCCCCAGGGAAAAGCAAACTCCTGGAAAGCAGGAGCTATATCCCCTACAGCACTCAGCACAATGCTCATTCCCTAGGCAGTGCCCAGTTAACATGGTGGATGAATGTGCCCAAAACCTTAACAAGGCCATTCTTATCCTACTACACCCCATTCTGTTTCTAGTTTCAGAATATTTGCTCCTTCCATCTCCCCTGCCTGGGGTGGCCATGGCTTCCCCCCACTACACTTGGCTACTAAAAACATAGCAGTCAATCAATAAATATTTGTTTGAACTAACAAAAGATAGAGTTAAAGGATTATGCTTCATAACTTTGTATATCCATCACTTCACTCAGGACCAGCTACTTAATTTGTGAGTCCCCTTGTTCAAAAATTATCAACAATTTCAAGACACCAACAGCAGAATATTAAACCAAGCATGGGGCCCTGTTATATAGATTGAATGTTTATATCCCCCAAAATTCATATGTTGAAAACCTACTGCCCAAGGTGATGGTATTAGGAGATAGAGCCTTTGGGAGGTGATTAGGTCATGAGGGATTAGTGCCCTTATTTAAAAAAAAGACCCCAAAGAGATCCCCTGTCCCTTCTGCCATGTGAGAACACAGCAAGAAGGCTCTGACTATGAACCATGTTTTGAGAACTGCTGCTCTAACATTTCATGTTTGGGAAGAAAGGTCTCACCAAAACATTACCATGCTTGCCCTGGCCGGTGTGGCTCAGTGGATAGAGCACTGGCCAGAGCACTGAAGGGTCACAGGTTCTATTCCCCCTCAAGGGCACATACCTGGGTTGCAGGTTTGATCCCCAGCCCTTGTCCATGCCTGTGGGAGATAACCAATTGATGTGTCTCTCTCACATCAATGTTTCTCTCTCTCTCTCTCCCCCCTCTCCCTCTCCCTCCCTCTCCTTTACTCTCTCTAAAAATCAATGGAAAAAATATCCTCTGGTAAGGATTAACAACAACAACAAATGACCATGCTGGACTTTCCAGCCTCCAGAACTGTTAGAAATAAATTTTTGTTTATAAACTACACTACTCAGTCTGTGGTATTTTTGTTATAGCAGCCTGAACGGACTAAGACAGTCCCTAAAAATGAAAGTGCAAGGTTTATTTTGGGAAAAGGGCCAGGTGACAGGAAGAATATGATGAGAGACTTGCAGTATACCCCATCAGCTAAGGGGAGTCAGTTCCCTACCTCTGAGAAAACTTGAAAAGCTTACTAGGAAAGACTTGAGTATTCAAATATCCCAGGTACTTGCTATGTGCTGGGGAAGCAGCAGTGAATAAAACTAACTCAATCCCTGATAAATTATAAAGAAGAAGGTCAAGGTGAAGACTGAGGAGAGATACAAACAGATTTTAGGGGGAAATTAACCTAATCTGGTGTTCACTGACCTGAGGAAGTGACCTTTATGCTCTGACCCATTCCAGTCAGATGTTAGCACTCGTCTCTCCACCAAAACTGCTTTTATCAAGGTCCCTGATGACCTCCATGATGCCAAATCTAGTGGTCAGTCTCTATCCACAGTTGACTTCATTTGATCACTGTCCTGGAAATGCTGTCTTCACTGGGCCTCCAGGGCACCAGGCTCTTCGGATTTTCCTCCAACCTCCCTTGAGGCAACTTCCTAGTCTCCTCTGATATTCCTTCTTAATCCTCCCCACCTGTAAATGTTAGAACAGCAGTTCTCAAAATGCAGTCTGAGGACTCCTGAGACCTTTTCAGGAGGGTAGTAAGGTGAAAACTATTTTCGTAATATTAAAATATCAGTTGCCTTTGTCACTCCCAATCTCATGGTAATCGCAAATATGAGAATCCAGCTACCTTTTTATTAAGTAAGACATTAAAGAGATTCATAAAAATGCAAAACAATGACACATCCCTCTATTTTATTTTAGAAAACATTGTTATTTTTCTTTTTAAAATGTTATGATAACGTGTAATAATACAGTAAACTTTGATAAATTCATATAAACAAAAGCTCTTTGAAATCCTCTAAAATTTTTAAGAGTATAAAAGGATCTTGAGATCACAAGTAAAAACTGCTGTTAGAGTGTCCCATGCTCCATTTTCTGTCTGCTATCGGCCCTTGGTGATCTCATCCAATCTTTATATCTCAGGCTTATATCTCAACCTGAACCTTTCTACTGAATTCTGAACTCCCATATCCAGCTCCTGACTTGATATCTCCACTTGGATATCCAGTAGGCATCTAGGCATCTCACACTTTATATGTCTATATGTCCAAAACTGATTTCCTAATATCTCTGTTCAAACCTACTAATCCCATAGTTTCCTTCATTTCATTAAATAGCAACTCTATTCTTCTACTTGTTTAGGCCAAAAACGTTGGAGTCATCCAAAGTTTCTTTCTCACATTTCATGTCTAATTCCTCAGGACATCCTGTGCCTCTACCTTCAAAATATATTCAGAATCCACCAACTTTTTACTTCTCTGCTGTTACCATCCTGAATCAAGCCATCATCCCTTACCTAGCTTGAATTTCACAGGAGCCTCCTAACTGATCTCCCTCCCTACTTCTGCCCTTGCTTTCCTCAGTCTAATCTCAATTCAGTGGCTGGGGTGATCCTATTAAAATGTAAATCAGAACATGTCTCTTCTGCTCTGCACAAAACCCTTCAATGGCTCCTGTCTCACTCATAAAAGGCAAGGCCCTTATAAGGGCCTCCAGAGCTCACCTGCCCCCCACACACTTCTCTGACACACTGGCCTATTTACTATTCCTGGAACACATCAGACAGGTTCTTACTTAGGGCCTTTGCTTTCTGCCTGGAATGCTCTCCTCCAAATAGCTGCCTGACTCACTCTCTCACCTCCCCCAAGTCTTTGCTCAGCTGTTATTTTCTCAGTGAGGCTTCCTCTTGGCCACCCTATCTGGAATTGTAACCTACTCCCCCCACATCCCATCCCTCCTTACTTGTTTTATTTTTCTTAAATGTTTTTATTGATTTTTTTTTAAGAGAGAGAGGAAGGGAGAGATATAAACATCAATGTGAGAGAAAAACAACGATCAGCTGCCTCCTGTACACCCCCCACTGGGGATGGAGCCCGCAACTGGGCATGTGCCCTGACCGGGAATCAAACCGGGACCTCTCAGTCCATGGAATGACACTCAATCCACTGAGCCACACTGGCCAGGCTAGTTTTACTTTTTTTTCTTACTTGTTTTATTTTTCTCCTTAGGGTGTATCACCATCTGACATAAAAAGTCATATGTATATTTATAGTCATATATATGAATAAGTATATATTCACATTTTTAATTTATTGTTTTCTTTTGTCTTCCTCCCACTAGAATTTAAGCCCCACAAGAGCTAGAATTTTTGTCTGTTTTGTTCAGTGCTATGTCCCTGGTCCCTAGAATAGTGGCTGGCACATAGCAGGTCTCTCAATAAATACTGGTTAAATGAATGAAAGAATGAGTAAATGGGATCTAGAAAAGACATTGACAGGGTGCTCAGGGAGGGAAGGAAAGTGTTCGATACTAGACAAGCACATTTGAAGGCCCTGAGTCCCATACCAGGAAAAAAAGTTCCGTGATTTGGAAGCTGGTGAGGTAGACAGAGGCCAGACTACACAGGGCTTTGTAAGGCTTTAGACTTTATTGTGAGGGAATGGGGAACCACAAAGAATTTTAAACAAAGAGATAACATAACCATATTTTGTTTTTTAAAAATTCACTTTGGAAAAAAACAGACTGTAAAGCAATACACATAATATCTCTTTTATGTTTAAACAATGAATACATATTTGTTTTAATGCTTTTTTTCTCATAGCAGCTGAGCCATTTAAAATGCATCATCTGTTCAAAACCCTCCAGTTCTTCCCATCTCACTCTGAATAAAATTTACATGATCTTTCCCAGCAACCTCAAACCCATATTTGGCTTTTCCCCTCCATTTTTCCACTCCAGCCCATACTGGGGTCCCTAGACATCCCAGGACACGTCAAGCACTTTTCCTGCCTCGGGGTCTTTACATTTCTAGTTCCAGCTGCTTGGAATGATCTTCCCCAGATCACCCCTTAGCTCATTCCATGGCTTCCATCAGATCTCTGCTCAAATGTCACCTTGTACTAAAGGCTTTGCCTTACCGCCTTTTGTAAAATAACACTAGCACCCACTTCTCTTCCCTCCTTCTCCATTTTATTTCTTTACTCTTCCATATTTCATAGCACTTGTCACTACCTAATACATTATATGCTTATTTACTTACTTATTGCCTGTTTTTCCCAATGGAATGTAGTGTCATTAAAGCAGATGTTTTTCTCTTCTGTTCACTGTATTTCCAGCACCTAGAACTGTGTCTGGCAGGTAATAGATACTCATTTGAATGAATAAATAGTTACAAGTCTGTAAAGATACCCAGCTAAATGTTACAGTGGTTAAATGCAGGGAGGGGATGGAGGGACTTTTAGGTTTACCATATATAGAATAGTATATAATATGTTAAGTGTAATGGGATGGAAAGAAGTAGGTAGATTTGGAAGCCGTGCAAAAGGACAGAGGATCCTCAGTCTTGCCAGTGGATTGGATATAAAAGTTTCAGACTTGATCAGCTAAGGAAACAGTTGGAGAGCCCTGGAGGTAAAGCACGTAGGAGTTGGGGTGGAAAACAATGCAGACAAAGGTCTGTTTTTGGTCATGCTTAGTTTTAGTGCCTACCAAACACCAAAGAGGAGTCAGCCTGTAGACAGGCATATCCAAATCTGAACGCAGAAAGGCCCCAAGTGGAGCTGGAATTGTGGGAGTCATCTTCTCCTGGAGAATATATGGCAAGAAGAGGTGGAAGCCCAGGACCAACATTCAAGAGGAATAGGAGCCAGAACAGGAGACTGAGTTGCCCCTCTGCAACCCACAGCCCTCCTTTCTTTCCTAAAATGCACCACTTCCTTTCCCACATCAGGGTTTTGGCATTTACTGCACCCCCTACTTGGAAACTTCTTTGACCTAACTCTTCAACTTGGCTCCCTCCTATTCTTTTTTGAATTAAATATTTTATTTAGTGTCTTATATTGGATTTTTGAGATTACTTATATTGTTTTTTCATAACCCATAAGCCATTTTTAAAGACTTTATTTTTTTTTTTTTTAGAGCAGTTTTGGGTTCACAGCAAAATTGAGAGGAAGATAGATTTCCCATATACACTTTGTCCCCACACATGCATGGCCTCCCTCATTATCATCCCCACCAGAGTGGTACATTTGTCAAAACTGATGAACCTACTGACACATCATAATCACCCAAAGTCCATAATTTACTTTCACTCATGTACATTCTATGGGTGTGGACAAATGTGTAATAATACTGCCCTGAAAATCATCTGTGCTCTGCCTATATGTCCCTCCCCACCACTTCTTATTCTTGAGGGCCAATTTTGACATCACCTGGTCAGAGAGGCCTTTCCTGAGCACACACCCCCACACCACAGTCACTCTCCATCACATTATTGCATTTCTATTCTTGTTTTGTTTTGTTTTGTTTTCTTTATTAATTTTTGAGAGAGAGGAAGGGACAGGGAGAGAGAGAAACATCAATGAAAGAGAACATTGATCAGCTGCCTCCTGCATGCCCCCACTGGGCATCAGCCTGCAACCTGGGCATGTGCCCTGACTGGGAATCGAACTGGTGACCTCTTGGTGCATGGGTCTATGTGCAACCACCAAGCCACACCAGCCAGGGATGCATTTCTATTTTTTATAGTATTCATCCCTTTCTAGAATTGTCTTGTTTGTCTACTGGTTTATTTTCTGTCTCCTACATTAAAATATAAGCTCCATGAAGAAAGGAATCTTGTCTTACTTTTTCACTTCTCTGCTCCTATAATTTAGTACAGTGCCTGGAACATAAAATGCTTTTTAAGCCCTGGCCAGTTTGGCTTAGCAGTTGGAGCATCAGCCTGAGGACCAAAGAGTCGCAGGTTCAATTCCCGGTCAAGGGCACGTACCTCAGTTGCAGGTTCGATCCCCGGCCCCAGTCAGGGTTATGTGGGAGGCAACCAAACCATATGTCTCTCTCACATCGATATTTCTCTCTCTCTCTCTCCCTCCCTCCCACTCTATCTGAAAAAATAAATGGAAAAATATCGTTGGGTGAAGATTTTTTTTTTTAAATGTACTTTAAAAATATTTCATGCCCTGGCCAGTTTGGCTCAGCGGTTAGAGCGTTGGCCTGCGGTCCAGAGAGACCCGGGTTCGGTTCCCGCTAAGGGCATGTACCTCGGTTGCAGTTTGTCCCCGGCCCTGGTTGGTCGTGCGGGTGGCAGCCACTCGATGTGTCCCTTTCACGTCGATGTTTCTCTCTCTCTCTCTTCCTCTCCCTCCCACTCTATCTGAACAAAAAATGAAAAAATGTCCTCAGGTGAGGATAAAAAAAAAAAAAATATTTCAGCCCGGCCGTTGTGGCTTAGTGGTTGCGTATCGACCCATGCACCAGGAGGTCACCGCTTTGATTCCTGGTGAGGGCACATGCTCAGGTTGTGGGCCCAATCCCCAGTGGGGGCATGCAGGAGGCGGCCAATCGATGTTTCTCTCTCATCAATGTTTCTAGCTCTCTCTCCCTCTCCCTTCCTCTCTCTAAAACAATCAATAAAGAAAAAAATTATTTTTAATATTTTCAGAAGGAATGAATGGCCATAGATATAGGAGTAAAATCAAGTGTCATTGAAACCAAGGACTTGGTCGCTAGTACCAATTGATGACATTTGGCTTGAAACTTCAGGTTTCAACTTACTTCAGGTTACTGAACACAGTGCACATAATCACAAGAGTTAAGCTGCACCAAGAATGTTAAGGGGGGAAAAAAATTTTAAAAAGTCAATCAGCAAGACTTTATGTAGTATTCTAAAAAGTAACACAAAATAATGTCAAAATTCAATAAAGATGTGTTATAAGAGATCATTTTAGAGACTCTCTACATTATAATGGCTTCATTATTATTTATTTACATTGTGCTATTAAATAGCTTTACAGTTTACAAAGCACTTTCCTGAATGTGACCTCATTTGAAGCACTCCACAATCCTTCAGGAAGGAAGAACCAAAATGAGTAAAGATCCAAGAATGGACACCTCACTACAACCACCTTAATCTTCCTGCTGCTCCTGGCACTAAGTTTTTTCACAACCTCAGGTTGCCCTGACTCCACTAATCTCCTTTCCTGTCTTATTTCATGGCGGAGTATTAGCAGTGACCTTGCCAACCTCTTCCGTTGTATACATGAGGAAACGTGGTCCTGGATGGAACGAGGCCGCTTGTTCATGGTCACGCAGATCCTTAATGCTTCAAGAGGGTTTCTGCTCCCCAAAGCCAAATAGGGAAGGGGATGGGAGAGGCAACCATTATCGCAAGAGGAAGACACTATCTCCATGGACAGCCACTTATCTGAGAGGTAGAGACCCGGCCTGGAACTATTGAGAGGGGCAGCCGGTATCGCGAGAGGCGGCTGGTGTCGCGAGAGGCAGCCGCGTATCGCGACAGGCAGGCCGGTATCGCGACAGCCGGCCGCGTGTCGCGAGAGGCCGGCCGGTATCGCGAGAGGCAGCCGCGTATCGCGACAGCAGGCCGGTATCGCGACAGCCGGCCGGTATCGCGAGAGGCAGCCTGTATCGCGACAGCCGGCCGCGTATCGCGACACCGGCCAGTATCGCGAGAGGCAGGCCGGTATCGCGAGAGGCGGCCGCGTGTCGTGACAGGCAGGCCGGTGTCGCGAGAGGCGGCCGCCCATCGCGACAGGCAGGCCGGTATCGCGAGAGGCGGCCGCGTATCGCGAGAGGCGGCCGGCGTCGCGAGAGGCAGCCGCGTGTCGCGACAGCCGGCCGGTATCGCGAGAGGCAGCCGCGTATCGCGACAGGCAGCCGCGTATCGCGAGAGGCGGCCTGTATCGCGGCAGCCGGCCGGTATCGCGACAGCCGGCCGGTATCGCGAGAGGCGGCCGCGTATCGCGAGAGGAGGCCTGTATCGCGACAGCCGGCCGCGTATCGCGACAGCCGGCCGGTATCGCGACAGGTAGGCCGGTATCGCGAGAGGCGGCCACGTGTCGAGACAGGCAGGCCGGTATTGCGAGAGCCGGTCGGTACCGCGACAGCCGGCCGGTATCGCGACAGGCAGCCGCGTATCGCGACAGGCAGGCCGGTATCGCAAGAGGCGGCCGCGTATCGCGAGAGGCGGCCGCGTATCGCGAGAGGCGGCCGGTATGGCGACAGGCAGCCGCGTATCGCGACAGGCAGGCCAGTGTCGCGAGAGCCGGTCGGTATCGCGACAGCCGGCCGGTATCGCGACAGGCGGCCGCGTATCGCGACAGGCAGGCCGGTATCGCGAGAGGCGGCCGCGTATCGCGACAGCCGGCCGGTATCGCGAGAGGCAGCCGAGTATCGCGAGAGGAGGCCTGTATCGCGACAGCCGACCGGTATCGCGAGAGGCAGCTGCGTATCGCGACAGGTAGGCCGGTATCGCGAGAGGCGGCCACGTGTCGAGACAGGCAGGCCGGTATCGCGAGAGGCGGCCGCGTATCGCGAGAGGCGGCCGGTATCGCGAGAGGCAGCTCCAGGAGCGGGACTAGGTCGCAACTGGCGGTCATTTCAATGATAGATAATGTTAACAACGGGGAGAATACAATATGGCCTCAAATGGAAAAAAAAAAAAAAAAAAAAGAAACATTGATGTGAGAGAGAAACAGAGATTGGCCGCCTCCTGCACACCCCTTACTGGGGATCGAGCCTGAAACCCAGGCATGTGCCCTGAGCAGGACTCCGAGCTGGGACCTCTCAGTACATGGGACGACACTGAATCCACTGAGCCACACGGGCCAGGCTAGTGTTGTTCCTGTATCTTATTTTAGCCCCAGCTCTCGGTCTTCAGGTCATGCCTTAAACAAGTGATTTACTCACTTAATATCGAAAAAGGCGATTCTGCCAATTTGAAAACAGAATCAATTTATTGACGCTTCTCTGTAGAGTAGAAATATGTTTCTTTTCCCCTTTTTCAACATGAAATTTTAATTATGTCATAGATCAAAATCAGTATTAAAATGTGTAGGACTTCAACGAACAATGAAATCCTTCAATTCTCAGGTTATATGTCACCTTAGAGAGAGCATTTTCTGATATCCTGCACTAAAAGTCAGCTCTAATCTTCAACTCCTGTACAATTTGTAAGTAAGCTTCCAAAACAGAGTACACATAAGGAAAAAAACACACCCAGCCTTTCACAGAGGTGACTCTGAAAGGCCCTGCCCCTCCCAAAGTGGAAGCCAAAGCAACAGCTTTGAAGGCAAAGAAAGCAGCTCTGAATAGCATCTACAACCCTCCAAAAAGAAGGTCTGCAGGTCACCCACCTTCCCAGGCCAGAGACACTGTGGCTCCAAAGGCAGCCTAAATAGCCTCAGAATAGTGCCCGCAGGAGAAACAAGCTTGACCACTCTGCCATCGTCAAGTTCTCCTTGACCACCAACTCAACCAGGAAGAAGCTAGAAGACAGCAATACCCTTGTGTTCACTGTGGATGTCCAGGCCAACAAGCACCAGATCAAACAGGCTGTGAAGAAGCTCTATGACATTGACATGGCCAAGGTCTACACCCTGATCAGGCCTGTTGGAGAAAAGAAGGCATACGTTCCACGAGCTCCCGACTATTATGCTCTGGATGTTGCCAATAAAATTGGGATCATCTGAAAAAAAAAAAAAAAAGATCCAAGAATGATGAAGATGAGAACTGACTTGGAAGCTTTAGAATGAAAAATTGGAAAATCTTTACCTCTTGTGTGGCCATGAAATTATGAGCATCTCTTCCCCCATGAAGTTCCAAAAAAGAAATCAGAGCCCAGCTGGTGTGGCTCGGTGGTTGAGCGTTGACCCGTGCACCAAGAGGTCGCCTGTTCAATTCCTGGTCAGGGCACATGCCCAGGTTGTGGGCCCAATCCCCACTGGGGGGTATGCAGGAGGTGGCCAGTCGATGTTCTCTCTCATCGATGTTTCTATCTCCCTCTTCCTCTCCCTTCCTCTCTCTCTAAAATCAATAAAGAAAAAAAAAATTTTTTTTTTAATCCTCACCTGAGGACATTATTCCATTTTTTGTTCAGATAGAGTGGGAGGGAGAGAGAGGAAGAGAGAGAGAGAGAAACAGCGACATGAAAGGGACATATCAAGTGGCTGCCTCCCGCACGACCCAACCAGGGTCCGGGGACAAACTGCAACCGAGATAGCCCCTAGTGGGAACCAAACCCGGGTCTCTCTGGACCGCAGGCTGATGCTCTAACCACTGAGCCAAACCGGCCAGGGCAAGAAAAATATTTTTTTAAAAAGAAATCAGAGAGACTCGTCTTAGCCTAGGGAAAGCCAACAAAGGAGGTCAGATTTGGACAAGAGTCAGTAAAAACAAAAGGTAAAACCAAAGTGTGGGACCACATCATGGTCAAAGGCAACTGGAAGCCCAGTGGCCCTGGTTGCCTTTCAGTTACTTTTAAGATGGGGGGGGGGGGGGAATGTGACATTAAAGCCCTGCCCACCCTGGCAGTTTCATTTATTAGCTTAGCTAACATCAGGGTATTTTCCTCATTCCTGTGTAGCTCAGTAATGCATAACTCTGGCTGCACATTAGAATCACCTTGAGAGCTTTTTAAAAACATGATACCCAGAAACCACCTCCAGAGGTTCATATCCATTTGTTCTTATGTAGGGACTAAGCATTTTTTAATTTATTTATTTTAGAGAGAGGATAAGAGAGAGAGAGAGAGATTTGTTGTTCCACTTATTTATACATTCATTGGTTGATTCTTGTATGTGCCCTGAGTGGATATTGAACCCAAAACCTTGGAGTATTGGGACAATGCTCTAATCAACCAAGTTACCCAGCCAGGGCTAGGGACTAAGAATTTTTAAAATCTTAAAATCCCTGGGTGATTCTAATGTACAGCCAGAATTGAGAATCACTGATACCTAGTCTAAGCTTGAGCTGAAAACAAAGTAAAGCATACTTAAAACTCATTCATTAATTCATTTGCTCATACAATAATAATTTTAACATTCAATGACTAAAAGTAATAATAGCTCATACTTACTAAGCCTTTGGTATATGCCAGTCTCTGTGCTAAGACCTACACATTTTATCCAAGCCTCTTAACAATCCTAAGGTAGTTACTATTGCATTCCTCACCCTATAAATGAGAAAACAGGCTTGGATCACACTGGGAATATGTGGCATTGCTGGAACCTAGGTATACCAGAATTCAAAACCAGGCTCTTAACCACCCCCACTTAGCCTCTGAAATGTCAATGGCTTTTTGAAAATCTTTGTTGAAAAAGCCACATTTAAAATAGTTTCCAGTCCTGGCCAATTTGGTTCAGCATTGGAGCATCAGCCCACGGACCAAAGAGTCTCAAGTTCAGTTCCAGTCAAGGGCACATACCTCAGTTGTGGTTCAATCCCTGGCCCTGGTCAGGGTCATGTGGGAGGCAACCAATCAATGTGTCTCTCTCACATCGATGTTTGTCTCTCTCTCTCTTCCACTCTATCTGAAGATAAATGGAAAAATATCCTCAGGGGAGGATTAAAAAAAAAAAAAAAGTTTACAGCCCAGCTGGTGTTTCTATCTCTCCCTTCCTCTACTCTCTAAAAAAAAAAAAAAAAAAAAAAATCAATGAAAACATTAAAAAAAATAAAATAATTTCCATGTTAAGACTATATACCATGATGGCCCTGGCCAGTTTGGCTCAGCGGTTAGAGCGTCGGCCCTCGGACCAGAGAGTCCCAGGTTCAGTTCCCTCTAAGGGCACATACCTCGGTTGCAGTTTGTCCCCAGCCCCAGTTGGGGTCCTGTGGGTGGCAACCACTCGATGTGTCTCTTTCACGATGTTTCTCTCTCTCTCTCTCTCCCTCCCTCTCTATCTGAAGATAAGTGCAAAAATGTCCTCGGGTGAGGATTTATAAAAAAAAATAAAGACTATAACCATGATTGAAGTAATTTAAATGTCTGGTTTATGCCTGGCTAGTGTGGCTCAGTGGTTGAGTGTCGACGCAGGCACCAAGAGGTCACTGGTTTGATTCCCGGTCAGGGCACATGCCCAGGCTATGGGCCCGATCCCCAGCGGGGGGCATGCAGGAGGCGGCTGGTGGATGTTCTCTCTCATGGATGTTTCTATTTCTCCCTCTCCCTTCCCACCTCTCTCTCTAACATCAATAAAGAAAATATAAATAAATAAATGTCTGGTTTATGCTATATACATTTTGTCTTTTTACACAGCTTTAAGCAGTTTGACAGGTGGAGCTAGTTGGGGGCTTTCGGGGCAGGGGTGAGGTGGGGGGAGTAGGATGGAGAGGGGCTTACTTATTTCTCTTCTAGTTCTCTTCTTTTTTTGTTGTTAATCCTCACCAGAGGATAGTTTTCCATTGATTTTTAGATAGAGTGGGAGAAGGGAAGGGAGGGAGAGAGAGAGAGACATTGATGTGAGAGAGAGACATCAATTTGTTGCCCCCTGTACGACCCCGACCGGACCCGGGATCGAACCTGCAACCTGCAACCATGGTACGTGCCTTTGACTGGGAATCGAACCCGAGACTCTTCGGTCCGCGGGCCGATGCTCTAGCCACTGAACCAAACTGGCTGGGCCTTCTAGGCCTCTTCTAATAGAGAATGCTGTCAACTTTAACCAGTGAGTTAAGTTTTAAATAAAAGAACCAAACTTAGGCCCTTGACACTTATGAAAAATGTGTAAGGTTCTCTTTATTCATCTTATTCTTCTTCCCTGAAGAAAATGAAATCAACATTTAGTTCTTAAAACCAATCAGCAGTAGGTGTTCATGATTCTTTCCTCTCTGATATGATCAAAGACATGTACACAAAAGCAAACATTTCCCACCCCTTTCATACTCATATTTTTGTTGATAACAATGGAGAAAGAGAACCTAAAAGGAAAAAAGTTAGACTCTGACAACCAAGCAAAATTGTATCTAAAAATATTTTTTAAAGGGGAGGGCGCTGGAGGAAGGGGGTTGTGCTTTTTTCTTCTCTTTAAAGTATCAGTGGGCTTTTATTATGGAAACCTGATTCTTTGTATTCATCATTCTAAAACTTATTTTTTTTTTTTGTCTGGCATTTTTAGATTTTTGTAGGAGTATGAAAAGTGCTATCAAAATAAGAATTGTTACATTGTAATATAAATTGAATTCAATTAATACCCTTTAGATCTCAGATGTATCGGTGAATGAGTCATTTGTCTCAATTGATTGCTTCTGTTGCATAACAATTTTTCTAAATTCTGAGAAACTTTGAGAAAAAGACAACCTGTTGGAACACCGCAGAGAGATACACCATTCAAGAATCTTTACGTGCCCTTGTACGTCCCCATATGGGCATTCCAAATACAGGAGAATTTGGAGTGGAAGTTGGGGCCACCTTTGTTTTTGGTTTACCCGGGGTGAATTTGATTCTGGGTTGACTAGAGTCAGGGCTGAATAGATCCTGGGATTCCCGGACTCCACGAGCTCACAACGGAATCTGGCAAACCTACATTCCGTCCTGGCTCCCTCTATCAGTTCTAACCAATCCAGCTTCTTAATTTCTTTAATCACAATAAATCATTCTTCTGTCTACCTGTGAATCTGGCAGAACCAGCCCGTCCATCACAGAAGGCTATTGTTGTCATGTTCATTTATTCATCCATGTATTTGCTCAGTCAACAAGTATTTTGGAGTACCTACCATGTGATACTCATCGTATTAGACCCTGGAGATACAGAAATGGACAGCCATCATGAAACTTACATTCTAGAGAGAGAGAAAAACAGTAAATCGAAAAAATTAAAAGAACAATATGATTTCAGATAGGGATAAGTGCTAAGAGTGATGGGGAGGAGGCGTGATCATTTAGGTAGAGGGGTGAGGCAAGGCCTTACTGAAAAGGTAATGTGTGAGCTGAGACTTGAATGACCAGAATAAGCCCTGTGATCAGGCAGAATATCCCAGAGGAGGAAATAGCAAGTGCAGAGGCCCTGGGGTAGGAATAAACCTGGTATATTCAAAGAACAGAAGAAAGGCCAGTGTGCTGAGAGGTAGTAAATGAGGAAAACAGTAGTACTAGATGTGGTCAGAGAAGTAGGTAGGTAGTATGGAGTTTGGGTTGTCCTTTAAGAGCAATGGGAAACCTCTGGGGGATTAAGAAGTGGAATGAACATTTTTTGCATTTTTATTTTTTTAATATGTTTTTTATTGATTTTTAGATAGAAAAGGAGAAGGAGAGAGATAGAAACATTTATCGACAGCCGCCTGCATGCTCCCTAATGGGGATCGAGCCCACAGCTCACTGCCCTAACCTGGTGCCCCTACCCGGTGACTTCTTGGTGCATGGGTCCATGGCGCTCAATCCACTGAGCCACATGGGCTGGGCCTTATTTGCATTTTTAAAAGGTCACTTGGCTGGCCCTGGCCAGTTTGGCTCAGCTAGAGCGTCAGCCCATGGACCAAAGAGTCATGGGTTTGATTCCAGTCAAGGGCACGTACCTTGGTTGCAGTTCGGTCCCTGGCCCCAGTCGGGGTAGTGGGGGAGGCAACCAATCGATGCGTCTCTCACAACGATGTTTCTCTCTCCCCATCCCACTCTATCTGAAGATAAATGGAAAAATATCCTTGGGTGAGGATTTTAAAAAATTATAAAAAATAAAAGGTCACTTGGCTGTATTAAGAATGAAGTATAAGGGAATGTGTTTATCATCATTCATTCATTTATTCATCTATTCAAAAATATTATTTGAGTGCCTAATTGCCAGGCACTGGGAAATCATGATGGGCAAAACATCATTCCTCCCCTCAAGAAGCTTACAAGACAGCTGGAAAGAGACAGAGAAGTACATAGGTTCTTATAATATAATGAGGTACACACTATGCTGAAAGTAATCTCCATGTGTTGTGGGAGGAATGCATTCATTCATTTAGTAAATATTTATGTGCCAAGCTCGTGGGATTCAATGGTGAGCTAAACAGACAAGGCACGTACCCCCATGGTGTTTACAAATTAGTGGAATTAAACACTATGAATTAAACACTCTCCCAGACCTATCATTACCCTTTGTGATACGAACAATGAATGGAAAATAATGTGAGAATGTGTAAGAAGGGAGACTGGGATAGTCTGGGAGGACTCAGGAGGCCTGAAGGATGAGCTGCAGGTAAGTAGTTAAATAAGTATAAAAAGGATAGGAAAATTTTCAGTTATACCTCAGTAAAACTAGAGGGGGAAAAAAGGAGGGGAAGAGTGCTGTGGGCCCACTGAGCTCCAGCCCCACCTCTGTGGGCAAGGAAAGACTTTCTGACCTCTAAGCTGAGGCCTGAAAGACAAACAGGAGTTAGCCAGGTGCAGGGGAGTTGGAGGGGAAAGGAAGGCATTCCAGAGCAAAGGAATAGCCTGTGCAAAGGCATGAAGGTAACAGAACATAGTGGATTCTGGGGGAAAGCAAGGTGTTCAGTATGGCTGAACTGTGAGCAGAAAGGCACAACGAGATCAAAGAGAATGGACAAGCGACTAGGATTAGAATCATGCCATGCTAATAAATTCTTTTGAACTTCATTCTGGGGACAGCAGGGAACTGCTAAAGAATTTCAAGCAGGAGAGTAACCAGGCCAGATGGAATATTAAAAACTCTCTGGACACAGGAAACTGGGCTGAGCCCACACAAGATGCCACACTTTATCTAGCAGATCCTATGGAAAGTGGGCTTATGCCCTCAGTGAAATATTTTTTTGGATTTTTCTGGGTTGAGCAACAGCCACTTTGGCAAATGACAATGGCCACCCTTTACTGCCTCCCCACTGCCCACAGCCCAGACCAGGATGGCAGGAGTTATGAATTTGGAAGACATCTGCCTGGTACACTGAGCAACAACCCATCAGTGCCTCCATGACTGGGCACACCAGGGAACGAGTTTCCTCTGCCTTATGGGCTACAATGTGGTACACTGCGCAAGGTCCCCTTAGATCTCAATTGTTTACTCCTTTCATTAATTTGCTTAAGGTGAGGCTGTGACCCATTGACTACTATCATTTGCCCTCAGCATTTTGCTCTCACCTTGAACTTTCAGCCAAACATCTGGCTCTTTGGACCAAAGTCCCATTTACCTGGTGGTGGGCAATGTCTTCTGACTGCCCTGCCCTCCAAGGGGTCCTTAGGTTTAGGGGGTGGGGAAAAGATGTCCTATGTCTCCATTGAGTCTGAGACCTAGGAGACCAGGGCCTCAAATGGCTTCTCATTTACAGGATAAAATCTAAACAATTTAAATGGGCCTACAGGACCCTTTGTTATCTTCTCCTTTCCACCAGCTGTCCCCCTGCTGCATAAGTGGGGTATGAATCTTTCCCAAGATTTTTCTGTGACAATGCCTTCCTATCATTCAGGTCTCAACTTAAATATCATCTCCTGAATTTGGCCTCCCTGACCACCCACTCTAAGGTAGCTGGATAGGCACTATCCCATCACCCTGTTGTATTTTTGTTGTTGTTCATTGTGTTTTCTTAATAGCACATGTCACCTCTCGTGTCATATGTCAATAAGCAAGCACATGTCACCTTGCTTGTTGGTTTTCTCCCTCTATGATGTGACCTCATAGCTTAGATCTTGTCTGTCTTGTTCACCATTTTATCCCCATGACTAGAACAATGTCTGGCACACAGTAGGTATAGAATGAATTAATGGTTCTGGCCTATCTTTCCAGCCTTAAGCCACTCCATTCCTGCATTCATCCCCTGAAGGGATGGAGGTCTGTGGAGGTCTTCAGACCCGCCTTGCTCATTGAAGCCCCTAATTACTTCAGCCTGGAATGACTTTCCTCCTCTCCTAGGCCCACTTCCCTGCCCCTTTACTTATTCTCCCTTTTCTTCCAGATTCTGAAATCCTCCCAGATATTCAAACCTGGTACAGACCTCTGTCAGGGCTCATCTCACTGCACTGCACTGACACCTTCACCTGTCATCTACCCCACCTGCCCACATCTGTGAGCTCCTACGGGAAGGCATCCATTCACCTCCCTATCCCTATCACATAACACAGTAACTGGCACACAGCAGGCACTTTGCTAATGTTTGTTGGTTGACTAGATAGAAAAAGATGGTTCAGAGAAACACTGGATTAGGAAACTATGGTCATTTTTATGGCAGTGGTAGGAGGGGTTGTCATAAATTTAGACCCACATCAGAGAGGCAGCCTCTTCCTATGGACCAAACCAGGAAAATAACACCCTATTAAGTTCTGGTAACTAAGAACAAAAGTGGGTGGGTATGGCCAAAAAGACCCTGTTTCTCACCATCCATGTATTTCCAAGTGGGCAAGCACTGTTAATTCATGGGCGAGAAGTACAGGAGTATTCTCACTATCACCTCTGGCAGGATCAATCAAGGAAGCCTGGGAGAAGTGCCAACCAAAGTTTGCACAGTGCTTCCCACTCCACCAGGCATGTCCTCAAACCTTATCTCACCAGGAGCTAGGGGGAAGGAAAGTAGGTTTCATCCAATCAATGAGGCTCGAAAGAGGGCCAGCAGCCTGCCCAAGAAGACACCACCCAGGAGTGAGCTGCTCTATAGCTTTGCCTTTATTCTGCTGTTTGGGAGACCTTAACATGTTCATCCAAGCTTTAGTTGCTAAGCTCCTTGAAGTCTAATTATTATTGTCTAAAAGACAGAACAGCATAATGTATAGTTACATGTTTTAATAAAGTCCTTTAGGATAATGCTGCTGCTGCTGCTGCTGCTGCTGAAAATGATGGCAGTTGTGACAATGATGATGATGAAGATGCTATCCTTGAAGACAAGGGTCAGGGGGAAACCCTAATTTTAGAATGAAGCCAGAGTCAGCACCACAGGCAAAGGGCTGATCAGGAGGCAGCATTGCCTAGCAGTTGACCAGCCTCTCCAGTTGGGCCACCTGTGACTCGACTTCTTACTGACTGTGTGGTCTCACCAAGCCTCAGTTTCCCCATCTCTGAATGGAGAGATTATGTATTACCTGACTCTTGGGGTTGCTGAGAGGCTCTTTTGAAGTAGTCTCTATGAAGTATTATCATGGTACCTATATGACAGAAAATGCTTCATGATTACTAGCAAATTTTTACAAACAGTATACTTTATGACAGACAAGGTTCTAAGTACCTTACAGCTCACTTATGCAACACCCTATAAGGTAGGTACCAACATCAACGCCCCTATTTTCTAGATAAAGAAACTAAAGCACAGGGAAATTGAATCATTTGTCCATAGTCTCAGTGTCAAAGTGCTCGAGCTGGGTGCTGAAACACAGACGGTCTAAGTCCAGAGGCACTACACAGCTATGGCAGCCATGGAGATGCACTGCTCAGATTTCCCTTTGAGGGAAATGTTACAGCAAGCAGAGTTCAGTGACCCTGGGATCCATCACAGCCTGCACACCAAGGCCGTGCTTCCTCTGGGCTTCTCTCAGCCTATGATTAAGCATAGCAGGGATACCAGAGTTAGGCCACTGCTGCCTAGCACGGAACTCCTCTGATGGGCAACTGTTTTGGGTGTGCGGTAAAATATACATAACATAAAGTTGACCATTTTAACCGTTTTTTTAAGTGTACAGGTAAGTGGCATTAAGTACATTTACATTGTTGTGAAACACCATTCATCTTTAGAACTTTTTCATTTTCCCAAACTGCATACCCATTAAATATTAACTTCCCATTTCCCCCTCCCCTCAGCTCCTGGCAACAACCATTCTACTTTCTATCTCTAAGAATTTGATTACTCTAGGTACGTCATTTAAGTTTGTCCTTTTGTGACTGGCTTATTTTGCATGGCATAATGCCTTCAAGGTTCAGCGATCTTGTAGCATGTGTCAGAATTCCCTGCCTTTTAAGGCTGAATAATATTCCATAATATGTGTTTACCACATTTTGTTCATCCTTTCATCGGAGGGACAACCTTTGCTCAGGGGCTCCCAATCAGCCTGACTGTGACTTTTTCAGAACTGTACTAGTATGAAGCTCTTCTTAACCTGTCCTCCCCTATTGCCCATCTCCTTTTCTAGATTGTCAAAACTGCATCACAGTCGAAGACTCACCATCTTCCTTATCACATAACACAGTAACCAGCACACAGCAGGCACTTCGCTAATGTTTGTTGGTTGACTAGATAGAAAAAGATGGTTCAGAGAAACACTGGATTAGGAAACTATGATCATTTTTATGGCAGTGGTAGGAGGGGTTGTCATAAATTTAGACCCACATCAGAGAGGCAGCCTCTTCCTATGGGCCAAACCAGCTCCCTCTCCCTTTATCCTTCACAGATGCTCCCCCATTAGTCTCTTGCATGCCTAATCTCCTCTCGGTGTCTGTTTCTCAGAGGACCACATTGACACAACAGCCTAATCTTAATAAACATTATTTATCATTATTATTATTTCTTGGGAAGGGGAAGAAGCATTTAAAGCAAATTTGTAAAAATAATTTAAGACAGTTATATAATTGTCCATGGTATATACGTCTTTTGTTATATATGTCTCATTGTCGAAAACTTAGAAAATATACACAAGTAAAAATAAGAAATTAAATTCACTGATTATTCTACTACCCCAGATTGTTTTTAACCATTACTGTCATTATTGTTTCATTTTGGGATCGATCACACTAGATGTTTATCTCTACATATGCAGTATCAGTTTCTTTCTTTTTTCTTTTTAGAATGTTTTTTAGAGAGGAAGGAAGAGAGAGACAGAAACATCGATGTGAGAGAGAAACATCAATAGGCTGCCTCTGCACACCCTCCACTGGGGACCGAGCCCCCAACCCAGGCATGTGCCCTGACTGGGAATCAAACCAGGACCTCTCAGTCCATGGGATGACACTCAATCCACTGAGCTACACCAGCCAGGCAATATTAGTGTCTTTTTTTTTTTTTTTTTTATCCTCACCCAAGGACATTTTTCCATTTTTTGTTCAGATAGAGTAGGAGGGAGAGAGAAAGAGAGCGAGAGAGAAACATCAAGGTGAAAGGGACACATCGAGTGGCTGCCTCCCGCACGACCAACCAGGGTCGGGGACAAATTGCAACCGAGGTATGTGCCCCTAGCGGGAACCAAACCCGGGTCTCTCTGGACTGCAGGCCGACACTCTAACCGCTGAGCCAAACTGGCCAGGGCTTTTTTTTTTTTCTTTATTGATTTTTAGAGAGAGGAAAGGAGAGGGAGAGAGATAGAAACATCGATGAGAGAGAACATTGATTGGCTGCCTCCTGTATGCCCCCAACTGGGGATCGGGCCCACAACCTGGGCATGTGCCCTGACCAGGAATGGAAACAGTGACCTCTTGGTGCATGGGTTGACGCTCGACCACTGAGCCACACCGGCCGGGCTATATCAGTTTCTTTTTAAGGAAACTGGTTTCTCCTATAGGATGAACTGGGTGGAGATGGCTCTATGGAGTTTGGATTCTATAAAATTAATTTATGAATGCATTCATTCGTCCATTCATTTAATACATATTTATCTAACAGATACCAAGCATCAGCATCTAGGCACAAGGGATACAAGACAGACACAGCTCGTGCCTGCAGAAAGCATGTAGTCTATTAGAACCACAGACACATTTCCTGGCAGTTACATTGCACTGCTGTTTGGACTCAGAGGAGGGCCATCCAGCCCAGCTTGATTTCTTGGAGAAAGTGGTATCTAACTTAAGGAATTAACCAGGCAAAAGAGGAAATTTTAAGAGTCATTATAAAGCTAGAGCCTATGTATAATAGGTTTGGTTGTTCAAGGAGCAGCTGACTCTGCCCACGAGTGCCAAAAATGATGAATGACTCTGTGTGTGTGGTGCGTATGTGTGTGTGTACACCACACAGACTGAACAAGGGATAAGACCTTAACAAGTCAAAGAATGTTGGGTAGAGGCCCTCAATGGAGAAAGCAGATGCCCAGGAACCCACCAGAGGAGAGAAATTAACTGATCCCCAACCTTAGATTGGATACATTGGCGAAGCATTAAGCTCTCTGAAGGCACAGATGGGGCCTTCTCTACCTCTGTGGATTCCACAGGCCCAAGACAACATCAAGTACAAAAAGAACCCTTGGGCCCGGCCGGTGTGGCTCAGTGGTTGAGCGTCGACCCATGCACCAAGAGGTCGCCAGTTCGATTCCCGGCCAGGGCACATGCCCAAGTTGTGGGCCAAATCCCCAGTGGGGGGCATGCAGGAGGCAGCCAATCAATGTTCTCTCTCATCGATGTTTCTATTTCTCTCTCCCTCTCCCTTCCTCTCTCTAAAATCAATAAAGAAAAAAAGTTAAATAAAAAAAATAAGAACCCTTGGTTGTAACCAGTGCCCACAGCATCATTGTTTCTCAGCCTAAAGAGGCCCTACGCAACAGGAAGACACTCTAGACAATGCTGGCATCATCCTAAGCCTCTTAGAAGTATATTTGGTTCAATATGAAGTATGGAATCCAGGGGCATAGAAATGATAAAAAAAGAAAATATGAAAGCCCAGCCTTTCTGAATTATTTATCAAGAGCAGTAGCAGCACTGCCCATCACAGAATTTCCAAGAGAGGTTGTAGATCAGCAGAAAGTATTGTTTCAAATACTGTTTTGATATTAACATTTTTCTGATTGGCAGCAGTCGACATCATATTTTCTGCATTCTATAATTCTTGTTGGCCAAGTTTTATTTTGGCATATAGATATAAATAACATTATTCAATGAGATAATATCAAAAGGGCTCAAAGTGTGCTGACAGGCACCACCATCTCATTAAATGTGAATATATTTACAATGTAACTTGGGCTTTTTAAAAAGCAGTAGACAATCATGGTGTGGTATTTATAGGTACGTAGGTGAGGCAGGTGCCTACACATGCCACCGCATCCCTCTGAATGGTAAAGACAGCTCCTCACTGTCCCTGGGCTGGGAGGGGATGGGCTGAGGTGACCTGGCAGTGTTTACTCAGTGTTACCTTCCTTGAGGGTCAGGAAGCCCCCTCCCACTCCCACCTCCAAATTCAATGCTTGGTGAAGCAGCTGCCAGCAAGTGGCCTAGGGAGTCAAGGCCCATCTCTGTGGTCAGTGAGACTGTGGCACTGAAAGGGACAGGAACACACCTAGTCCTGGCAACTGGACCCGGTAAGATAGGCAACCACAAAGACCAGTACTGGCCAGGGGCCTGCGTGTCCTGCCCATGGAAGAAATGTCACCACCACCTCCCTCAGGAAGAGGCGTGTGTGGGAGTTTTCATGGGGTGGGTGAACACCCACTAGTCTTCTCAGCCAATTGGACAGACAGGGTAAAAATAACACCAGCCACATCATTTTCTAAAATTAAGGGCGATGCTATAGCAAATATATGCAGATGTATACAGACACAGATGGGAACAAGTGTATTTAATTGTAAATGAGTCAGAACGGAGCAAATGAGATTTCCCTTATATTTGGGTTCCAAAAATTACAGAGAAAATGTGCCTAAGGCAGAAACAAACTAAAAAATAAAACCCGAATCACAAACACACAAGGGGATAGGTTATTGAGGCAGGAGCCATGGGAGGGAACCTTTGGCATCCAGAAGGCTGGGGTAGCTTTAGTCTCCTCTGGGGGTTATAAAAGTGCCTTGGCTCTCAGAGGCCCTAAAGAGACCAAAGAGCTAATGGGATGGACACAGACAGCAGGACTCACAGTGCCTCAGCCTCATCTGGCTCATAGGTGACAGAGAAAGCTCTCCACCCCCACTCCCCTGCCCACTCTCACTCCTGCCCCAACCTGGGCTATAATTGACTGACCCCGGGACAGCTTTTGTGATTTCAGGGAACCAAACTGAGACAGAGAAAAAGAGAGGGAGGGAGAACATCTCTGCCTAGCTCCCCGAGGCCAGAAAGAGAGGAATAATGACAGAATAATACTTCTTGTTTGGAAAGCACCCTTTCTCCTCAACAGCTTTATGGAAGGTACCTAGTAGAGTGCTGAGCTCTTGGTGGATGTTCAGGAAGTACTAGAAGAAGGAAAGGAAAGAGAAAGGATGAAGGAAGGAAAAATATGTCATCCTGCAAGTCCCTCCCACATCTGTGGACTGAAGGGAAGAATGGTGGAAGCAAAAAGGCAAATTGCCCAAGGAAAAGGGACCTGCTTCAAATAATAAGTGTGCCCTCCCTAGGAATTTGGGGGTTGGAGGGGGGGCATGGACAGGAAAGTACTGGCCAGGGGTCTGCATGTTCTGCTAGGCGTCCTATGCCTTTAAGCTCATCCCCTTCACAGACAGCAGTCTGGAATTTATGCCTACCCCCATGCCTGTACAATTGTAATTTGCTCCTCAGAGAACAGAGAACATTGGTTTCACCAGAGCAGGGGAGCTGTCCCCAGGGGCAGCATCCTGACACATAGGCAAAAAGCTTTGTGCATCAGAGCTCAGCACCTTCTAGGCATCTAAGAAATACCTGCAAGTAGATGAATGTATGAATGAATGCATGCATAAATGCATGAACACAACAGAGACTCTTTCCCCACCCAAATACTGTCTCACTCTGGTTTGAGCCTTTTACCTCTCCCTTCCCAGGCTTGTTTCCTCCATGCACTGATGATTTTCTGCCTCCCAACCTCAAGAAGCAGCAAATTCAGGCTTTTTCCATGGGTCCAGCTCCGTGGGCAGGAGGATTCCAGGAAGACATGAAGCACAAATCCTCTGTTTGGGAAAGGGCAAAGAGGGCTTTCATCCCAGCCACTCTGCATTATTTGTTCATCACATTTGCAGTCCTTGCCTTATCTCCCCAGAGGGACTAGATCGGCCTTGCTGACATTTGACCCAAGCTCTCCACCCCCACTCTCCAGCCCATTCTCACCCCTGCCCCAACCTGGGATGTCAGCCTTGAAGAAAGCCCATACTGTGTGCTTGATGGTTTGCAGGTCAGCTCCAGGAAGGGGTCCTTATGCTCAGAGTACCACACACCATAGACAGCATATGCCTCAGTTCTGCAAGTCATCTGAGCCACCCATCCCAGCACCCAGCCTGCTAGATGCCAGTGGATGCGAAAGCAAAGAGGAAAATGAAGAAACACCACACAGCACAGCTGTGAGCAGCCGCAGTCTGCCACATGCCAGCCTGGTGGAAGAGTTTACTTAAAATGCAGTCAAAGAACCTGCTACAAGCTGAGGCCCATGTCTGTTTTTCACAGGCCTTATTTCAACACTGGTTTCTAAAAAAAGCTCAGTGCCCACGCTCTGCCCATGCTCTGTAACCTGCCTCCCCTCGCCCTGCCTTTGCCTTCTGTGTCTGATTCTGCATTATGTGTTCTGCTCTCTAGCCCCTCTATCTTCCTTCCTCATTTTTCTTCTTCCTCCTCTTTCTTCTCCCCTCTTCCTCACCTGTTCTATTTGCTCAGCACTCTACAGTTTAGGAAGCTCTTTCAGATACACCAGACATGAAAAGATGAGTTCAAGGGCATATGTGACAGGGCAGGGACTGTGGCGTATACCAAACTGGGCAGTTAGAAGGCAGGTTATGAAAAGATGGAAAAAAGAGACAGAAACTCTGCTAACATAATAACCACCAGAATTATGCTACAAGAGGGAAAGCATCTTGTAGACACTTCATCCCAGTGCTGGACTTTGTAAAAGCCGCCCCTGTCTTTCATTTCCAACAAGCAAGACCTAAAGACTGATATCTATGCTTGTCTTTTGTGAGATGTCTGCCTGGTTTTGGTTCCCCCCAAACAGACCCTAAAACAGGAGTTCAAGTGCAAATAGTATATTTGGGAGGTAATTCCAGGAAATGCTGGTAGGGGAGTAAGGAAGTGAGACAAAGAGGGAAGGAAGCCACTAAAGGGTGGGCTCTAAGGTTACTACATGGACAACTGGAGCTCAGATCTGTTGGCAGCTCTGGAAGACAATGTGGAAGGTGCCAAGGGTTGTCCCTGCTGGTGGTGAGGAGGTTGGGCTACACATATACTTCTGTCATTGGTTGACAGCTGCTTCCAGAGCCGAGCCATTAACTCCCTGGCACTTCCCACTTTCCCTGTGCAGAGGCCAAGTGTGTTCCTGTGCCCAGAACAAAGCTCTCAGGTGTTTGCAGTAAACGGTTTCTGGTATGTACAGGTGAGTACTGAGAGGATTTGAGCAGGGCTACAACTGCCGTAGCCTTGCAATCAACACCCTTTAACTTGAGTCAGTTTGAATGTGTTTCTATTCCTTGACACTAAACAGCCTCTCACTAAGATATACCCCCCTTTCCCTCATCACTCCTGGTAGCTAGGCAAGGCAGTGCAAAGCTCCCTCACTCCTTACTCTGGTCCCTGTGGCCTTAAAAACTTCCTCTTCTCCACCTCAAAATGTCTTAATGTCTTTGAATCTTCATCCATTGTTTTTCCCTTTGCTCTGGGCTTGGAATATTTTCCTTCCACCTGAGCTTTGTACACACACACACACACACACACACACACACACACACACACACACGCTGCTTCCTCCAAAACTGTTCTGTTATCAGTTACCCTCCTTGAATGATGAGCAGGAGTTCAGAAGAGTGTTCCAGGCGTCTGAACCCTCAGGGTCTAAGGGTGCCCCACCCAGTGGCTTCTGATTACCCACAGTACAAAGTCCACATTCCTGAGCCTGGAATTCAGATGTCTTTTCCTATGCGTCACATTAATCAACAAACATTTATTGAGGGCTTTACTATATACCAGGCACAGGCCAGGCACCAGGAAGAGCAGTGAATACGATGAACACAGTTATACAGTCCCCATCCCCATAGAATTTATAGCACATTAGGGGTGAAGAAAAGAAGATAGGGTGGAGTTCATAGGAAGGTGGCCCTTCTCTGAACCAAAAAGCTTTCAGGGGGGGAGCCCAGAACCACCTGCCCTCCTGACTTCTGTACCCTTCCATCTGTATTTAGACTCCAATAATTTAAGCCTCCTAGTATTCACATCTGGTGTAGTTCCTTCCCACACTATGCCAGAGTCGGTCTATATGACCAATAGAATACGGAAGAAGTAATGGTATGTCACTTCTGATACTAGGTTATAAAAGACATCGCAGCTTCTGGTCTTAGGCCCTCTCTCTCTCTCTCTCTCTCTCTCTCTCTCTCTCTCTCTCTCTCATCATTTGCTCTGAGGTTTAGTTGCCATATCATAAGCATCTCTGTGGAGAAACTGAGACTTCCAGCGAACAGCCACATTAGTGACTCATCTTGGAAGTAGATCCTTCAGCCCGTCAGGCCTTCAGATGACTGTAGACCCAGGCAATGCAATCTCCTGAGAGACCCTGAGCCAGAACCACCTTGCTAAGCTGCTCCCTGACTTCTGACCCTCAGACCGTGTGAGATAATAAATATTTATTTTTTTAGCCACTATATTTTGGGGTAATTTTGTTACACAGCAACAGATAACTAATATACTGCCTTTTATCTTATCTCCTTGATATCCAGGTCCTTTCTGCTGTCCCGTATATGGTTCTCCTTGTCCACCTGCTCACCAGCATCTCTTGGTGAACCCAACAGAAAGTATTATGACATGACTACAAAGGTGCTTTCAAAACCTTAAAGTTGGCTAAAATCCTACACACTCTTCTTTCTCTCAGCAGTTTTTCCCTTAATTTATGTTCCCTTATACAATTTAAGGGGGGGGGGGGAGAAGCTTTAAGTTCCTAATTCAGCTCCTCCCCGTGAACAAAAGAAGTGAGCTTGCCAAAAGTAAATGGAAGTTGGACCTCAAAAAATAGGAGTTGGATTTTAAATCTGGAATTTGTGTTCTCTGAGTGGGCTCCAAACCTAAAGCTTCCTTGCCCTCTTCTGATTCAGACTCTGCCTCATTGGATTGCTCTTTCCATCAGAGATATGCAAAGATTTTCGTGGGTGGTTTCCTTGAAAGGCATAAAGAAAGGACACACTCAAATACAGAATTACCTTAAAGCTTTAAGTGCAGGGCTTGGGTGTGCATAGAATGGAATCATAGGGCTAGCATCTCCACTGGCTTGGACTTGGGTTTCTCCTTTTTGCTTTAATTTTCTATCCTGAAAAGTAACTCTGAAATTCCCAAATAATATTAAACCACCTTCCTGCCCCAGGTCACCACCCTAAGATTTGACATTGAGGGATGATTTCTCCAGATTTTGTGATAGTCTAGAGTGGGACATAAGACAGAAGCAATTTTAGTTATTTTGGCAACATTGGTTGTGTTCCTCTGCTTTTGGAGTGAGTGCAAATTATTCTGAAAGGAGATGGAGGATTCAGAATGCTGTTTATTGAGTCCCTACTATGCACAAAGTTGTTATTTCATTCCTCATGGGAACCAAGTGAGGGAAGATTTGGTGGTAGTTTAGAACATGGCTTCAAATTCTTTGATCTTCCTCTCACTGAGTGGTGGGGTCTATTCTACGATGTCCTCTCCCCTTGAATCTTGGCAGGCTGGTGACTTCTTTGACTATAGAGTATGGTGGAAATGATGCTATGTGACTCCCAAGGCCAGGTAATAAAAGGCCATGAAGTCTCTGCCTGTTGGCTGGGACACTCACTCTTGCAACCTGGCATCATCATGTAAAAAATCCCAGACTCCAGAGGCCACCATGCTGTGAGGAAGCCCAAGCAATGTGGAGAGGTTAGATGCTCTGGTCAACAGTCCCAAATGAGAAAAGTTACAAGTCATCCTAGCTGAAGCCCCCAACATCATGAAGAAGAAACAACCCATACCCAATGTGCCTTGTCCAAATTACTGACCCACAGAATCTGTGAGTGTGACAAATTATTTGTAGTTTTTTAAAAAGTATAATTGACATGATCATATTAATTTCAGATGTACAACATAATGATTTGACATTTGTGTACACTACAAAGTGATGACCACAATAAATGACCATAACAGTATATTTATTCCTGTTGCACAGATGTGGAAACTGAGACTTGGAGAAATTAAGTTTTAAGGCTAGTAAGGTGCAGAAGAACGATTTGAACTCAGATCTCTGACTATAAAGCTCATTGTTTTTTCAATAAGGACCCATTCAGGGATGGAATATCAGAATTTGCTGGGTCGTGGGGCTGGGGAGAACTTATACTTTTCCTCAATTGAACTACACCCCAAATTCTGTACTCACCTTCCCATCTCAGGGCAGACATGTTCACATACTTCAGCTCCTCAGGACACTTGGAAAAGGTTAACCCAACTTCTCTGATTGGTTGTTGTCTTGTACTGATCACGGGGAGCTGGAGCAGAACTCCTGAGTCTGGAGGCCTCGTCTCCAGTAGGTCAGATCTGTTTGGGCCAGACCTCATCTCCAGTAGGTCAGATCTGCATGCTGATGCCAGACTGACCCATTTTTCAGGCAGATCCCGACCTCTAGGACATGCTCTGAGCTAGCAACTCTCTGAGGACCAATAAAAAAATCTGGGTCCACCTGTGTGGTGAAGGTCAGGCATGTTTGGCCCTTGGTCTCCTGTGGGGAGGGAATATGGGGTCTCTTCTCTCCCTTCCCTGTTTACAGTGGTGGTGAGTGTTTCATTTCATTTGTTTTATAAAGTCTCCGGAGGTGCCAGATACCAGGTGCTATGATAAGTGTGAAATTTAACTTCTTTTTCATCAAGGCAAAAAAATCCAGCCTCAGAGATTCAAGTGCTGAAAATCTGCTTGTAAAAGGCAGAAACCCTATTGTCAACTTTAAATAAATTGCAACTGAAGCATGATCAGGCACCAGCTTATCACCACATGTCCTCTCTGGAGCTCTCACTCTCCAGCAAGAGAGAGGCAATAAGAACTCAGTGCAGGAAGGGGGCTGGAAGGAAGCCACGGTCCTGCTACCTCTCATGGCTAGGGACTTCCAATGGCCCATCTTTTTGCCCCAGAACATATCATTCTGCCTATAGAGGCTCACCATCCCACTCTGCAGACCTTCTCCAACACCCTCCCCACATTCTCTCAGCCCCATCTCCCTACACAATAATTTCTGTTGAGTGCTATAGGCCAAGTTTTCCAAAGGTACAACCCTGAACATTAACCTTTAAAGAGCAAAACGCCAATAGTGCTGCACCATAGGGAGCACACTGTCCATTTACAGCTGCTTTTTCAGATCACAAGGTACTAGGCAAAGAGAATTTTGCTTTAATAACAAGCAGGTGCTTAGAATTAATGCGGGGGGGGAGAGAAAGCCATGAAGGGATCTGAGCAAGGTACGGAAAATCCTGGTCAAACACAGGAGATGTTGAGCAGCATACCACAAGAGGATTCTGGGGCCAAAGCTAATAGGAGCAGCTTTGGCCAACTTTGTAGGGAAGGGAAATTAGCATTTACTGAGCTTTTACTATGTGTCAGGTGCCATGCAAAATATTTTACATGCATTATGTACTCCTCATTTCAAACCTGTGAGGTCCCACTTTAAATATGTTTTTATTGATTTTTTAGAGAGAGAGAAACCTCAATTGGTTGCCTCCTGCACGTCCCCCACTGGGAATAGAGTCCGAAACCCAAGCATGTGCACTGACCCGGAATCGAACTGGGACCTCTCAGTCCATGGGACAATGCCCAATCCACTGAGCCACACTGGCCGGGCTGAGGTCCCTTTTTCTACATGAGTAAACTGAGGCTCAGAAAAAAAGTAATTAAAGCTGGTGAATTGCCCCAAATCACACAGCTAGTGGGGGAGGGACCTGGGATTCAAACCCAGATTAGTTTACTCCACATTCTATATTACCTACTGCTGAGGAGAGGTATTTATTATCCGTGCCTTTTCACAGATCTCCCAGTGTGTGACTCCCACCCTCCTTAAAATGAAAAATGAAGCCCTGGACAGTTTGGCTCAGCGGTTGGAGCGTCGGCCTGCAGACCAGAGTCCCCGGTTCGGTTCCCGCTAGGGGCATGTACAAAAAAAAGAAAATGAAAAGAAGAAAAGTTATTTCTAACATGTTTATAGAATGACCTGAATGAAAGGATATTTTATACCCCTTGAGAAGGTCCCAGAAGAAACTCTGAACGTTGACTCAGAACCTGGAATTGATGCCATGGAAACACCCACCATTCCTAACTCTGCCTCCTCATCTTCCTAATCTCCCTCAAGTCTAACCAAGCCAAGCCGAAACACCTACCCATCAGCAATGCTTCTCAAGTGCCTACACTTCTTTCTCTTCTTTAAAGTCACTAAAAGATAACTCGAAATACCCATCTCTTGAGGGTGACCACTGATGCCTAGCCATTTTGCCCCCCTCACGAAGCTCAGTGTTTCCAGCAGGGTCAGGAGGTCCTTTCACATGTCAGTCACAGAGGCCGCTACTGACACATCCATCATCCCAGCCCACTGGTCCCTTTAGATCAGGAAACTCTGCTGCTTTGAGGCCAGACATGGGGCAGGGACTTCTTAGGGATCCAACCTCTCTAGTGCACTCCGTCAGCACTGCCAAGGAGTGGGGTTCAGGTCTGCACAGCTTGGAACATCCCGGACTTTAAATTTCTTCCCAATCTGGATGCCCTCCTCTCTCCCACCAACTCTAGGACCCTAGTACAGTCGCATCAATGAGCCTGGGTTTGGGGGTGGAGGAAACAAAGTGCAAAATGGAAACTTTCTGTTCATTCGCCATTATTTCCAAGGCAGGGAAACCACTGTATATTCAGTTATAAGCCGAAAACTTAAGAATCATTTTCAATTCTTTTCTTCTCTTATACTTTATAATATTCGATTCAACAGCCTGTTGGCTCTACTTCAAAATATATCCAGAATCTAACCATGTTTTGCCATCCCTAGTGCTACCACCTCAGTCCAAATGCCCATGGTCTCTCATTTGGGCTATTGCATTCCTAACTAGTCTTCCTGCTTCAATTCTCACTCCTTTTTAATCTATTTTATGCACAATATCTAGAATTGTACTAATATAGTAGCCTCTACCCATACGTGGCTATTTAAATATAAATTTAAATCAATTAAAATTAAATAAATTTATTTCAGTGGTACCACATTTCAAACGCTCAGTAGCCACAGGTGGCCAATGGCTGCCATACTGGACAGAGTAGACATGGAATATTTCTGTCATTGAAGAAAGTTCTGTTGGACAGCACTGATCTTGAATAAGACTTTTTTTTTTAAGATTTTTAAAAAATTGATTTTTAGAGAAAGAAGAGGGGAGAGGGAGAGAGAGAGGAAGAACATTAATCTGCTGCCTCCTGCACACCCCAAACTGGGACTGAGCCCACAACCCAGGCATGTGCCCTGGGAATCAAACCTGTAACCTTTTGATGCACAGACGACGCCCAACCAGCTGAGCCACATGGGCCAGGGCTAGAGTGAAACTTGTAACACTTCAGTCAGATCATGTCTCTCCACCTGCTCAAAATGAGCCAATGATTTCCCATCATACTTACAAAAATAAAATAAAATCCACAGACCTGACCATGATCTACAAATGTTATGTAATCACGTCTCCTGCTATGCCTCCATCTCATTTCCATCTCTCACTCAGTTGCAGCCCATGGCCTCGAATATACCATGCATGCTTCTTCTTCAGGGCCTTTGTATTTGTTATTCCCTTTGCCTTGAACACTCTTCTCTTAAATAATCACATGGCCCATTCTTTCACTTCATTTAGATCGCTGCTCAGATGTTTCCTCTCCCACAAATACTACATCTTTTTGAAAAAGGAGTCACGTCTTCTCCCTCTAAACCAGTTGCTCTCTAGCCACTTATTCTGCTCTAGATTTCTTTTGTTTTTTATTCCTCACCCAAGGATATTTTCCCATTTATCATCAGATAGAGTGGGAGGGAGAGAGAGTGAGAAACATCAACATGAGAGGGACACATCGACTGCTTGTCTCCCACATGACCCGACCAGGGCCAGGGACGAACTGCAACCGAGGTCCGTGCCTTTGACCGGAATCGAACCTGCCACTCATTGGTCCATGGGCCGACGCTCCAACCGCTGAGCCAAACCGGCCAGGGCTGCTCTAGATTTCTTTACGGCACTTTTCACTGCCTGACATTCTATTACATATTTACTTGTTTATTGTCTGCCTCTACCACTAAAACCCATGCTCCATGAAGACAAAGGCTTTGTGGTTTTGTTCACTGCTCTATCCCCTTGTGCCTAGGACCCTGCCTGGTGCGTAGGAGAGACTCATGAATTGTTTATTGATTTATTGACTGCATTATTTTGTACTTCAAATGTCCCTGACAAAAAAACTTGGCTACCTTCTTGAAACGGGGAAGAGTGAAAAAAATGTAGAGAAAACAAATGAATTAGTATCTTAATAAATTATCCTGTTACAAATCTACATTATAGAATTTGGCACAGAATATATATATATATATATATTCTTATGCTTCTATAAGGCTTGTTTTGAAACAGTGAATTTGGTCCAGAGTGATCACTACATTAGGGAACAATTTGCATAAAAACGCATATTTCGTGTTTGCTTCTGTACCATTTCGTCCACAAGAAACACCAGGTGAGTGCAGAAAAATGCCTTCACCTGAATCAACCCATGTAGATATACACAAAACACACAAAATACCACACATAACACGTGTGGTGAACTGAGCTACTTCAGCTCAGCTCATGTGTTATGAGCCATATCCACTCACACATCTGGTGTTGCAACTTTTCATTACATTTTAGCTATCCCTCCTTTCACCACCTCACAACAACTCACAAGCTGCAACTATTCTGACATCCACTTCCACCAGCAAACTTCAGGTCCTTTGCAAATCAAAGCACCATATTACTATAGTATTTGTTTTTCTAAACTATTTAACATCTGTAGAGCTGTGCTACCTTTTTTTTTTTTTTTTTATCCTCACCCGAGGACATTTTTGCATTTATCTTCAGACAGAGTGGGAGGGATAGAGGGAGGAAGAGAGAGAAAGAAACATCGACATGAGAGAGACACATCGACTGGTTGCCACCCGCACACCCCCAACCGGGGCCGGGAACAAACTGCAACTGAGGTACATGCCCTTAGCGGGAACCGAACCCGGGACTCTCTGGTCCGCAGGCCGACTGCTCTAACCGCTGAGCCAAACCAGCCAGGGCTGTGCTGCCATTTTTATTAGGTTCCTATCATTTTTCATTGGTGAGGTTTCCACTGTTGAGCCCCCATCCCTCTTTTCCCATAAGCCCTGAGGGATTTTTAGGAACACACAAGTCACCTTATAACTCAGAACACACTGTCCTTGGGTACATCTACCCTCTCCCCCATCCCCCAACAAGAAGGAAAACACCTGAAGGGCGGGAAGTGTTTTGTATTCCTTTTTTAATCCCCAAGCCCTGCCTCCCCACCCCAAGACAGCACATGTAGCATGTAACAGCCGGTCATGAAATGTATGTTGCTTAATTTATTCCACCCTTGCCTCTTTCAGAATATCCCCATTAAATTCCATCAAACTGAGCAGGGGTCCCACTGCAGGGAACCATTAACTTTCTTTTTTTGTTAATCCTCACTGAGGATATTTTTTCTATTGATTTCTAGAGAGAGTGGAAGGGAAGGAGAGAGGGGGAGAGAAACATGGATGTGAGAGAGACACGTCCATTGGTTGCCTCCCTCACGCCCCGACCTGGGCTGGGGATCTGGCTGGGGATCAACCTACATGGAAACTAATCTGTAACCCTACAGTGTGTGCTGGGGGCGGGAACCATTAACTTTCTTTTTTTTTTTATTTATTTTTTTTATCCTCCCCCGAGGACATTTTTCCATTTTTTGTTCAGATAGAGTGGGAGAGAGAGAGAGGAAGAGAGAGAGAAACATCGACGTGAAAGGGACACATCGAGTGGCTGCCTCCCGCACGACCAACCAGGGCCGGGGACAAACCGCAACCGAGGTACGTGCCTTTAGCGGGAACCGAACCCGGGTCTCTCTGGACCGCAGGCCGATGCTCCAACCGCTGAGCCAAACTGGCCAGGGCGGAACCATTAACTTTCATTTGAACAGATGGAAGCCAGCTCTGCCCCCCACCAATGCCCAGAAGGTGGAGAGCCCCAGGCAGTGGAGGAAGGGCAGGCACAGGACCCTGGATGGTGTACCAGCAGTAGGCCCTGCAGCACCCCAGGAAGGATGCAACAGCTCCTGTAGGAGGCCCCTTGTAAGATATATTAGCATTACAAAACTTAATGGGCCAGAAAGGGAAAAAATTAACATAAATTACCTTCTGCTGAAATTCTGCCTTCCTTGGCAGCTGGAGAAAAAGTTCAATGTGGTGCCAGAGGAAAATCAGGCCTCAGGAAGCTGAGGCCTTAATGGACTAAAATATCACCTCCGACTCTCCCTCAAAAACAAGAACTCCCCAGTCGTTTGAGCCTAGCAACAAAGTACGCAGGCCAAGTGGCACGGAAGCTGGTTTTACTTATGCTGCTTTCTAGTGCTTTGTGCAGTGTGGGCTTTATGGAGCTTTTGCTGGGTGTGCAATTCTTTCCTTGGAGAGATGGTAATTTCTTCCTGTCTGGGGAACCTTGGGGTGACCCTGAACCTCACTGGGCCTCCTTAAGTCCTTGTAGTGAGTGAGAGAGTCATCTTTATTAGGAAACTACCTTCAAGGCCTCTTTAGATGTAAAAGATAGATCTCCTTGCACTTCCTATATCCACTTGCCCCCCACATGCAGTGAGGCTAGGCAACAGAGCAGAATTTCTCCATTTCCAGGGTTGGGGGAAAGAGAGATGTGAGAAGGTGTTGCTGAAAAACAGGTGTACACGGCAAGGCAGTAAGCTGGAGCTAGAGAAGAAAAGTTGGACAGTGGCTGAGAGATGCCTAGTGGCAGGAATGACCAGGGGACTTTAAATATTAGCGATGCCAGAGACACAATATTTTTTCTTTAAGTCCTCACTTGAGGATATTTTTCCATTGGTTTTCAGATAGAGTGGGAGGTAGAGAGGGAGGGAGGGAGGGAGGGAGAGAGAGAGAAACATCCATGTAAGAGAGACACATCAATTGGTTGCCTCCTGCACAGCCCCAGCTGGGGTCAGGGAACCTGCAACTCATGTACGTGCTCTTGACCAGGAATCAAACCAGCAACCGTTCAGTCTGAGGGCCAACACTCTAACCACTGAGCAAACAGGCCAGGGCTTTTTTTTTTTTTTTTTTTTTTTTTAGAAAGGGTAGAAGAGCCCTGACCGGTTTGGCTTAGCGGGCCCATGGGCTGGTGGGTCGCAGGTTCGATTCCGGTCAAGGGCACATGTCTCGGTTGCAGTTCTGCCTAAGCCCTGGTCGGAGTCATGCAGGAGGTAGCCGGTCAGTATGTCCCTCTCACGTCGAAGTTTCTCTCTCTCTCTCCCTCCCTCCCACTCTATCTGAAGATAAATAGAAAAATATCCTCGGGTGAGGATTTCAAAAATAAAATAGAGAGTGGAAAGAGAGAAACAGAAGGGGGAGAGAGAAAGAGAGAAACATGGATATGAGAGACACATCGATTGGTTGCCTCTTGCACACGCCCCCGACCTGGGCAGGGATGAAACTTACAACCCAGGTATGAGCCCTTGACCAGGAATCAAACCTGAGACCCTTTGGTGCATGGGCCGACGCTCTAACCACTGAGCAACACGAGCCAGGGCAAAACACAACATTATGTTGTTGGCTGTGTGGTATGTGAACCCTTTTGTTTCCTTCAAGCTTTTAGTGAGTCTACCACACACAGTCTTAAATTAGAGATGCTTTGGAAAGTGAAGAGATATTGGCAGCATGAGAAGAGAAAGGGATGAGGTGCATCGTAGTCCTAAGAATTCAGCAGAACAGGTAATAAGAGCAAATAATTTTAGCCCAGCCAGTGTGGCTCACTGGTTGAGCATCGACCTACACACCAAGAGGTCGTTGGTTCGATTCCCGGTCAGGGTACATGCCCAGGTTGTGGGCCAAATCCCCAGTGGGGGTATGCAGGAGGCAGCCAGTCGATGTTCTCTCTCATTGATATTTCTATCTCTCTCTCTCCCTTCCTCTCTATATAAAATCAATAAAGAAAGAAATTTAAAAAAAAAAGAGCAAATAATTTTATAGTAATTAATGGAGTGGCAGGTACCCTGCTAAGTGCTTTATATTTGTATATTGCTTGTAACTCATTTAATGCTATACCAACCCTGCAAAGGAGGAGCTTTGACTATCCCCATTTTATGTACTAGGAAACTGAGACACAAAGAAGTTAAATAACTAATACAAGGTTATACCACAAGTAAGTGGCAGAGCTGGAATTTGAACCCAGGCTCCAAATCCATTCTCTTAAACACTGCACAGTACTGCTCCTCAAGAATTCCCAAAGACAGAGTTTAGGACATGGGTTTCCTATTGTACTAGGGGGTGGGGCAGCATGAGGTGAGTCCATCTAGCCAAACACAGACAGAAGGATGACCCCAGGAGGCTGGGAGACTTGGAGAAACTCAAGAGTCCAATAGTTGGACTACATTTAAATTGGGAAGGTAGGGCCAGGTGATGTCCAAAGTTCTTTCCTGCATTAAGGGTCTGTGAGATCAAGACAGGTGGTGGTGTTGTGGAGAGGACATACATCTGGAACAAGTAAAATAGCTGTCTATGGAACAGTCAGAGAGTCTACAGGACAGTAAAGGATCCAGTGTGAGGTCTTTGGGTCAAAATAATGTATGTTGGATGGAATACTTTAGGGAAAGAAATAAACAGAGATTTCATGGAGGAGGCTAGGATCATAATGCCCCGTGTCTCATTTCAAGTATTTCCCAGTCCTAGCCCCCTTGGTTCAGGCTCATTCCTCACTCTCTTTCCTTCTATTTCCCAGACTTCCTCTTATCAAATCAACAAAACACAAGGGAGTGCCTTGTGGAGAGGTGGGAGCAGAATGGTCAAGGGCTGGGTTGGTTAATGAGTCAGTAGAGAAATGACCTACAAAGGCTCTGGTTCCTAAAAATGGTCTGCAGGCTCAATTTGAAGAAAAATGTGGAGTTCCCATCCCAAATCCTCTTTGCTTAAATTTTGCTTTTTAGTTGAGATATAATTCACATATTATATGTGAATCATATAATAGTATCACATATGGTGCTATTTAAAAAAATATTTTATTTATTGATTTGAGAGAGAAACATCAATCTGTTGTTCCACTCATTTATGCATTCATTGGTTGCTTCTTGTATGTGCCCTGTCTGGGGATTGAACCTGCAACCTTGGAGCACTGGGACGGTGCTCCAACCAACTGAGCTACCTGGCCAGGACAGCATAATACTATTTTAAAATATACAATTCAGTGGGTTTTAATATATCCACAAAGTTATGTAACCATTACCACTATCTAACACTAGAACATTTGTATCACCCCAGAAAGAAACCCTGTATCCATTAGCAGTCACTCCTCATTTCCCACTCACCCCAGCCCTGGCCACCACTAACCTACTTCCTATCTCTGTGACTTTGCCTATTCTGAATATTTCATATCAAGAGAATCATATAATGTGTGGCCCTTTGTGTCTGGCTTCTTTTACTTTGTATATATTTTCAAGGTTCATCTATATTGTGCATGTATCAGTACCTCATTCCTACTGGTTCCTGGCTCCATCAGCCTCTGTTTCAGGTAAACTGATCTGTATTCTGTGTATTTACCTGTCTCTCCAGTTTTTAGAGTGGCAGCTTGTCCTGTGACCTTGGTTTTGATGGATCCCAGAAAATTTGTTGCTTTTCAGTTTGTTCAGCTTTTATTAAAATTATTTATTTATTTTGAAAGAGAGAGAGAGAGAGAAGTCTATTTGTTGTTTCACTTATTTATGCATTCATTGGTTGATTCTTGTATGTACCCTGACCAGGGATCGAATCCACAACCTTGGTATAGGAGGATGACGCTCTAACCAGCTGAGCTACCCGGCCAGGGCTGTTCAGCCTTTTTTCTTATTACGAAGCAGCTGGGATTTTGACTGGAACTGAGTTGAATCTGTAGATTAATTTGGGGGGTATTGCCATCTTAACAATTGAGTCTTCCATAAATATGGAATGTTTTTCCATTTATTTAGGTTTCCTTTAATTTCTTTCAACAATTTTTTTTTTTTTTCAGTGTACCTTTGCTTAACTTTTGTCCTTCCCTTGCTCAGCTGTTGCGGATTTGAAGGGTTAAGATGTGAGAATGGGTAGGAGGGGTTGTCACTATTTCTCAGCTAGGGGCAAGACCAGGACTCCCCTGAGATGACCCATGCTGGGTGCTGGGCAGTTGTCTAAGGGCCTTCATGCCGAAGTGCTAGGCACAGCTATTAGCAAATAGCTGGCACTGTCCCACTCTGGGCCACTCACTGACTCCCAACTGTTAAATGCTGAGATGAAAAATATGCCAGGCTCATTATTCCAGGAATGCTCTTCCTCTTGGGCCAGCCTTGGAGCAGCAGCCCCAGTGACCCTGAAGTCACATTCCCAGCTCTTATCTGCCCTTGGAATTTCTTTTGCAAGGAAGGACAAGGTGCCTTCTCCAGGAATGTCATTGGCAGAGAGGACAAGAACCATGCAAATTTATTTCTCAGCCTTCCCCTAATCACATCAAAGTCTTTTGCAAGGAGTCTTCTGGACTAACTGGAGTTTGATAATTACAAATTATTTCTAGCGGAAATGCTGACTGTGGGAAGGCAGGTTAGAGCTAATTTGATTCATATTAAAGCCATGGTCAGATTATCATGAACCCTCAGGGTATTTATTTTTCCATCCGTTCCTCCCTGGTTCCCCTACCTCTCTTTTTGGCCTGGCTAAGCTGGAGACTAGCTTTATACAAAAAACAATATTAAAATAAAATCATGCAAAAGCTCAGGGGAACATGCCTGAGTAATGGAGAAGATTATAAACTTGGACAACTACCCCAGTCCTATCCTCTTACTCCCTCAAGGCAGGTGAAAGTTCATAACTGATTTGAGATCCCTTCTAACAGTAAACAGGAGAAAAACTATTGCTTAAGAGGTTTAAGAAAAAAATTGTAATAATGTACCAAATCACTATCGCTCCACTGATACTCAGTCCCTGCATCTCTGAAGTAATTTCCACTCTCTAAGTTATGATGGGGGGAGCTGTGGGTGTAGAACAGAAGATATAAAGCCATGAGATATAAACCAACACAGAGGTGGTTTGTTCATTCGTTCGTTCATTCATTCATTCATTCATTCATTCATTCATCAAACATCTGAGAGGTGACTTCCCAGGCACTGTGCTGGCTACAGAAGATGCAGAGATGAAGGAGGTGGGGAAAACTGTCCCTGCCCCCTAGTATAAGAGATAGACTCTTCCCCTTGGCTTGGATTGGAGCAGGGAAGGTAGGGAGGGGGTAGTCTTCTCATCTCTGCCTCAAGGAGCTAGAAAGTAGAGCTGCTAATTCATCACTTAAGAAAGAAAGAGCCCTGGCCGGTTTGGCTCAGCAGTTAGAACATTAGCCTGTGGACCAATGAGTGGTGGGTTCAATTCCAACCAAGGGCACGTACCTCGGTTGCGATTCGTCCCCGGCCCTGGTTGGGGTCGTGCGGGAGGCAGCCACTCGATGTGTCCCTTTCATGTGGATGTTTCTCTCTCTCTCATCCTCTCTCCCTCCCAGTCTATCTGAACAAAAATGGAAAAAAAGTCCTCGGGTGAGGATAAAAAAAAAGAAAGAAAGAAACACAAGGAAGAAGGGAAGGAAGGAGAGAGGAGGGAGGAGGGCTGTCCTGCCTTAGAAGAGGGCTTTGGAATGGACAACTTGGTTGGTCTTAGAGATCTGATTCTTTGGACACAGGGATTGGCTTGAGGGGTGCGGAAGATGATCAAAAGATTATGAAGAAAAACCAAAAAGAATGTCTGAACCTAAAAGGTAACATTTGGTAGAAGCTGCCACCCATAACATGAGACTTCTCCCTGCCTACCTTCCAAAAAGATGATGAAAATAAGGAAGAGTGTGGTTAAGAAGGGTGTTATATGGAGAAGTGTCAGGGTCACAGCTCTCACTGGAGTAGCAGCAGCAGCATCCACTGTGGGCAAATCACTTGAGAGCAGCTGGGGGCTGTTTTAGCTTATTACCACAAAATTTATATGGCTTTTTATTGTTGGGCATGGTGGCCATATTTTCAGCTCCTCCAGGGCCTAGATGTTTGGTGAGAGTCCTCTCTCTCAAATCTCCTCTCAGTGTGAAACGGATTGCTGCATTTCCAGGGCTTAATTGCCCTCACCAGCTAAAAACACTCTGCCAGTAATGAAAGTACATCCCCTCTTTTTATCAAGAAAAAAGGATAATAACTCAGCCAGCTTTAATTTACATTTTATTGAACATCAGCCCAGCTTATTTCTAAGGACATCTCTGATATGAAGCACAGAAAGCTGCTGGGAGGCTGGGAGACACTGAGGAAAAGTCTGGGGGAATGAAGGGCAAAACAGTGCCCAAGGCTGCCCTCCTTACCCGAGTACACAGCTTTCCAAAATGACACCATCCCTTCCCAACAAGCTAGAGGATATGACTACTCAAGATTTAAAACCCCTTTGTTTCTCATGGAACAGGAGTGACAGCCATAGCAATAGTAATAACTATTTACAGTTTTCAAAAGACATCAGATACTGTCTCATTTGATGCTTACAACTGCCCTGAAGGACTCGTAGAACACATGGTGTGTCATTTCTATAGATAATCAGACTAGGACTTAAAGAAGGGAAGTGACTCACCCAGTGTCATCAGCCAGTGTTGGAGTCAGGTCTGATATCTGAGCTGGGCAACCTTTCTCTATATAATCCGACACCCGGAGGTGGGGTGGTCCCTGCCGTGGGGAGTCTTGGAGGGAGTAACTGGTGCAGCATGGGGAAGGCCTGTAAGGACTTACGCAGTTCTGAACGATTATCTAACAGTGGTTCTCAACCTTCCTAATGCTACGACCCTTTCATACAGTTCCTCATGTTGTGGTGACCCCCAACCATAAAATTATTTTCGTTGCTACTTCATAACTGTAATTTTGTTACTGTTATGTGTTAGGCGACCCCTGTGAAAGGGTTGTTCGACCCCCAAAGGGGTCGCGACCCACAGGTTGAGAACCGCTGCAAGGCTTAGAAGAACCCGAAACAAGCTCTGTGTTCCCTCCATTCCATCCCCATAAGCTCCTCTTATACCAGTGCTCCAGCCACACTGGCCTCCTGTGGCCAATATTCTTGAGCACCAACCTACAGCCATCTGTGCCCCACTTTTTCTTTGCTCACAGAGGCCTACTTTTACTCTCAGAAGCCTGGTTTTTGTCAGAAATTGGGAGCACTAGTTCTTCAACAAAGCTCAGTAGAAGCTAGGCCACTCCCCCACCCAACTCTAAACCAATTTGCGTCATTCATTCCTCTTCCTAACGATCACTTTAGGAATGAGGATGTGATGAATTTTGTTATGCCGATGTGAGATGTGAGACATGAAGAGAAATCTGTGCAGTCAAGGGAAGGGTTTCCTGGTTCTGAAAAAGGAAGGGTTTGTCCTCCCCCTCTCTGCCTCTGCACACCGAGAATGAGGAAGTTGTATGAGGTTGGAGCTATTTTTTTTTATCTTTACCTGAGGATATTCTTGCATTTATCTTCAGATAGCAGGAGGGAGAGAGGGAAGAAGAGATGTGAAAGACACATTTATTGGTTGCCACCCGCATAACCCCAACTGGGGCCGGGGACAAATTACAACCGAGGTACATGCCCCTTAGCGGGAATCGAACCCGGGACTCCCTGGTCCGCGGGCTGACGCTCTAACCGCTGAGCCAAACCGGCCAGGGCCAGGTTGGAGCTTTAGCAGCCATCTTAGCATCTGGAAGGAAGTCACCACAAGAGGGTGACTGAGCAGAAAGAAGGGAATAGTCTGGCCCTAGATCAGTGATTTCAACCCGTGTTCTCCAAGAATTTTTAAAACATGCAATATCTGACTACTTAGTCTTGTTAGACAGGCATGATGGCCAGGTACATAAGGTCACCAAGGTGGAAAGCCCAGGGTACCTAGTGATGGGCAAAACTGGGCTGGAACTTCACCCCCAGGGTGACCTTTCCTCCCTTAGCATATCACTGGTCATGTGATTTAGAACCAACCCCCTGACCTTTCACATCACTGATCATGTGGTTCAGATCCTCCCCTGGCGGTGTTGCTAAGTCATGCAGGTTAGACCCCCTTAGAGAGGGAACAAACAAGGAGGCCAGAGAACAGCCCTTAAGCATTAAGCCCCCAGGAATATAAGGTTCTGAACTGCATCAAATACATCAATTGTGTTTTAGCTCCAGGCCCAGAAAAGCAGCAAAATCATACAAGAGATGACGCCATGGCTGAGGTCAGGACCAGCTGCATTGCCTAAAGACCCCCCTGCCCTGGCACTGACCAGTCAGTGGAGGCCACAGAGACACACCTGGAAAGTTAATGAATATTCTATTGAGATTCTCCCCTGAGACCCCCAGATAAAACTGTCAAGACAAGACCCAGAGCATTCTTTTCTCTCTCTCTCTCTTTCACACACACACACACACACACACACACACACACACACACATACACACACACACACACACACACATACACCCTGTACCTTCTCCAGTTGTGTTTTCTTTGCCCTTTGCCTCTCCTAAGCTCCAAGGGCCCATCTTTTGCTTCTGCACCTTCTTTCCTGAGCCCATTTCTTCTACTGCTCACTTCTACCTCTGTGAGTGTCTAAATAAACTTTCTCTTATAATTTGAGTCTTGGCTCTGAATTCTTCTCTTAGCCAGAACTCAAGAACTGAGGTTGCCAAACAGAGGTCCAATTACCAGCAACAACTCGTGCTATTTTCACAGCCAACAGTCAGGGGCACTGACCTCTTTTCTCTTAGATTGTCAAATAAAAAAAATGACAACAGCCAACACAACAATAGCCATCTGGTATAAATGAATTAGACTTATAGCAATTTTTTTTGTCAGATCGGCAAAAAATATATATATTTTGGTGTGCTGCAGAATTTTAGTAATTAGTTTATGTATGCCATGAGATGAAAAGGTTGAAAATTGCTGCCCTAGATGATGTTGATTTGCTCAATAAACCAACCTTAAAACCCTACCTACCCTTTGTGTTGCCAGTCTTCTTTTTTTTTTTTTTTAATTTTTTTTCTTTATTGATGTTAGAGAGAGGAAGGGAGAGAGAGATGGAAACATCGATGAGAGAGGACATTGATTGGCCACCTTCTGCATGCTCCCCACTGGGGATCAGGCCACAACCTGGGCATATGCCCTGACTGGGAATCGAATTGGCGACCTCTTCGTGCATGGGTCGACGCTCAACCACTGAACCACACCAGGCACACCAGTCTTCTTTATGTGACGTAATAAAATTCCTTCTTTTTGTGCCATTTTGAATTGCAACAACTTCTCTTTATTTCCACTGAAAGTATTCTAAACGATATACCTCCGTCCTGTTCCTCAAACCCGCCAAGCTCTTTCTCATTTCAGAGCTGTTCCCATTGTCTGGGACACTTTTCCACCAGATGTTCACATGGTTGTCCCCTTATCATTCAGACCTCAGCTCAAGTGTCACTTTTCCAGAGACATTCTATGAACTATGCAATCTAAACCAGTTTTCTAGACACTGTGTTTTCATTTTAGCACTTATTAACATCAGAAATCATGTTTTTATTTGTGCTTACTTGTTGTTTTTTTACTTTTCATTTTTTTTATCCTCACCCGAGGACATCCTTGCATTCATCTTCAAATAGAGTGGGAGGGAAAAAGGGAGGAAGAGAGAGAGAAACATCCATGTGAGAGAGACACATCGAGTGGTTGCCACCCACACAACCCCAACGGGGGCCGGGGACAAACTGAAACCAAGGTATGTGCCCTTAGCGGGAACTGAACCCTGGTCTCTCTGACCCGCGGGCTGACGCTCTAACCACTGAACCAAACCGGCCAGGGCTTGTGCTTACTTGTTTAATTTTTTTTTTTTTTTATCCTCACCTGAGGACATTCTTGCATTTATCTTCAGATAGAGCGGGAGGTAGAGAAAGAGGAAGAGAGAGAGAAACATCGATGTGAGAGAGACACATCAACTGGTTGCTACCCACAGGACCCCAGCCGGGGCGGGGACAAACTGCAACCAAGGTACGTGCCCTTAGCGGGAACCGAACCTGGGACTCTCTGGTCCACAGGCCGACGCTCTAACCGCTGAGCAAAACTGGCCAGGGCTTGTGCTTACTTGTTTATTGTCTGTTTTCCTCAGTTGAGTGTAAGCTTCATGTGAGTAAAAACTGTGCCTGGCTTGTTCACTGCTGTATTCCTAGCACCTGGCACAGAGCCGACCACATAGTAGGTGCTCAATAAACATTCAGTGACTGAATAAATGAATCCCAAAGACAATCTCGCCATACTGCTCCTCAGTCTCCCTCTCCCCTGTGGCTGTTGGGGTAATGTGTCTATACTCTTGGCCTTTCATCAATTTCTTTTATAAAAATCTACATCTCAGGACCAGTAAAAAGTAAAGAAGAAAAATATCATAAAATCAAAATTATTTTAGGCTTAAATATAAAAGGAGAGAGGCTGATTGCATAACATATGTAGATCTATGCAAATTACCGTGCAAGTTAAATGGGGGAGAAGTTTGAAGCAGTGGAAAGTCCAGAGTCCCTTGCTGAGTATGTTTTCCTTCTCACCAGGAAGTGGTATCAATTTCTTAGGCCTAAAAGTGGGGATGCTGACATACAGTGAGAGCAAAATCAATTGAGAATTACACAAGTAAAAAAGAATTTAGGCCCAGCCGGTGTGGCTCAGTGGACTGAGCATCATCCCATGGACTGAGAGGTCCCGGTTTGATTCCTGGTCAGGGCACATGCCTGGGTTGTGGGTTTGATCCCCAGTAGTGGGCATGCAGGAGGCAGCTGATGGATGTTTGTCTCTCACATCGATGTTTCTATCTCTCTCTCCCTTCCTCTCTAAAAAATTAATTAAAAAACAGCCCTGGCCAGTTTTGCTCAGCGGTTAGAGCGTTGGCCCACAGACCAGAGAGACCTGGGTTCAGTTCCCGCTAAGGGCACATACCTCCGTTGCAGTTTGTCCCCAGCCCTGGTTGGGGTCATGTGTGGCGACCAGTCAATGTGTCTCTCTTGCATCGATGTTTCTCTCTCTCTCTTCTTTTCTTCCCTCCCTCCCACTCTATCTGTAGGTAAATGCAAAATAAAATGTCCTCGGGTGAGGATTAAAAAAAAAAAATTCATAAAAAAACATATTTAAAAAATTTTAAAAAAAGGAATTTAGCCCTGGCTAGTGTGGCTCAGTGGTTATAGTGTTGGCCTGCTCACCAGAGTCGCAGGTTTGATTCCCAGTCAAGGGCATGTACCTGGGTTGCAGGTTCAATCCCAGGCCCTGGTCGGGGCATGTGCAGGAGGCAACCAATCCAATTGATGTGTCTCTCTCTCCTTCCTTCCCTCCCTTCCACTCTCTCTAAAAAATAAATCAATGGAAAAAATATCCTTGGGGGGGATTAACAAAACAAAGCAAAAAGAATTTAATTTAGTTGTTGGGTTTTCTAAGAGATAAAAATAAAAAACATTCCACTTATTGATTTTAAATAGTAGGAACAGGAAGTATAAAATTCTGTTTAGTTTTGTGTGATGGCCAACTAAGATTACAGAAGAAGAGGGAAAAGGGAAATAGACAAAAGAAGAGGAGGGGGGAGATTGAAAACAACCCCCAAATTACCCATATCCTTCAGAAGCAAAACCTTATCTATGTGATGATAATTCTTTATACTCACAGAAAACAAACACAAAAACCTCTCACACAAACAGCCCTCTGATATACATTTTTCAGAGTTTGTTATTAAAACTGTTTAAATTCCTACCTAAAATGTGGGAGAAAGGGTACTCATTCATTTGTTCAACAACTATTTTGGGGGTATACATGTCCTAGGCCTTGAAGTAGATACTGGGGAACATCTGAGAATAGGATGTGGGCACAGTACCTGCCCTCCTGGGGCTTGCATTTCATCAGGTTCTCTATTCTAATTTTCAAAGGGGGAAACACTCTGCACCTGCCTTCTCTAGGGAAAAAAAAAAAAAAAAAAAGATTATCCATCTCCTTTCATAGAGGAAAAGTTCCATTTTTTGGAGCACCACATTCTAGGTGGCCCATGAGCTGCTATTAAGGGTTAGATTGCCCTGCCACAATTTCCCACAGCTAAGTACCCATGGAATTGCCTTTTGGCAAAGATCTCAAGGGGGTGCAAACCTTACATGCTGGATTTTCTAGGATACTGCTGATTTCAAACCTTTCGAGCCAATGTCTCCCTCAGCTCCCGAGCTATCACCCTGGCCACCACGTTACCTCACTTCAGTCACTACAACAGTCTTCTGACTGGTCTCCCTGCTCCCAACCTCACCTTCCTTCCTTGTTGTGCTGCTCGACACAACAGCCACAGCGTCCTGTTCATCTAAGACAGAGCTGGCCTCTTTGCTGCAACTCTGCGATGGCTTCCTGTTCACTCAGAGTCCCTACAATGGCCTACAGGCCTACAGCCCTGTTCCTCTTACCTCCTCTCCTCCTCTCCCTCCTGTCACAGCTCCAGCCACACAGCACCCACAATGTCTTTTTTTTTAAAACATTTTTATTGATTTTTAGAGAGACAGGAAGGGAGAGGGAGAGAGAAAAAGAAACATTGATGTGAGGGCAGAACATCCATGGGCTGCCTCCTGCATGCCCTCACCAGCGATTGAGCCCGTAACCCAGGCATGTGTCCTGACCACGAATCGAATCAGCAACCTTTCGTGCACAGGACGACACCCAGCCAACTGAGCCACACCGGCCAAGGCTAGTCTTTTTTTTTTTAATTGATTTGAGAGAGAGAGAGGAAGAGAGAAAGAGAAAAAACAAAACAAAACATCAATTTGCTGTTCCACTTATTTATGTATTCATTGGTTGATTCTTATATGTGCCCTGACCAGGAATCAAACCTGAAACCTTGGCATATCGGGAAGATGCTCTAACCAACAGTGCTACCTGGCCAGGGCCCCAATTTAGTCTTTGCACCTGGCAACCCTCTGTCCAGAGAACTGCCTCCCACACCCCCAAATTCCTATGGCTCACTTCCTCACCTTTCATGTCTTGACTCAACTGTCACCTTCTCATGGAGGCCTTCTCAACTACTCCATTTTATTTTATTTCATTTATTTATTTTTAAAATTTATTTATTTATTTATTTATTTATTTTTATCCTTACCTGAGGACATTTTTGCATTTATTTTCAGATAGAGCGGGAGGGAGAGAGGGAAGAAGAGAGAGAGAGAAACATCGATGTGAGAAAGACACATCGAGTGGCCGCCACCCACACAACCCCAACCAGGGCCAGGGACAAACCGCAACCAAGGTACGTGCCCCTAGCAGGAACCGAACCTGGGCCTCTCTGGTCCACAGGACGACACTCTAACTGCTGAGCCAAACCAGCCAGGGCTTATTTATTTTCTTTATTAATTTTAGAGAGAGAAGAAGGGAGAGGGAGAGAGAGATAGAAACATCGGTGAGAGAGAACATCGATTGCATGCCCCCTACTGGGGATTGGGCATGTGCCCTGACGGGGAATTGAACCGTCGACCTCCTGGTGCATGGGTTGATGCTCAACCACTGAGCCACACCGGCTGGGCTCAACTACTCCATTTTAAGTCACACATCTCTCTGCATTACACACTCCCTATCCAATTTCCCGACTTTATTTTTCTCCATAGCTCTTAATCACTCTCTAATTTATTGTGTATTTCATTCATTTGTCTTGTTTATTATCTGTCTCTCCCCCATAGAAAAAAGCTCCAGGAGAGCCAGGATTTTTGTCTGTTTTGTTCATTGCTGTATCCTCAGTGCCTTGAAGGGTGACTGACAAATTAGGCACTCGAAAAGTATTTGTTGATAGTCCTTTGGTTTAAAGTGACTTAGTTTTATGGGAAACGTGACTACATTCTTCTCGTTTTTGTCATTTTACAGAGGACCAGTGAACACTTCATCATAGGTTCATCCCAGTCCTCACATTCATGATTGGGAAGCCCTGGCCCAGAAGCTGTATGTCCCTGGAGACAAACCCTGGCCCTGAACCCCAGACCAGTCCTAGAAAGGGTGGGCCCTCTTCGATAGTCAGTTCTCAGAGGCTAGGTGCCTGAAAAGCAAGTGTCAGAGCCTCCTCCTAAACACAGGCAGATTTACTTTGCAGACGGTGAGGATGCATTTTAATTTGTTGATGTGAAATCTTAATTGAACTAAACTGCTAGAGGTAGTCTCTGTTCTCTGTCAGAGTCTTAATTTAGTTGGCAAAACAAGATATCATCAGAGGAAAATCGCAGGCAAAGATGCTGTGCCCAGAGGGTTTAGGGAACACCCTTCTGCATTTGGAGGTGGGTTGGTGTGTGATTGGCACAGCATGAACCCCATCCACACAACTCAGGATGCCAACTTGGCTTTTCAGGGATACTCAGGGGGCATCGCATAGGCTCAGGCACATGGGTCTTCCCAAAGCAGCCAGGCTAGTACTGCTCCCCTCCTGTGTGCCATGTTCTATTTTTAGTATCAGAACAGGAAAGAGATGGGGGATTTCTCACCTAAAGGTATAGAAATGTGGGAGGTGCCAGCTCTATCATTCCCTTGCTGTGGGACCTTTAGCAGGCCACTTCCCTTACCTGGGCTGTGGTTTCTCCATCTGTGCAACAAAGAGGTTGGAATTCATGTTCCTAAAGGCAAAAATTGCTAAGATGGCCTGTGTGATTCTCCCAGGACCCTCAGGCCTGTGTCAGCATCCAGGGTGAGGCTCTTGACTCTTGTCCACCAAATCTCTGCTGAGTTCTTGGCCGTGGCACACACACACACCAATGGCCTCACTGTCTCCTTCAGGTCAAGCCACAGGCCTTTCACTAATGTAGCCTTATCCCTGACTCAGAATCTCAGGCTGCGCTTCTGGTTACGCCCCTGGGAGGAGGCCTTAGGAATCATTCTCTTGGTGACAGATGCCCACTCCAGACCTCTGCCCCCAGGGGCCTTCTACACATGCTGCTTGTCTTACCCTGGCAGCTTCTATCTACTAGTCCATACCTGGAAGAGCTCCAAGCTCACCCACAGAGGGAAATAACCTGAGGCTGTGGCAGGAATCAGCTCCACGGGCAGTTCAGCTCAGATTCCTGAATTATATTATTCCAAGGACAGTCTCTGTAAGGGGGTTCCCAGGAAGCTGACTCAGGCCTTGGTAGCTCCCTCTGAAGCACAGCTGTAGAAGGGTTGGGGCAGCTTCCTTGAGAGTCAGAGTTCTAAGCTGGCAGGTCCTCACTCTGGTAACTCACTGGCTGGGTTGCAGGTGCAAGTACCTGCATTTAGTCACAGGTTATTCTCATGCTAGGAATCAGGTGCCAGGAGGTTTAGCAAAGAGGCAATGCCATGCAGAAGGAAGATCACAGCTTTGCAGTAGAAACCACCTGGCAAGCCCCTTCTGCTTCCTGAGCCTGTTTCTTCATCTGTTAGGTGGGGATGATAATACCTACTTCAGAGAAATGTTAAAACTAGATGATATAATGCTTCTGGAGTGCCTATCACTGTGCCTGGTCCAGAGACTGTGCTCCCCAAATGGCAGCTGTTGATGTGTTATCACACTGCTTGGCAACCAGAAGGTGCTCAGTAAATGCAATTGTGATCATCACCCACCAGAAGACATGCAGAGCTGCAGAGGTCCTTTCAACTCTTTGGAGATGGTAGCAAACTGCAGATCATGCAAACACATCCCCGAGGTTCCTCTCTCCCTAAATTCTTCTGTCTTGCTCTACTTCTCCCAAAACTCTGATAACTAGTTGGTGATGTCATCGCATTTGGGAGATCAACTGTGAGGCTGCCTCCCTCTACCCTTGGGGAAGGTGGAGATGGCTTTTTCCCATCACAGGATGGAAGGTTTGAGGATGTTAATCTAAAGCCAGGGGGCCTTCTTGCACAGGAAGGGTCTTGACTTATGAGCAGCTTTCCTTGGGGTAGGGTCCTTTGTAGAAAATGGGCTCGGCTTTTTTTTTTTTTTTTTTTTAATCCTCACCTGAGGACATTTTTCCATTAATTTTCAGATAGAGTGGGAAGGAGAGAGAGAGAAACATCAATGTGAGAGAGAGAGAGAGGCATCGATTGGCTGCCTCCTGCAGGGCCAGGGATCGAACCACAACCAAGGTACATGCCCTTGACTGGAATCGAACCCACGACTCTGGTCCATGGGCCAGATGGGCCAGGGCTGGGCTCAGCTTTTGATTAGGCAGGACTCTTTATACTCAAAATGAAACCTCTTTCAGGTTCTTAAGCAAATATTGGGGAGAATGCTAATCAAAAGAGTCAAAGAAAGCCTAAAACCAAGGCCACAGGGACTGGAACCAGGGACTCAGCAGGCAGAGACATGCTCTCCCATAAAAAAATAAAATCTGGCGGTGTGGTAGAGACCGGGTCCACTTTATGTTGGGAAGCCAGGAAAGGTCAGTTATGGGCAGATCTGTGGATGGGCCATCCAGGCAGAGGTAATATAATAGCCAGTGCAAAGGTCCTAAATCAGAAAGGAGCTTGTTCGAGGAACAGAAGGAAGCCAGTGTGGGGGGAGAGCAGTAAGCAAGGAAGAGAACAAAGACAGATGACAGCCAAGAAGGAGGCAGGGGCCAGATCACAAAGGATCTTACAGGCCAGGCTATCGCATGTTTATCATATTCAAAGGATTGTGGGAAGCATTTGGAGGGTTTTAAACAACATAGGGAGGTGATCTCACTTTTGTTTTTAAAATAATACTTCGGCTAGTATATGTAAAGGAGACCAGAGGTCAGGATAGAAGGAGGATTTGGAGGAAAGTCTAGGGCAGGAGCAGGTTTGGGCACAGGTGGGGATAAGAGTTCTGTTCTGGTCATGTTAAATTTGAGATGCTAGTTAGATGTATTAGTATCTTCGGGCTGCTATAATAAATGACCACAAACTTGGGTGGCTTAAAACAACAGAAATTTGTCCTCTCACAATTCTGGAAACCAGAAGTCAAAAATTAAGATGTCGGCAGGATTGGTTCCTTCTGGGCACTCTGAGAAAGACTCTGCTTCCTCTCTCTCTCCTAGCTCCTGAGACTTGTCAGCAATCCTTGGCTTGTAGACACATCACTCCAATCTCTGTTTCCATCTTCACATGGTATTCTCCCTGTGTTTCTTTGTCTCGATGTTTTTTCTTCTTCTAAAGACACCAGTCATATTGGGTTTAGTGCCCACTCTAATCCATTATGACCTCATCCTAACTTGATTATATCTGCAAAGACTATATTTTCAAATAAGGTCATATTCACAGGTATAAGAGGTTAGGACTTTAACATATCTTTTTGTTTTGTTTTGTTTTGTTTTTTAATCCTCACCTGAGGATATTTTTCCATTTTTGTTCAGATAGAGTTGGAGGGAGAGAGAGAGAAACATCGATGTGAGAGAGGCACACCAACTGGCTGCCTCCCACACGACGCTGACCAGGGCAGGGGACGAACCACAACCGAGGTACATGCCCTTGACTGAAATCAAACCCACGACTCATTGGTCCACAGACTGATGCTCTAACCACTGAGCCAAACCAGCCAGGGCCAACATAGCTTTTTAGGAGACACAAATAAACCTATAACAGTCATCAAAAGGAATGTCAAGTGGGGTGATAGGTATACAAGACTGAAGTTAGAAAAGAAGTCTAGTTTGCAGATATTAATTTGACATCATAGAAAAATAGACATGGGACTAGATGTGGATAAAGTATAGAAGGGTGCTAAGTTGAGCTCCGGGACTGTCCAATATTTAGTAGTTCGTGGAAGAGAAGAAGCAAACATAAGAGATTGGAAAAAAGTGGACAGTGAGGTAGAAAACCAAGAGAGTATCATGTCCTAGAAGCCAAGAGGCAATCATAGTTCAAGATGGAAGTAGCAGTCAACCGTGTTGAGAAGTAGCTCTCAGACCCAGGAGCATGCTGATCATTGATCCTAAGATGATTAATTTTAGTGGAGTAGTGGGTATGGAAGCCCACCTGGAGGGGTTGAAAAGAGAATGTGAGGGAGAAAAGGAGATGGCAACTATACACAACAACTTCAAGAATGTTTGCTACTGCCCTGGCCGGTTTGGCTCAGCGGTTAGAGCGTTGGCCTGCGGTCCAGAGAGATCCGGGTTCGGTTTCCGCTAAGGGCACGTACCTTGGTTGCAGTTTGTCCCCGGCCCTGGTTGGTCATGCGGGAGGCAGCCACTCGATGTGTCCCTTTCACGTCGATGTTTCTCTCTCTCTCTCTCTCTTCCTCTCTCTCCCTCCCACTCTATCCGAACAAAAAATGGAAAAATGTCCTTGGGTGAGGATAAAAAAAAAAAAAAAAAAAAGAACGTTTGCTATGAAGCATAGTAGAAAAATTAGGTGGCAATAGAGGGGAATGTGGGGGGTAATGGGAGGGTTGTTTATGTTTTAAAGCTGGAATATATTAGAGAATGTTTGTATGATATTGAACATATTCTAGTGTAGCAGTTGGCCATTGATGGGAGCAAGGACACTCAATCCACTCTATAAAGAAGGAAGGCAAATTATATGAGTACATATACAGGTAAGTAAGTAGAATTGGTGCTAGGAAAATGAGGGAGCGCCTTGTCTAATTGTTTCTATTTTCTCCATGAGGCATGAGGTAAGGTCATCAGCTGAAAGTGAGGGGGTGAAAGATGTTTGAAGAGATAGGATAAATTATGAAGCAGAAGTTTTGAAGAGTGAAAAAGTGAACATATTAGGGTATGAGGAGGAATACAGAACAGTAAGTGTCCTCTTGAGATTTCCCATTTATACCTGGGACTCTTTCTAGACATCTTTCTTCTGGGTCTGCACCTCCTCTCAGGAAAGGGCTCTGACTGGCCCTGTTTAAGTCATGTGCCTATCTCTGATCCAATCACTGTATCCAGAGGATGAGATACTTGAATAGGGCAGACCTGGGTCACATGACTACTTCTGTGATTAGAGGGGCTGGTGTTATGATGGGCAGCCCCAGCAGAAGTGAGGGAAGGGTAGTTCCCCTAAGAAAACAGGGATGGCCCGGGCCAGGTGGCTCAGCTGGTTGGAGTGTCGTCCTGTACACTTAATGGTTGTGGGTTCAAGCCTGACTGGTGTGGCTCAGTGGTTGAGCATCGACCTATACACCAAGAGGTCACTGGTTCAATTCCCAATCAGGGCACATGCCTGGGTTGAAGGCTTGATCCCCAGTAGGGGGTGTGCAGGAGGCAGCCGACTGATCTTAATGCTTCTCTCTCTCACATCAATGTTTCTATCTTTCTCTCTCTCTCCCTTCCTCTCTCTCTAAAAAAAGTCAATAAAAAATATTTTTTATAAAGGCTCTGGCCAGTTTGGTTCAGTGGCAGAGCATTGGCCTGAGGACCAATGAGTCACAGGTTCGATTCCAGTCAAGGGCACGTACCTCAGTTGCGGTTCGTCCCTGGCCCAGGTTGGGGTCGTGCCGGAGGCAACCAGTCAGTGTGTCCCTTTCACGTCGATATTTCTCTCTCACTCTCTTTCTTCCTTTCTCTCCCTCTCTCTCCCTCTCACTCTATCTGAAGATAAATAGAAAAGTATCCTCAGGTGAGGATTAAAAAAAAAAAAAGTTTGCAGGTTCGGATCCCAGTCAGGGCACATACCTAGGTTGCAGGTTCAATCCCCAGTTGGGGCGGCCACAGGGAGCAACTGATCTATGTTTCTCTCTCACATCATGTTTCTCTCTCTCTCTCTTCTCTCTCTCCATTCCTCTCTCTCTAAAATCAATAAACAAATCATTGGGTAAGGATCAAAAAGAAAACAAGGATGTTAGACAGAGGTCCACTCTCCCCTACTGTTCTCACAGGGTTATCCTGAGGCCCAGTGAGGGATTGTCTGTGAAATTGCATTGTGGAATACATAGCACTACATAAAGTGAGGGATTATTATAGTAGCACTTAGTAAATGATGGGTTTGTTTATTTAAAATTTTTTTATTGATTTTAGAGAGGAAGGGAGGAAGAGAGAGGAAGAGATTTGTTGTTCCACTTATTTATGCATTCATTGGTTGATTCTTGTATGTGCCCAGACTGGAGATCAAACCGGCAACCTTGGCATATCGGGACAACACGCTAATGAACTGAGCTACATGGCCAGGGCTGATAGGTTTGTTTATTTGATAGGTTTGTTTATTTGTTCACTCAGTAAATAGTTATTGAGCCTTTAAGTAAAGCTTCATGCTAGGTTAATGAAGAAGAAGAGACAAATCATGAGTCAGATGTGATTCTCCCCATAGTTAGTTGAGCTGTATTAGTCAGCATTTGCCAAGTTATGCTGTTATAACAAACCCCAAAATCTTTGTGGTTTATAACAGTAAAGGTTTATTTATTGTTCATCAGCTTCCAGTTAGCTTTGGCTCTGTTCCAAGACTCTTGTTCATTCTAGCACATGCTATTCTTGTGGCAGAGAGTAAATAGGACACTGTGATGGCTCCTAAAGCTTGTGCTCTGATCACTTCTGTGCTCATTTGATTGGCCAAAGCAAACCACATAACAAAACCTGGTAACAATGGGGTAATGAAATATCCTCCTTCCACAGAGGTACTGAAAGTCACATGGTGATAGTTGGAGATTTATAATACTTTTACAGAGAGGAAAAGTAAATAATTGGGGGAAATAATATAATCATCACAGAGGGTTAAAAGCATATGAACACTCATTATACAATAGAAAGTGACCAGAGTCCTATGATTTAGGGGATTAGGTATCAAAGGGGAGAGCAATACTCTCCAGTTGGGAAGATCAGAGGTTTCTTGGAGGAAGTGGCTTTGGGGCTAGGTTTTGAACAACACTATAATATCTAGATGGGTATAGGGGAAAAAAGGCATGGCATGCCAGCAAAAGAACAGTATGAGAAAGCCATAGAAAAGGTAAAGTAGGATGCTTACACGGAATGGTGAATGATTTTAGTTAGCCTAAAGCAGAAGAACTGGGAGGAAATAATGGAAAGAGAGCAAAATGAGTCTGTCTGCCAGCCTCTGAGAGCATACAGAAGCTCTCATCCCCACCCCATCCAACTGCCCACGCAGGGGTTCCTGGGTTGGGGAAGTACCTACAATGGCTGGTGAATGAGTCCAGAGCAGGCTGGCCGTTGGCTGGACTCTTCTGCACTTCTTGGCTTGGTCAAGCCCAGGTCCTAACCCAGAGTCAGCTTCTCTCTCTCAAACTTTTTTTAAAATTTTGTTGGAAATTTTTCGTCTAATGTTCGTATAGAGGTTTTTATGTTTTTTTGTTTGTGTGTTTGTTTCCTCTGCCTGTGTCAGCCAGTCTGATATCAAAAAGATACTCTCAAACTAGGAGATGTTAAAACCAAAATAGAAGTCTTCCAAAAGGCAGGGAGATGGACAAGACAGCAAGATATTATCCTTGTAAAGCAAGCCTCAGTCTTCATCCTGCTGGCTTCTGTCTTCCACTGAGGCAGTAAGATGAGTTTTTGTTTTGTTGAGAATAAAATTCCGTAATTTATTTTGTTCATAATGTCATAAAAGAAAATATATTGGCTCATTATAGTTTCACATTCCAGTATGAATTTCATTGTCTTTTTGGATTCAGCTTATCATTACAGCAATGATTTGAGTTAAATGTTTATGTAACAGAAACCTTCTGCTTCTTATTATGTGATAAGAATGTGATGATCAGTAAAATTAATTTTATAACAGTCTTGTTTGTTTTCTTTGTAGTTATCAAATGCAGTACACAGATGGAACAAGCTTTGTGCGAGTGGGTCTGGCTTACTGGAATTAATGAGCTGCCCACACGGTGGGCGTGTGGTCTAATTGATACTGGTCCTGAGCATGTTTGCACTTTTAATCATTAATGCCCTGCAGCCTGCTGGAAGCATGGAAAGAAACAGGCAGACTAGGACATGCCAGAAGACAAGGACAGGGCCACTGGGGGCCTCCCACTGCCCAGGAGGGGCCTGCCTAAAGGCGTAAGTGAAGCTCAGGGCCAGGCAGGGAGATTGCTCCAATGTCAAACATCTCAGTAGGTGCCAGGGCACATCTCAGGCCTAAGGAGAGGCTTGCATATCCCTTATTCCATCATTTATTCACCAAAATTATGTATTAAGCACGAACTTTGTGCCAGGCATTGGATACAGTAATAAACAAGACAGACAGGCTCTCTGTGCTTTGAAAATTTCATTTTAGTCTGGGAAGCATACAATAAACAAGTTAAGAAATAAATCAGGCCCTGGTTGGTTTGGCTCAGCGGTTAGAGCATCGGCCCGCAGACCAAGAGTCACAGGTTTGATTCCGGCCAAGGGCATGTGCCTCAGTTGAGGTTAGATCCCCGGCCCTGGTCAGGGTCGTGTCTCTCTCACATCAATGTCTCTCTCTCTCTCTCTCTCTCTCTCTCTCTCTCTCTCTTTGTCTCTCCCTCCCCCACATTCTATCTGAAAATCAATGGAAAAATATCCTCAGGTGAGGATTTAAAAAATTAAAAAAATCAATTAAAAATCTTTAAAAAAAAAACTAAAAGGGACTAGGAATGTTGTAGAAGGTTTTTGAAAGAAATTATATTGATAAGCTGAATAATGAATTTAATTAAGTAAATTAATTTAAAGATCAGAAGTAAGCTGATACACGCCCTGGCTAGTATGGCTCAGTTGGTTGAGCACCATCCTGTGCTCCAAAGGTCACCAGTTCGAATCTGGTCAGGAAACATACTCAAGTTGCAAGGGATCATGGCCGGGTGCTTAGGGTGCATAGGGGAGACAACTGATCAAAGTTTCTCTTACATGAATGTTTCTCTCTCTCTAAGACCAATACAAACAAAAATAATTTTTTGAAGTAAGCTAATACAGAGTTGGAGTTTGGTTCTTTTCCACTTTGTTTATTTTTAATATGGTTTTTATTGGGGTTTTTTTGTGTTTTTTTTAGAGAGAGAGAAACATCAATGTGAGAGAGAAACATCGATTGGCTGCTTCCTGCACACCCCCCTACTGGGACTCGAGCCCACAACCTGGGCATGTGCCCTGGTTGGGAATCAAACTGGGACCTCTCAGTCCATGGGACGACTCTCAATCCACTGAGCCACACTGGCCAGGCTCTTTTCCACTTTGTTCAAAGGACAAGGATTTTCCTCTTGCTTTCCAGATAAAAAGAAACTTATTTTTTCATAAAGCAATTTGGTAAATTATCCTTTCATAAGCAATATGGAGGCATTTATATTTTTTTCCCTACCCAATCCCTCCAGAATTGGAAAACTCTTGATGAGTGAATATTATTTCCATGGCAATATGTTTGTTTGCATGAATCCATAAGAATCAGATTTCTCTATAATAGGACACATAAAACTAGTTTCCAATTGTGGTTTTATTAACCATGACTTTGACTGGAACGTTATGTCTGAGAGAGACACACCTAGATTCTGGATGTCACTAGAAAACTTTAAGGAATGAAGATTGATTTTGAAGTCAATAAAAGCCCCTTGGAAAAATGGTCTGGTACCTTGCTTATTCACATGGTTTACAGCAATTTTTCCAGATAAGGAATGAAGGGCTTTCCTGAGAGATAGCAAAGAAAGAACCTCAAGACATACTGGAGATCTCAAGAACTTGAGGAATCCACCCAAACCTATAGGTATTGCAGACAGAGCCTGATGGCAACTGTGTAGCTTGGCTTCTTTGCCCTAAGAGACTAATTAAAGCTCAATCTGGAAATTCCTTATAAAATTCCAGCAAAGCAGATTTAAGAAAACCTATAAAGATGGCGGTGTGGGTAAACAGAGTACTCACCTCCTCCCACAACCACATCAAAATTACAACTTAACTACAGAACAACCATCATTCAGAACCACCTGAAATCTAGCTAAACAGAAGCCCTACAACTAGGGAATTAAAGAAGAAGCCACACTGAGACTGGTAGGAGGGGTGGAGACACAGAACAGACTGGTCCCACAATCACGTGTGGCAGATAGAATTTGGGAGCAAGCCCTAGCTGGTTTGGCTCAGCAGTTAGAGCTTCAGCCCCTGGACCAAAGAGTAGCAGGTTTTTGTTTTTCAGTTTTTTTTTATCCTCACCAGAGGACACTTTTGTATTTTTATCTTCAGATAGAGCGGGAGGGAAAGAGGGAGGAAGAGAGAGAAACATCGATGTGAGAGAGACACATTGAGTGGTTGCAACCCACATGACCCCAACTGGGGCTGGGGACAAACCTCAACCAAGGTACGTGCCCTTAGAGGGAACCGAACCCGGGACTCTCTGGTCCGCGAGCCGACGACGCTCTAACCACTGAGCCAAGCCAGCCAGGGCAAGAGTCACGGATTTGATTCTGGCCAAGGGCACGTACTTCGATTGCAGTTCGTTCCTTGGCCCTGGTCGGGGTCATGCAGGAGGCAATCAATAGATGTGTCTCTCTCACATCAATATTTCTCTCTCTTTCTCTCTCTCTTTCTCTCCTTCCCTCTCACTCTATCTGAAGATCAATGGAAAAATAGCCTCGGGTGAGAATTAAAAAAAAATTGGGGAGCAATATCTTAGCTACAGAGGTCTCACTTGAGGATCAGGGGTCCCAGCCTCCCCGGCCCAGAGTTCCAATACCAGAAAGGGAAGTCCTCATAGCTTCTGGCTGTAAAACTCAATGGGAATTGAGTCCCAGGCAGTTCTTCTTAAAGGGCCTGCACACAACTTACTGGGACTCACTCCCTCTGAGCTCCAGTGCAGGGACAGCAGCTTGAAAGGCACCGGAGGTATATGCTGAGGAGCTGAATTGTCCAGACTCAAGGTGAGAGCTAGGGGGCAGCTTTCTCCCAGACAGAAGTACTAGTAGAGGCCATTGTTCCTTTGATGAGCCCACCCCCCACAGAGCCAGCAGGCCGGGCACCGTATCTGTGACTTCATTAACCTGGCTCACACAGTTTTCTCACCCTGATGATTCCCTGAGGTCCCTCACCATCCCACTTTTGGGCCCACCAAAGCTGTTTTCAGTGGCTTTTCCATATGAATGTCCTTTCTTGGCTCATGCTTCAAATTTTCCTAAAAGCTGTAAAAAAAAAAAAAAAAAAAAAGGAGCATCTGGCCTCAGCAAGTACCATAGTTCTCGTTCAGTGGCCCCAGGCCCAGCACTAGCAGCAGCTGGCCTTGGTTCACAGTGTGGCCTTGCCAGGGCACCTCCACACCCAGAACAAGTAGCAGCCATCTGCAGATTGCTTTGTAGCTCATGACAAGTGGCTCTGGGCAGAACACAGGCAGTGGCTGACCTTGGCCTGCACCTCCTGGGAGGCCCCAGAGCCAGTGAACCCAGTGAACAGCTTCACCGCCCAACCACCTCCACAAGCGACACACTCAAGGGGCAGACTTAGTGGGCACCAGAGCACTGCTGAAGTAATTCCCACTCTGTGGGGTGGGCTCCTATATATCTGATCCTCCACAGTGGTTGGAGGTCAGTGGTCAGTGGTCAGTGGTCACAGCCAATCCTTCTAGCTGATCGGCCTCAGGGTAAATCCTGCCCATTGACATGCCCCAGCAATCAAGGCTCAGTTGGTTGAGGTCATCCTGTGCACTGAAAGGTTGTGGGTTTGATTCCCGGTCAGGGCACATGCCCAGGTTGTGGGCCAGATCCCCAGTGAGGGGCATGCAGGAGGCGGCCAATCAATGTTCTCTCTCATCAATGTTTCTATCTCTCTCTCCCTCTCCCTTCCTTTCTCTCTAAAATCAATAAAGGAAAATCATTTAAAAAATAAATAAAAATAAAAGTGGAGGTGATTTGCCCTGGCCAGTTTGGCTCGGCGGTTAGAGCATCAGCCCGTGGACCAATGAGTCACAGGTTTGATTCTGGCCAAGGGCACATACCTCAGTTGTAGTTTGGTCCCCGGCCCTGGTTGGGGTCGTGTGGGAGGCAACCAATTGATGTGTCTCTCTCACATCGATGTTTCTCTCCCTCCGTCCCCCTCTCTCTCCCTCCCTCCTACTCTATCTGATGATAAATAGAAAAATATACTCAGGTGAGGATTAAAAAAAAAATGGAGGCAATTTTAGGGGGGAAAGCTGTGCTTCAATAGATTCTATAATACACAGTTATGGACATCAGACTCTTAGTTCAGTTCATTGTCTTCAAAATTTTATTTTTCACTTATGAACAGAATTGAATCCTGAATTTTTCTAGTTTTCTTAAATATTTGGCTACAATCCCCTAATGTTTTGTTTTTCTCCCATCATTTGATTTAGAATTATTAAGAACTAAAACTTTTTCTTCCATTGGACCATTCATCATAATTCTTGTCATTCTAACTTTTGCCTCAATAATATTGAGATGTGTAACACAGTTTGCCTCAAGCAGGTTACAAGCCTTTCTTGTACTCAGGGAATACCACCCCTGACACTACTGTAACTTTCTTCCATGCCCAGGCCTCATTGTCCCTCTGACAGAGAGCAAGGATCTCTTGGCTCTGAAGGAAAACGCTGGACCCTCTTCAGAAGGGAGCAGCTACAGAAGAGATTCTGTGCCCCTTTTCCCTGAAATGATTCAGAACCAAGGTCCTTGCAGGGGAATGTGATAGGCAGTTACACAAGATCAGAGCAAGAACGACAGGCCAGGTACAGAAAGTGACCAGGATGGAAAGCCCCAGGTGCTTATCAATGGGCAAAACTGAGACAACAAGGACCTCACCCCCAAGGTAACCTTTCCTCTGCCAGCATCTCACTGGTCATGCAGGTTAGACCCTTTGATATTTCCTCCTTAGAGATAACATCTAGGCTTCAGTTTTATTTCAGATCCAGGCTCAGAAAAGCAGCAAAACCAGATGGGTGATGCCGGGACCAGCTGCATTAACTAGTAAACCCAAAGAGAAATGATGCAAAGGGATATGAACGTATAGGACCTCTAGATGAGAATCAATGTGCATATTGCAAGGAGGAAGGACACTGGAGGAAAGATTGCCCCGAACTTAAGAAGGAGGACAAAAAACCTGATAAACAGCCCTGGCTGGTTTAGCTCAGCGGTTAAAGCTTCGGCCTGCGGACCAGGGAGTCCTGGGTTCAGTTCCCGCTAAGGGCACGTACCTCAGTTGCAGTTTGTCCCCGGCCCCAGTTGGGGTCGTGTGGGTGGCGACCACTCGGTGTGTCTCTCTCACATCGATGTTTCTCTCTCTCTTCCTCCCTCTTTCTCCCTCCTGCTCTATCTGAAGATAAATGCAAAAAAGTCCTCGGGTGAGGATTAAAAAAAACAAAAAAAAAAACCTGATAAACAAGAGAGACTCTCACTGACTGATAATAGAATGGGGCAGCGATTCAGATGATAAATGAAGAGGCCCAGGAGCTCCTCTGGACATCTCTTGATCCATCATTATTTCTCCACAGGATTCCTTGGTACAAGTGACAGTGGGGAACAGATTAACTGATTTCTTAGTTGACACTGGAGCCACTTACTCTGTCTTGAACACCAAATTGACTAAAAAAGCCCCACAACAGTCTCAGTTGCAGGGGTAATGGGACAAATGCAGCAACAAACCTTCCTTCAGCCTTTAGAATGCCAACTGGAAGACCTTAAGTTATCACACATCTTCCTCTATATTCCTGAATGTCCCATCCTTCTGCTGAGACAGGAATTGCTCTGTAAATTGCACGCCCAGGTAACCTTTTCTCCTGAAAGGCAGCAGATTCACCCACAGGTCCCACCAGAATATGATGCTTTTAATCTGTTCAGCGGGACCCTGAGGAGAACGGTTCCCTCCTGAGATCTACAAGCAAGTGAGTAAACTGTTTGCGCAGATAGAATTCCAGGGTGAGCCCAAAATCTCCCCAGAGGCATCTCAGATGGTGATGAATATTTATTTGGATATACTTTTTTGCCCTGGTGGGGTGTGGCAGCACACCAACATATACTATCAACTCTTCCTGCTGTATGTACCTTAACATCTCTTCCCAGGTACAAACCAGGATATCCAGGATAAGGCAGCAGGCCACCTAGATCAAGAAAACATTAGACGACAGTATCCCATTGTTTGAAGGAGCTGGAGACCGGTTCTGTAGTTTAATCTCATGGATACCTCAGGGACTTTGATCCATACTAGGTGGAATATTAAATCCAAGACTTACTATCCTTCTTGTCATAGTGCTTTTATCAAAATTATTATGGCTTGCCCTGGCCGGTTTGGCTCAGCAGTTCGAGCGTCAGCCCACGGACCAGAGAGACCTGGGTTTGGTTCCTGCTAAGGACACGTACCTTGGTTGCAGTTTGTCCCTGGCCCCGGTTGGGGTTGTGTGGGTGGCAACAAGTCAATGTGTCTCTCTCACGTTGATGTTTCTCTCTCTCTTCCTCCCTCTCTCCCTCCCCCTCTATCTGAAGATAAATGCAAAAATAAAAAATAAAAATAAAAATGTGGATATTATTTTAAAAAATATATATTATGGCTTACTCATCTTGTGCTTATAAAAGTAAACATATAGCTGCCTGGCTAATGATTGTAAAAGGAATGCCAGTTTTTAATCCACATAGATTTGCTACACAGCAGGTCTACCTCTTCCATAACAAACTAAATCAGGGTTCTAACATTACCAAGTAATAATTCCCTCCGTGGCCATGGAGGATAGAATTGACAATGGGGAGTTGTAACCCATCCCTCTATTCTTTTTTTTTATCCTCACCCGAGGACAGTTTTCCATTTTTTGTTCAGATAGAGTGGGAGGGAGAGAGAGGAAGAGAGAGAGAGAGAAACATCAAGGTGAAAGGGACACATCGAGTGGCTGCCTCCCGCACAACCAACCAGGGCCGGGGACAAATTACAACGGAGGTACATGCCCCTAGTGGAAACCGAACCCAGGTCTCTCTGGACCACAGGCCGACGCTCTAACCCCTGAGCCAAACCGGCCTGGGCTTTTTTTTTTTTTTTTTTTTTCACCCCTCTATTCTTTTAATATTGTTTCTGTTAAATGTGTATTCTTTTTTTTTTTTTTTTGTACGTGCCCCTAGCGGGAACCGAACCCGGGACTCTCTGGTCCGCAGGCCGACGCTCCAACCGCTGAGCCAAACCGGCCAGGGCTATTCTTTTTAATAAATATGTTTTTATTGATTTTTTTTTTTTTTTTAGAGAGAGGAAGGGAGAGATAGAATCATCAATGTGAGAGAGAAACATCCATCAGCTGCCCCCTGCACACAACCCAGGCATGTATCTTGACCGGGAGTTGAACCAGGACCTTTCAGTTCATGGAAACAGGCTCAATCCACTGAGCCACACTGGCTGGGCTAAATGTGTTTTTATAAAAGATGAATTGTTAACTAATATGTAACTGTGGATAAGTGGCATGTTTGTGTAAGAGTTCCAGAAACTAGCTTCGGGGAAGGAGCCTGACTCCAACAACTGGACATTCTGGCTCCAGGACAATTGGTGACGCTCAATCATAAAAACCAGACCTCCACTTGACCGGTTTAGAGATAATCATCAGAATGGACTGTGCTGACTTACATGCAGAGAACCTTCAACCCCTCCCCCCCTGATTTCTTTGTTTTGCTTTTCCTCTCCCTACTGATTAAAAAAAAACCAACCCTGCCTGCACTTAGATGTTAAGATGGGCTTTGGGATGAGAGTCCCCCATCTTCTCAGATTGCTGGCACTTGAATAAACTGCTTTCCTTCTCACCAGCACCAGTCTCACAAGTTTGGCTTTCATTGTAGCAGGCAGCAGAACTTGCATTAGGTTACAATGACTCCTTGAATCAAGAATTTGGCCCTGGCCAGTTTGGCTCAGCAGTTAGAGCATTGGCCCATGGACCAAAGAGTCACAGGTTCAATTCCCAGTCAAGGGCACATACCTCGGTTGCAGGTTCAATCCCTGGCCCTGGTCAGGGTCATGCGGGAGGCAGCCAATCGATGTGTCTCTCTCACATTGATGTTTCTCTCTCTCTCCCTTTTTCCCTCTCTTCCATTCTATCTAAAAATCAATGGGAAAATATCCTTGGATGAAGATTAAAAAAAAGAAGAAGAAGAATTTGGACAGACACAGTGGGATATGGCTTGTCTCTGTTCTACAGTGTCTGGGGCCTCCACTAGTAAAATTGGAAGGATGTGGGTCTGTTAACAACTGGTGGCTGGAATCACCAAAGGCTCATTCACTTACAAATCTGGTGCCTGATCTGGGTTGACTTGAAGATGAGGCCTGGAAGCCAGAGTGCCTGTACGTAGCCTCTTCTAGGTGGTTTGGCTTTCTCACAACAAGGCAGCCATAAGGTAATCAGACTTCCTATGTGGTGATTCAGGGCACTAATAAAGAGTTTTTTGGCTAACAAGGTAGAAGCTGCATCTCCTTTTATGACCAAGCATCAGAAATTTCTCAACATCATTTCTGCTGCAATCTATGGTCTATAATCCATAATATATAAGGAGCCACTAGCCCACCGAATTCAAGGGTAAGAGAGCCATACGCCACCTCTTGGCACAGGAAACAAAAAGGTTCTAGAAGAGCATACATAATGAGAGATATTATTGTACTCATTTTTGTTTTCTTTGTGTTTTTTTTTAATCCTCACCTGAGGACACTTTTTTCATTTTTTGTTCAGATAGAGTGGGAGGGAGAGAGAGGAAGAGAGAGAGAGAAACATCGACGTGAAAGGGACACATCGAGTGGCTGCCACCCGCACGATCAACCAGGGCCGGGGACAAACCGCAACCGAGGTACATGCCCTTAGCGGGAACCAAACCCGGGTCTCTCTGTACCGCAGGCCGACGCTCTAACCGCTGAGCCAAATCGGCCAGGGCAGTACTCATTTTGGGAAATAAAATCTGCCACAGGTGTGCATGTTAGAACTCACACTTCCCATGGGCCTGGGAACTTGCCAGCCATCTTAGAAAAACATAGTCTGAGCCCTCTGCGGAGGATGGGGCCAAAGAAACATGCCCCTGTATGTGCCCGACCTTAACATTCAGAGGACGTCTCCCCAAAACCCCAAAAGGGAGGAAATCTGTGGCTTGGAATAAATCCTCAGAGAGTCACTGATGAACATTCAGGGGACGTGTTACATTAGAGCTAGAGAGCAAGAGAGCTGGAAACTGCTAGGGAGTCTCATCACATCTGACACTGGTTAATGATGATGGTGGTGATAAGATATTTACTGAGTGCCTATTTGGGACCAGGCACTTAAATATATCTTTCTCATTAAGCCTCAAAAAGGAAATATAGAGCTTTAAATGCACATCTTAGAAAAGAAAAAAGATAGAAAATTAATGAGCTAAGGATCTATCTTAATATGTTAGAAAGAAAGAAACACAGCACAATAAACTCAAAGACAGTAGAAGGAAGTAGCAACATGAAGAATAGAAATTGAAGAAACAGAAAACAAATGAACAACCAAGAAGATCAGTCAAGCCAAAAGCCAATTCTTTGAAAACTGACAAATCTCTGATGATACCGAACAAGAAAAAGTTGAAAGAGGACAAAAATAAACAATGTCAGGAATGAAAAGAGCTATATTGCTATGGATACTTCAGGCATTAGAAAGAAAATAAGAGGCTATTATGAATACATTTTGTACCAATAAAATCGAAGATATATGTGAAATAGACAAATTGCTTGAAATATCTAATACTGACTCAATTTGAAATAGGAAATCTGAATAATACTATAACCATTAAAGAAATTCAATCAGAAGTAAAATATCTTCCACAGAGGAAACATAGGCTTTACTAGAGAGTTTTTATTCTTTAAATACTCCATGAGAGAATTAGGATTCCTTTCTTCAAATGAGGGAGCTGGAGCTCTGGGAGTTCAAGCAACCTGCTAAGGGCCCAGAGCTGGTAAATACCAAAGCCAACATTTGAACCCTGGTTGGCCTGGCTCAAAGCCAGGGAGTTTAGCCATTGACATTCCACAGCCTCCTCTTGAAATGCTAGCAGCATATATGTGACGGTGAAGGACAAAGCCTTGATGCCAAAAAAAAAAAAAAAAAGCATAAACAGATTCCAGATTTGCAGAGATTGAAGGGAAGCTCTTTCTGCCTAGGGAAGCCCTAGAAACTACAAATCTGGCTATGCCCACACAGAGAAGAAACATGGAGATTTCCCCCAGGACCTCACTCCACCATCCTTCAAGACCTATTCAAATGCCACCATGCTTCTCTGTAGTGGTGACATTTGAGTAAGTCTTTCCCTAAGTCCTACCCTAAGTCCCATATTTCCCCCAGTCTCCCTTAGATGCTCACAAGACTATATCTGGGCCTCTTTTATATATTGTCTGCTGTATATCATTCTCACTAATATTTTCCAACCTTGAAAATGCATGGCCCCCTAAGAATACAGACCCTAGTTTGAGAAACCTGCATTACAAAGTTAAATGTTGGTACTCTAGGTGAATACTAGGGCTTTAAAAATTGTAAGACAGCCCTGGCCAGTTTGGCTCAGCGGTTAGAGCTTCGGCCTGTGGTCCAGAAAGACCCGGGTTCAGTTCCCGCTAAGGGCACGTACCTTGGTTGCAGTTTGTCCCCGGCCCCGGCTGGGTCGTGCGGGAGGCAGCCACTCGATGTTTCCCTTTCACATCGATGTTTCTCTCTCTCTCTCCCTCCCACTCTATCTGAACAAAAAATGGGAAAATGTCCTCAGGTGAGGATAAAAAAAAAAAAAAATTGTGAGACAGTGCTTATAGTCATCTAGAACACCTAGAGCATATTCTCTTTTTTTTTTTAATGTATCTTTATTGTTGAAAGTATTACAGATGTCCCCTCCACCTCGCTCCCATCCCCTCTTTTTTTAAAAATTGATTTTAGAGAGAAAGAAAAAGAGAGAGGGAAACGTCAATTTGTTGTTTCACTTATTTATGCATTCATTGGTTGATTCCTGTAAGTGCCCTGAGCAGGTAGGGAACCGGCATCCTTGGCATATCAGGATGACACTCTAACCAACTGAGCTAACTGGCTATGACCCCCCCAGAGCATATTGTTGTTAAAAACCATTTTTAATATTTTCACTAAAATAAAAACTAAAAATTTAAATATTCACATAGCAAACTTTGTGATCCCTGAAGATAGATTTTATCTTTGTAACAGGCATGAAGTGTTCCACGATATAATGTAGGATGTCATTATCACTTTATATCAGAATTAAATCCAACTTAAGTTCTGTGGAACACTAGATTATTGTTCCATCTCTTCCCTCCCTCCTAGGTAATAGGATTATATATCCATATTCTTTGCCAGGTAACTTTGGAGTTTCTTCCTGTGGACAGAGTGTATCTCTCCATCCCTTGACTCTGGACTTGGCCATATGACTTGTTTTGACCAGTGGTATTTTGGCAGATTTGACATCAGCAGAAGTTTAAAATGGGCTTGTGCACTGGGGCTGTTACTCTTGTGCTCCTTTCGTCTCTATGAGATAAACATTCCCTGACTAGCCTGCTGGTCCTGGAAAACGGAGTGAGACACACAGGGAACAAAGCCAACCACCCCAGCCAAAGCCAGCCTGTAAGTAATTAGCCCCCAGCTGGGCCCCAAACACATGAGCTAAATAAATGCTTACTGTTGTGTGCACTGAAATATAGTGATTGTTATACAGCATTATTGTGGCCATTGTTAGCTGAAATAAACCCCTTCTTAGATTTCCAGGTCCTCGGTTCATGTCAGTTGCCCCAGCTGTGCCCTCTGCCTGGTCTGGGCTGTGACATACATCTGAAGGTGTGGGTTCTAAGGCAGCTCTATCTCCTCTGTGAAAAGTCCAGCCACAGCGACCTTTGCCAAGGATCCCAAAATTGTGGCCCTTTGTGCTCAGGCCTCACAGGCACACACTGCCCTCAGTGATTACCTAGGTTTGATTCTCAGGTCCATAACTTTGGGCAATTCATTTGCCTCATCTGTAAAATGGAAACAATAATATCACTTATTTCATAGGATTCTTGTGAGAAATAAGTGAATACATGTGAAGTGCTCAACACAGTGCCCCGCATATAGTAAGTGTGAATGTTGGCTGTATTTGTTCACCCAAATAGTCTTCTTTCTAGGCCCTCTCATCTCAGAAGATCTGCAGTCATGTGAGCTCAGGTCTCTGCTCTGGTGGAATTCATACCTTCATTCTCTTTCTACTCTTGAGAGTTCCAACTAACCCTCCTGAGTTGGGTCTATCCATCTTCAAACTGGGAAAAATTAAGCCTCCAATCCCAATTTCTTTAGGGAAGCCAGTGTGGACATTGTCCTACGGGTAGTCTGCTGCTTAGAGTTTTTCCTTTCTACCCAGAAACATACAATTCTCACGGGGATCAAGAAAGTCTAAACCTCTATCCCTGGCTGGTGTGGCTTAGTTGGTTGGAGTGTTGTCCTGATACACCAAGGTTGTGGGTTCGATCACCATCAGGGCAAATACAAGAAGCAACCAATGAATGGATAAATAAGTGGAACAACAAGTCGATGTATCTCTCTCTCTCTCCCACTCTCTAGTAATCTTTTTTTTATTAATTTATTTTTGTTACAGATGTTTCTCCTTTTTCCCCATATCTAGAAATCTCTTTAAAAAAAAAAAAAGAAAGAAAGAAAAGCCCAGCTGGTGTGGCCCAGTGGTTGAGCATCGACCCGTGTACCAAGAGGTCGCTGGTTCGATTCCCAGTCAGGGCATATGCCCAGGTTGTGGGCCTGATCCCCAGTGGGGGGCATGCAGGAGGCAGCCATTCAATATTCTCTCTCATCAATGTTTCTATCTCTCTCTCCCTCTTCCTTCCTCTCTCTCTCTCTAATATCAATAAAGAAAAAATTTTTAAAAAGAAAGTCCAAACAAGGACACAAAGTCTAGCTTTTCCACCAAATGGGATGGGATGCCTTTCATTCCTTTGAGGTGAACCTGCAGCTGAGAAAAACTGGACAAGGTTATTTTCTCAATAAGTCATCCTGCTATATCTAATTCTCAACAAATCTTCATTACCAGTGCTTACAGCTCCTTTTGAATTTGTCTAGTAGGTCTTCCAGTTTCTACCAGAAGGACCTAAAAAAAAAAAAAAAAAAACTTCATTGCTAGACTGTGAATTTGTTGGCCATGTTTTATTCTCTGTGTACCTCCAGAGCTTAGAACCCACACTTACTAGGTGGGTGATAAATGTTGGGTAAATGAATGAAGGAAGGATATGGGTTATAGGACCAAGACGATTGTCAAACTAGCGGTGGAGAAATAAACACGAGCATCCACTGTGTGCTCAGCCTTATAAACTGAGGAAAAAGTACCAAGACATTTCAGTCCTTGAAGACTTAACTCTACAAAGGAAACAAAGATCAACCACACAGATCAATTGCTCTGGCCCACATAAGTGAGAGGTCACTGAGGTGCTTGGTTCAGAAGCAGCTGTAGGTTTGATGTTGTACAGGAGGCTTAGGAAAGGAAAAGGCAGGATGTGGCCTAAGATTTTAAGGGCTGAGAGGAGCTCAGACGCTCAGCAGAGGGCTAGCAGTTTATCGGGAGTTCAAGAACATCACGAGCAAAGGCACAACACAGGAATGAGTTTGCTATTTATGGAAAATAACAAGGACACCAGCCTGATCTGGCGGTAGAACTTGTGATAGGGAGTCATGGGAGATAAGCATGGCTATATCAGGCTGTGACCTGAGTGTGGACACCTGGAAGTCAGGCTGGGAGTGGGTTTTTTTGAATCAGGCAACAAAGAACAGGTTCCTAAGACAAGGCGTGTGACAAGCATCCATTGGCATCAGGAGCTCTCTTTCCTTTTCTTTCCAGGACTAGATGAGACTTGCATCCAAGCCAGAGGTTGCAGACATGAGCCACTAGAGGAGACAAACCCCTCAGCTCCTCTAAGAAAGTGAAATTTGTATTGGTGAGAATGTTTGGTAGCAAGAAACAGAAAAACTATAGCTAATTTAAACAAAAATGATTATGCTAGAAAGAAATGGGGGTGGTTCACAGAATCAAAGAAAATACTGAAGAGGCTATTCCAAGGGAGCTGGAGCTAAGGAATAATCTCTTCATGGTGTTGCCTTGGGGATAAATGAATTCCATTTTCATGCCATTCCATTCAAGATTCAAGGGAGAAAGACCATCTGATTGGCATAGCTTAGGTCACATGCCAACTCCTCAGCCAAGGAATTGAGGGAGTCTTCATTAATAGTCCACCAAGATTATAACTGCTGTAGTGGTGCCCCAAGCCAAATCCCCAAAGCTGGTACCAGGGGGAGTAAATGCTACACAGGCCAAAACAGCAGTCTTCGACTACAAGGTGTGTGCACTGGTAAAACCTAGGGCCCAGTCAGTCTTGGATGCTGGGGAGAGAGGAAGGATAGAACAGTTTCTTAACTGGTAGGTATATGTGATGGTTAATTTTCTGTGCCAACTTGACTGGGACATGGGATGCCCAGATATCTGGTTAAACATTACTGCACCCACATTGGTGAGGGCAATCTGCTTCACTTAGTCTACCAATTCAAGTGCTAATTTCCTCCAGAAACACCCTCGCAGATACACCCAGAAATAATGTTTAAGGTATGCTTCCAGTTTAACTCAAGTTCCTCCTTTAGTTCGGAACCTTCAGGGTGACCCAGGGTGAGAATTGAACCCATGTAGGGGAAGGAACCAATTAAGGTTCAAGGTGGAAACCCAGGACAGTGTTGAAGCCATGGAATTTAATAATTTAATAGGTTTTTTTTTTATCCTCACCCGAGGACATTTTTCCATTTTTTTTGTTCAGATAGAGTGGGAGGGAGAGAGAGGAAGAGAGAGAGAAACATCGACGTGAAAGGGACATATCGAGTGGCTGCCTCCTGCAGGACCCAACCAGGGCCGGGGACAAACTGCAACCGAGGTACATGCCCTTAGCGGGAACCAAACCCAGGACTCTCTGGACCACAGGCCGATGCTCTAACCGCTGAGCCAAACCAGCCAGGGCAACAATTTAATAGTTCTAAGGGGGAAGAGGAAGGGCCTTAGCATTTCTAGGATAAGTCAAGCAGGAATAGGCCCTTTCTTAGTCTCTAGGATGCCGAGAGGGTCAGGGTGCTCCCCCACCTTCCCTAGGCTCCTCAGATCAAAATGGAATTTCAGAGGATAAGGGACAGAGCCCAGGCAGGGGAGAAGCAGGGAGAAACTTCCTTGCCTCATCTAGTTGAAAGAGACTCAAATGGGGCAAGAGTTTGTTAGGGAAGTGTAATTACCCAGCCTGCCTGTTCCAAAAGCCGTGCACAAGGAGAATGCTTCCATCTGGGAATCTTGATGCTAAATAGTCGAGGTAGAGGTAGACTCAGGACAACTGAAATCCTCCCCGAATGGTTGGGGCCTCCCCCGAGCCCAGACCTGGCCCACCTCAGCCTGAGAGACAGTGTGGGTTCTGAGCACAGATGGCACAGGGACTTGTAAACTTTTTAGGAAACAGGTAGGGACAAGGTGGGCCTATGGGCTGGTGACATCAGGAGAAGAAGATATAATAAAAAGGTTCTTCTCTGCTTTGCTCAGGGCCCCAGGAAGCTGACCTCCATGGACTATAGCACCCTGGCTCCTCACTCTCAGCTCCCTGTTGGGTTGGCCAATGGGAGGCTCTGGCAGGTGACAATCCACACTGCTGGGCCTCGGGGTTGGCAGCAGCTGTATTCCTTTACAGAAGGCTGCAGCTCCTGTAGGACAAGGCCCTCCCACACACAGGTCTCCCCAGGTTCTGGCAACACCACTCCCTGCTTTACCCCTTTCTTTTCCAGCCAAGAACTAGTAAAGTCTTTCTTCTGTGGCTAGGCCCTGGGTGCCTCTGCATCCTTTGTTGCTTCCTGTAACCCAGCTGAGGAAATATTCCCTTCATTAGCTTCTCTTCAACTTACCTTCTGAGTGTGCTATCTCTTTTCTGCAGGGTCCCTGCCAGGTACAGCCTCTTACTGTGGCACAGCAGTGTGGAAACCCTCTGTCACCCTGGCACCTTGGTGGGTGTCCCTCCCCAGGGCTGCCTCAGATCAACCTACAACAATCAAGGAATCTCAATAAAGTGTTCTCTGGTATTTGGCAGGCCCTTAAGAAGTTGTTCTGTCACCTCCCTGCCTCTACACATGGAGAACAGTAACAGGGCAGAAACTGGCCCGCCCAGGAAAGGCCATCAGCCAAGCAAAGGTCCCCTGGCCTCAGTTTCCCATGAGAATGGGCTCTCTCCCCTTCAGCCCTGCCTCAGTTACTCCTGCTGTTTTCTCATTGTGTTCCTTATCCCTTCCATGGAGTCTTTACAGCAGGAAAGCTGGGTCCCCCTTTATAATCTACCCCTAAACTTTAGCTGTCTTCCACTTACCTCCTCTTTTACCCAGAGATAATCCTTTTTTTCTCCCATCCCCTTTCGAACATTGTGGGGGTGGGGGGTGGGGGGAGCAGGGAAGAAGATTGGGATCCTTCTCTGAGCCTTACACTCCCACCCCCAGACCTTGGTTTACCCAGGAGGCAGCAGCAGGGGGAGGCCTGTCTCAGACTGAAGACAAGACAGCTGCTCATTAAGGAAGCTGAGAACTGAGGGAGGTGACTAATAGTGTCAGGAGCAGAGCCCAGCATGAGCAGAGCAGTGAGCAACGGTGTCAGAACTGGGTGTGGGAGAAAACAGAAGACAGAGAGTCAGTGCCCAGAGCAGGCAGGGCTCTCACTCCCAAAGGATTCTCTCAGGATAAAACAAAACCAGCCTGACCCTGTCCCTCCTGCAGCTGTCATCTTAGAAAAGAGAACTAATTTGTCACCTTGTGTGGAACAAGAGGTGGTTGGGACATGGCTTGGAAGAAAAAGGGGTTCTACAGAAAGTAACCTCACAGAGTGATATGATCATAAATTCCTAACTGGGCAGCTCATGGTGGGCAGTCAAGCTTCAGGCATATAACTTTTTTAGTAAAATATTTGTCTTTGCCTTAAGGAAGCCCTGCCAATTGTTTTTGTGCATCTAGGTTGACACACCTTTGAAATAAGCATAACCATCCTCAAGAGAGCACATAATCTTATTAACCATCCTGTAATCCAATCCCCCCCTCGCTTTCTCCCACCTCCGTGTCATCTTCTTCATGTTCCTGACTTAACTTCAAATGCATAAAAGGAACAGAACTGTCATTCTCCAGAGCATTTGAGATTTTGCTTCCTGTAATTGTCCTCAGTTGGGCTCAAATAAACTCATAAAAATTCTCTACAAGTTTGGACATTTCTTACGTCAACAAGGGAGCATTTGAGATTTTGCTTCCTGGTAATTGTCCTCAGTTGGGCTCAAATAAACTCGTAAAAATTCTCTACAAATTTAGACATTTCTTACATCAAAGGATACAGGCAAGGATGCTTATTCATTTATTTCACAAACATTTATTGAGTGTCTACTACTTACTGAGGGCCAGCGGTGAATCAAACATAATCTCTGCTCCAAAGGGGCTTACTTCCTGAGGCATTTAAGATACAAATTTCCTGCCCAGCTGGTGTGGCTCAATGGTTGAGTGTCGACCCATACACTGAGAGGTTCGATTCCTGGTCAGGACACATGCCCAGGTTGTGCACCCGGTCCCCAGTGGGGGGCATGCAGGTGGCAGCCAGTTGGTGTTCTCTCTCATCGATGTTTCTATCTCTCTCTCCCTCTCCCTTCCTCTCTCTCTAAAATCAATAAAGAAAAAAAATTTTTTTCAATAAATAAAATAAAATACAAATTTCCTGTCCTGGCCGGTTTGGCTCAGCGGTTAGAGCCTCAGCCTGTGGACTGAAGGGTCTCAGGTTTGATTTCCAGTCAAGGGCACGTAGCTGGGTTGCAGGTTCAATCCCCTAGCCCTGGTCGGGATTGTGCAGGAGGCCACCAATCAATGTGTGTCTCTCTCTCCCCCTCCCTCCCTTCCAGTCTACCTGAAAATCAATGGAAAAATATCCTCAGGTAAGGATTAACAAAACAAAAAACAAAAAAAACCCTCCAAACCAAGGTCTCAGCTGGAGCTCTCCTTCCCAGGAGCACACCTGTGCCTCCACCCACCCTTCTTCCCCCACAGGCACGCATCTCCTAAACTCTAAGGGTCCCCACGAGGCTTGCAACCAGGGCAGCAACGGGCAGTGGCAGTTCATCCCAGGCAAACCCCCTGAACCTGTCCCCAAGGCCCCCTTTTCTCTGACTTCTTAGTGAGCCAAAGCAGACCAGCCTAGGCTCATTTTCCCAGCCAATACTTGTTTTACTGTCCCCAGCTTTAATAAATGTCCTCTAAAATTCACCTGGGATCATGTTGTGAAACTTTTCCTGCACAAAGTCAAGAACCCACACACTACTGGCCTGGCCCTAGGCAGACCAGTTCAAGGCCAGGTCCCCTTTCTGGTAACACATTCATTCCCTCCTCAGGGCTCCTGCATTGGCTTGTTCCTCTGCCTGGAACATTCTTCTCCCAGATCTTCCTTCTCATAAGTGCCTCCTAATCATTCAGGTCTCAGCCAAGGGGCTTCCCTAACAGAAACAAAAGCACTCCAGGTAGTGGAAAAATCTTGTTTGAAAATCTGATGTGGGTGTGGACAAAAAGGGGCCACATGCTAATCTGACGAGCTCAGGGGAGGCCGGCATGGCGCCTTGCAAACTCAAAGACCTAAAGTAACCACAAAGGGTGGCCTGAAATTAAAACGTTTTAACTAAAAGCAGTTTCTGGCAGGTAGTCATGTCCTACGCCAGCATCTTCTCTGACAAAAGTCAGTCTTTACCTTACCTGAGCCTGTCTCTTGTCTTTTGCATCTATGATAACAAATCTTTGGAATGTCAAAGTAATTTTCCTTTTTCTGGACAGCCAAAGCACAGACACCACTCTGCAGAGACCACAAATCCCCTCATTGTTATTGAGTTAATTGTTGACTGCTAACTATCCTGTATGCACCTATGTAAAAGATGTATGTGTCGATCATTTTACTTTTTTAAAAAATGGCTGTCCTTATTTTATTTTATTCTTAATCCTCACCTGAGTATATTTTTCCATTGAGTTTTAGATAGAGTAGAAGAGAGGGAGGGAGAGAGGAAGAGAGAAGGGAGGGAAAGAAAAAGAGAGAGAAACATTGATATGAGAAAAACATCGATTGGTTGCCGGGGTTCAAACCTGCAACCCAGGTACCTGCCCTTGACCGGGAATCAAACCCAAGACTCTTTGGTCCATGGGCCAACGCTCTAACCGCTGAGCCAAACTGGCCAGGGCTATCATTTTACTTTTTATCCTATCCCAGAGGTTTCCCCATTTTGCTGTCTCCCATCTCCCTAATCTATTACCAGTAGATTTCGTGTAACCCACTTACATCTCCTCTTTTGATTGTAATGTATAAATAAGGTGCAAAACTGTCATTATCTGGAGCATTATCTCAATCTGTTGAGATTTTGTTTCCTGGCAGTTGTCGACAGTTTTGTCTCAAACTCACAAAAATTCTTCCGAGGTTTGAATGTTTCTTATATTGACATGGGAAAAACTTGAAAAACTGAAAGGCAACCAGTGTGACTAGGACAGAGAGAACAAAAGGAAAAGAGATTTAGCCTGAGTACCCCTGAAAGTCAAACATGGAACAAAGGCTGTGATCCAGGGAGCAGGGGTGAGAGTCAGAGATGGAGGACAGCTCATATGACAATGTATGAATGTGTTATTGAGTTGGTTACAGCTTTAAGCCAACAGGGAGCATTCTGAAAAGATTTCTGAAGGGTCTCAAAACCCTCAACTGGGACAAGTAAGAGGGAAATGTTTATCCAGTGGATCCCACCCCCATTGTCAAGAGTTGTCTCCAGGGTATTAACTACCCTGTGCTTCGGGCTGCAAAGCCAACAGTTAGTTCCCTAGCCACAAAGAAGCCCTTGGGGCAGAAAGCCCGAGGGGAAGGTCAGGGGCCTGAGAGGAAGGTGTTGTCAGGTCAGGGCCACAAAAACTGGTTGAAGCCAGTAGGAGGTAAGGCTAGGACAATTTGAAGTGGGGCACAAGAGGTGTCCCATCGAGTAAGAGGAACACTATGTGACACTGGAAAGGGAGGCTGGAGATACAGGGAGAGCTGTGCATATCAAAAGAGGGGGGTCTGGGCAGGCACATGCTCCTGACACAGGTGAAGAGGGAACTATGGTAGTCTGAGACCCCAGAGGGTACCTGCTTTTTGTAGGGCAATCAACCAGGCCACTGCCCAGCCCTTTGTGTGCCAAGGGGGCCATTTACCACTGTTTTTTGGAATTTAAGTATCTCACAGCATCATCCCATGAGAAGGGTGAGGAGGCAAAGCATTAACTTGCTCCTCAAGATACCTGGTGTGACCTGTGTTGGATGAAGGGCTGGTGTAGGGAAACTCACTGAGATGCAATATGGCTCCAGCAGCAAAGGATGCTGGGAAATGTTGGACTCAACTCTCTGTAGCCTCGGGGCTTGGGTGACTACCCAGAAAACCAGAATGCCTCCCAAAGACACGCCCTAGAAAGGAAGTTAATGACTATATAGAGTGTGATAACTCTTAATTTAGGAATGCATTGTTCTTTGGGTGGGGTGCAGGGGGAGACAGACAGACAGACAGACAGAGAGAAACATTGATGTGAGAGAGGCACATCAATTGGTTGCCGCTGCATGACCCTGACCGGAGCTGGGGATCGAACCCACAACATAGGTACATGCCCTTGACGAGAAATCAAACCCGTGACCCTTCAGTGCACGGGCCAACGCCCTATCCACTGAGCCACACCAGCCAGGGCAGAAATGCATTATTCTTTATGAATACCCACCATATGGTTTTACTATTAACCCCCTATAAAAGAGACCCTGTCCTGGGACGGGTGTGGATTCTTCTGGCCAGCCACCACTGGGAGCAGCTGCTTTGCCCATGTATGTAAGTTTCTCCTATTAAAACTCTTATGAATTTGAATAAGGCTATGTGTCAGTTTTTTGGAATTGATCCTGAATTTAAACTTTTGGGGCTTTTCCCAACAGCTGGGAAGGATTCTCAGTGTTTATCAAGAGACTCTGGCCTGGTGACGACATTCACTCAGGAATCAGTATATATTTACTGAGCATCTACTATACCAGGCACTGTCCCAGGCACTGGAAACTCAGGCTGTGACCAAGAGCCCCACAACCCCTGCCCTCACCAAGTCCACATCCTAGCAGGTGACATGAAGACTTGGTACATGTTCTGAACACGTTTCAATGTGCACATGGCACAGGCATGTGCTACGTGGTGGGGGCGATGCTGCTTCAATTCCTCCATAGTCTACCCCTGTGCCCACTTCCACCCTCTGTCACCCCCAGCCCCACACTGCCAGCCCCAGGCAGGCAAATGATTCCAAACGTGGTGGCCAGCTCATTCTCATTTTTCAGGAAGTTTAATTCTGCCAACAGCCAGAGGCAATGACAGCAGCTCTGACAATCTGGCTGCGGGTACTCTGGCCTGGGATAGGCAGTCCAGAAATAATTGCCTCTTAGAGTGTTTTATTGGAATGCGCACATGCTTCCTGCTCCTTGTGGGGGTCCACTTCCTCCCAGGGCCGCTTCTTCTTTTTTTTTTTAATCATTTTTTATTGTTCAATTACAGTTCACGTACAATATTATATTAGTTTCAGGTGCATACTCCAGTGATTATACATTTTATAACATACTAAATGGTCATCCCGATAAATCTCTTACCCATCTGACACCATACATAGTTATTAGAATATTATTGACTATATTTCCTATGCTGTACTTTACATCCCCAGGGCTGCTTCTTAATGTAAGGAATGAATTAGGCCTGTGAGGCTGGTGGGGCTGTTTCAAGGAGAGGGTGGAGAGTGGGTCAGCTCGGGGACATACCTTGTCCATCCTCCTTCCTCCAAAGCCACATAATTCAAGCAGAAGTTTGAAGAGCACCTGCGATCTGCCTGTCACATACACCAAAGCCTCACCATCTTGTGATCATATATTAATACCTTCCCCCAAGGTCTCCCTCAAACTCCCCACTGCCCCGGGAGGCCCTTGTGATACTGGCTGAGGGTGGGTGGCCCCGAGACTTGAGGTAGGCTCTAAAGGCTTCTTTGCTCTAAGAGTGTTCCCCTGGCTGCTGTCCTTAATGCAGGATGTCTCCTTCCCTTTGCTCTGAGTAGGGGAACTGAGTGTTAATAGTAATAAGTCCAGTTTTCCCAGGTGTGGAGCCAGCCAGATGGATCCTAATGCCACTTCCTGGGTCAGATCACCAGACCTGTGACTGCACCAAGATGGCCACCTCCTCTGCAGCTGTTGTCGGTGTGAGGGGAATGAAAGGAAGAGAGAAAGAATGGAGGGGAGATGACTGTAACAAAGGAAGAGGTTTCATTTATCTTCCCCAAATCTGGTGGGGTCTTCTGAAGGCCATTGAGACTATCTCCCTGACTCTAGCCCTGTCAGTGACTCCCAGCCTCCCTGGGGGCCCCATTCTATACCCCTGACTTGCTGGGCCCTTGGTTAAGTCAACAGGTATGGGGAGGGGGGCTCCAAAGCCATGCAATTATTTTAGCTCTGTGCCTTAGTGAAATCGTCGGGGATTATAAGCCTGTTGACTACATTCTCCCTAAAATAATCACCCTTTGTGTAGGTTATGATATGGTATTGAGGGACAGACAAGGAAATGGTTGTCAGGGTGGTTGCAGGTAACCACGGCCCAGTTTAGTTTCCTGGTGTGGGACCCGAAGACCTCCAGGCCTGAGGAAGTTCTGCTGGTGCTGCTCACAGCTCCAGTCCTCCAGTAGGCCCACAGAAGTGCTGTGCCATTTTGTTCCTTCCCTGTCTTGGCTCCTGGAAAACTCTTACTCATTCTTCAAAACCCTGATCAAACACCACCTTTTCTCTGAAGCCGTCCCTGATCCCTTTTCAGACAGAGCAGATCACTCTCCTTCAAGTCAGTACTTCAGTCTGCAAACAGTCTGATCTTGAGCAAATTATTATGAAACCTCTATAAAATGGGGGTAATATAGCCCAGCCGGTGTGGCTCAGTGGTTGAGCATCGACCTTGCACCAAGAGGTGGCCAGTTCAATTCCCAGTCGGGGCACATGCCCAGGTTATGGGCCAATCCCCAGTGGGGGGCATGCAGGAGGCAGCCAATCGATGTTCTCTCTCATTGATGTTTCTCTCTTTCCCTCACCCTCTCTCTCTGTCAATAAACAGAAAAAAATTTTTTAATAAAATGGGAGTAATACAGCCTTTGCAAGGCTAGGGAGGAATTAGAGATAATGGTCCTTTTAAAATATATATAGTTTTTCATTGATTTCAGAGAAAGGAAGGGAGGGAGAGAGAGAGAAAAAAACATTGATGTGAGAGAGAAACATTGATAGGTTGCCTCCTGCTCGAGCCCCCACTGGGGATCAAACCTGCAACCTGGGTATGTGCCCTGACCAGGAACTAAACCGCCACCTTCTGGTGTACAGGACCACTCTGCAACCAACTGAGCCACGCTGGCCAGGGCATAGAGATGAGATATTGAGATATATATATATATATTTTTTTTCCTTTATTGATTTTAGAGAGAGAGGAAGGGACAGGGAGAGAGAGACAGAAACATCAATGAGAGAGAACATCAATTGGCCGCCTCCTGCATGCCCCCCACTGGGGATCGGGCCCATAACCTGGGCATGTGTCCTGACTGGAAAACGAACCGGGACCTCTTGGTGCATGGGTCGATGCTCAACCACTGAGCCACATCAGCCGGATGAGATGATATATTTTTAAAACCTAGAATCGTGGCCTGGCCAGTGTGGCTCAGTTGGTGGAGCGTTGTCACATGCACCAGGATGTTGCGGGCTTGATTCCCGCTTGGGGCACATGCCCGGGTTGTGGGCTCCGTCCCCAGCAGGAGATGTGCAAGAGGCGGCTGATTGATGTTTCTCTCTCACTCGATGTTTCTATCTCCCTTTTCCTCTCCCTTCCTCTCTCTGAAATCAATAAAAACATATTAAAAGAAAAAAATCCCAATGACTTTAAAAAACCACCACAACAAAAATGTTTTAAAAAAACAAACAAAGAAATACAACCTAGTACTGAGCCTGGCACATGCTGTCAGAAAATGACAGGTCTTCGAGTGATGCTGGCAGTGATGATAATTTTTCAGCGGTGTGTTTATATATCTGTCACCTCTAAGAGATTAGGAACTCCTTAAGGGCAAGGGCTACAGTTGAGTCATTGTTGTATCCATAGCACCCTGACAGTCTCTGAGTGAGCACCCAATAAAGGATAATAAATGTCAGCATTATCATTAGGATACTTCAAATAATATTAACTAGCCTTTAGTGTTTACTGTGTGCCAGGCACTGTTCCAAGCAATTTACCAGGCTCATCTCACTTAATCTTCACAACAATCCTATAAGATGATATCTCCATTTTACAGATGAGTAAACTGAAGGTTAGACAACTTGCCTGAAGTCACACCATAGGAGTGAGGGATGGAGGCAGTTTCAAAACCAAGTCAGCCTGACTCCAGAGGTTTTCAATAACTATGTACTTGATTGCCGAGCATGCTCTGTGCTGTATCACAATCCCCAGTCCACCTGTCTTTCTCTTCCAAATGGCAACAGAAACTGGACTTGGTTTACTCATGCAGTCCCTAACCCTGGCACAAATCCTGGCATAGAACCCCCCCCCCCCCCCAGTTCATGTTTCTTGGATAAGGAAATGAAAAGGAGGAGAATGGAGAAAGTCAAGGGCAGATGGTAGGACTGGGTAGGGCAAGACTTCTATTGTTTTGAGGAGCAATGGGAGAAGAGGTAGAAGAAGAAAGCTCCGTCCTAGCCCTCAGGTTCACACACATTTTCAGAGGCACCCTGCCATTCCCACCATCCCAAAGGCATCTGAAAGGGTGTTCCCTTGGGAACAGATTGAAGCTCAGAAAAATGGGGAGAGTCCAGGCAGCCCCTCCCCATCACCAGGACCCCTAGCATGAGTTGCAGGAGACAGAGAGGTGCTTGTGGTACATGAGTGAGCCAGCATTCGAGAGAAGAGACTAAAGTAGGCCACAGTATGTCTGTGCCTCTGAAAACTAGACTGCAGGGGACCAGGTAGTCACCCCAACCTCTGACTCAACATTCATGGCCTGACCTCACTCAGCAGGGGCATGGCCTGAGGGAAGACAACCTTGCTGGAGGTAAATCTCTCCTGTGAGTGGGTGGAAGGTCTCTGTTCCTTGTCATCCTGTCAGTGCCCTGGGGTGGGGACAGGGCCTGCCTGCCCATCTGACCTAGGGCCAGGGTTGGGGGACCTTGACCAGCTATGTCCTAGCTCGTCCTGCTTCTTTAAGTCCAGTTGGGGATAGAGAGGCAGAGGGAAATTTAATTTACATTTCTCCCTGGATTCAGAGTCTGGGCAGCTATTTTGACCGCTTCACTGAAATATTCTTTAATTTTGAGTTTCTTTTCTTATTACGACCAGAAAATTAAAATCTCTCCGCCTTGGGCAAATAAAGGCTGAGTGAGGGACGGCTGCTGCCGCACTTTTCTTACTGAAGTCAATTTGGAAACACCGACTGCTTTCTCTCAGGGCAGCTGACTGAGAGAGGGGGACAGAGCAGACTGTAGCCCCCTCCTCCCCAGAGCATCGGCATTAACCCCCCATTATTCCTGCAGCCCTCGCTGACCTGTTCTAATCACAAACTTAATAACGCTCTGCGCTTGTGAAGTTCTTCCTTGTGTATTATGTCCAGCAGATCCTCACAGCAGCAGCCCTGCAAGGAAGAAAAGCAGATATTCTTGTCCTCGGTTTTACTCATGAGGGAACTGGGGGCCCAGAGCACTTTACAGATGAGCCACAAAGCCCCTGAAGTCCACGGGTGGGGTGGTCGCAGTTGTGAGCCCTCCCCTTCAGGTCTCCCTGCTTCTGAGGACAGCTGGAGCAGGGATGCCTTCCTCATTGCCCCCAGAACACTCACTGGGAGACCCACTCAGGAGTGTGATCTAGGGCAGCTTCTGTCCCTCTCTGAGCTTCATCTTCCTCATATTGAAAAGACTGGTTGCCCTTGCCTGGCTGGTGTGGCTCAGTGGTTGAGTGTTGTCCCATGCACCAAGAGGTCCCCGGTTTGATTCCCGGGCAGGGCACATGCCCAGGTTGTGGACCAAATCCCCAGTGAAAAGAGCGTTTGCCCAGTGGGTACTTGAAATGCTGGGAGGATCATTTTGCCAAATGATTGTCTAACCACTATGCTGTACACCTGAAACTAAAAATAATATTGAATGTAAACTATAACTAAAAAATAAAATTACAAAAAAGAAAAGAGGCGTTGCGCTAGGTTTTGCCTGGAGCCACCTTGAGCACGTGTGTCCCAACCGCAGCAGAAAGGAGGACCGCGTTCTCTGCTGCTGTGCTCCATCTCCGTGTTTCTGGCTCCTGTCCTCGGGTGGCATGGTGGCTGCGCCTCCCTGTGTGAGAATACCCAGCTGTCTTTGCCCTGATCTTTTTTTCTCTCTGCAGATCTCTCCCTGATTTGCTCACAACTCTGAGAGGGATGTTTGGTCCACGTGGGTTCTCCCAGCAGAGCTCCAGAACGCCCCCTCCAAAAGGGGCCTGGAGAAGGCATTCCGGTGGAAGGAGGCCCCAGGATTGCCTCACACCTCAGCAACACATTGTTTTCTCTGAGCATATCAGGAGGTGCCTGGGGCCTTCCAAGGTCTGGAACAGGTTCATGCCACTGGGGGACACAGTCTAGAAATTCAGGCTGGGCTGCATCTCAAGCAGCATTAGAAGGTGTGACTGTCCTGTCACAAACAGCAGCATCAGCCTGCTGGGGGCACAGGGTCTGATGGGAAACGGAGTTTCTTAGTCCACCTTTGCCCCTAGCCCCAGCTCCCTTGAGGATCTGGTAGTTTTCCACGTTCTTCTATTCTCTTTTGTGGGACTCCAGAGAACTAAGAGCCCAAGGCACCACGTGACCCTAAACCTCTCCAATAACCTCAGGTTTTTGTTCATGTGTAAACCGACAGCCACTCTCACCCCGCCCCCCTCCCCGGGGAGTGGGAGTGGACAGCCAGACTGCTCTTAACCCCAAGGGCCACAAAGGGAACTCCAAATCTAACCTGAGCCAGCAGGAGGGACAGTCTGGGCAACCAGGGGCTTCCTGGGGCTGGTGCAGGAGGGAGAGCTGAGGGAGGGAGCAGGGAATGAGAACTTCTAGAGATAAAGGCTTTGGATTGCAACTCAAATGGAAAAGGAGGCTGCGTTGTTGAAGCAGGGAATATGGGACAGAGCTGGCATCAAATTTCAGTTCCAACTCAAGCTATGAAATCTTAAAGCAACCTCTGCAAACCTGTTTCCTCCTTCACTTTCCACAATGGTGATTATCCCATGATATTGTTATAAGATTGAATGAAAAATGTACATAAGACACTTACCAAAGTATTGGCATATTTTAGGCACTCAGTATATAGTTGCTATTACTATTATTGGTATCGGTACTGCTGTTGATTGAGAAATGAAGATTGGAGATCGACTTTCCTGTTTGTAGAAACACTCAGCCACAGAACATGGAAAGAAGGAATCCTGAGACAGTGGGTCTCCCTCCACCTGACACTCTGTGTTCTCGTGAAACCACAACCTTACTTCTCTGGTTGGGTCAGATATAAGCCCAAAGGCTTGTTTCCTGTGGCAGCTCAATTTACACCGGGAACAAACAGCATCTTGGGAAATTAGAGTCACAGACCGAGCAGTCAAGTCTCTTTCACTGTTAGATAAAGGGGCCCCTGTTCTGATTCCCGTGGGCGGCAAGGGATGCTGCTCAGGCTGCCACTGAGCACGAGGGTCAGGCCAGGGGAAACAATGGTGGGCAGGTGCCAAGGCCTTGGAAAAAAACTGAAGTTCCAAGAGAGAAACGAGAGCAGCCCCAGTGGGTACAGCCTTCCCTTTTGTGCCTCTCACTCTTTGCTCCTCCCCCTGCCTGATTTCTAGCTCCCCCACCCCCACCGCTAATAAGGAGGTTGGGACTATGGTGAGACCTCATAGGGTAGATACTGGGGCTCTTCTCCCAGGGAGCTAGTTTAGAGTGTTGGGCTTCCCCCTACATCACTAGGCCTGGGAATCCAAATATAACTGGAGAACAAGAGAACTGGGGTAGCAATCCTAAGATCCTGAGAAATGAGAATCCATAGCCGTCTTCTTCACCTCATCCATCATCCCTCTTCCCCAACCCCAGTTTCCTGTTTCTTCTCTCTGACTCTCCTTTCCATTCTCTTTTCTCTGCCTCTTCCACTTTCTCCTCTCCTTATTCACAGGCTGGCTCTGCAAGTTTTCAACTTCTGTTTCAAGGCTGCCCTTACACATACAGGCGTGTCTCTCCTTTTGTTTCACTGGGCCCCCTCTTCTCTCTGATCGCTTCACCGGAAGCAGGGATTCCTGCCTTATCTGATAGAGGCTTAGAGGAAAGCTAAGCCCCAGGGTGTAGGCTCAGGCTCCTTAGGGGTACAAGGGGGACAGGGGCTGGGATGTGCAGAAGAGAAAAGCTTGAATTGGCTCATGAGAGCATAAAGATGGCATAGACAAATGGAATGCAGTATTGATTGGGCTCCAGGTGACTCACCATCTCAGAGGAGGGATCTGGGAGAGTGATGTCATTGCTGGAACTGGTGGTGACACTGGCAGCTGCACCTCATCCCTTCCCTGAGACCTTTTCTTGACTTAATAGCTTCTTTTGCCTCCCCATTATAGAGCAGGTCTGGGGAAGCAGATTTCACCTTTGATGTCATTTAGAACCACAATGTGGTTTTCTTAGACTAAGACCTTCCTTCCCACATCCTCACCTCCACTTCCTTTGCCTGTCTTAGTATATGTACTGATGTGCACGTGGGAATTCACTGTCTCACAAATGCGTGCACACTTTTTTTTTTGAAATCTTCACCCGAGGACATTTTTTTGCATTTATCTTCAGATAGAGCCGGAGGGAGAAAGGGGAGAAGAGAGAGAGAGAAACATCGACGTGAGAGAGACACATCGACTGGTTGCCACCCACATGACCCCAACCGGGGCAGGGACAAACTGCAACCGAGGTACGTGCCCTTGTCGGAAACCGAACCCGGGACTCTCTGGTCTGCAGGCTGACGCTCAGCGGCTGAGCCAAACCGGCCAGGGCCACACTTTTTTTTTTTAATCCTCACCCGAGGATACTTTTATTCCCATTTATCTTCAGATAGAGTGGGGGAGAGAGAGAGAAAGAGAGAGAGAGAAACATTGATGTGAGAGAGACACATCAATTGGTTGCCTCCCGCATGACCCTGACCAGGGCCAGGCACTGAACCACAACTGAGGTACGTGCCCTTGACCAGAATCGAACCTGAGATTCTTTGATCCACGGGCTGACGCTCTAACTGTTGAGCCAAACTGGCCAGGGTGTGTGCACACTTTTTATATGTATGTACAGTTTATGTCCATATGCATGCATGCACACACACACACACACACACACTCACTCATACACACCTCCCACCTGTCATCTGTTTCTGTCAGCGAGGGGGAAAATGTGGGCTTCCAAACAATGCTAAAGGACTCTGGGGGGTTGATTCTCCCTGGGAGTGATCTGAAGAAGAACTCCGTGTGCTCTTGTCTGCTGGCATCTTGATGCCATGTGCCTCTTGACTTCAGGGACCACACACTTGAGCTACAGGAAGCCCAGCACTTGGATAGGCACGTGTGTCCTTGAAACTGTATGTGCATATCCAACTTCATAATCATGAGGAAATTGGGAAAGGATGAGGTTGGCAGGGGAAAGGGATAAGTGGAGGAGGACAATTTAGTAGGCTTAGAGACTTCAGAAACTGACTCGAACACAAATGTCATCATCATCCCCTTCTCCCACCCACCCCCAAGTTGCCTGTATTTTACCCTCTACATCCTGGAAAGAGAGTTCAATCTCACATTAACTAAGTACCAGGAATCCAGCTTGCACTGGGACAGAGGAAGGGTTCCAAATATGGGTGTGAATATTAATGTTATGTAAATCACATGCAAATAAATAGAAAAAGAACAATTAGCCTGAGGCGAAGGCTGTGCAGAAGCCACAGCCCTCATAACTGGGTGACTTCAGAGTCCAGGTGGAGGACATGCCCACTCTAGTGCTCTGGAGGTCCTGACCTCCAACACATGAAAGTGGTTTGTTTTGCCCATAAACAACCAACTGACGAGTATTTGTCAACTGTCTACCCTGGTGGATTTTCCTTGAAGCTAATGAAGCTTAAGATTCCGGGCTCCTCAGTTGCACAGGAGGCCCTCTTCAAAGCTGGCACTTGATTTTATGTTTATAATTTTATATTCTTTTTCTCTTTCTTTTAAATATGTTTTTATTGATTTTTTAGAGAGAGAGGAAGGGAGAGAGAGGTAGAAACATGGATGTGAGAGAGAAACATCAATCGGCTGCCTCCTGCACACCCCACACTGGGGATCAAGCTTGCAATCCAGGCATGTGCCCTGACAGGGAATCGAACCGGGACCTCTCAGTCCATGGGACAATGCTCAATCCACTGAGCCACACCGGCCAGGCTATATTCTTTTTCTTAAAGAGGGCTCCCCCAAATTGTATAAGCTTTGGGACCCACAAAACCAGGGTCCACCTCCGCAATGAAGAGAATAAACTCTCTGTTCTTAATTTAATTAGCAGCCTCCTTTGAAACCATCTCTGTGAAAGATGCCCATCTGTCAGAATGGCCTAGTATTTCCTTCCTCTGGGCAGAAGAGGATCCTATGACCTCCAAGGCTGCTCTTACTCCAGAACTCCACAATTTTCTTCCTTGAGGCTGGTGAAGGAGGAGGATGAAGGTAATGCTTTGTTGTTAAAGGGAAGGTGAATCTCTTCACCACACTCTGAGAACCTCAGGGAGCAGGTACCTGATAAGTAATAATAATACCTTACATTTGTAGAGCCTTCGAGAGTTGATAAAGGGAATGTGTCATTTGATCTCCACAACAACCTTGAGGCAGGGAGGAGATATGTTTTGAAGATTTGTTATAGACAAGGAAACTGAGGCTCTAAGAGATGAAATTACATTCCAGGATTACAAATATTATTACATATTATACTTCTTTAATCTGCACAACACCCCTATAAGGCGGGTACTATTGTTATCCTTATTTTAGAAATGAGGGAAACTACACAGAGAAGTTAAGTTTGTGGCAAGTTTGCCCTAGCCAGACTAAAGAGTAACAGACCAAGATTCAAACTCAGGCAGTCTGGCTGCAGTTCTTGCTCTTAATCAGTTCACTACTGAAATGCGTGGTCCTGGCCAGAATTCAAGTCCAGATCTGTCTGACCCCAGAGAGCCCTTTCTCATCACCACTAAATACGACCGTCTCCCTGATGAACCAGAAAGTACCAGGCGCTTGTGGCTGGGGCCCTGGAGGAAGGGACAAGGAATTGGTAGGAAGTCCAAGCGATTGGTCTAAGGACCAAGGTCTAGGGAAGGAAGGATGAGGAGGATACCAGTATTCCTCCTGGGCAATAGCTCAGGGTGGGCAGAGAGCCAGCAACCACCAACCTGCAAAGAGCCTGGGGAGACTTCTTCCCTCTTGAGCTTCAAGAAGCCAAAGTCTTTGACCATTTCTGCCTACACCTGCAATTCCCTGACAAATAAGATCAATATTATGATCAGAGGTGTGTTTAGGAGGGTCAACATAGCAACAAAGTAAAGGATGTTGTATTAGGGGGGAGGGTGAGTTAAGAAACACTTATAAAAATCTAAGAGAAAAATAACAAAATAACAAACAAGAAAAATAACAAAAAATCCAAGAGATCCCAAACAAACCAAGGTAGTGACTGTGGTATGAAAAGAGATGCTGCAGGAGAAAATGAATGAAGGGTGGATAGAGAGGCCCCCTTCAACTGACACACCCCACATTCAAGCCCCAGTGGAAGAAAGGGGATGGAGAATGTGGGAGGTGTGGGAGGCAATAAAAAATGAGGCCTTTAGGATGAGCAGCCCCTGGAAGCTGCCAAAGGTGTTACTATCCCATCTTCCTGCTCTGTGGGCTCCCAGTCAGGCTGGTCCCCCCATCTCACCTCAGGGGTGTGTGTGTGTGTGTGTGTGTGTGTGTGTGTGTGTGTAGAAGTGTCGATCTGGGCTCTGGGGCCACATCACAGGTTGGTGAACCATGGGGAGCATCAGGGAAGTGTGATTTAAAGTCTCATTCCCACTGCCCTTCACTGTGCTGCAAGGACAGTTCAATGTAATATATAATTACCCCCACCCAACAAGGCTGAACTGTACACAGAGCAGAACTCCTCACCTTCCTCCCGCTCCCTCCTGCCTGCCTGCAACTATAAATCAGTTTTCAATCCTGAGTGCTACCTGTAAATGTTCAAGCTCAGGATCCTTGCCTCATATTCCTGCATCCCTGGGGGGTGGTTCAGGCTCTGAATGGGACCCCATTCCCCCAGTGCTGATTCTGACATCCTTCTTATTCCCTGATTGGTGGTGGGAGGGGCAGCTGGGAGCTGCAATTCGCTCTAAGGTCTCTGGAGCTCTGGCTTAGAGAGTGGGGTTGGGTGGCTCTGTGCCTACCTGACTCAGCCAGGTCTGAGCTGGACACTGCCCAGTGTGTAGCACTATGGATATGCTCTGCATCAACTGGGCAAGAAGGCATTGAAACTGACCCCTCCCCCCAGGGTAGCAACCTCCTCCCAGTCCTGCAGGATGTGCCAGAAGGAGGCAGGTGGGCACCTTCCCTGGAGACTCTCCAAAAGAGAGCAACTTCACCATGGGCTGATGTGGGGATGAGGGGCACCAGCCATGGCTTTGCCCTGAGCTGGAATGGGAAATCCCATGTTGTACCTTAGATGTGATAAAAGAACAAATCAAGAGAGGAATTCTTGATTTGTACCTAGCAGGTACCTTCAGGACTCTGATTCTCCTTAAAAAAAAAAAAAAAAAGTTGGCTGCTTTCCTTCCCCTCTTTACTAGGGTGACTGCAATATCCTCCTTGCTGATCTACCTGCATCTACTAGTGCCCTTCTAACACATCCTCCTGCTGAATGAAGGTCAGTTCATGCCTCTTGCTTCCCTGATTAAACCTCTCTGTGAACTTTCTTCCACCCTTAGGATAATACCAAATTCCTTGCCATGGCTCACAGGACCTGACCCTACCCATCTTAGCCATGTCAACTGCACCAGGTACCATCCCTCCTCTCATTACCTCACTCCAGCCACATAACTCTGCTTCCAACACTCCTGCCACAGAGCCTTTGCACTGGCAGTTCCTGCAACCTAAAATGCTCTTCTCCTGGCTCCCATTTTTCCAGGTATGTTCCTATGTCCCTACCCTTCTCTGATCACACTATCTGATGTAGGTCCCCCTTTCTATCTCAGCATCCTGTTTGTTCACTTTATAGTACTTATTATATATTGTATAATTTGTAATCCTGTATTCAGCATTTCCTCTTTGTTTGTGTGGGTTTTCCAACTAGACTGGAATCTCTGTAAAGGTAGGGACCACAATATCTTATTCACCACTGTATTCCAGGTGCTTAGCATAAAACCAGGCATATAGTAGGTATTAATTATTCTTCGAAGGAACTGAATGCATAGGAGGTGGCTACCAGAGGAAGTCTTAGAAGTTGAAGCTGACTCTACCTACTCCTCCGTTGCACCCCCACTTGCAAACAGCAAATAGATTCCTCATTCCCTGCATCAGGCTTGCAGTTGTCCTGGGTAAAGTAGGAGGGTCCCCTGGGTCCTTGGTCCTCCTTCCTCTCCTTTGGGAAAATTCAGCTGTGGCCCTTTCTGGCTGTCCCTGCAGCTGCCCCTCCATGGATCATGAGTCAGTGGCCAGTGTTTACCACCTCCACTCCCCATCAAGGTGCCTGCAGTGCTGAAAAGCATGGCCCAACCAAACCCATACCTGTGCCCGCAGGTGGGGGCAGAGGAGAAGAGCTTGGAAGGTAGAGGTGGGGGGTGAGGGCCAGGGACTTAAATGGGGACAATGAAGGGAGTCTGAGGAGGCTGCTCTTCCACGCATTACAATGTCCATGAAGTAAATGCAAATTCACTGAAAGCACCTTTTGAACAAGCAGCTTTTATTGAGGGAGCCGCTCTAATCCCTAAATGGCTTTATGACTGTGAGGAGCTTCCTGGTGGGGGAGGGGGTGGGAAATGTGAACTCGCTGTCAGGAACTGCTCCGCAGTGCCCTTGTCCCTGTGCTTTTCGATTCCAGACATGCTCCTTTTGGCTAATGGAACTCAGATCTCTAACCTCTACTTTCACATTCACTCCCCTCCCCCACCCCGAGTCTGGGGAGCCTGGCCTCTGGGTTTGCAGGAGGCTGAGGCTGCTGCATCGCAGGTCTAGATGTTGAGAGAAGCTCCAGGGGCTCTCCAGTATTACCACACCTGGGCATGTAAAAAACCCCCATGTCTGTGTGTAAAGGTATGTGTGCTGCATGCACGGTGGGTTTGTGTCCATTAACACACCCCTGGGACCAAGTATCACTGTTTGTGTCTGTGTGTCTGTGTGTGTGTCTGCCCCCCTATGTCTCCATCCACTTGTATTCCTCTTCAGGTTGTGGGGGGCTGCCTCAGCTGGGAAGTCATGCTTTTTCAAGGTCTAGTGACTTTTATCAGAATGATAATGAATTGGTGACACATGGAGGCCCTTGGGAGAGAAACCAGAGAACAACTGGGGACAGTGGAGGCGGCGATGCTTGGGGCTAAAGGACCTTGTCTCTCAGAAAGCCCACTGCAGCTCTGTTCAGATTTTAGAGGGTAAGGCGATGGCGACCAAGGAGGCCCAGGTGATGTTGGAAACACATGATCAATATTCCCAGCCTGGCCTGCCTGCCTCATTGGGAACTCTCCATTCCCTACTTGCTGGCCCTCTTGCCCTCCCAAAGCACTCACCTTGACTATGGATCTAGGAGGGATAAGACTGGCTATTCCACTCTCCCAGCTTCTGCCACTCTGGCCTTCACCCAAAACCAAGTCCTGCCCGGAGACAGAGGGGACCGCTCCTCTGTACTGGATAACACAGGATTCTGACAGGGACAGGGACATATAAGCAGGCCTTGGAGCACAAAAACTGGAAAGTTGCCACTTGGACATGGACCCTGTCAAGGATTGGGGCCAGGTGAGTTGTCAGTGGGGAAAGAAGAAAAGAGTCCAGAAGCTTGCAGAACATCCACATCCTCTAACGGGTCAGAGCAGAATAAGTGCTCCTCCCTCCTAAAGGTTTCAGAGAGACTTCATGCAGACCCAGGCCTGCAGCGTACTCACTGGAGAGCTCCTCCACCCCACTGCCACTGAGAAGCAGCCACCTCTCCCTAAGCTGGAACTCCACCTTCCCCAGTACAGCCTGGCACACAGTTAGTGTTCAGTAAATGTTAGTTCTTGTGAATATTAGCATAATCTCCTGCTGGAAAGTCTCTGAGGGTGGTCCCTGCAGAGAGGGCTGAACCTCTAGGACCCTGGGAGTCAGGAGGGGCAGGGACAGTACAAAGCAGGCATGGCGCCAAGATGCTCAGCTGAAACACCAAGGAGGCAGGGACCCTGGCTTCCATTGTGGCCTCTCCTTCCCCTGCGCCAGCTTCTGAGGGGCAACCCCTCTCTGGGCCCTACAGGGAGTCCTCCCTCTTTCCCAGGCAGGCCCAGTGACCTTTAGCTAAAGTCTGCAAATATATTCTTGGCGAGTCTTGGAAATGAAATTGTGCTCAACATTTGTATAGGGCTTTCCTGCCGCCTAGCCCTTTACAGACATTAGCTGATTAAATGGAGGAGGAGCAGAAGGAAGAGGGTCTGGCCTCTGTAGCCAGGGACTCCAGGCCCTCCCGATCTGGGCAGCTCCAGTCTTATTCCTCCCTTCTTTCCTTGCAAGTTTGGACTTACTCTAAAGAGGAAGTGACTCCTGGGGAGTTGGCCACTGAGTCAGAAAACAAAGGGAGGAGGGAGTCTGACAATATGTTTAAAAGGTAAGTGTCTTCCTGAGGTCATTCTGTCCCATCGCCAGCCATATCCAGCAACTGGCTCTGTCTGAAAGTACAATGATGTGTCTGCCATGAATGGGTCAGCCACCTTCTCCCCCTTTGGAGGAGGACATGAGATCAGACAGACTGTAACTAGAACCAGAGCAGGTTGTCAAAGATCCTTCCCAGAGGGATAGGGGGAGCAGGGCACACAGCTGTTCAGCCTGGCCTAGGGACAGGGCCAATCTCTCCGCCCATCTGGGAGTCACAAACCTGGACAGCAGCTTCTAGCCTAGAGGCTCCTAAACCTCTGTCCCCATGCTCTCCCTGGCCACAAGGGTTAGAGGGAAGCCATCCTAGCATCAGTGGAATTTCTTGCACTCTCCACATCTCCCCATCTCCCCACCATCATCAGACCCTGTCTGTGCCAGCAGTGAGTCAGTGAGTGGAGCTGCCCCTATAATGGGCAGCAAGTCAATTCCCACCTGGGGAGGAGAGAAAGAGAGGGAGGGAGGGAGAGAGAGAGAGAGAGAGAGAGAGAGATTGAGGGCTGGGACTGAGGAGAAAGACCAAGAAAGAAACAGAGACCAGTCATAAAGACTGACCTAAGGAAGAAATAAGCCATATTTCAGACTGAGGCTGTGGGAGAAAAGAAAGGATGAAGACTAGGAGAGAGGAAAGAAGAAACAGCTCCTTGGGTAACAATGGTGTCAAGATTGAGGATTTCTTATCTCAGCCATATTTTTATATTATGGAGATTGAAAAGCTGATATTAAAATGTTTATGTAAATTTAAAAGACTACAAATATCTAAAATAATTTTGAAAATAAACAAAATTGAAGGATACACACACACACACACACACACACACACACACACACACATAGAGAATTTCTTGGCACAGTCAGGGAAAACCCCATGTAGGAATCTCCCCAGGAAGCCTGAGAGAGCTGCCATAGGCCCCTGGAAGGAGAGCCACACCTCTCCCCGTCTCTTCCAAGCACAGTATTCACAGGGGCCCACTCAGATGTGTGGGCTTCTTCAAGGGGCAGGCAGCGCACATTCTCCATCTTGATCCCATCACAGAGACCAGAGCCTAGATACTTGGCCCCTCCTCCCATGGGAAGTTTATCTCCCTCTCCCCAACCAACCTGTCCCAACCCACCCTGATTATCAGTCTGCCTGGTGCTGACTGGGGAGTCAGCAATTCTGGAAGCCCCACCAAGACCAGCAGAGGAGGGCCTGACCTCCCCTCACTGTAATTATCTGTCTCATTAAAAATAGGCATTGAACTTCATAAAACCAATTAAGACTTCAGAGCCAGGGCACAGGAGCAAGCTGGAGCCCCAGGAGCTCTGGCGACAATGGGAGCCAACTCCAAGGGCAGAGAAGTACCTGACAGCTCCCTCCTCAGGCCCACCCCCAAAGCTGCAAAGCTCCTGCAGATGCAACAGAAGAGAATGAGGTCAGACCCAAGGAAGGACTGGCTGGCTGGCTGACAGGAGCAGTGAGCACTGTGATGGTTTCTTCTCTTATGTGACTGGCTGCCCAACAGAGCATGGTTCCTCCCTCCATATCCCTGTGTGGTTCCAGAAAGCTTCAAGAGTTTCCCATCAAGTTACCAAGGCAACCACAGCCCAGCAAGATTCACAGTGATGTTGGAGAGAGAGCAGAGACTGACAGCAGCCCCACAATAGGCTGCCAGGGTTGGGTTACACATTTCAGAAGGAGCAGGGAGGCAGAGGCTTCGGGCCAAAGCTCACATCTCCTGCCTCCCTGTCCAGACTGTTCCAGGTCTGTTTTCCTGCAGTTTGTGGGTTTGCACAGCCCAGTCCCAGGTGTGTGAGAAGACAGCATCAAAGCTTCCCTCACTGTCAGGTGGGGATAGGGATGCTCTTCCACAGCTTCCCGGAATGGCAGATGTTGCAGCTCCTGGCCCAGCCATGGGACCTTGTTTTAAAGTCCAATAGAGCCCAGCAGGTGTAGCTCAGTGGTTGAGCATCGACCCATGCACCAAGAGGTCGCCAGTTCAATTCCTGGTCAGGACACATGCCCAGGTTGTGGGCCCAATCTCCAGTGGGGAGCATGCAGGAGGCAGCCAACCAATGTTTTCTCTCATTGATGTTTCTATCTCTCTCTCCCTTTCTCTTCTTCTCTCTCTAAAATCAATAAAGAAAAATAAATAAATAAATAAATATATAAATAAATAAATAAATAAATAAAGTCCAGTAGAATTTATAAATACATACATACATACATAAATGCGTGCCAGTAGAACTCTCTTCCATAACCACCTGCTCTCTCCATGATGGCCTCTTGGGTGGGGCAGTGTTGCTAAGGGATTATGAGGAACACAGGCTGTTTTGCAATCAGACAGAGAGGGTTTGGCTCTTGCTTGGTCACCTTCTAAGACTGTGTGAACTTGGGCAAGTCATTTCTTTCTCAGTCTGTTTTTTATTTTTTAAATATTTTTTTATTGTTGAAATATTATAGCTGTTCCCCTTTTTTCCCCATTGACTCCTTCCTTCCCACTCCCACCCCCTCCTGCTTTCCCCAACCTAATGTTTGGGTCCATTGGTCGTGCATATATGCATATAAGTTCTTTGGTTTATCTCTTCCCACCCCTCCCATCCTTCCTCCCTCTGAGGTTTGTTAGTCTGTTCCCTACTTCCATGACTCTGGATCTCTTTTGGTCAACAGCTTATTTTATTTGTGATATTCCATAAATAAATGAGATCATGTGATACTTGTCTTTCTCTGACTGGTTTATTTCATTTAGCATAATACTCTCCAGGTCCCTCCATTGTTGTCTTAAAGGGTAAGAAATCTTTCTTTCTTCCAGCTGCATTGTATTCCATTGTGTAAATGTACCACAACTTTTTTATCCACTCATCTACTGATGGGCACTTGGGCTATTTCCAGATCTTTGCTATTGTAAATAGCGTTGCTATGAACATAGGGGTGCATATATTCTTCCTGACTGGTGTTTCAGGCTTCTTAGGATATATTCCAAGAAGTGAAATCACTGGGTCAAATGGCAGTTCCATTTTTAATTTTTTTAGGAACACCATATTGTTTTCCATAGTGGCTGCACCAGTCTGCATTCCCACCAGCAGTGTACTAGAGTCCCCTTTTCTCCACATCCTCACCAGCACTTGTTGTCTGAGGATTTCTTGATGGCCGCCATTCTGGCAGGTGTGAGGTGATATCTTATAGTCATTTTAATTTGCATCTCTCTGATGATTAGAAATATTGAGCATTTTTTCATATGTCTCCTGGTCATTTGTATGTCCTGTTTAGAGAAGTGTCTATTCAAGTCCTCTGCCCATTTTTTAATTGGATTGTTTGTCTCAGTCTCAGTTTTCTTAGCTGAAAATGGGGATAATATAATGAATTCCCAACACTTAATAATAATATCATACATATAATGTGCTTGTGCATGGCCTGGCACTGGGTCAGCTTAAAAAAATTAAAGCTGTTGCCTGGCTGGTATAGCTCAGTGGTTGAGTGTCGACCCATGCACCAAGAGGTCACTGGTTCAATTCCTGGTCAGGGCACATGCCCAGGTTGTGGGCCTTTGCAAAATAGGGATCATGATTTAATGGGCTGTTTAAAGATTATATAAGACAGCCTGGCCGGTGTGGCTCAGTGGTTGAGCATCGACACATGCACCAAGAGGTCGCCAGTTCGATTCCCAGTCAGGGCACATGCCCAGGTTGTGGGCTCAATCCCCAGTAGGGGGCATGCAGGAGGCAGCCAATTGATGTTCTCTCTCACCAATGTCTATTTCTCTCTCCCTCTCCCTTCCTCTGTCTCTAACATCAATAAAGAAAAAGAAAAAAAGATTATATAAGATAAAGCATGTGAAATGCTTAGACCATGTCCTGGCCGGTTTGGCTCAGTGGTTAGAGCATGGGTCTGCAGACCAATGAGTCACGGGTTCATTTCCGGTCAAGGACACGTACCTCGGTTGGGGTTGTGATTCGTCCCCAGCCCTGGTTGGGGTCGTGCCGGAGGCAACCAGTGGATGTGTCCCTCTCACATCGATGTTTCTCTCTCTCTCTCCCTCCTTCCCACTCTATCTGAAGATAAATAGAAAAATATCCTCAGGTGAGGATTTAAAAAAAATACTTAGACCAACAGTTTACCAATAGAAAGTGTTCAATGAATAAGAGCTGCTGTTATTATGATTTTTATATCTTCCTTCTCACCCCAAGGCCTTCTGATTATATACCAGGGAGCCATCACTGACCTGGCCCAAATTCCTAACTCCCTAAACAGTAGGGCCATGAAAATGAGGCTTCTGGAATTGTAGTGGGTGAATGAATGGGTGGGGATTGGTCATTCCTAATGGCTGTGCTAATGAACTTCCAACTCACATCTAGACCAGGAATGAGCCTTTTCCCACATTTCCATCTCAGGAATCTAAGGTTCCTGAGTATGCTGATGTCCAGCTAATGCCCAGCACACTGGAGAAAGGGGTAAATGGTCATTTAGAATGGAAAAAAGTTTTGCCCCTACACAGAGGGTCAGATGCCAGGCTGGGATAGGGGACAAAAATAATGGATGAGAGGACCATGTAGGAAGGGCTACAAAGCATCTTAAAGTTTCCTGTCTGTTTTTGGTCCCGTTGAGGCCTCATTTCCACAAGGAGACCTCAGATACGGCTGAGCAACTGCAGACTGCTCCTGAACCCTCACCATCTTCCTTCTTGAAAACACCAACACTCCTCTAGGACCCAGTAACACTTTGACCTTTGACACCATGAATCGACTGATTTGGGATGCAGTCCCTTTCCACACATCTGTGATCACAGATCCAATGGCACACGCACTGCATAGGTGGGTGTCCCAGGGGTCTCCAGAGTGTGCCACAAGCTAAAGGGTTGGCTAAAACTGTAGTTGGAAGAACTTAGATGAAACCTCAGGGAAATGTTCTGGTTGAAAGAGCTGGGAGACACATGGAAAAAGCTACAGGCAAGCTACAGAATCTGTTTCTCTGCAGATTTTTAATCAGAAAAGCCTTCATCCCTAACCTCTACTGCCCTAGAGAGCTTGAAAGGTAGTGGCTGGGGGTGATGAGGGTGGGGCACTGTTAGGACCCCTAAGACATTGAGGAAGGTGAAGCAGTTTTCATGCTGTACTGGGCCAGGGCTCCCGAGACTGGCTTTGTCTTTCCCCTCCTCTAATGCCCCCTCCTCCCATAGCTTGGAATACGGGCTGCCTTAATGTTCCCAGCATCCCCAAAGCCCTGTGGAACGTACTGGTGCCCCTGCAGAGCCAGACTCTAGGGAGAACCTGTGACTCTGGGTTCTGATGTCAGAAACCAGATCTGAGGATGACTAGTACATGTTCCCCCCTAGTATAAACTCACAAACTTGGGCCTGTGCCCTCAGCTCTGCTGGCAATAAAGCCCAGAGATGCCATCCTCCACACCAGGCACCATGCCTCATTCTTTGGACAGAGAGGACTTGGAAGTGCTCGAGCTAAAGGCCAGGCTTTTCTTTGGGGGCTGTGTAACCTGATACAGGCATCTTACCCTCGCTGTACCAATAAATCAGTGCCCAAACAGGCCCTGTAATTGGAAAGGAGACATTCCTGAGGATCCTCAGCTTTATGGAGACTGGAACAGAGCAGGAGCGGAGTCATGGAAAGCAGCTGCTGCCCAGAAAGCCTTGGCTGTGTCAGTTACAGGTCAGGAATGTGCCACACCCCACCGACCTGTTCAGCACTCCCTGCCTCACCCCATCCCCATCTGAATCCCACATGGGTCCAGGAACAGTCACAGAGCACTGTGTCAGATCTGGGAGAAAGAAAAAAGACCCCCCCCCATGATGAAGAACCTAGTGGGCAAGGTATGGGCAATAATAACACAGATTAATCTGGAAGTCACTCTGAAGAAAATTCAGTTCCCCAAAGATAGCCCAACCCGGGTCAGCTGCTGGGGACTGGCCAGGGGCCAGGAGTTACATTGTGCCCAAACTGGGACCCACCTGGCATTGGCCATGGCCCTAGGATGGAGACCTGTCCTACCAGCTGATCTCCCAGAGACAGAAGTCAGGTTCCTTCCTGCCCAAGGAATCTCAGGGACAAGTCAGAAAAGTCAATTTTCTCTCAAGTTTCTGCCTCTGCCTGCTAGAAAAAGACTGCTTCCATCTCTCAAATGGTCTACCCTGCTCACTCTCAGACGGATAAGTGGACAGACAAAATTTCCAGTGTTTTGAGTCCAGGCTGAAAAAACCTGTAGCCCAGAATCCTCTCCTGGGATGACCCAGGAGCGCCCCCTGCTGCTTGTTTGGCCGAAGCCAGGTGTGGGGTGAAGGAAGGAAGGTTAAAGCAGATTCTAGTTGCCCCAGCAGAAGGAGCTTGGCTTTATTCTGCCCCGTCTATACACTGCCAGAGTCTGAATCAGAGCTGAACTTCCCCCGGGGTCGCTGAGGAGGAAACGTCCAGAGAGCAGTCTGGGAGGAGGACAACATACTGGACCCTGCAGCCTGGGCTCTGGGCACATGTGCAGATCTCTGATGAGGGCTGTCCAGCCTGTAGACGTCCCTGGCTTCAGGAGAAACGTCATGTTCTGCCTAGCAAAATCAACTGCCTCCTCTGAGCCTCAGAGAAGAGAGGCTGTTCCACACTCAGTGAATCATCTCAGTGAGTATGTGGTGGGGGGTCTGCCAGCCTTGGGGGAGCACAGGAGAGATCCCACTTCTTCCCAGGAACCAGTGGGACACCTCCAAATTTACCATTGATGATACAGATTATAACAAATAATAATAGGTGTTTATAAAAGAATCTCTGGCTACGTGTCGGTAGATTCTTCAGGTCCCTGTAGCTCTAACATTCTGAGTCTATAGGATTCCATAACCCACCCAGTAATTGCCCTCTCCTGACCACTCACTACTCCCCACTCCTAGTTCTTTCTTTTATCTTGCTGCATCCTGAATAGTGGCAGCTAGAAGGAAGGGTCTTTGTCCAACACATCCCATTTTCAAGATAAAGAGAGAGAGAACAAGGGAATAGGAAGAAGCAGCAAGAATAAGGAGTGGAGAGATAACCAAATAAGACCCAAATTTGGTCTGAGGAAAACCATCTGGAGAGGTGGGGGACAAACCTCAGCATAGTTTCTAGTCATTTTCCCTCTTAACATTTCATAGCTGTATCTCTGTGCTCACACTAAATATAGGAGTGAGTGCATGCATGTGTGTACACACTCATGTGCTTAGATCATGGGGAAGGACTCACTGTGTGTGGGGTTGGAGGGGGCAGCAGTCCTCTTTTAGCCCAGAGAGTTCTGCCCCCACCTGTATAATTATCTTCCCTGTTCATATCCTTGCCACCCACCCCAGACTCCAAGCCAGACAGCACTAGGTCTTTGTGCTTTCAAAACAGCTCCCTCCCTAAGTGCCACCTTCAGGAATTGCTGAGCTGCTCAAATGAGGGAAACGGTAAGGAGGAGAGATAGTTGTCTTCTCTCCAGAGCACAATCCAATCGAACAGCCCACCTTCATCTCCTTTCCCCTCCTCTCCATCTCTTTTCATCACTTCCAACAACAGCTGCAGAAATAACCCTCCTCATCCTGAGTAGTGGGCTCAGGGAATATGCCTACTTCTCAGGGCAAGAGACAGCTGGGGGTGGGGGGTCTGGGGCAGCAGCATTCCCAGCAATGCCAATACCCTCTGCCTCCCTTTGTTCCACAATTAAAGAACTAAAGGGAAAGACTTCCCAGTCAATCTCTACAGCTACTTTGCAGTCACTGCTGCTTCCCCAAATCCCTAACCAAAGTAGCCTATACTTCTCACACCTTGGAAAGTCACTCCAGGATATCTCACACTGAAAGACAGATCTGCTCTGGGAATATAAAGAGACACTGATGAATTCGCCCACACACTAGCAACCTACTTCCATTAACTCCTATGTCCAAATAATTTCTTTAAACCACCAAGGATGAGATTGGGGGAGGGGAAGGTAAGTCTGTGACATCAGTTGTCAATGGGGGTTCCTCCTTCAAACCTGGCCAGGGCTGGACAGGAGATTAGCCCTGCACAACACACACACTCTGGGGGCTTCTGGGGCAAAGCAATGGAAATGAGACCTCACCAATCCACCCCATGCTCACCTCCCCAACCCATCCCCACCACCCACAGTGCCTCCTCTGACCTAAGTTATTTTCCACCTAACCCCCTCCCTTGGGTCCCAACAGAGATATGGACTCACACACACCCCTTCCTGGAGGTTTCAGGGCTCTGGCTGCTCCTGGGCAGGGTGGGGCTACACCTTAGGGGCATCCTGACCCTTCAGGCAGACAAGAGAGCATCTCCTGTGTCACCAGCATCCAGGGGGACCCAAAGGAACAGGGCAAGAGAACTAAGATCTGCACTGCAATTCCAGGTTTACTCATCCCTTCTAAAATTACCCTAGTTAATGCCCTCATTTTACAGATGAGGAAAATGGAGTCTCAGAGGGGTTGACTTGGACTTGCCCAAAGCTACCAGCTAAAAAAGGAACAAATCTGTATCAAGCACAGGTCTTCCACTTCTAAAGCCTGCTTCAGGGAGATCATGTCCTGGTAGGGAAAGGAACCAGGAAGCAGGTGACGTTTCATTTGCCAAAAGTGCCCACCTACTCTTGGCTCTAAAACACAAGATCATGAGTTCAAGGCCTATAGTTCTAGCCCTTGCCTGCATTATACTGCCTGCGTGCAAACCAGCCTCCAGCTGGAAGGGTTGTACATCCTGGAGATGGGCCAGGTGGGGCCCAGAAGGCAGAGGGAGAGAGAAAGGAAATGCTGGCATTTCTCCATGGCCCAGGAATAGGAGAGGGAATGAGAGCTGGGCAGATGGGCCTGGACAGGCCATGTGGGAAGGCTGGGCTATAGGAAAAATATGGGTATAATATGGCCTGGCTGAAACATGACTTTGCCCAGTTGGCAACCTAGCACTTCTCCCTTCCTCCATTCTCCCCATCTCTCTCCAAATTGCCTGCTTCAAATGTGATTCTTTCCAAATGGGCGCCCCCACCTCCCATGAAGGGACTGGCATGTGGAGGGATGCTGTAGACTGATTACTGACATCATAGCCTTCTTCCAGCAGCAGCAGGCTGGGGAGCTGGCAGCCCAGACCACAATAGGAGCAGCTTGTGATGTTTTGTTCCAGCAGATTGGAGAGGGCTCCCCATAGCTCAGACTTGAGGCTGAGGAGCCAGGATGGACAAAGCAGGAAAGAGGAGGCCCTCAAACTCTTGGCCAACCAGTGGCTTATTGAATATAGGTGCCCATATGGGCTCTCCCTGCCTAGAGGGAGAAAAGTCAGCATTGTCCAGCTCTGTGATTCTGATGGCTGTTGGGGCTCAGTGTTGGGATCACCATGACAGGTACTCAATCTGTTCCAGGCCCTGGAGTTCCCAGAAATGAGGAGAGGGTGAGCATGAACCAGTCACTGGCACTTGCTAGCTCCTTCCATGTTTCTTTTCTTTTCTTTTTTTTTAATCTTCACCCGAGGACATTTTTGCATTTATCTTCAGATAGAGCGGAAGGGAGAGAGGGAGGAAGAGAGAGAGACACACACACATGGAGCAGTCACCACCCACACAACCCCAACCGGGGCTGGGGACAAACTGCAACTGAGGCACATGCCCTCAGCGGGACCCAAACCTGGGACTCTCTGGTCCGCGGGCTGACACTCCAACCGCTGAGCCAAACCGGCCAGGGCTCCTTCCATGCTTCTTAACAGCAGAAACTCGCCTCCTTTCTCATGTGTTTCATTGAAGCAAGGTGCGGGGTGAGTGTATCTTTGCTTCCCAGCATCTTGTGGAGCTACCAGTCATTTGAGATATCTAGTAGGATCAAAAGTATCATGAGATGTCAAGAGGAGCAGAGACAAATACTTTGAGATTGGATTCAAGACATAGCCTCCTCTCTGAGAATATTATCTGGTTACCCTTAAATGAGGACACCCCCAATATTCTACCTGTAGATCACAGCCACAGAACCCTCTTCAAGAGTAGCTGCAGAAGTAGCAGCCAACACAGAACCACAGTCTTAGAGCTAAATGGTTCTCAGGGATACTATAGCCAAAGGGCCTCACCACCTATTTGATGATAGAATAAAGTGTGGGTTTTGGATTTTGCAGGGGGAAGCAGGTGATGTGGCAGGGAGACTTTCATGCATGGAGGTGCTCAATAATGCTGGATGAGGGTCAGTGGTACAGAAATATGCTTCCAAAGAAGCCCATTGTCCTTTAGTGTGAGGAGAGAGCAGGCTAGAGCAGGAGGGGGGGGGGGTCTTGCTATTTCACCCAACGTGATTAGGGAGCCTACTCTAGCATCTCTACCAAAATGTAGGTGGAAGGACAAGTTACCATAAGATGGGCCTCCTACACTGGCATGAATCATTTTCAGGACACCTCTGAGCCTAGCTGGACTCTAATCTTTGTCTTGATGCTTCCTCTCCAGCTGAGGCTGGGAAGCTGGTGCAGACGCTCACAACCTCACTCTTCGCAGTGCTTCCATTAAGGAATCTGATTAGCAGAGCCCCATGCCAGGCTGCTAATGGGTTGGGGACATTAAGCATAAATGGTTTCCCAGACATCAGCACTGAGCAGAGCCCAGGAACAAACAAATATTTTAATTTCAAAGAAATAGAAGTGTGAGAGGATTCCCTCTGCTTATTCTGCATCTATTGTTCTCCCATCCCCTACCGGCAACAGTTTCTACAATTCTCAGGTCCAGGCATTCCTTACCTTGGAGGGGTTGTACACAGGGATTGGGGGTGGGGCTGTATGTAGACAACAACAGATCTTCACTTACCCAAACATATCGGAGTGGAAGAGATTCTCAAAGATTTACAGGAAAAGAGATTCCTAGGACTGACTTGGCTAACAACTCTGATGGTCCTTGATATCTAATTTGAATTAATCTTGTGAAAACTCAAGGCCCACTTCCCCGTGTTTGGAGAGTTGGAGGAAAGGACTGGAGTGGAAGATCAGGGATGGGACATTTTTAGACCCAAATTAGTTATTTTAGGCTAATAGTTCCCCCACTAGCCTGTGTGGATACAGCAGCATCTGATAACTTGCTATAAATGTAAGTTCTCAGGCCCCACCCCAGAGGTACTGAATTAGTAAACTCTGGGGTGACAACTGGCGATCTTGTTTTAGCAAGCCCTCCAAGTGGTTCCAATGCACGCTTAAGGTCGAGAACCACTGCTCTTGGCATTACCTCTGAGATGAAAGCGGAATGTCAAAAGAGAAAGAAGAATTAGAAGGAATGCACCAAGCAGCCTTGTCCAAAGAAGAAAAAAACTGGAACTTTCCCAATGTGGAAATTCAAAGACAGGCCTCACAGGAGGCCTCTGATCTTCTCAGGCTGTAAATGTCAAAGCAATGTCTAAGCGGCCCTGCGTGGAGGAGTCTGGGGAAAATAACCAACCCTGACCTTTTGCATTTTGCCCAGAGCAGGAAAAGATAATGGAACAATTGTTTCAGGTAATATATTTCCTACTCAGCCTTTCTGAGCTACTCTGTCCTCCAGCTGCACCCCCATCCTGGCTCCCATCCGCCCCCGCCCGCCCCCATCTTCCCAGCCCTCCAGCCACCCCACTCGCTTATGTCTTTTCCTTCACCCATTGACTAAGAACTGGTTCAAACTGTTCCTTAACCAGACCAGCAGTGAGTGAGGCCCTCCTCCTTAGGGAGTGAGAGAAAGAAGCCCACCATAACATAGAACTATAACCTATAATGGGTCAGCCTCTCTTTATACCCTACCCTCTTCCCCCACCCAGGCCACAACAACTCATGGTGCCTCCATAAAGAAAGGAGCCACTCTTTCCCTGATCTTTTATACTGTACCTCAGTGATCATACTTGAAAAGAAAAAAAAAAAAGGACAAAATGAAGGCTCCTAACCAACTCGTAAGTTTCCTGAGGGCCAGTACTGGTCTACAGTGTATTCTTATTTCATATCCACCATACTAGATACCTAACACACTAGACGACTAATGGATATTTGATAAATTGAACTGAAGGGAGCTCTCAGAAGCAAAAACTAACCTATCTCTGCTTCCAAACTGGAACCATGACAGAGATCAAGAAATAGGTCCTCTCTGAAATGATTAGGAAAGAAGCCCCTTCCTGCTATTCTTTTTTTTTTTTTTATCCTCACCCAAGGACATTTTTGCATTTATCTTCAGAGAGAGCAGGAGGGAGAGAAGGAGGAAGAGAGACAGAGAAACATCAATGTGAGAGAGACACATCGAGTGGCTGCCACCCACACGACCCCAACCAGGGCCACGGACAAACTGCAACCGAGGTACGTGCCCTTAGCGGGAACCAAACCCGGGACTCTCAGGTCCGCGGGCTGACGCTCTAACCGCTGAGCCAGACCGGCCAGGTCCCTGCTATTCTTGAGCCCAGGCACTGTCATCTTCATCCATCATTCATTCAACATGCATGTGTAGCACACTCACTACATGTGGACCCTAGATATTATGTCCTAGTGGAGAGAAAGAGATATAAAGTAAGTAAACATATAATGTTTCAGGTGGCGTTCATTGACTTGGGGGAAAAAGTAGGGTAAGGTGGCTAGAGATGGTGGGAATAGGGGTCAAGAAAAGCTGCTCTGAGGAGGTAGCATTTGAGCAGATACCTGAAGGAAGTGAAGGAGCGGGACTTCAGCTATCTGGGGAAAGAGTGTTCCAGGCTGAGGGAACAGCAACTGCAAAAACCTTGAGGTGGGAACATTTTGAAAGGAGTCCAGCATGGCTAGAGTGGAATAAGCAAGAGTGGCAGATGCAGGAGATGAGATCAGCAGGCCTTGTAGACCACAGTAAGGATTTTAGACTTAATTTTGAGAGAGAAGTCATTAGAAAATCTCCATGGAGAAATGACATGTTCTGATTTTATAAGACTACTCTGGCTGCTGTGTTGAGAACATCCTAATGGGATGTGAGCAGAGGGATATCTGCAACTTTCAGGTCATGTTCTTAAAGGAATGGACCTGCCCTCTACCGCTTCCTTCCCCACTTTCCATAGGCGGGGATCTCATGGACATGACGGTGGCAGCTGGAGCAGCTACCTTAGGCCACAAGATGAAAGTTACATGTTGAAGATGACAGAGCAGCAAGCCAGGAGAAGCTAGGATCCCTGACATTGTGTAGTGACTGTATCAACCCCAGACTACTATGCACAGACTACTATTACTTCTTTTTTTTATTGTTTTTTTTTTTTTGTACATGCCCCTAGCGGGAACCGAACCCGGGACTTTCTGGTCCGCAGGCCAATGCTCCAACCGCTGAGCCAAACCGGCCAGGGCTACTATTACTTCTTCTCTCTTGCATAAAACACTGTATTTTTGAGACTCTGTATAGCAGCCTGATCTGAACTGTAACTCATTCAGAGGTGATTGCAATTGCCTAGGCAAGTAATGATGGCAACTCTGATGAGGGTGGGAGTGGTATAAGTGACCAGATTCTGGAAATAATTTAAAGAATAGAACTGACAGCATTTTCTGATAAGGAGGCATGAAAGAGGGAGGAGGGTGTCTGGGGTGGGAGGGGAAGGAGAAACATTTGTAACAAAAATAAATTAATAAAAATTGGGGGGAAAAAGAGGCATGAAAGAAAGAAGAGCCAGGAATGACTACAAAGTATGGAACCGGGCACAACAGAGTTGCATTTATTGCAATGGAGAAGACTGGGGGACCAGTGTGTTTGAATGGACTATAAGTGACATTCACACGGAGATGTCAAGTAGCAACTGAATCTGATTCTAAAGTTCAGGGGAGACGTAGGAGCTGAAGATATCCATTTGGGATTTATCAACATGTAGCTGAAGGGATTTCTTAGGGAGTGAGAGTAGATAAAGTAGAATAGAGGTGTGTTGACAGTCCTGGGGCATCCCAGAGGTGGGGAAGATGAGAAGGAGCCAACAGAAGAGGCCATAAAATAGGAAGAGAAGTGAGAGAGAAGTGTCTTGGAAGCCAAACAAAGAGAGTGTTTTAAGAAGGAACGAGCAACCATCCATGACAAATGCTGCTGTTAGGAGGAATAAGATGAGGATAAAGAGATGAACTCTGCAACTGGCAACAGAGAAGTCATGGGTGACATTGACACGAGAGTTTTCAGTGGAGCGTAGAGGACAAGAGAGAATGAGAAGAGAGGAAGTACAGACAACTCTGAATTCTGGGCAGGGAGAAATCACTCCTGCAATCTAACTTCCACCCTTACTATCATATTTCCAAGCATTCTCGAGGACAGAGGGCACCTAGCTGCCCTTGTCCACATGTCTGGACGACCCTGCAGTCTCTCCTCTCCTGGATTCCCCAGGCTCGGAGCCCAGGCCTCCCTGTAGCTCTGCCTCTGCGCTGCTGGCTCCCAAGGCCGCTGTCAAGGACTGGCTGCGCAGGCTAGGCAGCCAGGCCTGACTCTCCTGGATCATAATTAGTGCTACTGCTAACGATGTTTGGCCCCTGTGGAATAGCAACCTGGGAAATTCTGATACTTCCAATTTTCCCCCTCAGTGCTTTCCCGGATGCAATTTCCCATTCGGTGCCTGTGCTGCCTCCTCACTGGGGAGAATGAAGGCAGTGCCTCAGATGCGTTCCAGAGGGCCTAATCAGTTACCTGAAATCATGTCCTGGCCATTATCATGGCAGATCACATTAACACAGACACTGGCTTTGGGGAAGGCAGGGCATTTGCTGTGAAGAAGAGATGGGGGACCCAGGCCAGCTCCACACAGCACACAGTGAGCATTGCTAGTGGCGTGATCAGAAAACTGATGGCTAGAGAGAAAAGAACCCTCCCGAAAGAGTTCTGAAGTTTCCAGCAGAGATGCAGCTCAACCATCCACTCTTCCCTGCTGAGGAGCCTCACTGGTGCTCCTCTCTCCTGGGGAGAGAGCCTCAGCAGTCAGAGCCCTGGACACTGTCCCATGGCCTGGCATCCTGAGGCAGGGCCTGGTCAGATCTCAGCCCCAGCAACCTCAAGCCCTGGTCTCTTGCCCTGGAAAATGCTTATCTCATAGCAGTCCTAATCTCCCAGGTCTGGAGACTACTTCATTACCCCATTGGGCCTCCAGCTCTCACAGGGCAGGGGGCTATGGTAGGTCCCATGCCTCAGGGTCTTGGAGGAGAGGGTTGCCTTCGGTTAAGGGTCCTGGGATTGACTGGACCTTGGCTTCTGCTGCATGAGATGAAGACAGAAACCAACATTTATAAGGCACCTGCTACATGGGAGACCAATGTAAAGGTTTTCTTGTTTTTTTATGTAAAATATACATACGATTTACCATTTTAAATGTACAGTTCTTTTTTTTATCCTCACCCGAGGACATTTTTTCATTTTTTTGTTCAGATAGAGTGGAAAGGAGAGAGAGGAAGAGAGAGAGAGAGAAACATCGACGTGAAAGGGACACATCAAGTGGCTGCCACCCGCACGACCAACCAGGGCCAGGGACAAACTGCAACCGAGGTACATGCCCTTAGCGGGAACCGAACCCGGGTCTCTCTGGACCACAGGCCGATGCTCTAACCGCTGAGCCAAACCGGCCAGGGCTCTAAATGTACAGTTCTATGACATTAAGTACATTCACATTGTTATGCAACCATCACCACCATCTCTCTCCAGAACTTTTTCACCTTACCCAACTAAAACTCTGTACCCATTAAACAGTAACTCCCCCTGTGTGGAGTCTTGCACATTTATCTCTTGTAATGCTTATTGTGAGGTAGAAGTCCCCATTTTACAAATGAGGACCCTGAGAAACAGCCTGGGAAAGTTGTGCGCTTTTCCAGAGGACAGATAGGCAGGAAGAGGATTTGAATCCCAGTCTGCCCAATTCCAAAGCCTGTGCTCTCTGTAGCCCCCCATCCTGAGCTACCCAAGATCTAGGGCCATTTTGAGAATGGCATTGCTGAGTGATGTCACTGACAACTAGTGACTTCACACATGATGTCACACACCGAATTGTGACTGGCAATGGGAGGGCTTCTACTGGTTTTTACTTCTCAGGAAGGATTCCCAAAATAAGGGCAGACGTGATTAATGAGGTTTTTGGACCACTTCACAGCACATAGCACACCTTTCTTTAAATTGATACATCCCTCCAAAGTTGACTGTGTTCATTGCCAGGGTGTTGGGCCCTTGACTGCTCAGGGTCTCCCCCTCTGCAGTGTAGAATAATAAAAGGAGTATGAGCTGTGTGGTCTTGGGTTCAGATTCTGGCTCTGTCATTCTATAAACATTGGAGTCCAACTCTTAGGGCAAAGATAGCTCAAACATAGAAGGTTAGTGTCACAATGCACGAGGAGCCATGTGGGGCCTCCCAGGACACTCCAGGGAAAGGCGCTGAAGCTGGGAAGGAATCTGGATTAAAGACTCCTCAGTGGCTGAAGGTCATGGGTCTTCCTTGCCAGGTTCCAATTGCCTTTAATGTAATTCAGACACACTGGGCAAGTTTGCTTCTTTCCCAGCCTCTGGTTGCTGCTGAGGAACTCTTTACTTCAGGTTGAGGTTTCTAAGAGAGGGAATGTGATTGGCCAAGTTCATCTTTTATCCACTGGGTCATAAATTAAAGTGATTGGCCAGCCTATGTACTGACTGACCTTGGGTCAGAACCTCCCTCTGGTCCAATCACCTAGGGCAGAGGAGGTAGGTAAGTGGTTGTTTAGGAAACTGGGGGTGGGGGTTATCATGTGGTATATAATATGGCCTGCAGCCACGTTTTGGCCAGTACAGAATCTCTTAAAAAGGGATGTGGAGTAGGTAGGTAAATAAGCCTAATATACTATACTAAGTATACAAGTTACTTAACCTCTCTGGGCCTCAGTTGTTTTCTCATCTGTACAAATGGGACAATAATTCTAACCTCACAAGGTTGTTATAAAGACTGAATGAGAGAACAAAAGTCAAAGTGGTTGGTAGGTGCTTAATAACACAATAGGTGCTTAATAAAAGACCACCTCCAGTGCTGTGTTTATCTCAGCTAAAAACAAACAAACAAAACAAGATGGGGTTCTATCTTCTACAACAGATTAAAGTCTCCCTGAGGACAAACATCAGGACTCATTCTCCTTTTGTCTCCTTCTTGGTACCTCCACTTGATGTATTTTATTCTCTCTTGCTGAAATGGGCCTCCTAGCCAAGCACCTAGTAGGAGAGAGGTGAGGTATTGCTAGGTAACTTTCTCCAAAAGCCACTGGCAGCATGAATGATGGGGAGCAAAAAGGGCTCCTATGTCAAAAAGAAGATAAATGTGCCCCAGCTCTTAGGAGGACACTTTGATGAAAAGCCTAGGATAAGGCAGTATTTTTCTTTGAAATGCTATGAGACAGTAGAAATAGAGATAGGTTTTCCCCCAACTCAGGGGCCTGGGGCAGAAGACTTTATTTATTTATTTATTTATTTATTTATTTATTTATTTATTTTTAATCCTCACCCAAGGATATTTTTCCATTGATTTTCAGATACAGTGTGGGGGGAGGAAGAGAGAGAGAGAGACATCGATATGAGAGAGACACATCGATTGGTTGCCTCCCGCATGACCCCAACCACAGCCGGGTACTGAACCGCAACCAAGCCATGTGCCCTTGATCAGAATCGAACCCACAACCCTTTGGTCCACAGGCCAACACTCTAACTGCTGAGCCAAACCGGCCAGCACAGAAGACTTATATGCTCAGAGGAGTAGTCCTAGGCCTCATTTGATCATTGACTCAGCAAATTAAATATTTATAAAATGTCTGCTGTCATGGAACTTATGAGCTCATCAGGGAAAGAAAATAATCAATCCCACTCATTAATATATAAGTACAAACTATGATGAGCATTGTGAAGGGAAGAATCATGTTCTAGGAGAGCACATATGAAAGCATCTGACCTAGCCCGGCCGGTGTAGTTCAGTGGTTGAGCGTCGACCCATGCACCAAGAGGTTGCCAGTTCAATTCCCGGTCAGGGCACATGCCCAGGTTGTGGACCTGATCCCCAGTGGGGGACATGCAGGAGGTGGCCAATTGATGTTCTCTCTCATCAATGTTTCTATCTCTCTCTCTCTCTCCCTTCCTCTCCCTCATATCAATAAAGAAAAAGAAAAAAAAAAGAAAAAGAAAGCATTTGACCTAGATTGCAGAATCATACTACGTTAAAGGTTTTGAACTTCATTGTGAGAGTAATGGGAGGTCATTGAAAGGTTTAAGCAGGGTTTTGGCATGATCAGATTTGTATTTTGAAAAGATCACTCAGCTACAATATGGAGAACAGATTGTAGGAGGACTGTTGTAATTCCAGCAAGAGATAATGATGTCTTTGACTTTGGTAGTGGTGGTGGAAGTGAAGATAGAAGTTATGGAATAAAAAGATTTTTTTTTTTTTTTATCCTCACCCGAGGACATTTTCTCATTTTTTTGTCCAGATAGAGTGGGAGGGAGAGAGAGAGAAACATTGACGTGAAAGGGACACATCGAGTGGCTGCCACCTGCACGACCAACCAGGGCCGGGGACAAACTGCAACCGAAGTACATGCCCTTAGCGGGAACCGAACCCGGGTCTCTCTGGACCGCAGGCTGATGCTCTAACCGCTGAGCCAAACCGGCCAGGGCAGAATAAAAAGATATTTAGGAGAACCTGGCCAGGTAGCTCAGTTGGTTAGAGCATCGTCCCCATATGCCAAGGTTGTGGGTTCAATCCACAGTCAGGACACATACAAGAATCAATCAATGAATGTACAAATAAGTGGAACAACAAATCTCTCTCTCTCTCCCTTCCTCTCTCTCTCTCAAACTATATATATATATGAAGTTTTGTATAAATGGATGGAGGACAACAAGGGAGAAGACCACAAGAGAAGTCTTAGACAGGTTACCTTTGAGGAGCCTTTGTGATATCCAAGTGCCAATGTTGAATTGGTAGCTGGATACATGGTTCTGGAGCTCCAGGGAGAGATCAGGGCTCAAGATAACAAGTATACGGGTCATTTGCTCAGAAGTAGTTCAAAGGCAGTAGAAGAAATCACCTAAGGAGAGAGTAGAAAGTGAGAAGAAAAGAGGACCTAGGGTCAAACCCTGAAGAACTGAGACATATCATTTAGGGCAGTGGTTCCCAAAGTATGATCCGCGGACCCCTAGGAGGTTCCCAAGACTGTTACAGTCCTCAAGGTCAAAACTATTTTCATATTACTATTAAGACATTATTTGTTTTTTCATTGTGTTCACATTTGCACTAATGGTGCAAAAGCAATAGTGGGTAAAATAGCTTGCACCTTAGCACAAATCAAAGCAGTGGCACTAAACTATACTAGCAGTCCTTATACTCCTCACTGCCATATATATGTTAAAAAAAAGAAATTCACTTTCTCTTAGGAGTATTCTTTTTTTTCTTTTTCTTTATTGACTTTAGAGAGAGAGGAAGGGAGAGGGAGAGAGAGATAGAAACATCGATGAGAGAGAACATCGATTGACTGCCTCCTGCATGACCCCCACTGGGGATTGGGCCCACAACCTGGGCATGTGCCCTGACCAGGAATCAAACTGGTGACCTCTTGGTGCATGAGTCGATGCTCAGCCACTGAGCCACATCGGCTGGGCAGGAGTATTCTTGATAAAACAGTAAAAACGATTATTTTTTTACTAAATATCAACCCTTGAGTACATCTTTTTAATATTGTCTGATGAAATAGAAAGTACACACAAAACACTTCTTCTGTATTCCAAGTACAATGGTTGTTGTCTCCAGGAAAAGCACTTCTGCAATTATATGAGTTTCAAGCTGAACCAGCCTCTTTTTTCGTGGAAGGTCATTTTTACTTGAAAAAAACGACTGAAAGACAAACTAAGATTATTCATATTTGAGTGTTTGGCAGACAGTTTCCCAAAAATGAACAAAGCAAGCCTGTCACTTCAAGGAAAGCAACTGAAAGCATTTGTTGCCAATGATAAAATTCAAGCTTTCAAGTGAAAATTAGAATTTTGGAACACTTGTATCTGCCGCCATGAACTTGACAGCTTCCCATTGCTTCAAGATTCCTCTAAAGAGATTGATGGTGATATAATGAATGTGATTTTAAAAATATAATGAAATGTATCAACATTTGGAAGATCTGTATAACTCAAGAGAATCTATATTTTCCAAAAGACCAATGCCTGATGTTACAAATTCTATTCAAAGTGCAGATAAGACCCTGGCTGGGTCTATCAGTTGGTTAGAGCATCGTCCCAATATGCCAAGGTTGCGGGTTCGATCCCTGGTCAGGGCACATACAAGAATCAACCAAAGAATGCATAAGTGGATGGAACAGCAGATCAATGTCTCTCTCTCTTTCTCTTTCTCCCCCTTCCTCTCTCTCTCAAATCAATCAATATATAAAAATAACATATTTTTTTTATAATTTATTTTATTATTAATTTGTTTTTGTTACAGATGTTTTTCCTTTTTTTCCCCCATTGACACCCTCCTCCCCCTCCCCTTCTCCTCCTCCCCATCCTTGTTGTCCATGTCCATTGGTTATGCACCCATGCACATAGGCTCTGTGATTTATCTCTTTCCCCCACCTCCCCCCCTCCTCTGAGGCCCGTCATCCTGTACTCCACCCTCCATGTCTCTGGGTCAATTTCGTTGTTCAGTTTGCTCAGTTCTCCTGTGTGTTGCTGGCTTCCTCCGTTGGTGGGGGGGATCGCCCGGCTCCCCCGCTCCACCTGGATTCCCCTGCAGTGGGCAGGTCGCCTGGCTCCCCCGCCCCGCCTGAGCTCCCCTGCGGTGGGGGCATCTCCCGGCTCCCCTGCTCTGCCTGGGTTCCCCCGAAAATATTTATTTTAAAAGTGCAAGATAAACCAATGGATTTTAATGTAACAGAGTGAGAATTGATTGATATGGTTTCAGATTCCACATTGCAACTAACCTTTAAGAAATTACCTCTGTAGAGTTTTGGTGTAGTGTCAGAGAAAAATATCTACAATTATTTGAAAGCTAAAATACTCCACCCTTTCCCAAGTGTGTGGAAGGCAGATTTTCTTCATATACTCCAACCAAAACATATATTGAAACTGATTGATGCATCTGAGAGCAAGATGAGTTACCAGCAGCTCCACTGGAGTTATCCAAGAAAATTCGGCCAGAGTTCTCATTCTCGCAGCATCTACTCAAACTGGCATGGTCTCAACATGTGTCGCCAGTGTTTCCATCAGTATGCAAAGAATATAGGCTTCATTAAGATGGACTAAGTGAACTTCCTTGAATAGGTCATTCAAGACATCTACCATACTGCAGAAACAACACTAGCTAGCTCTTTGTACATAAAATAAAAATTTAGCCCGTCCAGTATGGCTCAGTGTATTGAGCATCATCCATGGACTGAGAGGTTCCAGTTCAATTCCTGGTCAGGGCATATGCCAGGGTTTCGGTCTCAATCCCCAGTAGGAGGCGTGCAGGAAGCAGCCGATTGATGTTTCTCTCTCACATTGATGTTTTTATCCCTCTCTCCCTAAAAAAGAAAAAATCAATAAAAACATATATATATATTTTTTTTTCTTTTTATTGATTTCAGAGAGAGAGGAAGGGAGAGAGAGATAGAAACATTGATGAGAGAGAACATCAATTGGCCACCTCCTGCATGCCTCCTACTGGGGATCGGGCCTACAACCTGGGCATGTGCCCTGACCAGGAATCGGACCAGCAACCTCTTGGTGCATGGGTCGACGCTCAACCACTGAGCCACACTGGCCGGGCCATGCCACTCTTATCACTAATTTTTTTTTTCATTTTGGAAAATATAGTTCTTTTTTCACCAAAATATGTTATTTATGTCAACATATAATGGTTTATTGTTATTATTTTTAATGGATTAATAAATATTTTTTAATTTCCCAGTTTTAATTTTTAATACAGTAAATATCAATAGATATAAGCTCTGGGAGGCCTGCAATAATTTTTAAGAGTATAAAGGAATCCTGAGACCAAAAAATTTGAGAACTGCTGAATTATAAACACAGTCCCCTCATTTTACGAGGTCATTCTATCCATCTCCATGAACAAACAACTTGGAATAATGTATCTCTCCCAATTTATAAATATCTCTAGGGAAGAGGAAACATTATGATTCACATATACTCACAATGTTTTGGAGCTGCAGAGATGGACCCCTGTCAGTTCCCAAAAGGTACCAGAAAAGTCCCCCATCAGAAAGCCCCCACCCACCCTGTCCTTCTCTCTTCTCCCCAAAAGTAATGGTTCAAACGAGTCAGTAAAACCTAACATCTTACTTCATTGGTGCCACCACCTCTTCCCATCAGCACATCCTACCCTTGATTTTTCATTCCTGGTCAAGACAGTGCTAGAGGAAAGGAACACAAAGGGGCAGATAGGGTCAGATGTGTTTCTGAAATGCCAGCACATTCAATTTGTCGGGTATTTTGTGTGCATTTCCTCTTGAGTTCACAGGCTCCTAACTCAGCAGAATTAAAATGGAATGAAGTAATTAGAGCAGCAGGCGGTGAGGATGTTCTGGGTCTGGCATACACAGAAAATGTGGAGCAGGAGGAAGGAAGGAGAGAAGAGAGACTTAAAACAAAAGGCTAGGCAAGAGACCCATCCCAAGGACGAAAGCCTCCCCCAACCTCCCTAGTCCCTGGGTCAGGAGCTCTCTCCTCAGCTTTGCTTCCTAAGAATCTACTCCTGGTCTGGCCCATCACAACCAGGCTCCAACCTTCCTTTCTAGTCCTCTTTTCAGACACTCCCACCAGATGCACCATAATTCTACTCATACTAAATCCATCATTGTCCCCTTATAGCACAGTTCTTTGTACCTTTGTACCTGCATTTATTACACTGTACTGAAATAACTGCTTATAGGTCTGACTCTCCCATGAGACCACTGCCTCTCCAACCTCTGGATTTCAAGCGTATATTGCATCCTACTCACTAAGCAAATTGCCACCTCGGAACAAGACTTTCTCCATTTAGTACCCAGACAACTCCTAAATTAGTTTAAACCTACAAACCCTAAGTTATAATGATGCAGCCTGGTAATAGTGCAGTAGTTTGAGTTTAGGTGCTAACTAAGCAATATGATTGCAGGGGTTGGTGGGTGGGTTATTTGTGCTTGGGCCATAGAAACCCTGAATGCCTGGCTAATTTTGATAAAAGCTAGAGACCACATTCCATTACCCTATAAAAGACAGGGCCAGAGGCATCCCATTCCTGTTCCACCAGCTTTTCCTGTTACAGTTGCTGGATCTCTCTGTAGAATTGCTGACCTTCCTCTAACTGGATGAGTTAAACACAGACCTCCTGAGCCTGTGGGCTCCTGGAACATCAGCCATCTCTTCTATGTTATCAAGAGAAGGAGCCATTCTCTAGAGAGGAAATTGCTGAATCCTGACTCTCTTGGGACCAGGGGCTCTCCCTTTCCTCATATCTGAGTCTAAGGATGGTGGGCAATGGCATGAGAGCCTGTTTTTGTCTCTGGTAGATCCATGTTCCCTGCGTAGGTCCACTCCTTTGGGTGAAAAGGTCTTCACTTAGTCCCACCATTTAAATGAGGAAATTAACCTTTAACTGATATCGGAGAAAAATGTGTCTTGTCTTTCCTCATTGCTAGTGTGAGTGGGGTGCTTGGGGTACTACTGAAATAAACATTCCTGGAGGCCCCCACAGGAGGATGAGATATGGTAGAAAGCTTTATTTTCATGGAATTACACCCCTGGGTTTCCAAAATCCCATTTCCCTTAGTTCAGTCATAGAAGTGTAGCTGGGGTTTCAGTAGAGCTAAAATCAGAGACAGTGTCCAGAGTTTCCATTACATGTTAGAGCCAGGTCCAGAACAGCATCAGGCTAGTTGCAGTCCATTAGTCCACTGTGTGTAGGGGTCTGCATGGCCGTGGGCCACACAGGAGAATGCCAGAAAGCCAAGCATGAGCCATGAGCTAAGCGTGCCAAGAAGAACCAAGAGCATAAGAGAGTGAACTTCTTTGTTTAGGGGATTATATATCCCAAATTCCCAAGCACTTGCAGTGGCCACACCCATTCTGGCAAAACCATCTCTGTCCCCAGGGGGGATTGACAAGCAAGTATTTTCCCTATGTGGTTCCCTCCCCCAGTGTTTTGCAGGGAACATGTCTATAATGTCTGGCCTTCCCTTTGTTTCTTTCCTGTTATTAATAACTAACTAGTTAATTACAACAGTATCATAACCAGTTAATTTCCCTCACATGTACAATTTTTGAAATATGACAAAAGATTTCTGACTTTTCTTTTTTTTTTTTTTTTATCCTCACCCGAGGACATTTTTGCATTTATCTTCAGATAGAGCAGGAGGGAGAGAGGGAGGAAGAGAGAGAGAAATACTGACATGAGAGAGACACATCAACTGGCTGCCATCCACATGACCCCAACCGGGGCCAGGGACAAACTGCAACCGAGGTACGTGCCCTTAGCGGGAACCGAACCCAGGACTCTCTGGTCCGCAGGCTGATGCTCTAACCGCTGAGCCAAACCGGCCAGGGCAGATTTCTGACTTTTCAATTTGCCAAGTAAGTAAACTCAAAACAAAACAGAACAAAAGGCCCTGGCCAGTTTAAAAAACAGAACAAAAAACTATCATCTACTATCATCTTTTCGGGAAAGTATGGACATACGAATATAACCTCATATTGAAGAGGAGAGGTTTTATATTGAGCATATTGTCCTTGTTTTTTCTCATTTCATCACGGCAGTGAAATAAATGGACCATAGATATTATAATATGGAGTTTAGGAAGAACTAAATCAGACTGTGAGCTCCTCTGAGCAAGGAATGGTTTTTATTCATTTGTGTTTTTCCAGGACCTAACTCAGAGTCTGGCTTATTTATGTAAGTGCTCACCACATATTTGTGGAAGAAAAAAAGAGAGGAATGGAGGGAGAAAAGAATTCTCCAGTTGAGGACCATACTAAGAGATAGATGTGAAGCCCTTTTGTAATGTGGGGCCCTGGAACAAATTGTCTCCAACCCACTCTTCTCTGTGACCTCTTTATAAAGCAAAGAGCTGATTTTCTTACTCCTTTGTTTGACAGCCTCTAGTAGTTCCCCACTGCCTATGTGATAAAGTTTGAACTTCTTTTTTTTAAATCCTCGTCCCAGGATATTTTTCCATTTTTGTTCAGATAGAGTGGGAGGGAAAGAGAGGAAGAGGGAGAGAGAGAGAAATATTGATGTGAGAAGAACACATTGACTGGTTGCCTCCCGCACGACCCCGACCAGAGCCAGAATCGAACCGCAACCGAGGTACGTGCCCTTGACCGGAATCGAACCCCTGACTCATTGGTCCATGGACCGATGTTCTAACCGCTCAGCCAAACCAACCAAGGAAAGTCTGAACTTCTTGGTAGAGTATACCAGTTCATTCATAACTGGTCTCCAATTTCCCTTTCCATTCCCCATTTCAGACACTCACAAGATGTCCCTAACCTTTACTCATACTAAACTCACCATTCTCCCAGTTCATCATACTCCTTTGTGCCTTTGTAATTTCTGTTCCCTCTGTCTGGAATCTGCATTTTCTCCCCTTCCAGATTGGCAACTCCCACCTCATCCTTTAAGAAGATCCTAGCTGAGTAGCTCAGTTGGTTAGAGCGTCATCCCGATAAGCCAAGGTTACAGGTTCGATCCCTGGTCAGGACACATACAAGAATTAACCAATGAATGCATAAATAAGTAGAAAAACAAATCTCTCTCTCTCCCTCTCTCTCTTTTTCTCTCTCTCTCTCAAATCAATAATAGTAATAAAAGCCCAGCCGGTGTGGCTCAGTGGTTGAGCATCGACCCATGTACCAAGAGGCTGCTGGTTCAATTCCCGGTCAGGGCACATGCCCAGGTTGTGGGCCAAATCCCCAGTGGGGGCCATGCAGGAGGCAGCCAACTGATGTTCTCTCTCATCGATGTTTCTATCTCTCTCTCCCTCTCTCATTCTCTATCTCTAAAATTAATAAAGAAAAAAAAATTTTTTTAAGAAATATTCATGTATCATTTCCCTCCCAAACTCACTTACACAAACCCATTGAAGTTACCAATGCAAAGAGCACCAACAGGGGCCTTGGTGCTCAATAAAGGAAACGGGAGTCTGGGCTGAGGGCTTCAAATTTAGATTTTGGTTGAAACTTAAGTTGTAGCTGAAGAGATAGTAGAGTCTGGGTGTATTGATCACTCCCACACACTCGCCAAATTTTATAAAATGTGGGAAAACAGCCCTGGCCAGCGAGGCTCAGTGGTTAGAGCATTGACCCACATACCAAAGGGTGGAGGGTTGATCCCCGGCCCCTACTGGGGCACATGTGGGAGGTAACCAATCAATAGGTCTCTTTCACATCAATGTTTCTCTCTCGCTCTCTCCCCCTCCTCCTTTCCCTTTCAATCTCTCTTAAAAAATCAATGGAGCCCTGGCCGGTTTTGCTCAGCACTTAGAGCATCGGTCCGAGAACAAGAGAGTCCTGGGTTTGGTTCCCACTAAGGGCACATATCTCGGTTGCAGTTTGTCCCCAGCCCCGGTTGGGGTTGTGTGGGTGGCAACCAGTCAATGTGTCTCTCTCATATCGATGTTTCTCTCTCTCTCTTCCTCCCTCTCTCCCTCCTGCTCTATCTGAAGATAAATGCAAAAAATGTCCTCGGGTGAGGATAAAAAAAATAAAAATAAAAATCAATGGAAAAAATATCTTCCAGTGAGGATTAACAACAACAACAACAAAAATTGTGAGAAAACATAATATCTTACCCATGAAACTATCCTTTCCTATGGTCTTTCTCTGCTTGTCCTTAATTATTATTATAATTTTATTTTTCACTTTTTTGTTAATCTTCAACTGAGGATATTTTTCCATTAATTTTTAGATAGAGTGGAAGGGAGGGATGGGGAGAGAGAGAGAGAGAAACATCAGTGTGAGAGAGACACATCGATCGGTTGCCTCCTGCATGACCCAACTAGGGCTGGGGATCAAACCTGCAACCCAAGTACATGCCCTTGACCGGGAATTGAACCTGTGACCCTTTGGTCCATGCGCCAACACTCTTAATATCTGACCCAAACAGACCATGGCTATTATTATTTTTTTAATCCTCACCTGAGGATATTTTTCCATTTATCTTCAGATAGAGTGGGAGGGAGAGAAAGAGAGAGAGAGAAACATCGCTGTGAGAGACACATCCATCGGTAGCCTCTCCCACGACCCTGACTAGTGCCGGGGACCAAACTGCAACAGAGGCATGTGCCCTTGACCAGAATCGAACCCGTGACTCTTTGGTCTGTGGGCTGACGGTCTAATCACTGAGCCAAATTGGCCAGGGCTATTATTATAATTTTAATGAGTCACCCTGCCCCCATCTATTCCACATTAATTTGTCCCATGTCTTTTAGCCATGACACTTAAAAAGTGGAGATAGGACGTGCTTCTTGCTACATTTCTTTTTATATAGATATATGTGTATACATATATATGTGTGTGCATGTGTGTGTGTGTGTGTGTGTGTGTGTGTATAGTTTTTTTAATCCTCACCCAAGGATATTTTTACATTTATATTCAGACAGAGTGGGAGGGGGAGAGAGAGAAACATGGATGTGAGAGAGACACATCGATTGGTTGCCACTCGCACGACCCCAACCAGGGCCAGGGACGGACCGCAACCAAGGTAAGTGCCGTTGGCCAGAATCAAACCCGGGACTCTTTGGTCCACAGGCCGATGCTCTAACCAGCCAGGGCTATATATATATATATATATTTTTTTTTAGAGAGAGGGGAAGGGAAAAGGAGAGAGAAAGGGAAGCATTGATGTAAGGATGTGCGAGGGGAATATTGGTTGGTTTGGTTGCCTCCTGCCCAACCCCTACAGGAGATTAAACCTGCAACTCGGGCATATGCCCTCACTGGGAGTCAAACCCAAAACCTTTCAGTGCATGGGACGACACCCAACCAACTGAGCCACACCAGCCAGGGCTTAACTCATATCTTCTTCTTCTTTTTTTTAATGTTCTTATTGATTTTTTAGAGAGATAGACACATCAATCGGCTGCCTCCTGCACGCCCCCTGCTGGGGATGGAGCCTGAAACCTGGACCTCTCAGTCAATGGGACCATGCTCAATTCACCGTGCCACACCAGCCGGGTGACTCATATCTTTAATATAGTTAAGGCATAGCTAAGACTCTTCTGACCCAGGTTCAGATAGAGTGGGAGGGGGAGAGAGACAGAGAGAGAAACATCAATGTGAAAGAGACATCGACTGGTTGCCTCCCGCACAACCCTGACCAAGGCCAGGTACAAACCGCAACCAAGATACATGCCCTTGACTGGAATCGAACCCACGACTCTTTGGTCTGCAGTCCCACACTCTAACCACTAAGCCAAATCAGCCAGGGCCAATAAATTTTTTTTAAAGATACATTAATTTCCTCAAAAATAGGGGCAGTATGATACTTTTTTAATGCATCTCCCATATAGCGCCCCAAAGTGTTCAATAGGTATTTATTGATTCCTGCACTGTTGATGGACAAGGTATTCAGCAGATTCTCTTTCTATCCCACTCTCTCAATTTTGTCTGTTAGAGGCAGAATTTCAGGCTATGTAGGCCTTGCGTCATCATGGTCTACCAGTAGGGCAAAACCACTGGACCTGTACATTCCAAAGGGAGCTGCAGACCTTGGTCGACCTATCAAGCTATGATATTTGCCCACTTCTCCCAACTGTTAGTAAATAACTCCCTTTGGCTGGATGCAGAGGAGATTCAAATAAAGGATTCTGGGTGAGGATGCCTAGTCTGGTGCACACTCTGCCTGTATCCCCTTAAAGGGAATAAGTCTTTGCAGGGGAATTCACTTTAGATGTAATATGGCTCCAGCAGCAAAGGCATCAGGGAAATGTTGGACTGTCTAACTCTCTGTGACTATTCAACTCTGTAGCCTCAGGCTTGGCTGACTATCCAGAAAACTGGAATGCCGCCCAAAGATAAACGTCATGCCCCCAGGAAAAATGTTAATGAATGTATAGAGTGGGATAACTGCCTGATGTCATCTGTTAATTTAGGAATGCATTGTTCTGTCCAGTGGTCTGCGGGACTACCCACAATATGGTTTTACTATTAACCCCCTATAAAAAAGAGACCATGGCCCTGGCTGGTTTGGCTCAGCGGTTGGAGCGTCGGCCTGCGGCCCAGAGAGACCCGGGTCCGGTTCCCGCTAAGGGCATGTACCTCGGTTGCAGTTTGTCCCCGGCCCTGGTTGGTCGTGCGGGTGGCAGCCACTCGATGTGTCCCTTTCACGTCGATGTTTCTCTCTCTCTCTCCCTCTCTCCCTCCCACTCACTCTCTCTGAACAAAAAATGAAAAAATGTCCTCGGGTCCTCGGGTGAGGATAAAAAAAAAAAAAGAGAGAGACCATGGCCCTGGCCGGTTTGGCTCAGCGGTTAGAGTGTCGGCCTGCAGACCAATAGGTTGCGGGTTTGATTCTGGTCAAGGGCATGTACCTCGGTTGCGGTTTGCCCCCAGCCATGGTCAGGGTCGTGTGGGAGGCAACCAATCGATTATGTGTCTCTCTCTCTCCCTCCCTCCCACTCTATCTGATGATAAACAGAAAAATGTACTCTGGTGAGGATTAAAATAAAACAAAAAAAGAGACCGTGTCCTGGGAGGGTGTGGATTTTTCCTAGCTGGCCACCACTGGGAGCAGCTGCCTTGCCTTTATATAATATTTAAGTCTCACCTATTAACACTCTTATGCATTTGAATAAGGCTGCATGTCAGTTCTCTGGAATCAATCCTCTATGTAGACTTTTGGAGTTTTCCCCCAACAGCTTTCACAGAGAACTTCTAATAATTTCAGCATAGGTGACTGTTTTCCCATGCTAGGTCCCTGAGCCAGCCTCTCTCTATATCCACTTCAGGTAGCCATTTACTGAACTGCCTCTCTCCTGCTCTCTGGCCTAGCTTCTTCTAAGGGAAGGCACAAAGGCAGAATTGCTCCAAGTATTCTCTACTCTACCAGGCTTCTCAATGGCTTGGTGAAGGTGTTTCCAACTCCTTCCCTTCTAGATCTCCCAACCAATTTATCCCTAGACTCATCTTGGTAGAGATCCCAGCATCTTATAACTTCCTCTTTCATAAATTCTTACTTGATCTCCCTTTGGTTTTAGTTAAATTCGGTGGTAATAGTAAAATAGCTTATATATATATTTTTTTTAAAAAGTCCTCCAGCAACTATTAATAGATGACTCGTCCCCAACTCATAGCCCTCTTTTCTCATAACCAAAATATCCTAGAGCAGCAGTTCTCAACCTGTGGGTTGCGACCCCTTTGGGGGTCGAACGACCCTTTCACAGGGGTCGTCTAAGACATAACAGTAGCAAAATTACAGTTATGAAGTGGCAACGAAAATAATTTTATGGTTGGGGGTCACCACAACATGAGGAACTGTATTAAAGGGTCGCGGCATTAGGAAGGTTGAGAATCACTGGTTTAGAGCTTTTGGGTTTTCAGTACAAGCCCCACTGGAACGTCTTTGAGCTCCACCATTTACCTCTAGAAAAGCATTGAATATAGCAAGAGGGTAAGGGCATGCTGACATCTGTTCATCAGCAGGCCAGAAATGATGACTTCAATTTCCTTCCTCATTTCATTTATTCCCAGGCTGATCCCTCCTCACCTTCATAGGGCAGTTCTTCTTTCTTCTTTTTTCTTTTTTTCTTTTTTCTTTATTCATTTTAGAAAGAAGAAGGGAGAAGGAGAGAGATAGAAACATCAATGAGAGAGAACATTGATTGGCCGACTCCTGGATGCCCTCCACTGGGGGTTTGGCCCACAACCTGGGCATGTGCTCTGACTGGGAATCGAACCGGCGACCTCCTGGTGCATGGGTCCACACTCAACCACTGAGCCACACTGGCCGGGCAGGGCAGTTCTTATTTCAAAGAGTCAAAGTAATGAAGCTCTTCTCCATTCTTCATTGTATGTATGCTTCCTCCTTATCATATACACCCCTCATGCCCTCTCTTCCACTTCTTCCCATCACCTTCCTTTTCTCCCTTTGTCTCCTCTCCCTCACCCCTTCCAGAGGGCATTCAGGGTCATTATCTTTCCTCAAAGTCCTACACTATTCCTTGAATCTTCTGAAATTGTTCTTAGGTGGGTTGGTTATCACAGTGCTAAACACATAGTTTATGATACACTTTGTATTTGTTGATTTTCTTATTTCAATGTCCCAGGCTATCTGTCTATCAGAGATGACCCTACAAAAACCTGCTGTCCTAGAGAGAATTGAAAAAATCCCAAGGGGATTCAGGGGCCGTAACCTGGCTGGGTTTATCCTTCCCCATCTCTAAGATGGGCTGGCCCCAAATACCAAGGCACTGGCCCTGCAGACTAGGTCTTGATTAAGAGCCAATAATTCAGCCCTGGTCAGTTTGGCTCAGCGCTTAGAGCGTTGGCCTGTGGACCAAAGAGTCGCGGGTTCGATTCTGGCCAAGGGCATGTACCTCGGTTGCAGTTCGTCCCCGACCCCTCTGGGGCCGTGCGAGTGGCAACCAATCAATGTGTCTCTCTCACATCGATGCAATGTCTCTCTCTCTCTCCCTCCCACTCTGTCTGAAGATAAATGTAAAAATATCCGAGGATTAAAAAAAAAAAGAGAGAGCCAAGAATTCTGTGGGGACAGCCCTTCTGTAGGCACCTGCACAGTCATTCCTCTGCTGGCATCCTTTGACATCCTTGGGCAGTAAATATAAAGGTACACAGTAGAGCATGTGGGGTAAAGCATGGGCTTTGAAGTAGAAACTTGAATTTAAGTTCTGTCTCAACACTTACTAGCTACATGAACTTGGTTAAGTTACTCAACTTCTCTATGCCTTAGTTGTAAAGTAACAGTACCTCCCTGGTTGGAATGACCAAAAGAGAACACAAATGTAAAGCATTTAATGCAATGCCTGCCTGGTACATGAGAGCACCCAATAAATGTTAGAAGTTATTGTGATCATATATGAATAGACATCAATAAGTCAGATAAACTATTCAAACCCATTATAGGTTTTCACACAAAGATATACAGCCTTTCTTTCTTTTCTTTTCTTTCCTTTTTTTTTTATCCTCACCAGAGGAGCATTTTTTCATTTTTTGTTCAGATAGAGTGGGAGGGAGAGAGAGGAAGAGAGAGAGAGAAACATCGACGTGAAAGGGACACATCGAGTGGCTGCCTCCCACAGGACCAATCAGGACCAGGGACAAACTGCAACCGAGGTACGCGCCCCTAGCAGGAACCGAACCTGGGTCTCTCTGGACCGCAGGCCAACGCTCTAACCGCTGAGCCAAACTGGCCAGGGCTACTTTCTTTTTTTTTTTAAGTATTGCCTCTAGGAGTTGTGTTAATGAATTGCTAGAAAGGAGCAATTTATAAGCACCATATTGTTGGAATGCAAATTGATACTTCAAAGAGGTGAGAAGTGACTTGTTTTCTTGAGTGGAATAAACATTCCCTTTGGGATCTTGTTTGTTTACAAATTCAACTATTGTAAGCAATTAGTACTAAGATGAACTCAAATGAGGTTTTACTCTATCAAAAAGGTGTCACTGCTCAAATGAAATGCCCTAATTTCAAAAGCACAAAGAAAAATGTCTATCTTGAAGTTTTCCTTTTATACATCTTCATTCTAATTTTGTAAAATATTGGGTAATGGCCAACCTACTGCACAAATACAGTCAATTTTCAATTATCTGTGAGTGAGTTATCCAAGGCAGATATCTAACCAACCCTGTGTTTGCTTCTTTCTGTTCTATCTGCCCTTTATCTTTAAAGCCCTCTGAACACACACATACACACACTTATACACTAACACACACACTCTCACAGATACACACACTCACATACATTAACTCTATTTCACACACACACACACACACACACACACACACACTCACATCTCACTTTGCCCAAAGCAAGCAGAGCCCAGAACTGTCTATTCTGGTGGTTACAGAAAATGTTGGTCTCTAGGAAAAGCATCTTTGTTTCTATTCTCCCCTCACTGTGGGTCTTGAGGGGCAGGGAGTGAAGGGAAGAAAAGAGAAAGGAAGGCCCTGGCCGGTATGGCTCAGCGGTTGGAGCTTTGGCCTGCAGACCAGAGAGTCCCGGGTTCGGTTCCCGCTAGGGGCACGTACACATACCAAAAAAAAAAAAAAAAGAGGAAGGAAAGGAAATTGTGGTATATGTCCCGCAGCCCAGCAGTGCAGGCTGTGAGAAACAGAAGGCTCCTGTTCCCTGTGTGCTGGCATCTCTCTTGCCATTTTACTGAAACTTTGGGGTGGTTTTTCTCAGCAGCACCCACACTCCCTTCCTTTCTGCCAAAGCTCCTTGTGACAGAATGAGAGGCTAGTGGGTTGGGCAGAGTTGAATGTAGCTAGGTAGCCTGAGGGCGGAGTTATAGCCCCTCCTCCAGGAGCAGGGAAGGTGGGAGGAGATCAAGTTATACACAAATCCTAGAAGACCCCCTAGTGCTGAACCTCATACATGCCCAGAGCATCTGTATACACACAGAGTTGTGCATTGGCCCCCTAGTCATATACACACACACACACACACACACACACACACACACACCACGACCGCAACTTGGCAGGCACAACCATGCATTCAGGAATACTCAGACAGGAAATCCCATGTCACATTGGCATAGATCTGTTCAAAGCAACACGTGTCCCAGGTCCCCCTCCTTTGATCCCTTTTCTTTCTGATGGGCCAGAGAATGCTACTGAGTGCTGAGTATTCTTGTGGTATAAGAGATTGGCAAGTCGAGTGCATGGGCTAGTCTGTTATCACTTGGCTCTTCAAACAGAAGCAACACCAGTGGCAGGGCCAGCAGACTACTCAACCATCTCCTCAGTAGTCTCTACTCAGAGCACCCATGGGCTCCCTCCCACGACTCCCAGAAGCACATTCTGGAAAACAGAGACCCAAGTTCTGGTTAGGGGGCAGAGGAAGTTTGCACTACAGTCCATAGGCTGCACCTCCACACTCTCCTCAGGCTTAGCTGATATCTTGAGCTTGTCTGAGGGAGAGGCCCTCTACATTAAGGAAGAAAAAAGGATCCAAATAACTCTCAAAAATCTAGAAGAACCAGCCAATGAAAGTCAATTGATCCATCTGGATGTCAGGCTACAACACAGAGGACCGAATGAACATTGCTAGGCTAGACCCTGATCAGGAAAGTCAAAAGGAGGTTCTCAACTGTGTGAGATGAGGTTTTATGAGCTAGGCTGCAGGTAGCTAGTCTAAGACAGACTCAATCCTTCTCCTTCCTATCCACTGCTGGGCAAATACACTGCCTTTCCACCTCCCTAAATCCTTTTCTTTATTAGGCATCTACAATATTCCTTGTACTTTATGCACATTATTATTATTATTATTATTACTATTATTATTTTGTTAATCCTCACCCAAGGATATTTTTTCCATTGATTTTTTTTTTTTTTTTTTAGATAAAGTGGAAAGGGGGAAGGTAGGGGGAAAGAGAGAAAGAAACATCGATGTGAAAAGAGACATATCAATTGGTTGCCTCCCACACACGTCCCGACTGGAGCCGGGGATTGAACCTGTAACTACGTGCCTTAGACCAGAAATCAAACCCTCAACCCTCTGGTGAGTGGGCCAACGCTCTCACCACTGAGGCACACCGGCCAGGGCTATGCCCATTATTTTAATTTAAATAACTCCACAAGTATTGTTGTAGAGAAAGTTGAGAAAAATTGAAGTTCAAGGATTTTATGTGAGTTGATCAAGATACAATGGCTAGCAAGTGAAGGAGCCAGTATTCACCCTCATGCCTGGGTGACTCCAAAACCCTTACCCTTTCCACTCTTTCTCAAGAGCACTCCATTGGGGACCCTCCCATCTGCCTCTGAGTAAGTGTGAGACCGTGTCTGGTGGTGAAGATACTGTTAAAGGAGTTAGAAGAGCAGGAATGTTCCTGTTGACCTTCTTCCAAGGAAGAAAAAAAGCTTAAGTCTCCTGACACTCCGCTCAACCACCAAGCACTGTGGGTTGAGTGCAGCTCCCTTGGACAGGGGCCTGCCCTGAGTAGGCAGTGCCCAGTGGCATGGGTGATTCATCTACAGCTGTTTACTTTCAGGATCCCACGCATTCTTGGCCAGTGTGCTGCATGGCTGCAAAAAGCCCAACCCTGGACATGCAGAGAATGTGTTGATTCAGGAAGTTTTCAAAAATTAATCAGCACATGGTGATGCAGGCTGTTTGTTCAGGGCAATGTGCTGCTTAAGTTGTAATGTGCCAGTGTGTGTGTGTATGTGTGTGTGATCTTCCTCCTAAACTGAAAAGTGGTGAATCCACTGGCTTCTCTACTTTCTGGAACATGTCTTAGGAGGACAGGTACTTGGTTTCAGTTTCAAATCTGCTTTCAGGGAGCAGGTATCAGCAGCTACTCCTTGAGGCAAGAACTATGGGTTGGACTTTCTTGAAAATGACCAAATTTGAGACTACAGTAGAGTCCCCCTTATACATGGGGGATATGTTCCAAGATCCCCAGTGAATGCCTGAAACCCTGGATAGTACTAAATATATAAAAACATATATTTTTTTCCTATACATACCTATAATAAAGTTTAATTTATAAACTGGGCACAGTAAGAGATTAACAATAATAAAACAGAACAGTTATAACAATATACTGTAATAAAAGTTATGTGAATATTCTCTCTCTCTCTGATAACTGATCTGATAACCAAGATGGTTATTAAGTGACTAAGGGGTGGGTGGGTAGCATACACAGCATGGATGTGCTAGACAAAGGGATAATTCACATCCTGATGGGGCAGAGCTGGACAGCATGAGGTTTCATCACCCCACTCAGAATGGTGCATAATTTAAAACTTAAGAATTGTTTATTTCTGAAACCATGGTTGACCATGTGTAACTGAAACTGTGGAAAGCAAACCCATGGAAAGGGGGAACTACTGTATTACTCCTAGAGGGGCTGCTATCAAAAGTTTATTTTATCTTCTCTTCTCTTCTTCCAGCCTGGCTGGTGTGGCTCAGTGGTTGAGCATTGACCCATGCACCAAGAGGTCACTGGTTCGATTCCTGGTCAGGGCACATGCCCAGGTTGTGGGCCAAACCCCCAGTGGGGGGCATGCATGAGTCGGCCAATCAATGTTCTTTCTCATCGATGTTTCTGTCTCTCTCTCCCTCTCCCTTCCTCTCTCTCTAAAAATAAGTAAAGAAAAAAAATCTTATCTTCTTCCAAATAGGGCTGCTCTTCCCTTCAGTACAAATAATTCATTCAAACATTCAGTCATTCAACAAGTATTTATTGAGCACCTGCTATATAAGTCAGAAATGGTTCCAGGTGCAGGGATATGGTGGTAACAAGACAGAAAAGCACCCTGCTTTCATGAAGCTTGCATTCTAGTGGGGGAAGGCAGATAAGAAATGAGGAAACTGACACTCAGTGCCAGAATGAATATCAAATAAGATGAGATGATAGAGCAGGGATGAGCAAACTATGGCCCATGGGGAAAATTCGCTCACTGCCAGTTTTGTAAATAAAATTTATAAAGCAAATAAAGAATGCTCAGCAGGGGGCTACTTTCTTTTTTCTTTTTATTTGTATTTTTTAATTAATTTTTTGAATAGATAACATATTCAATGAGTCTAAATTAAAAGAAAAAATAGAAAAGGATTTGCAGACCTGGCCGGTTTGGCTCAGTGGTTAGAGCGTTGGCCTGCAGACCAGAGGGTCGCGGGTTCGATTCCCAGTCAAGAGCACATACATTGGTTGTGGGTTCAATCCCACCCCCGGTCAGGGTTGTGTTGGAGGCAACCAATTGATGTTTCTCTCTCTCTCTCCCTCCCTCCTTCCCACTCTAAGAAAATCAATGGAAAAAAAATATGCTAGGGTGAGAATTAACAAAACAAAAAAGAAAGAAAGAAAGAAAGAAAGAAAGAAAGAAAGAAAGAAAGAAAGAAAGAAAGAAAGGAAGGAAGGAAGGAAGAAAGAAAGAAAGAAAAGGATATGCAGAGAAGCCCCTCTCCGAGCCCTGTTTCTCTGCTATCCAGTTTCTCTCCCTATAAGCAACAAATATTAATTTCTTGTGCATCCATCAGAGAAAATTTGTTCATATAAAAAGCAGATACAGCCCTGGCCAGTGTGGCTCAGTTGGTTGGAGTGTCGTCCTATGCACTGAAGGGTCGTGGGTTTGATTCTCAGTCAGGGCACATACCCAAGTTGCAGGTTCAATCCTTAGGTTAGGGCACATATGGGAGGCAACTGATCGATGTTTCTTTCTCTCGCTCTCTCCCTCTTGAAAGGTCGGCGAAGGAGGAACACACCTGGTTCAGGCAAGAGAACTTTATTGGGGAGTTACCTGCCGGGCTGACTCCTAAGGCGAGGTCAGCACCAGTATCTCTAACAGGCAGGGCTATATAGGGGATTTATGGGTGAGGGGCTGGCAGCCCTTAGAGGGAGAGGACAATGTGATTTGGCTACTTGCTGTAGGTATAACTGCAAGGAGACCAAGAGGGTCTCCACTCCCAAGGTGATTCAACCTGGATTGAATCCTGGAACATCCTGTTTCTCAGAATTCTTTTCATATACCAAGGGAGGAGGGAGTTGGAGACCTTGGCATATGCCAAGGGAAGAGGGAGTTGGAGACTTTGGCTGCAACCCAACCACCTCTCCTTTCCTATCTCTCTAGAATCAATGAAAAAACATATCTTAGGGTGAGGATTTTTTTAAAAAGCAGGTACACGTGTATAGTCTATGCCCCCCTCCCCCCCCCCGAAGCTATTTTAAATTGGGAGATCAGGAAAGACTTATAATTTAGGCTAAGACTCAAATGATATGAAGGTGCCAGCCAGGCAAAGATCTCTGAACAGCAGCTTCCAGGCTGTGAGAACAGCTAGCACAAAGGCCCCAAAGTGAAACTAGACATGGTAGGTCCTAAGATGAGAAAGGAGGCTCATTTGTTTGGGGCACACTGGGCCAGAGGGCAGTGATTTGAGAAAAGTTGGAGAGAAATTAGGAATCAGGAAGTCTCCTCTTAAAGGCTCTATCTATAATGTCCATATATCCCTGCTCCTGAATCTTCACACTGGAGTGATGGAAGTCATGCCTGATATCTCACTCTAGTCTTCTTCACTATTCTCCTGAATCTTAAAGAGGGGCCACTCTGTCTTTTAATAATAGAATTCATCTGTATATGCTGTATATATTTGTATGAACATGGAGAAAGGTATGGAGCAGGACAGGGGACAGAAAGGGGAGTGTGTGTGTGTCTGGTGGTGGTGGTGGGGGGGCACATGATTAGCATTTCTAGAGGCCGGTAATGCAATAAGAATTCTCAGTCTAGCAGCTTGGTCAAGATGATGATTATCAACCTGAATGGAGCAGATGGGTCCTTTCCTGGTGGCCAAGGCAGAGAGCAATAACTGACTCTTCACCCAGGGCTTTGCTTTGTAAAATGTAGGGAATTCTCAATTTAAGCAATAGCTAAGTGGCCAGAAAATTTCAATCTCAAGTGTTTTAGAGTACCTACTATGTGCTCAGTATATTGGGGAAGGCAAGTGAAGTAGAGCACCTTGAAGGACTTTATACTCAAGCTGGGGATAGAGAAGTTGAGCTTATGAAATAATGGTGGGTTTAAGGTGCAAACTAGTTTAGAGAAGTTAGGAACCAGTGTGAGCAAAAACTGTCAAAGGAGTTTTTATGGGACAGTGAATTATAAGCTGAGTCTTAAAGGATGGGGGGAATCTCAATAAAAATAACATCTTGATTAGTTATTCTTTTTTTTTCTTTATTGATTTTAGAGAGAGAGGAAGGGAGAGGGAGAGAGAGATAGAAACATCGATTAGCCACCTCCTACATGCCCCCTACTGGGGATTTGGCCCACAAGCATTGGCCCTTGGACCAGTGAGTCTTGGGTTCAATTCTGGTCAAGGGCACGTACCTTGGTTGCGGTTTGTCCCCGGCCCTGGTTGCATTGTGTGGGAGGCAACCAGTTGATGTGGCTCTATCACATCGATGTTTCTCTCTGTCTCTCTCTCTCTCCCTCCCTCCCACTCTATCTGATGATAAATGGAAAAATATTCTCGGGTGAGGAATAAAAAAAATTAAAAAATAAAAAGACAATGTGGCCTGCCCTGGCCGGTTTTGCTCAGCGGTTAGAGCGTCAGCTTGCGGTCCAGAGAGACCCAGGTTCGGTTCCCGCTAAGGGCATGTACCTTGGTTGCAGTTTGTCCCCGGCCTTGGTTGGTTGTGCGGGAGGCAGCCACTCGATGTGTCCCTTTCACGTCGATGTTTCTCTCTCTCTCTCTCTCTTCCCCTTTCTCCCTCCTACTCTATCTGAACAAAAAATGGAAAAATGTCCTCGGGTGAGGATAAAAAAAAGACAATGTGGCCTAGTCAGTGTGGCTCACTGGTTGAGCATCGACCCATGCACCAAGAGGTTGCCGGTTCGATTCCTGGTTCAATTCTGGTCAGGGCACATGCCCAGGTTGTAGGCCAAATCCCCAGGGGGGCATGCAGGAGGTGGCCAGTCGATGTTTTCTCTCATCCATGTTTCTGTCTCTCTCTCCCTCTTCTTTCTCTCTCTCTCAGAGCAATAAAGAAAAAAATTTTAAAAGACAATGTGAATAAAGAGCACAGCAATTGGCACAGTAACCACTCAATAGTGGGCAGCAGATGCTTCTTATTATTCTTATTTTTTTCTTATTATTATTGCTACTTACAGTTTACAAAACACTTTCTCATAAATTACTTCATTTGATATTTACAATATTAACCCTGTGATTGGGCAGGGTGGGTGTTACTGTTTCTATTTTACAGGCAAAGAAACAGAGGCTCACGATGATTAAATACATTGCTCTAGTCACAGAGCAGAAACTGAAACCCAGGTGCTTTGGATCTACATAGTGCAAGTTTCCCTCCCTGTGGGGAAAGCAGCAGGCAATTCAAGCAGGCAGAACAGCAGGAACCAGAGAAAGAAGCAGGGAGCCTTGGTAAACCCAATTAATGTCAGTTGCACCAGGATCTCTCTCTCTCCCTCCCTACAAGCTATGCTTTCTCCTCTAGAAAGGTCCCATATTCCCAGATCACAAACTGTGACCAAGAGAAACTCATCATTTCTACAATCTCATTAGCATTACAGACCTACACACACACACACACACACACACACACACACACACACACACACACACAGACCTGCAGGTTGTCAATAATTAGTTACTAAGCCTGAGGCCTGAAGTAAATTAGGCTGTGTCTCAGAAAAACAAGGTTATGTTACTCATACTAAGTATTTACGTGGATTAAAATGCCATCTGTTTTTGCGAGTCCTTTCTTTTCTCAAGATCTTGCTGCATGGCTGGAAGGGCTATCTTCCACACCCTTCACTTAGACCCACCTGAGCACGTTGACCCTGTCCTGTCACTTCCCAGAGAGGACTGACTGAGACCTGCCGGTGGTTTATCAGAGCCCTGGGGCAAAGGGCTTCAGTGACTGCTTTTAGAATGATGCTGCCTTCTGGGGTTGCCCCTGGCAACCAAGCTGCTCCAGTGGCGTGCATCTCTTAGATGAGACTTGGGAGCTGGGGGAGGTTGCTAAACCATAGGATGCAGTGAGCATGTCAGTCATTGTCCTCCTTTCCTCCTCCCAGCCCCAGACTCCACTCTCCTGATGAGTACATGTGCTTTCCCCTCACCTGTCTTCCCCCCCATCAACAGGATCAGTCTGAGATTCTCTGTGAGGATCTCCCTGAGTTAGAGAGAACCTGTCTGGTTTGCCCAGCACAAAAGATCTAGGTACCCAATACATCCTTAGCCAGTCCCTGGCACATCACATGCCTTTTCCTCCAGGTAACCTACTCTTGGTAAACCCAATTAATGTCAGTTGCACCAGGATCTCTCTCTCTCCCTCCCTACAAGCTATGCTCTGAATTGCCTCTGGATCACCCTAGACAAGGATAGGTGCCCATGCCCATGAAATCCTGGACATCACTACATCATAGTACACATCACCATGCATGTATTCATTAGCTCCTTGGAGTTGAGGACTGTGTCTTATTCTAGCGCAGGATCTAGCATACAGGTGGCACAAAATCAATGCTTGTTGAATGGGATAAGTGAAAAAATGAGAACACAAGATTCTGACAGGAGGAAACGGGGATGGGGGTGGGAGGTACAATTTTAAGCATTGGGTGAAAAAATTAGCACACACAGAGCACAGAGGGGCTCCAGAATGATTCAGCTTCATCTAGAATGTTGGATGTGAGGAAGGAGCAAGAAAGGTAGGCTGGGGTCAACCAAAAGAGTCTTGAAAGCTGAATTAATACTTTGGTACAGGAGAGTGACAAGCTCGAAGCAGCATTTTAGGAAGACTGATCTGGCCAGGTGTGCAGGATGAACTGGAATGGAGAGCCAGCTGGCAGGGAGACTAGTCAGGAGGCGTTTTGACAGTCCAGACTTGACATGTAAAGGGTCTAAACAAGAGCAGTGACAAGGGGAAATGAAAACAAGAAATAAACCACCAAATATGTTAGATGGCTTCCTCATGCAGCCTAGGAACATCGGCCACTACCTGACCTTGGTTAATTAACATCTTCTTGTTGCCATCTGAGCACTTTTTGCTCTCTGCAGAATTCTTAGCTGCCATCCTAAGTGCACCCATTACTTCAAGTGGATTGAGTGGTAGTGGGGTGGAGATTAAGTCTAGAAGAGCATTTCTCAAACCATGGTTTGCTTATAAGCTCTGGCTTTGAAGCCAGTCTGCCTGGATTCAAATCCAAGTTCTACCACTTAATAGTTATGTAGCCTCTCTGTGCTTCAGTTTCCTTATTTACAAAATGAGGAAAATATTAGAACTAACTTTAGTGGGGTTGTTTGGACAATTATATTCATGAGATAAATGGTGAAGAGCACTGAACACTGTGTCTCGTGCACAGTTATACCTCAATAAACGTGAGTTACTCTTTTTTTGTTGTTGTTAATCCTCACCCAAGGATATTTTTTCAATGATTTTTTAGATAGAGTGGAAGGAAGGAAAGGGGGGGGGGGAGAGAGAGAGAGAAACATTGATGTGAGAGAGACACATCGACTGGTTGCCTCCCACACAACCCCAACTGGGGCAGGGAATCGAACCTGCAACCCAGGTACGTGCCCTCAACCGGAAATTGAAGCCATGACCCTTTAGTCCCCAGGCCCATGCTCTAACCGCTGAGCCAAACCAGCGAGGCATAAGCTACTCTTTTTGTCTTATACAGCCAAGTATTCTATGATGGGAGTCCAAGCTCTCCAACCATAGTTCTGAACTGAGACAACCTGGTGAGGCCTGGTATGAAAAGGTAAGGGGTCAGATGCTCTTTATGGAATTTGGAATGGAACATGGCTATAAATGTGGTGTTACCACGTGCCATCCCTGCCCTCTCCACCACCACCACCAGTGCAAAGATTTGCTAGAACAGCTTACAGAACTAAGGAAAGCACTTTACTTACATTGACTGGTCTATTACAAAAGACATTATAAAAGATGAAAATGAACAGCCAGATGAAGAGGTACACAGGATGAGGTCGGCAAGGGTCCCAAGCACAGGAGCCTCTGTCCCCATGGATTTGAAATGTACCACCCTCCTAGCACATGGATGCAGTCACCAAACTGGAAGATCTCTGAACTTAGGGGCTTTTATGGAGGTTTCATCACATAGGTATAATAGATTATGTACTCAATCTCCAGCCCCCTCCCCTCCTCAGGTTGGGGGAAGTGGGACTGAAAGTTCTAGGCTTCTAACCAAGGCTTGGTCTTTCTGGTGACCAGCTCCCATTCTGAAGATATCTAGGGTCCCACCAAGATTTTCCTTATTAAAACAAAAGAGGCTTCTATTACCCTGAAAATTGCACAGGATTTAGGAGCTCTGTGTCAGAAATAAAAGATGTTGCTATTACCCTTACCACTCAGGAACTTAGAAGTGTTTGAGGAGCTCTTTATCAGAAACTGGGGACAAAAATCAAATACGTATTTTCTATTATACAACAGGTAGCAACTCAATAGATGTTTATAGACTCTTACTGTATGAGTAAGAAGCTCATGTCACATCCTCCATGACTACAGGGGACACCATTTCACCACATCTTTTACTCTCCCTTGTTCCCTCCTTGCCCTCACTACATACATACCTTTCCAGATGCCTACCTTGAACCCAATAGCTTTCACACCTTCCAAGCTGAGGCCTTTGTCTTGATCAGACAGAATAAAAGAATGAGAAAATAATTCCTTCCACCAATACAGCATTTTACAAAGTGCTTTTATGCTTACTACCTGATTTTGATAAATGCCCTCTGAGGGAGGTATTATTATTCCCATTTCAGAGATGAAAAACAAAAGTTTAAAGAACTCAAGTAATAACTCAAGGTCACACAGCTACCTGGGGTAAAACAGGACCTGAACCCAGCACTTTTGACCTTTAAGTTAGGGGCCTGTTCATTGTACCCTCCAATCTGGCATCCATCCCAACCTAGGACACAAGGTCAGGTCTGCACACTCAAGAATCACAGCCTTGAACTGACCTAGAACTGGTCTCTGGGCAGGCCATACCCAATTCTGTGTATTTGTGGGTAGGCAGCACACTAAATACCTAGCTTTGCCTCTGGAAGTGACTTTTGAGAAGAGGTGAGCTGGTAAGGGCATTCAGGGAGGCCAGGAGCAGTCTTGGGTCAGAGCTGCTCTGCCCATTCTTGTCACACACTCTCCTCTGGGAAAATTCCTAGCAGTTGTGATATGGTTGGATTCAATATTCTGCCCTGATGTGGTCTGTCAGTAGCTGAAAGGCTGAAGTGAGAAGGTACTAAGACTGAAAATCACTCAGTGGAAAGCAACGTGATTTCTTGTTACTACCCCTTGTGTTCTCTGGGTACCAAGGACTCAGGAAGTCTCAGGCACCACGATTATCTGATAATTTTTTGACTCTCATTCATTAGCCATTGTAACAGCCATCTCATCCTTCTCTAGCCTCCAGAGAGGGCCTGAACCTAAGCACCCTTAAGCAGAAGATGGGTGTCTGCTTCTTTGTTTTCCTCTTTAGACCTGTCCCTCCTCTCCTCCTGCAGTGAGAACCAGTTTTTTCTCACTCAATAACCAGTTTCTGAATCCTGAGACTCACTTTACCTCTCCATTCCCCTCTCTTCTCTTCACTCATCAGCATTATCACAGAAGCTCTCAGAGGGCACCTCTGAATCCCCCATGTTTTTATCTTCTGAATTCCAGGACCTACAATTTCTTCATTGTAAGGGGGAAAAGATATATCCCTTCTCATCCTCCCTATCCTGTGGGGATCAGAAAGCAGGTGATTTGAGCCCTCATCCTACCCTATCCAAATTGCTACCCTTCCCAGCTGCACCTCAGCTGTCAAAGCCTGCAACGGCACAGAGACTACAAGAACCACATAAAGCCCCCGGAGGACATGGAGGAAAGCTCCAAGCTTTTTAGTTTCTTCCAACACACACACATACACTCATTCATCTCTCTCACCCTCTCCCTCTCTTTCTCCTTCCTCTGCTTCCCCCTCTCCCTCTCCTTCTCTTCTTCTCTCTCTCCCTCCCTCCATCCAAGAAGATGTTAATGGAGTTGTCCATTAAATGCAGCAGCTTACCAGAGTGTTAGGCTGACTGGGCAGAGGGCCTGAACCCATTTATTCTAAACTATAGCCCCTATCACATATCTCAGGTTTTTATCTTTTCATTTCCACAATGTACCTCAGCCAGGTCGCTAAATGCCAACTCCTGGTCTGAGAGCCCACATGCTTCCCTGGAGCACACTGCTGCCTGCTTGTCTACCAGCCACAGAAATAGGAGACATGGGAGGGAGGATAGTAGAAGGATAAATCAGTACACATCTCCCAAAGCCCATCCATGACCAAGAAAATGTTGCTTAAAAAACCCCTGTGGAATCCTTCTCTGACATTTGTCCATAATTGTGACAATTTACTACAATGTCACAAAGTCTAAAAGCCACTCTTAAGAGGAACACTGCTTGTTTTCTGAAGACTCTGGACCTGAGACCAGCATCCGCCTGTCATTGCTATCTGGTACCTGCCCTGTCCTCCATTGTGAGTTATAGAAAGTCATATACTTATAGCAGCAAAGCAGTAACTTGAATCAGTATGGGAAAATCCTAGAATATCAGTTGTGTACAATCTGGCAAATTGTGGGAACATGGTTTGGTCAAAGAGCGAAACTTTGGCATAGCACAGGAGTCTGCTTTGAGCTCTTGGTTCTCTTCTTCCAGCTTTCTCTTTGACCTGTGATTTTCGTAGAAGCCATTCCACAAATACTGAGTGCTACTATGTGCCAGGCTGCTCCTTCTGGCACAGCCCTTGGGTTAATGGCAAGATTGCCTCCTCCTTATGCTTCTCCAACACTCTCAGCTGGTTCTCTGGATATGATGACCAGAGGCTCTTCAAACCAGATGGACTGATTTAATCCTTTCTTGAGCTAAGCTTGCCTTTCTTCACACCTGAGTCTAGAAAGCACCATTCCCATTGACTACTGAACCCCAAATTTGTGTTTCATAAGCACTTTCATTTGAATGAATGAGATGTACTCTACAGTCAAAAAGGAGAATAGACAATGCATATTGTAATGAACATATGTTCTTCCCCAAGCATCACTTCCTTAGGGGATCAGTCATTCTCATTCCCTAGTTATTCTCAGACCACATGGTTCTAGAGAGGCAAGTTTCTCCCTCAACTTCAGGGGTAAGGACAAGACCCAGGCCTAGCCCATCAGTTTATTCTACATCTCTGGGCACACCAACTAGTTCAGAGACTCAAACCATACCAATCAGTCTTCTCTGGGCTTTTGTAGGAGCTATGGGAAAAGATATATATACGCTCTCTCCCTCTGGAATGGTGAATTCTAAGGGTAGCACTGGTTTGAGGCTGCTAGTGGCCATCTGGTTGCCATGTGTGGAGTGCCTGTCTAAGAATGAGGCAATACAGCAGCAAGCAAAGCCAGTGACAGAAATGTTGTACACCTTGATGCTTCACTTGATCATGGGTTTAGTCTTCCTGAAGCAAGTCTACTTTTTGTTAGAGATGTTTGGGAATAAAGCAGATACCTACCTTTCAGTTGTCTGATATAAGATCCTTATACTATCTCTATGTTATCCCCTGCCACAAAATATGTTGGGAGAAAAGTTATGAAAATGGACAGGAACAAGAATCAAAAGCCACTCTCATTCTAAAAATAGCAAGTTGCCCCCGGACAGTGTGGCTCAGTGAAATGAGCATTGTCCCATGGACTGAGAGGTCCTGGTTCGATTCCTGGTCAGGGAACATGCCGGTGGGGGGCGTGCAGGAAGCAGCCAATCGATGTTTTTCTCTCACATCGATGTTTCTTTTTCTCTCTCCCTTCCTCTCTCTCTAAAAAAATCAATTAAAAATAATAATAAATAATAAAAATAGCAAGTTGCTCAGGCCAGGTGTTTCAGTTGGTTGGAGCATTGTCTCATGCACCAAGAGGTCACCGGTTTGATTCCTGGTCAGGGCACATGCCCAGGTTATGGGCCCAATCCCCAGTGGGGGGCATGCAGGAGGCAGCCAATCGATGTTCTCTCTCATCGATGTTTCTATCTCTTTCCCTCTCCCTTCCTCTCTCTCTAAAATCAATAAATATATCCTCAGGTGAGGATAAAAAATAAAATAAAAATAGCAAGTCAATAACTAATTAATTGCTGAAGACGTTAGGGATATTGAAGGCATGTCTCTAAATCTTTGGGAGCATCTGGATAAGCATTTACTGTGCTCTCTCCCACATTTTTAAAAAATATGTTTTTATTGATTTTTTAGAGAGAGAAACATAGATGTGAGAGAGAAGCATCAATCGACTGCCTCCTGCACACTCCCTACTGGGGATTGAGCCTGCAACCTGGGCATGTGTCCTGACTGGGAATCAAACTGGGACCTCTCAGTCCATGGGACTGAGCCACACCAGCAGGGCTCTCTCCCACATTTTTCCTGGGACCATTATCAAAATAGATGGGCCAAGGTATGTAAGTGGCATGCTGAGATCCAGTGGCATGTCAGAGGAGAGTTCTCCACCTCTTTGCCTGCTCTATTCCTTCCTATTCTGTTAGTGAGAAGGTAACCAGAAACAGTAAGGAATTGTCTCATGGCAGCTTTCTTTGAATAATGTAAGAATCTACTACCTTCATCCTCCCAAGATAGAGCCAGCCCCAAATCTTACAGGTTCTGATGATGAAGCCTGGACTGAGAAGGGGAAGCAAGAGGTAGAAAAGGAAGAGGGAGGGGGAAAAGGAGAAACATCTGCAACAAAAATAAATTAATAAAAAAAGAAAGAAAAGGAAGAGAGAAGGAAATCAAAGGAAACTATTACAAAAAGAGTGAAAAAGAATCTCCCAAGAACAAAATAGCATCATGAAGAAGCCAATAGGCTGAGAAAAACATAGCAGAGGATGATAGGACCTGAGGACCTGAAGTCCCTCATCAGAGCAGGCAATTCCCTGGGTAGGTGATAGGCTTCTCCCTTCAGGGAACTCTGGACCCTGCCCAGGAAGTGTGGAAGCTAGTTGGCTCCTAAATCAGAGCACAGGCCTGCCTGACTCTGCTGTCCAGTCGTGGCTCAAGGGTTCTACAGTCAGGATGCTTCCATAGTTGATTAAGCCCATGGAACCTAAGCCTTGGTTCTATGCTAACCAGTCTATTTAAACCCTTGCAAGGAGGAGAGCTGTTCGCCAGATGCCTGTTGAAGAAACTATCCATTGCTAGAACACATCCTCATCTTTCTCAGTGGACCTTTATTCTTCTACACTTTTTCAACACAGGAACATTATTCCTAATGTCCGTTATCATTGTGCATTAATCATCATCACTACATTCACAAAGTACTAGGTAGTCACTTGGGTTGCTTAATACTCTACTACTTGGGAGAGGTGCTGTCTTAAGTTGGATTCCCCAGAAGCAGAGTCTGGGGCAAAATTTAGGTCGCATGATTTATTGAGGTATGCCCTCAGGAGAAAGAGAATGAAGGAAACAGAAAATGGTAGGAAAGAAGAATGTGGTTGCAGCTTTGTATCTGGCTTTAGCCTGATCCCACAGGGGAACTCAGGAGCCTAAACAGTACCAAAAGAATTGTTCTTTCCTTGCAGTAAAGGGGCTAGTCTTTTTACCCCGTTGGCTAAAAACTGTAGGAGGTACAGAAGGGGTCTTCCATCCACCAAGAGCAATTTTCTGGAGAAGGGCAGGCATCTGTGAGCCACTGGAACCCAATACAGCAGCTAGGAAAATGGATAGACTGGTGTGTAAAGGGGATTTGGGCCAGGTACCAACAGCATCCACTAGAACTACTGTATTAGTCAGCTCTGGTTGTCATAACAAAATACCATAGACTGAGGGCTTAAATTTATTTTCTCATGGTTCTGGGGGTTGGAAGTCTGAGGTCAAAGTGCCAGTGCGGTTGAGTTGTGAGGGCTTTCTTCCTGGCTTGCAGAAGGCTGTCTCCTAGCTGTGTGCTCAAATGGGGTGGGTGAGGTTGGAGAGGGTAGACAGCAAGCCCTCTGGTATCTCCTCTCATAAGAGCACTAATTCCATCATGACAGTCCACCCTCATAACCTCATCTAAACCTAATTACCTCCCAAAGACCCTTCTTCAAATATTACCAAATTGGGGGTTAGGGTTTTTACATATGAATTTTACAACTCAGTCCATAGCAGCTACTAGTTTGTAAACAGGAAAAAGAGACAATTATTGGCCAGATTTGTTCAATGAGAGCCATTTCTCTTGCACCTAAGTTCTTCTGGAATCCCATTGATTGACTGACGCAGAAGAGACAAGTTAAACCCTAACTAGCTGAGCTAGCCTAGGATCTCCCAACAGTTTCACTTTTCTCAATCTCAGCAGGTACTGCTTCCTGCCCTGGGAATGTCAGGCTGTGATTGTCTGCAAGCAACAGTCATTGGTAAGTATTCTGTAGGTGAGAGCAGAGGCATCTGTGTGCTCCTATCCAGCTCAGGCTTTGAAGCTCTGGAGCAGAGCCATTAACATTCTCTTCAGCCACAGACAGCTCTCTTCAACACTTGTTAGTCTCATTTTTCTTCCTTCCCGACCTTTTCATCAAAAGCATTAGCTTCCTTGTTCCTAGAACCTTTTTTTTTTTCTCTTCAAAGAGCTATGGGAAGCCTGTGGTCAAGAGACTTGCCAGATACCTCTGGAGTCCCAATGAAGAACAGATTGTGCTGCTTTCTCTGCAGCTAAGAACTCCCTCAACTCCCTTCGCTTTAGGATTGACCAAAGGACCAGCTAGGAAGCCACTTTCTTTCTGGCTTCCTGGGCAGTCTGCAGTGGTTAGACCTTGGATTATGGAAGCTATCCTGCTGAGTCCCCCAATCCACCCCTACTTCTGGATTTTGGTTATTTAGATAGAGGAAGCTGGTGGGGGGGAAGGTCACAGGCCCTGCCCTCAGAGAGTAGGAATCCATCCACTGCCCATCTCCATTTTGAAGTTCCTTTCCATTCTTTTTTTTTTCTTTTTTTTTATTAATTTATTTTTGTTACAGATGTTTTTCCTTTTTTTCCCCTTTGACACCCTCCTCCCCATCCCCCTCAACCCATCCCCAGCTTTGTTGTCCATGTCTATCAGTTATACGTACATGCATAAAAGTTCTGTGGTTTATCTCTTCCCTCCCCCCGCCCGCCCACCCTCCTTTCCATTCTTGTGTGAGGTAGTGGGGAGGACGTTTCATTTCACAGAAGGGGTCCTGTAGGTCTGAGATGGGTAGAAGAAAGTTCTCAATGAGAGCGCCATTCATACATCCATTATTTATTAAGAGCTGTCATATATCCAGCTACTTCTTCGAAAATAGAAAGAAGTAATCTCAGGGAAGCTTAAATTCTACTACTGACCCCAAAGTAAATTTCTTAAACAATCTACAGATTTTAGTAAAAAAGACTCCAGTGCCTGAAATTCAAACAGACAAGAGTGAATCAGGCAGACAGTAATTCAGCTTCATTGTCCAAACTTTCCTCTTAAGATTGCCCTTTCCTATTAAGAGCCACTGGTTGTATTCCTGTATCTTCCCCCAAGGTTTTTCAGGGGAGAGGAGATGGTACCATATTTCCCCACTGCCCAGGACTTGATTCTGTCATCTCTATATCTTCCCTTCTCTCATGCCCCACAGTTATCTCAAGCATACAAGCACTCACTTCTTATCATTGCTTCTGCAGTAATTCCAGAGAGGCACATGAAAACAACTTTCCCAGGATCATATTTTACCAAATTCCTCTACAGACAGAACAACAGTTATGGCAACGAAGTGCAACCATTTGTATTCATTTCCTTGTCCCTTCTGGCTCCAGGCAGGGCCCAGCATCACCCAGCATACCAGCCCAGGTGGGCCCAGAGGCACACAGAGAAGGACTGCTACTCCATCTGCTGGCTTGACAGCAGCTCCAGGTTGCAGCCTTTGAATTCCTTACAAGGCAGGCTCTGGCTCTGAACCAGGAGACCAAGATGCTTTTCATCATGATAGAGTAAAGATATTCAGCATTTTGTCAAAAGTGATGACATCTACCCTTTCCTACCTTAAATCCACAGACACACACAAATACAGCTGGAAAACACAGAGCCAAGGATTATTGATTTAATAGGAGCTGGCTCTGCTCTGAACAAGCATTGCTTTAAGGCTATAATAGGGACCTGTATATAACAAGAAAACAGCTCCAAACCAAGGCAGGGGTGGAAGGAGTTAGGATGGGGTCTAGAAAAACACTGATGAACTGGGCATTTTCTTTTCTTCTTTCCATTAAGCCCTTCATCTCTACTTCCCTTCTTTATGAAAAATGATTCCTCTGCAGATTATTTAACCATTCCCCAGGGCCCAGAGTCATTTTATGCTCACAATTTCTTATTTCTCTATCTTTGCTGAGGCAAAGAAAGGATGGGGGTCCATTTTATAGATGAGGACAAGTAAGCTTCCTCAACAGAAGAAAGATGGAGAAAATGATATCACCTACCCTTACTCAGAAATTAATTACCTGGTTGCTAAAATCCCTGTTTATAGTAACTACATGTTTTATTTTGTTTTAAATATGTTTTCATTGATTTTTTTAGAGCGAGAGGAAGGGAGAGAGATAGAAACATCAATGTGAGAGAGAAACATCGATCAGCTGCCTTCTGCATGCCCCCTACTACGGATTGAGCCCGCAACATGGGCATTTGCCCTGACCAGGATTCAAACCAGGACCTCTCAGTCCATGGAAGGATGCTCAATCCACTGAGCCACACCAGCCGGGCACTACATGGTTTTATTTGGAAGTTGACAGGCTCCACTATGTAGTATCCATGGCATACCAAAGTGAGGTGCCAGCAAAGATGCAAATTTTCATAGAAATCAGAAAACAATTATAAAATTCTAAAACCTTCACCCATGTCAAAGGAAAAAAGAAGCTAGTGGATATTAAGAGAAAGTTTTTGAAAGAATTTATTTGGTTAGAAGTGTTCAGGTGCTATGGGTATATTCCTCCAAAGAAAGAGGAGGGTACCTGCATCTTACCACAAGCCTAATGAGAAGGGCTTCAAGGAAACCCCTCAGAGAGCTTGATATGTGTCTCCTGAAGTTAGAGGGGCAGACTGGACTAATTTCTGACTCCACCCAAGAAATTTAGGGGTCACTGTATGGGCTAGCAGCTGCTTTGCAATGTTGGAATCTGCCCATAGTCTCAGAGCTTGTGTGAGCAAAGAACCTGTTTCTCATGGAGAAACTGAAAATGGACTATTGAATTATTAGGGGCTATTAAGGAAGAAAGCAGATGACAAAGGAGAGTTTACTTGTACAGGTCAAGTGTGTGTGTGGAGGTTGGTATACAGATCTCTGAAGAACCCACAAAAGTGCTCCAAGAGAAAACCAAATTTAAACACTGGCCACTCCTGGAGAGCACAAAGCCAGCTTCAACACCATGAGACAAGGGAAATATTTCCTGCCACCTCTTACTTCCTTACTCTAATCCTGGAAGGGTCAGAAACTTCAGGAGAGAAAGAAGGACCACACCTGTCTCTTTTCACTTGCAGCAAGACTTAGATGGGGAAGGATAAATAGTTTAATCTTGAAAAAAACTGGAAAATTGTCAATACCTCGATTGAACATGTATGTATCTAACTGAGATCATGTTTTACTAAGAAAAGGGACTGTAGGGCTTCCTAACACCTGCAAGAGAAGCATTTGTCCAGGAGCAGAGTTAAGACCTTCACTACTGAGCAGGTTTAAGGAACAGAGGGAGCCAAAAACAAAGCTTCTTTAATGATTACAGCCCATGAGTCCTGCTTGTCATTGTTCTAGTTACAATTGCAAAAGTTGTCCCCCAACCTTTATTTTTAAAAGAAATAAAAACACCAACAAAGGAGTCATAACAAGTAGAGCTGTTGTCAGAGCTAATAGTTCTCCTTCGCTTAACAGCCCTCTAATGTCCTTATGGAAAATGAGGCCATTGGATTCAAGTTCTGCCCACTTCTCCCCTTTCTTCTTAATTTCCTGAACCTCCTTCTGTTACCTTGCAAGTATGTACCGCAGTTCTGAGCAAAGTTACTTTTTTTTTTTTTTTATCTTCACTCGAGGACATTTTTCCATTTTTTGTTGAGATAGAGTGAGAGAGAGAGAGAGGAAGAGAGAGAGAGAGAGAGAAACATCGACGTGAAAGGGACACATTGAGTGGCTGCCTCCTGCCCGACCCAACCAGGGCCGGGGACAAACTGCAACGGAGGTACGACGTGCCCTTAGTGGGCACCGAACCCGGGTCTCTCTGGACCGTAGGCCGACGCTCTAACCACTGAGCCAAACCGGCCAGGGAGAGCAAAGTTACTTTTAACAATGTCCTAAAACCTCCTGTGCTGTCATAGTCCTGGCCCACACCCTACCCCTTGCACCCTGCCCATCCTCAGGAATAACACAGAGAGTTAGAAGTCATCCCCCCAAAACTTCAGAGTCTCCTCCACAGTAACACTGCCATCTCCTCAATTTTACCTTCTGATAAGATACATCCACATACAAAGCACTATACAAAGAAAACTATATACATGGATTCTCTGCCCTCCAGTAAAGTACAGCTTAAGACAGCTAACATTAAACAGACAAGCACAAATGTATAAATAGCCAAAAAGCAGCAGTAACCAATACATGGATGAACCAACAGGGGAAATGCATGATTGAGAGGGGAAGCAGAGTTAGCCGTCAATGAATGTTTACTGAACAGCTACTAGGTGTCAGGCATAGAACTAGGTTCTGGTAATAACATTTTGAACAGAACAGACAGAGTTCCTGCACATGTGGAGCTTTCAAAATGCTGGAAAGATAAACACTAAACAAAATTTTACTAAAAAGTAGTTTAATGAATATAAATGCACAAAGTGCTATGGAAGATAATATGCAGGACTGTTCTGGGCATTAAGAATCTAATCTAGTCTGGGGGTTAGAGAAGCTTGCCTAACACAAGTGATATTTAAATTGGGACCTGAAAAAGGGTTAGACAAATGGCTGGTGGGGACTACAGTGATCCAGGGAGAAGAAAGGGTATATAGGAAGGCAGAAGCAACACATTCAAGGAACTGAAAGAAGGCCTGCGTGGCTGGAGTGTTTCTATCTAGCAAGTGGGAAAGGGGCCAAGCTGAGGGGGCTAAAGGGATCAATAGGAAACTGGGGAATTTTAAATGTTGATTAAGAACAAAGCAAGTGAAAATTATAGGGTCAAAGATTCGAGGGATTGAAGGAACTTAAAGACCTCAGTCCAACTATCCAGATGATACTGGAATCTGCTCTGCCTGTTTCCTAACACTGGATCCACATGAACAGAGGGCAGATAGGGCTTGGCATGGGGTCACAGGAGGCTGGTGTAAGGGAACAGGTACCTATGGAGCCCCAAGAGCTGAGGCAGGAGGGCTCTTGGTTCCATTTCTCTATCCCCAGAATATGAGTTGGAGCTTTCTGACTAATCAGTCTGCTTATTTGTGTGAGGACACCTTCATAGGATTGGCCAAGGAGATGCAGATGGCAACCATAGTTTGGTGGGAGAAGAATTACTCTGAGCAGGTATCAGAAAGGTTGGTTTGTTTAAGAGGGTGTGGCTAGTTTGCATTCATGATAAAGAAACCTATCGTGGAGGCCAGGCAAGGCGAGGCAACCTGTTGAAGAACCAAAGGATAGCAAAGCCAGAATGCCCACCACCCAGAGGAACTCTGGCCCATTTATTCTGATGATACAATATGTTCATCACTCTTAGGGCAAATGCTTCTTCTCGTGCTGGAGGCAGGACAAGGAGACTATTCTTTGGTGGTACAAACCAATAAAACACTCATGTTCTTATGTCAGTAATAAAAGCTGGACTCCCTTTCCTTTCATTTCCCTGCTTCTCATTGTATGACAGAGCTGGGTGTGTGCAAGAAGGCCCCCATGTCCATGTCATTATCGTCATTAACCAGTATTTAGTAAGCACTCCACACTATGAAGACCCATGAGGTAGCTCAGGATACAAGAAAGTGGAGATCTCGCCCAGCCAGTGTGGCTAGGTGGACTGAGTATTGTCCCATGGACTGAGAGGTCCCAGTTCAATTCCTGGTCAGGCACATGCCTGGGTTGCAGGCTCGATCCCCCATGGGGGGCGTGCGGGAGGCAGCCGATCAATATTTCTTTCTCACATCGATGTTTCTATCTCTCCTTTCCTCTCTCTCAAGGAAAATAAATAAAAACATACTTTAAAAATAAAGTGGAGGTCTCTGCATTTGAGAGGCTCACAAATCTAGATGAAGAAGGTAGAAACATGCACCAGAAGATAAACCATAACCTCAGAAAACAAAAGGATGTACAGGAAAGAGCTAGGCCCGGCTGGTGTGGCTCAGTGGCAGAACGTCAACCCGTGCACCAAGAGGTTGCCGGTTCGATTCCCGGTCAGGGCACATGCCCAGGTTGTGGGCCAGATCCCCAGTGGGGGGCATGCAGGAGGCGGCCAATCGATGTTCTCATCAATGTTTCTATCTCTCTCTCCCTCTCCCTTCCTCTCCCTCTAAAATCAATAAAGAGAAAAATTTTTTTTTAAAAAAAGAAAAGAGCTAGGTTTTTTTGTTTTTTGTTGTTTTTTTTTTAGTGTAAAGTGAAAGAGAGTTTATTAGTGAAGAAGTAGGACAGAGAGAAGGCTATTCCATAGGCAGAGCAGCTTAGAGCTAGGTTTTATGAAGGACTAGCTCACTGTGGAATGGGTTAACCCCCAAGCTTTCTGAAAGAGCTGGCACTTGATCTAGGAGTCACATTGGAGTCAGGTGTGGTGAGGAGGTGGGCAAGTGTTGGGGGATAGGGGAAGAGGAACCAGGTCAGATCAGGGGCTTTTGACAAAGGAGTAATGGGAAATCAGATTTGAAAGGTAAAGAAAATCATGAAAAGTCCTAATGGTAGACAAAAGCACTTGCTTCGATTGTATGATGAAGGCAGTGAGAAGCCACTGAGGGCTTCTGAGCAGGAGTTTTAGAATAACTGTGCTGACTAAAATGTGCAAAATAATTTGAATGAAGAAGAAGGGGGGAAAAGGCCAGGAAGCCAGTTAGATCAGCATATGGCAGGATATAACTTAAGTTTTTCTTCTCTCTCTCTCTCTTTTTTTTTTCTGAAAGAACTGGATTACAGATATTTCCCTTAACCTCCCATGGAAATTTAAGGAAAAGGAAATAAAAGTTTTGGTTGTAGTGACAGAGGTTTGGGATTTAAAAAGCCATCAAAACTACTGTAAAAGAATACAACAGAAGCTAGAGCTTGAGGAAATCGGCTTCAGAGCAGCAGGATGCAGGGATGTGCTCCAAGCAGACTAGAGATTCTCCTAGGTTGCAGATAAGATGAGTTTGTAGGACCTAGAACAGGCCTCGCTCTCTGGCAGCACCTGAGGAAGGAACACAACCCTAGAGAAGATTGGCTGTATGAAGCAACTAGGAGACAGGACCCTAGGCCACAGGATTCATAGCCCCTCAAAAGAGTCAAGGAGGAAGAACAGGCAGTCAAACCTGGACTGGAAGGGATGGTGCAGATGACTAAAGAGCAGGTAGCTCAGCAATAAGCAGCAATTCCAAGTCCCCTCAATTGGCAAAATGTAAGATCCTGGAACCACAATTCAAGCCTAAAGATGAGAAATAAGTGAGTTTAAATTGCCCACCAGTCAGATGAGATAGAAGCATATAACTGGAACATATAATTTAAGATTATAAATAAATGTGATACTTCCCAGACACAATAAACTGAGAGTCATACCTGCTATAACTGCTATAGTTCAAGTGTGAAAGAATGACACCTGGATTGGAATGACTGAAATGAAAAGACAAAGACATAAAAGTCCTAGAAATATTATGCAGGAATAAAGAACAGGACTTAATCTGCCCAGAATCTACAGAAAATCCCAGGACACGTTGAGAATGCAGGAAGTTTCTCTTGCCTCTATCACTCTCTACCCTTAGGCATCCCTATAGGTGACTTAAGTAAATGCTTTATAAATTATTTTTAGCGCCCATAAATTATGATGAAATTAAATTTATTTTTTTAAATATGTTTTTATTGATGTTTTTAGAGAGAGAGGAAGGGAGACAGAGATAGAAACATCGATGTGAGAGAGACACATTGAGCGGCTGCCTCCTGCACCCCCCCCCCCCACTGGGGATCAAGCCCAGAACCCAGGCATGTGCCCTGACCAGGAACCGAACCAGCACCTCTCAGTCCATGGGAGGATGCTTGATCCACTGACCCACACCAGCCTGGTTGATGAAATGAACTTTAAAAAGCTTTGTTCTTGCCCGGCAGGTGTGGCTCAGTGGTTGAGCATTGACCCATGCACCAAGAGGTCACTGGTTCAATTCCCGGTCAGGGCACATGCCCAGGCTGTGGGCCCGGTCCCCAGTGGGGGCATGCAGGAGGCAGCCAATTGATGTTCTCTCTCATCAGTGTTTCTCTCTCTCTCTCTCTCTCTCTCTCTCTCTCTCTCTCTCCCCCTTCCTGTCTCTCTAAAAAATCAATATAGAAAAAAATTGATTTAAAAAAATTACAAAGGTCATCAACAAACGAGTGTTGGTGGGATTGGAAAACAGTGTGGAGATTCCTCAAAAAACTAAAAATGGAATACCAGCCCAGCTGGTGTGGCTCAGTTGTTGAGCATCGACCCATGTACCAAGAGGTCACCAGTTCGATTCCTGGTCAGGGCACATGCCCAGGTTGTGGGCCAAATGCCCCGGGGCGGGGGGGGGGGGAACATGCAGGAAGCAGCCAATTGATGTTCTCTCTCATTGATGTTTGTATCTCTCTCTCCCTCTCCTTTCCTCTCTCTCTAAAATCAATGAATAAAAAAAATATTTTTAATAAATAAATAAAAATAAAATACCATATCTGGGTATTTATCTAAAGAAATCCAAAACACTAATTCAAAAAGATATATACACCCCTATGGTCATTGCAGCATTATTTACAATAGCCAAGATATGGAAGCAACCCAAGCGCCCATCAATAGATGAGTGGATAAAAAAGTGGTAGAATATTACTTGACCGTAAAAAAGAATGAAATTTTACCATTTGCAACAACATGGATGGACCTAAAGGGTATTATGCTAAATGAAATAAGTCAGACAGAGAAAGACAAATTCCATATGATTTCACTTATATGTGGAATCTAAAGAACAATATAAATGAACAAACAAAACAGAAATAGGCTCATAGCTACAGAGAACAGACTGATGGTTGCTAGATGGGAGCGGGGAGAAAGGGTAGGGGGTGGGATGAAAAAGGTCAAGGTATTAAGAAGTACAAATTGGTAGTTACAAAATAGTTATGGGGATGTAAAGTACAGCAATAGTATAGTCAATAGTATTATAATAACTATGCATAGTGCCAGGTGGGTGGGTACTAGACTCATTGGGGGGAAATCACTTCATAAATTATATAAATGTCTAACCACTATGCTGTATGTACACCTGAAACTATTATAAAATAATATTTATTAACAAATGTAATTGACAAAAATAAATATGTAAATAAACAAAATTTAAAAAAAAATTTTTTTTATCCTCACCCGAGGACATTTTTGCATTTATCCTCAGATAGAGCAGGAGGGAGAGATGGGGGAAGAGAGAGAAACATCGATGTGAGAAAGACACATCGAATGGTTGCCACCTACACGACCCCAACTGGGGCAGAGACAAACCGCAACTGAGGTACATGTCCTTAGCGGAAACCGAACCCAGGACTCTCTGGTCCACGGGCGGATGCTCTAACGGCTGAGCCAAACCAGCCAGGGCTAAAAAAAAATTTTTAATTACAAAGGTCACATTAGTGATTTTTCAAATTCACTAGTAGGTTAGGACCTATTTCTAAGCCTCAGGGCTGGGATTCACAGGGTTAATTGGGATTATCTCATCAAAGAACAAAACTTGATTGCACTCTGTGAAAAAAATCTATCTGGAATTGGCCCCTACAATTAAAAAAAATTTTTTTTTCTTTATTGGTTTTATAGAGAGAGGAAGGGAGAGGGAGAGAGACAGAAACATCGATGAGAGAGAACATCGACTGGCCGCTTCCTGCATGTCCCCCACTGGAGACTGGGCCCACAACCTGGGCATGTGCCCTGACCGGGAATCAAACTGGCGACCTCTTGGTGCATGGGTCGATGCTCAACAACTGAGCCACACCAACCTGGCTACAATATTTTTTTTTAATGTTTTTTATTGATTTGAGAGAGAGAAAAACATTGATTTGTTGTTCAATTTATTTATGCATTCATTGGTTGCTTCTTGTATGTACCCTGACTAGGGATTGATCCTGAAACTTTGGCTTATTGGGATAATGCTCTAACAAAGTGAGCTACCCAGCTAGGGAAGGCCCTACAATCGTGAACCAAGGAGAAGCTGCCCACATGATGAACACATAGCTGTTCATGTATTCACACCAAAAGGACTTCTGCGGCACACCAAAGAGAAGTCACATATCATCAGTGATATCATAGGGTCCTCTCTGTAGACCACACAAAGGGATACAGATACTTAACTATCTACCCTTAGAGTACCTAATAGCCTCAGGCAAAACCTCATTTTTCTCTTTGAAGACCTTACCAAAAGCATTCACATGTTTTCCTTCTTCAGTAATATCCAACCTCATAGCCTTCTTCATCTACCAAATGGGCAACTCTCAGGGAAGACAATTCAGTTTAATATCCATATTCCAGGAGTCTGGATAAAGCCTGGGAACTTAAAGGGGTACATCACACTGCACAGCTTTCTGTCCCAGGGAATCACTTCTCTTCAGACCCTACTCCTTCCTCTTCTTTGGTTCTGAAGACACAGGCAGTGGGAAAGAGAGCTAAGCTTGCCTACTGCCCATGGTAATTTCATGTAAAATAATGGCACAAGAAGAAAATAGCCCCCTGTGGGTTTGGGGGGTTGGAAGATGGATGTTTTATAACCTTATGTTAATGCGCTCTTAACCTTGTGTGAATCCACCCTCAACCTTGTAAACCTGGCCCGCCCAGGTGCTTTGAGTGCTGCATGTAAATAGGGACTTGTTACCAATTTGGAAATAAATAGGACCGTGTCCAAAGCTCTGGAGCATTTGCTCCCTTGCAAAGCTCCCTCTCACTCCAAGCAGCGTGTGCTTGTAGGTTCATTGCGTTGCACCGATCCCAGCAGGCCCCGAGATGGCAGGCCCCAAAACTTCAAAGGATTTTTTCCTAATAATATGCCTCAAGATTTACTGAAACATCTGAATCTCATTTTCAGCATATTAAAATCTATATTGCAAATGTACAGGTTATGTCTTTTGTGATAGCTTTCTGATAGAATTCAGGGATCAGGGAAAAAACTATTATTGATAGATTAATTGAAGGTGAAGAGAGGGTCCGAGAAAACTGACTTCAACTAAAAAGAGAAAGTTAATTTGGTTTGACTCTTCAAATAAAAAGTGCATTTGATTTTTTTTAAACATTTTTTTATTGATTTTTTTTTTTTTAAGAGAGAGAGAGAGAGAGAAACATCAATGTAAGAAACATCAATGTAAGAAACATCAATTGGCTGCCTCCTGCATGCCCTCCACTGGGGATCAAGCCCACAACCTAGGCATGTGCCATGACCAGGAATCAAACCAAGAGCTCTCAGTCCAAGGGACGCTGCTCAATCCACTGAACCACACCAGCTGGGTGGCATTTGATTTTTTTAAATTGATCTTAGACAAAGAGGGACAGAGAGAGAGAGAGGAACATTGATTTGTTATTCCACCCATCCATGCATTCATTGGTTGATTCTTGTATGTGCCCCAACCAGGGATTGAACCTGCAACCTTGGCATATCTGGGCAACACTCTAACACTGAGCTACTATGCCAGGGCAAGCCCATTTGATTTTGATAAACAATCATCGGGACTCGCATTTTTGTGTTTAACAACCACCTTGAATTTGGTCTGCCTCAGAGGGCAGCATGGTTCTAGGCTACATTAACATGAATGATTTATGACATTCATGAACTTTGAAACTACATCAGTTTTTCTAAACCTGGCACCCAACACCACCTACATGTTAAGTGAAGATTTATGATTTATAAAACTCAACTCATTATACAGAGATACATGAATTGTCTTATATGTGCAGTCTATAACTCTCAAGACAGATAAGGAGGCAACTATGTCACAGAATTTATGATGGCTCCTTGCTAAAGCTGAAGTTTTGGAGAAAACGAGAAATAACTGACCCTTTAGAGAAAAATAGCTTTAGCTAATTATTACACCCCAAATGATGAACTGGTTATAGCCCACCACCATATCTTACAGCGGCTAAAGGTGAAAGTCACTTTAATCACAGTTCTGAACTATGTCTACATTTTGAACATGGCAGTAATAGAACCTAAGTGACTCTTTGGAAATATTAAACACTCTGTCAGTTTAATTTTTTCCCCCAGTTTGGTGTCTGAGACCTCTTGCTGAGATTTCTCATCAAGTAGCCCAGCCAGACCCACAGACATGGAAAGAGAATTCAATACCTTGGTGTGCCCAATGGCTTCCTACGTGTACCCTTAAAGTGAAGAAAAAGAAATGTTAGTTTAGATTCTGAAATGCACCAAATCTCTCTCCATACCCTGCAAAAAACTAGAAGTACAGAAGATTCAGTGGAATAAATTTATGAATCTCAAGAAAGAATGACATTATATAGACAGCCATTAAAAATGACAAGTATATAGGACCAGGTTGACAGGGAGATATCTTTAGACAAGATAATGCTAAGTGTAAAAAGCAGAACACAAAAATGGTAAGCATACCTGCCAACTGGAAAAAGGCAAAGCGACAGAAAAAAATGTTTCCAGCCTAGAGATTTTCAGTAGTATAAAGCTTAGTGAAAAACAATAAAATTCTAAGTAACTTATTTTCAAATATCCCTATCAATCAGGAAACAGACACATATACATGACTACTAACTGCCCTAAATCCAAGAAGTACCCTGTCCCTCTCTCCTCTGCAGAACTCTCTAAACAGCATTCCACCCTCCCTGGCCTTTGAGAGTATAGAACACCAGCACTCAAATACCTGAGGGCAACAGAAGAAAGCTGAAAATATAAGTAGGGGTAGGAAAATTACTTGGAAAAAAAGGAATGTGGGGAACCCACTTCCAACTTTAATAACTAATTATTAAGTCATATGATTTCTGAAGAGTGTCTGGGATTTATCCAGTTCTGACTTTCAGCTCTAATAATGCCCTATGTCTACTTGTCCCAATGTGGTTGCTCTAACTCATGAAAATGATTTTCTACTCACAAAATGGTGCCCTTGGGCAAGAAAGCAATATCAAAGAACCACAAATTATGCATCAGGAAAAGTGGAGCCCCTTTGGCCACTGGGAGTATATCCAAGAGCAGAGTAGATGCAGAAGGAAGAACTGCATTTGGGTTCAGGGACTCAGTTACTAATTCTCATTAAGCTACCTGTAGACACGTGACCACTCAAGTACAGGTGCTGTTCACCAGGGCTCTGAGTACTGGTGTTTTGCTGACTGCCTTTAATCCTGAGAGTGAACATCCCAGCTCAGGCCAGGGAGTCATGCTAAAAATGGAATGAGAGAGAAGTGGGCAAACACTATACACACATACACAAACACACATATCCTGGCACAGCAGCCTGGGGCAGAGCAGACTTCCTTCTGGGAAGCCATGCAAAGCTGCAGAGGGCACACACAGCCTCATCCATAGCCTCTGTGGAGTCACCTTTGCACTTTGCCATGCTTAGAAATAGTTAATAATCCTATGATGGAAGACCCATGGCAGCTATCATGCTCACAGATTTTGCCTTTCTGCTGAAGGGTTGGTTCACAGGGCTCCTTCCAGGCAAATTGCCTGCTATACATCATGTAATACAGACACACACAGTCACCATCCCCACCCCAAACATTATTTGACTAAAACAAGAAACTGGCACTTAAACCAAAGGCCTATGAGCTGATCCTTGAGACAACTTGGTACTTTCCTGTGCCTTTACTCTGTCCAATAAAGTCACTCTATAGGGATGGCATAATTTAAGCCACACAGAATGGTAGCAAGGGAGGTGCAAGCAGCCCAAGGGATACACTGAGGTACCGAAAGGAAATATTCAAATGTATTTATATTTATTTTTATCTTTTCCATTTTTACTTTCTATTTTTATATGTTTAATAATAGTACTACATACATATGCATTTTACCCTTGAACAACATAGGTTTGAACTGTGTGGGTCCATCTATACGTGTTTTTTTCCCCAATAAATACAGTAAATATATTTTCTCTTCCTTATGATTTTCTTTTCTCTTTTTTTTTTTTTTAGAGAGAGGAAGAGTGAGAGAGATAGAAACATCGTGTGAGGAAGAAACATCGATCAGCTGCCTCCTGCATGTCCCCTATTGGGGATCGAGCCCACAACTTGGGCATGTGCCCTGACCGGGAATTGAACTGGGACCTCTTAGTCCATGGGACAATGCTCAATTCACTGAGCCACACTGGATGGGCTGATTTTCTTTTTTTCTTTTTAATTGAATTTATTGGGGTTACATTGGGTAATAAAATTATATAGGTTTAAGGTGTACAATTCTATATATCACCTGTATATTGTATTTTGTGTTCACCACCCCAAGTCATGTCTCTTTCTATCATCTTATGTTTTTCTTAATAACATTTTCTTTTCTCTAGCTTACTTTATTGTAAGAATACAGTATATAATACATATAACATACAAAATGTGTGTTAGCAGACTGTTTATGTTATTGGTAAGTCTTCCAGTCAACAATAGGCTATTAGAAGTTGAGTTTCTGGGGAGTCAAAAGTTTTATGTGGCCCGGCTGGTGTGGCTCAGTGGTTGAGCATCGACCCATGCACCAAGAGGTCACCAGTTCGATTCCCGGTCATGACACATGCCCAGGTTGTAGACCAAATCTACAGGGGGCATGCAGAAGGCAGCCAATCAATGTTGTCTCTCATTGATGTTTCTCTCTCTTTCTCCCTCTCCTTCTAAAAACCAATAAAAGAAAAAAAACTTTTTTTTTAAGTTTTATGTGGATTTTTGACTGCCCTGGGGGGTCAGCACCCTAATCTTCATGTTGTTCAAGGATCAACTGTATATAGTTTACAAATACGTAAATATACACATAATGGGAGTATATGCTCGAATATTGTTTTTAATAGGATATGCTATGAAAAAGTTTGAAGACCAGAAGACACCATTGTGTTTGGGGTGTTTCTATGTAAGGTGTGGTCCTAACCCTCACCCCATCCCTATCAGAATCCCCTGTGGAAGTTGTTAAAAATGCAGATTCCTTGACCCATCTCAGATCTAAAGGTTCTGAATCTCTAGGAGTGAGATGATTTAAGGAGCTTCCCAGTCTAATACTATTGGAGTCTGTGAACTACTGCAATAGAAGAATTAGAGAAGCAGACATAAGGAAAATGGGCTATGGAAAGGTCAGAGATAGTGCAGACAGGAACATTAGAAGCCCACTTCTGAAGGGAAGACCATTAGCAGCTATAAGCAGGTCCTCCTGGGGCCTGACCAAGGAGGAGCAATGCTCCTTGTTTTTCCAGAACTCTGACTCTAAAAGTATTGAGACAATGCCTTATTTCCCTAATTACCCTTCATTTGAATCCTCATCGCCTAAGGAAAACTGAATACTTCCTCTCATGATGTTTAAGGAGCAGGGGTGTGGAATCTTAGAAACCAAAAGTCCCTCACATAGAGAGGGCATGTAATCCAGGTGAACTAAAAAGACAACTGACATAATTTCACTAATCATGTACCTTAAGGAATGAGAATGAAGTAGGAAGAAGGGAGCATATTGGCTAGAGTTATCTGTAAGCATTTTATTTTATTTTCAAGTTTATGATATTTTAAACTTATTTCTGCCCTGGCTGGTTTGGCTCAGCGGTAGAGTGTTGGCCCGCGGACCAATGAGCCCCAGGTTCGATTCCAGCCAAGGGCATGTACCTCGGTTGCAGTTTGTCCCCATCCCGGTTGGGGTCCTGTGGGTGGCAACCAGTTGATGTGTCTCTCTCACATCGATGTTTCTCTCTCTCTCTCTTTCCCTCTCTCTACCTCCCGCTCTATCTGAAGATAAATGCAAAAATGTCCTCAGGTGAGGATTAAAAAAAAAACAAAACCACAAATTAAACTTATTTTTATTATTGAATGTATTACAGATGTACCCCCTTTTTCCCCCCCATTGACCCCCTCCCACCCGCTCCTGCCCCCCTCCTGCCTTCCCCACACTATTGTCTGTGTCCATTGGTTATGCATATAAGTTCTTTGGTTTATCTCTTCCCGCCTCCCCTACCCCGTTCCCTTTGAGGTTCATCAGTCTAACAACCACTTTGTACTTAATATCTTCACCTTTTTCTCCCACCCCCTCAACCCCGCTCCCATCTGGCTACCAACAAAAAGTTCCCTGTATTGGCCTGACAGGTGTGGCTCAGTGGTTGAGCATTGACCCATGTACCAAGAGGTCACCTGTTTGATTCCTGGTCAGGGTACATGTCCAGGTTGTGGGCCAAATACCCAGTGTGGGGCATGCAGGGGGTGGCCAGCCGATGATCTCTCTCATCAATGTTTCTATGTCTCTCCCTCTTCCTTCCTCTCTCTTTAAAATCAATACAAAGGAAAAAAAAAATGTTCCCTGTATCTATGAGTCTATTTCTGTTTTGCTTCATTTTCTTTGTAGATTCAATTGTTGATAGATGTGTTTATATTGCCATTTTATTGTTCATAGTTTTGATCTTCTTCAAGAAGATCCTTCAACATTTTGTATAATACCGATTTGGTGGTGATGAACTCCTTTAGCTTTTACTTGTCTAGGAAACTTTGTATATGGCCATCGATTCTAAATGATAGCTTTGCAGGATAGAGTAATCTTGGCTGTAGGTCCTTGCTTTTCATCACTTTAACTATTTCTTGCCACTCTCTTCTGGCCTGCAAAGTTTCTTTTGAGAAATCGGCTGACAGTCTTACGGGAGCTCCGTTGTAGGTAACTAACTGCTTGTAAGATTCTCTCTTTGGGTGAGCTTTCTGTCCCAAGAGCTCATGAGAGCCTTTCCCTTTCCCTTCCTCCTCCCTCTCCCCCCTCTCCCTCCCCCTTCCTCCTGGATATTATAATAAAATTTTTTTTTAAAAGATTCTCTCTTTGTCTTTAACCTTTTGCATTTTGATTATGATGTGTCTTGGTGTGGGCCTCTTTGGGTTCATCTTGTTTGGGGCTCTCTGTGCTTCCTGGACTTGTATGTCTGTTTCCTTCACCAAGGTAGGGAAGTTTTCCGTCATTATTTTTTCAAATAGGTTTTCAATTTCTTCCTCTCTCTCTTCTCCTTCTGGCACCTCCATGATGCGAATATTGGTATGCTTGAAGTTGTCCCAGAGGCTCTTTACACTATCCTCATTTTTTTTGTATTACTTTTTCTTTTTTCTTTTCTGATTGGGTAATTTTTGCTTCCTTATATTACAAATCAGTGGTTTGCTTCTTGGCTTCACCTACTCTACTATTGATTTCCTGTAAATTATTTTTTATTTCAGTTAGTGCTTCCTTCATTTCTGACTGTGCTTCCTTCATTTCTGACTGGTCCTATTTTATGCTCTTGAGGTTCTCACTAAGTTCCTTGAGCATCCTTGTGCTATAACCAGTGTTTTGAACTCTGCATCTGTTAGGTTGCTTATCTCCATTTCATTTAGTTCTTTTCCTGGAGCTTTGTTCTGTTCTTTCATTTGGGACATGTTTCTGTGTCTCCTCATCTTGGCTGCCTCCTTGTGTTTGTTTCTGTGTACTAGGTAGAGTTTCTATGTCTCCTAGGCTTTGGAGGTGGCCTATTGTAGTAGGTGTCCTTATAGGGTCCAGTAGCACAGCATCCCTGATCACCCCAACTGGGCCCTCGTGGTGCACCCCTCATGTGGACTGTACAGCCTTCTGTTGTAATTGCATCTTGACTGCTGTTGGCACATCAATGGGAGGGATTTACTCAGGCTGATCAGCTGCAAGGACTGACTATGCCCACTGACCACTGACTACCTTGGAGGATCAGCTGTGCAGTGGTACCCACTTAGTCCAATACTTGAGTGTGTTGCTTGTGGAAGTGGTTGGGTGGTGGTGCTTCGACATGGTCTGAAGCTGTCCACTGAGTGTGCTGGCTCTGAGGCAAGGTCAGCCACTGCCTGTGTTCTACCCGGGGCCTCCAGGCATAAGCTACAAAGTGATCTGCAGATGGCTGCTTCTTGTGCTGGGCTTAGAGGTGCCCAGGCAAAGCCAAGTTGTGAACCAAGGCTGGCTGCTTCTAGTGCTAGGCCTGGAGCCACTTAGCGAGAGGTATGGGGCTCACTGAGGCCAAATGCTGCTTGTTTGAGAGAATTTAGGAAAATCTGAAGCAGGAGCCAAGACAGGCCTATGGTAAAGCCACTGGAAACAGCTTGAGTGGGCCTGAAAGTTGGGTGGGGCAAGGCCTCAGGGAATCACCAGGGCGGGGCAAACAGTGTGAGCCAGGATGCTGGAGTCCCATATATGGCACTTGTTTGCCTGCCCCATAGGGGAAGGGCTCACCAAAGGAACAACAGCCTCCACCAGCATGCCTTTCCGGGAGAAAGCTTCCTCTCCAGCTCTTACCCCAATGCCAAACAACTCAGTTCTTCCCCATTTGTCTCTGGTGCCTTTCTTTTTTTCTTTTTTTTTTAAATCCTCACCTGAGGATATTTTTCTATTTATCTTCAGATAGAGTAGGAGGGCAAGAGAGGGAGAAAAAGGGAGAGAGAGAGAAACATCAACATGAGAGGGACACATGGACTGGTTGCCTCTCGCACCACCCCGACCAGGGCCAGGGACAACTGCAACCAAGGTACGTGCCCTTGGCCAGAATTGAATCCACAACTCATTGGTCTGCGGGCCGACACTCTACCACTGACCCAAACTGGCCAGGGCTGTCTCTGGTGACTTTCAAGCTGCCTCCCCATGCTGTAGTCTGGAGGGAGCAGGTCCAAGTAAGTCTGTGCTCAGGCCCTTTAAGAGAAACTGCCTGGGACTCCAGAAGCCTCAGCCTCCCTCAGCCTCAGCCTCCCTCAGCCTCAATTCCTGCTGGTTTTTACAGCCAGAAGTTATGGGGACTTCTCTTCCTGGCACTGGAACCCTGAGCTGGGTGGCCTGGTGTAGGACTGGGACCCCTTGCTTCCCCAGGAGGACCTTCACAGCCAAGGAATCCCTCCTGAGTTTTATCTGCCACATGTGGGTGTGGGACCAGCATGTGGGTGTGAGACCAGCCCTTCCTCGCCTCCATGCCTCTGCCCTTCCTACCAGTCTTTTATTTATTTATTTATTTATTTATTTATTTATTTATTTATTTATTTATTTTTAGACAGAGAAGGAGAGAGAGGGAGAGATAGAAACATCAATGAGAGAAAACAGCGATTGGCAGCCTCCTGCATGCCCCCCACTGGGGATTGGGCCCACAACCTGGGCATGTGCCCTGACTGGGAATCAAACCGGTGACCTCTTGGTGCATGTGTCAATGCTCAACCACTGGGCCACACTGTCCAGGCCCCCCTACCAGTCTTGATGTGGCCTCCTTTAATTTCGTAGTTGTAGGACTTCCATTCAGCCTGATTTCAGGTAGTTCTGAATGATGGTTATTCTGTGGTTTAGTTGTAATTTTGATGTGGTTGTGGGAAGAGGTGACTACCGAGTTTACCTACACCATCATCTTTTTTTTTTTTTTTTTTTTTATCCTCACCCAAGGACATTTTTTCATTTTTTGTTCAGATAGAGTGGGAAGGAGAGAGAGGAAGAGAGAGAGAGAGAAACATCAATGTGAGAGAGACACACTGAGTGGTTGCCACCCACACGACCCCAACCGGGGCCAGGGACAAACTACAACCATGGTACGTGCCCTTAGGGGGAACTGAACCCGGGACTCTCTGGTCCACAGGCCGACACTCTAACTGGTGAGCCAAACTGGCCAGGGCTCTGTAAGCATTTTAAAAAGGTCCTGTATTGGTTGAACATTTAATCCAAAATTACGTGGGTGATTCCCAAAAAGCGTACCATGTAAAAAAGAAGGCTGTAGAGGAGAAGCTAACACTGTCTCTGTGATCTTGGACAAATCACTTATTCTCTCTGTTCCTCATCTATTAAATAAAAGGTTATACTTTAAATGATTTAAGGTCCTTTCTGTGTTTCTTGAACCCAAGTTCAGACTCAACTCCTAGTTCAGAGTTCCTTTTACTATACCATGCTGATCAAGAATAAATTAAAATTCTGGCTCTTTACACTAAAAAATTCAGAAAAGGCTCCTATATCCTTAAGAATGAACTATTAAATGGATCTTCATAAAGAACAAATCTCTGCTTTTGTCAACTCTACCCCCTCTCCAAATAGGGACTTCATACACAGATCCTTAACCTTATCCAATAGCTAACTGTTTTCCAAACCTCAATGAAAATCCAGAGTGAGATTAACTGACTGATTTTTACCCTGTGCAATGAGACTGGGTAAAATGTCATCAGTAGGATATAAATGTTCTATCTAATCAAAGTGACATTTTATTTTAATTTATTGCTGCCTCACTTCTCTTTCAGGGTCACCCTCTATTTCTTTTTTCTCCTATCAGAAGAAGGGCAGGTTGAGGCATTCAGTATAAAATGAAACCTGCTAATTGTCACCACCCCTGGGGACAGAAACATCACCTGACATAATACTTCCTATGCCTCACTGGGGCAAGCTTTGTTGAATCAGGTTTGAATGCAGTGACACCATGTAATGCACTCCAATATAGTGTAGCTAATGCCAAAATTCCTGAAATCTGCTACAGATACATGAAAAATTCCAATGAGAACAAAAGTGACACATTCCTGCAATATGCCACATTTTTATTTCAAGAAGATGGAAGGTGCCACAGCATGATATTCATCTTTAGCAAGACGGAATAAAATATCACTTATGTTACCAGTTTAAAGAGACTTTGCTTTAAAAATATAAACTTGGCCTAGCTGGTGTGGCTCAGTGGTTGAGCATCGACCCATGCACCAAGAGGTCACTGGTGCGATTCCCAGTCAGGACACATGCTCAAGTTGTGGCCTGATCCCCAGTGGGGGGCATGCAGGAGGCGGCCAATCGATATTCTATCTCACCGATGTTTCTATCTCCCTCTCCCTTCTTCTCTTTCTAAAATCAATAGAGAAGAAAAAATAAAAATAATAAATAAGTAAATAAATAAAAATATAAACTTGCCTGGCCGGTGTGGCTCAGTGGTTGAGCATTGACCCATACACCAAGAGGTCGCCGCTTTGATTCCTGGTCAGGGCACATGCCCAGGTTGTGGGCCAAATCCCCAGTGGGGGACATGCAGGAGGCCGCCAATCGATGTTCTCTCTCACTGATGTTTCTACCTCTCTCTCCCTCTCCCTTCCTCTCTCTCTAAAATCAAAAAGAAAAAAATTTTTTTAATATAAACTTGATCCTATTACAAATTGAACTGTCTTTATAGCTGTCTTGAAACCTAAACTACTTAAAATTTTTTAAAGTATTTCTAACATTTTTATTCCATTGCCTAAAATAACTGTTAATAATGGATTAAGCCAGTTTTTAAAAATTCATCTTCTCTATATGTGGAGGTAAAAGATCAGACCCAGTTTGGTTATGAGGCAGCAGAACCTAGTGGTTAGCACTACAGGTTTTGGAGTCATACAGTCTGGCTTCAAATTCTTGCTTTATCATTCTATTATGTGACCTATGGAACATACTATTATGTAACCTATATAAGCACACTAAGCCTCAGTTTCTACATCTGCAAAATGGGAATACTAATAGTTATTTACTTGAGATTATTGTTGGGAGCAATTCATTAGCTAATGTATTTAGGACAGTATGTAGCACTTAACTAAACACTTAACTATTAGTGATTACTACCTACTGGCAATTCCTATTAATGGCTGGGAGTTATTTAAACACTGAAACTAGTTTCCTGTCATCAAATATGCTAAAATATCATGCCAGTCAGAATACAATTTAAAATATATGCCCACCTGGTGTGGCTCACTGGTTGAGCGCTGACCCATGCACCAGGAGGTCAGTGGTTAGATTCCCGGTCAGGGCACATGCCCAGGTTGTGGGAACAATCCCCAGTGGGGGCCATACAGGAGGCGGCCAATCGCTGTTCTCTCTCATTGATGTTTCTATCTCTCTCTCCCCCTCCCTTCCCCTCTCTCTAAAAATCAATAAAGAAAAAAATATTTAAAAATATATATACAGTATGCACAGGTATTAGGCAGCCATCTGTTCTGTATGGTAAATATTTACCTACATGCAAATCATATACCAACTCCTTTCACTTTCCAGTGTGACACTGAGATGACAACAGAGAAATAACATACTGTGTTCTATGGTAAAGACTTATACCACCTGCCCTGGCCAGTGTGGCTCAGCGATTATGGCACAGGCCCACATACCAAAGGGTCTTGGGTCCCATTCCCAGCCAAGGGACATACCTGGGTTCCAGGTTCAATCCCTGGCCTCGGGGCCATGTGGGAAGCAACCAATCCACGTGTCTCTCTTACATCAATGTCTCTCTCTCCCCCCACCCCCTTCCTCCCACTCTCTCTGAAAATCAATGGAAAAAATATCCTCAGGTGGCCCTGGCCGGTTTGGCTCAGCGGTTAGAGCGTCAGCCTGCGGTCCAGAGAGACCCGGGTTCGGTTCCCGCTAAGGGCACGTACCCCGGTTGCAGTTTGTCCCCGGCCCTGGTTGGTCGTGCGGGAGGCAGCTACTCGATGTGTCCCTTTCACGTCGATGTCTCTCTCTCTCTCTCTCTCTCTCTCTCTCTCTCTCTCTCTTCCTCTCTCTCCCTCCCACTCTATCTGAACAAAAAATGGAAAAATGTCCTCGGGTGAGGATAAAAAAATATATATATATCCTTAGGTGAGAATTAAAAAAACAAAAGCAAAAACAAAAAGAATTATACCACCTGGCTGTGGATCTAACCATCCATTCTTCCTTTTTTTTAGAGAGGAAAGGAGAGAGAGAAACATCTATAGGTGCCTCCCCTACATGCCCGACGGTGGGGAGGGGAATAGAACCCGAAACCTAGGTATGTGCCCTGACTGGAATCGAACCCGAAACCTTCTGGTGCACGGGACCACACTCCAACCAACTGAGCCACATTAGCCAGGGCTAACCATTCATTTTTATTCTTTAGCACCCTATTTCTTTTTAGACTCAGGCTCATTTCTTCAAGCCCTCAGGCTGTAGGCCACATTAGTGTGTAAAGCAGTCTAGAAGCCTGCCTTCCAAACTGGCAAATACAACACAGACCCATTCTCAGGCTCCTGCTTTTAATATCTAGAGAGCTACCACAACCCCCTTGTGGTCATGGTGAAAATTTGCCAGGCTTATGGGGAAATACATACCTACAGAATTATGGTCTCAGACATCTTTCAGCAAACACTCTTTGATTCCAGGATTTCTCTCTTTCTCTCTTTCTCTCTTTCTGTTTCTCTCTTTCTCTCTTTCTCTCTCTCTCTCTCTCTCTCTCTCTCTCTCTCTCTCTCTCTCTCTCTCTTTCTCTCTCTCTCTCTCTCTCTCTCTTTTTTCTTTCTTTTTTGGTTAATCCTCACCCGAGGATATTTTTCTATTGATTTTAGAGAGAGTGGAAGGGAGAGAGGGAGAGGGAGAGAGAGAGAGTGTAACATCAATGTGAGAGAGACCCTTCCATGTTCAGGCTCACACTCTAACCACTGAGGCACATCAGCCAGGGCTGATTCCAGGATTCCTTTGATGAACACTTTGTGGCTTTTAAATGTATGCAACTAGATGAATAAAAAGCAAACTCTTAAAAGAACCATTTGAGAAGGAACCATTTGAGATGAGAATGTAGTTAGTCCAATTATTCCACTTGCCCTCCTCCCTCCCTGTCATATACAACATAAGGATGTAAAGTTTTCAATTTCTATTTTGCTTCAATGTTTAATATTATTTCTTTGCCATTCCTCTCTATGTTCTTTTGCATCAATATATTATTTTAGAAATATTAAGCTCCACAAACGGGGTCATTAGCCTGTAACTTTGAAGACCTAAGCAAAGTCTACTTCTGAGGAAATAAAAAAAGAAAAGAAAAAGAAACAAGTGTTAAGTAGACTAGAGAGGATAATGTAGTAAAAGCTAACACTTAAGAGTGGTGGGGCTTTTTTTCTTAATTTATTTTTTCTTTATTGATTTTAGAGAGAGAGGAAGGGAGAGGGAGAGAGAGAGAGAAACATTGTTGAGAGAGAACATCAATTGGCCACCTACTGCATGCCTCCCACTGGGGATCGGGCCCACAACCTGGGCATGTGCCTCAGGAGTCCAACCAGTGACCTCTTGGTATGTGGGTGGATGCTCAACCACTGAGCCACACCAGATGGGCTTTTTGTTTTATTTTGCTTCGTTTTAAAGAACCTGTATATTCTATAACCAGTGTTGTTTTTTTCTTACTGCCACTTCCATCCCCCTCACATAAACTCCAGTTATCTTTCCTTCCCCAACTTTCCCCGACATTTCCTTCACAGTCCCTCACTGTGATCACTTAATGGTGGAGTATCTTTCTCTTTTGAAATAGGACTTTAAAGCTTGAAGGACAAATTGCTTCATCTGCAAAATTAAGCTCAAGCTGTGATAAGTGAATTCATGTTTTGTTTTCACTGTACTCTCACTACATGGAACAGTGTCTGACATATTTGTTGAATCAGTAAATTAATTCTTTTTCTTAAAAATCTGAAACTGGTTCACAGCGCGGTGGCCACTGCCATTTTGTTACAGAACCCACAGTCTCTGTCCCTAGCAACCAGCACAAAGTTTGAGATGGGCCTGAGGAGCCTCAGTAAGGGACAGCAAGGCCGGGCAGGGAAAACCCTGAGGTTTTTCTCCTGGAGGATTGCACGATAATTAGCCTAATGCAAGCCAATGCACTGTGTGAACCAAAGGCTGTTATAGTACGTAGCTCAAAACTGAGATCCGTGTGGCAAAACGCAGAATGAATTTGTCTAAGGTCTACATATTCAGCTGTATTTCAAGTTACTGCAATACCAACAGGCAGGAGGACTGGATGACAGAAGGTGAAAAGATTAGCCAAAGAACATATATGCATAACCCATAGACACAGACCACAATGAGGTGATGGCCAGCGGTGAGGAGGGGGCGGGGGCTGGGTGGAAGTAGGCAAAGGGCGGGGAGGAATGGGGACATCTGTAATAGTATCAACAATAAAAATAAAATTTAAAAAATACCAACAGGCAGCCAGAAAAAGAATAAAGGACGGGAGGAGGAAGAAAAGTTCTGGGCCTGAGATTTACACTGAACAAAGGCCCAGGACAAGATGGCGCCCTCCGCGAGTAGCGGGAGCAGGGAAAAAGTCCACGCGCTAGGAGTGTGCACGCGCTCGGGCTCGACCCGGTTACGTTCGGCCCAAACTCACATGCGCTGGGGCATCCAATAAGTGCTGTAGTTAGACTCCACCCCCGTTTTCCGCCACTCCTTGAGCTCAGGGGCTGCAGGCGCTTAGGAGGATGCTAGCTGCGCAGGCGCAAAAGGCCCCTCCTCTCACGCAACTGACGCAAGGAGACTGTAATCGTTTCGCAATTTATCCCGTGTGACCTTGAGTCTTTGTTGCCTCCGAGGACCAGGGCTGTCCAAGCTGTTGCCTTTATAGTTCCCTTACCCCCTTGCCTCTCACTGAGCCCATACCTGCCGCAGCGAGAATGGAAGGACATACTTTTTCAACCATCATGCTGCGGAGCGTATTAGCCGTACGCCTTCAGTCCGGCAGCAGCTGTCAGGTAGTCTCTGGTCAGGCAATGCAGCCAGCGCCTCAGCGGAAGAGTGGGCCTCCAGATCTCAGGGACCAACCCCCGCCCTCTCCACCCCACGTGGTTGGAGGTTTCCAGAAGCGTTTCCACCGCCGCGCAGCTCACGGCTGTCCGAGTGACTGCTGCCTCGTACTCTCACCATCTAGCCGCCATGATAAGCGCCAGCCGAGCCGCGGCATCTCGTCTTGTCGGCGCTGCAGCCTCCCGAGGCCCCAAGGTCTCCCGCCACCAGGTAAGAAACTGGCGGACCTTCCCCCAGGGGCTCACGGCTCACTGTCTTGGGCCTTGGAGCAGCAGGCCGCGCGCCCTTTGGGGTCAGATCCTCTGGGGGAGATCAGGTGGGAAGGAAGGTAACGGTCCTTCCGTAATCAGCGCTGCCTGTTCAAGGTCTATTTCAGGGTTTTTCCTCCGTGTCTCGGGCTCTGCTGAGTCACACCCCTCACTAGCGTGGAGTCTTATTTCACGAAGTAGTGGATAGTGGTCTTGAGAGTCGGTCCTGTGGCTTATTGGACAAATTTGGCTTTGGGGACGAGAGACGCAATTCTTCGGAGAAAACAGCTATTCTAGTTTGGCTTTTCTCCTACGAGTTAGAGATGATTGTCTTCTTCTGTAAAATAGAGAGTGTGCAAGGACCCTGTCGCTATGATGAAGTAAGAACGCACCGTAATAAATCGAAAATCAAGCTTCGATTCTTTTTCTTAGGAACGTTTATGTAGTTAGTTCCCCAAAATCTTTGGGGTAAGATGGTTCTCTGTTATTTCAAAAAAGGTAAGCAGGTTAGGAAAAGGCCATGGTGCTTGTTACCATGTAATATCAGAAATACACACCATTGGAGAACTGGGTTAAAGGAATGCTTGGAAGTAGCCTGAGGTTAGGTCCTAACAAAGGTGTTTTTTAAATCCTGGTTGGAGGCCACTCCTGAAAAAAAAAATTTTTTTCTAAACGGACTCCAGGGGATTCTAATTCTCTGTTTGAAGCCAGGGTCAGGGGAAATGTCTGTGAATAACTTAAATTTATACCTGCAATACACACTTATATATGTAGGGCTTAGGTGTACACTGCCCTTACAATGAAATTGAGAGCTTTCTGAATAGTATTTTGTAATGCAGTAATTCACAACCAGGGGCAGTTTTGACTCCCCAAAGGACATTTGGCAATGCCTGGAGAAAATATTGATTGGCACGTCTTGGGGAGCCATGCTACTGGCTTCTAGTAGTAGAGGCCCAGGATGCTGCTAAACATCCTTCAATGCACAGAACAGCCCCCCCCCCCCCCAATAAATATTTGGTTCAAAATCAATAGTGTCAAGGTTGAGAAACCATATTGTAATGTAATTCAAGACCATCTTATATCTACTTGCTTTTGTTTCTTTATTTTTATCTGGCATATTTGGAGAACTTACACTTTATTTGCTGTTTCAGTACCACAATGTCTCTTATACATGAAGTATGTTATAATTTCAGTATACTTTATACACAATAGTCACTCTGTTAAATAGAATGAAAGTCTCAAACTTTCGTTTGTTCTTCAGAAGAATACTTCGAACAAGCTCAAGTTTTCATATGTAGTAATGGCTGATGTGATTTTTTTCCCCCTTTTTTAGGATGGTTGGAATGGCCTTAGTCACGAGGCTTTTAGGATTGTTTCAAGGCGGGATTATGCGTAAGTGCAACTTCATTTTCTTTGAGAGATAAATATTAAACCCCAGAGCAGTGGTCTCTAAGTTGTGATTAACGATTCTGCTCAGGAAAAAATGACACATCTATGTTTATTTTCAGGTTATGTAATATGCCACTGTTTGCACAGTATCCAATATTTTCTTATGTATTCCTGTAACCATTTTGGAGACCACTCCAAATGCTAACTGTAGCATTGTTTTAAATGTCTTACAGATCAGAAGCAATCAAGGGAGCAGTTGTTGGTATTGATTTGGGTACTACCAACTCCTGTGTGGCAGTTATGGAAGGTAAACAAGCAAAGGTGAGAACGATGGGAAGCTCTGGGTCATGTAATGGTAGCTAGTACCCAAGTTTTTAAGACTCTTGAGGTGAACCTTTGTGCTTAATAGAATGGTGCTGATAATTGAATGGATTTGACTCCTCAGGATTTAAGTGTATCCTTTTGGGCTATTAAGTTACCATTAGAACCCATTGGGATGACTTGCAGATAGATTACAGATTACTTCTGTTATTAATCCTGCACTTTTGTAAGTCAGTCGAACAAATATTAGAGTTGCAGGAACAGTCTAGAAGCAAGTGGAGCTCCACATAACACATGGGCCACATCCTAAGTAAATCATGTTCTTGGCGCTTCCTGCTCTGTAGAGGCTATTCTTCCAGAAGCCTCCTTACCCTTTTCATGAAACTTTTATTCCCGTTAGTCTTAAGATTTAGAGCACTTGGGATTCTTGAGATGCTTCTTGGCAATTTTTTTATATGCCTGAAACTTTTAGCCATTACAAAAAAAATTGAGAAGTGGATTTAATTCTCTTGGAAGGAAAGATTACCTTGTCCCTGCATTAACTATGAAAGCTCTGATTTACATTTACAGTCAGCCCTCGTTTATCACGGCTAATCAGTTCCAGACTCTACCGCGATAAATGAATTTCCGCGAAGTAGGATTCTTTCTTTATATACAGTCGTCCCTCGCCACTTCATGCTTCGACTTCACTCTATCGCATATACGTTACTATATTTGAAAAAACTGAGAGTGAAGCCGCGAAAGTTGAAGCGCAAAGTGGCGAGGGATAACTGTATTCTGGTTTTTTTTCCTCTGTAGTTTTTAGTTATAAGTTTAACATAAAGGATTAGATATTTTATTTTTTTAATCCTCACCAGAGGGTATTTTTCCATTTATTTTAGATAGTGTGTGGGGGGGGACATATTGGTTGGTTGCCTCCCGCAGGACCCTGACCAGGGCCAGGGACTGAACCGAAACTGAGGTACGTGCCCTTGACCGAACCGAACCTGTGACTCTTTGGTCTACAAGCCGATGCTCTAACTGCTGAGCCAGACCGGCCAGGGCGGACTAAAGATATTTTAAACATTTACTGTTTCTAGTAGAAGGTACTATGTTAGCTTCCACAGAAGAAAAGTGTGCCCATCTGTACTATTCTTGAGCATTTGCTTTGTTTTAAATAATTGATACAAAGACTTTGGTGGTGGCTGGAACCTCATTCTCTGTCTCGCTTTGTGTGTTTTAGGTGCTGGAGAATGCCGAAGGTGCCAGAACCACCCCTTCAGTTGTGGCCTTTACCACAGATGGTGAGCGACTTGTTGGCATGCCGGCCAAGCGACAGGCTGTCACCAACCCAAATAACACATTCTATGCTACCAAGCGTCTTATTGGCCGGCGATATGATGACCCTGAAGTCCAGAAAGACATGTGAGTAATAGCAAAAGCATAGTTATTTGCAAAGGCCATACAAGAATATTTTTAGTAGGATCCCTGGAGCACCTTACCTTAGTAATTTTACGTGTCTCTTGGGGCAAGCCCTCTCCTGCCAAAAGGATAGCTCCTTCAAAAAACTAACTTTTACCTTCACAGATTAGGTCTGCTGTGTTTAGACATGGTATATGAAGATTTGGCTAGTCATTCCTGAGCCATGTAAATTGGTGTTAAACTCATAAGGGAGATAGTGGCACAGGCTCCCTCATGTGCTGATCAGATAATGTTTTCAAGGTTTGTCCACGTTGTAACATGTATCAATACTTCATTATTTTTTATGGCCAAATAATATTCCATCGTGTGGATATATACTACATTTTGTTTATCCACTTACTAGTTAGTGGACATTTGTGTTGTCCACTTTTTTGTTAATCCTCACCTGAGGATATTTTTCTATTGATTTTTTTTAGATAGAGTGGAAGGGAGGGGGAGAGAGAGAGAAACATTGATTGGTTGCCTCCCACACGACCCCAACTGAGGCCAAGGATCAAACCTGCAACCCAGATCCATGGGCTGACACTCTGACCGCTGAGCCAAACTGGCCAGGGCTGTTTCCACGTTTTAGCTATTATGAATAACACTGCTATAAACACTTGCATACAGGTTTTTGTGTGGCCATATGTTTTCATTTTTCATGGCTAGACAACTAGTAATGGAATTTCTGGGTCATGTAGTGATAACTAAGTGTTTTCCAAAGCAGCTGCATAAATCTTTTGTTTGGTGCGAAGTAAAGAATGTTCAGGTTTCATCAGGATGTTTTGACATGTTAATGTTTAGTTTCTTTTCTTTTTTTTTTTAATTTTTTTTTCCTTTATTGATTTTAGAGAGGAAGTGAGAGGGAGAGAGAGAGAGAGAGAAACATCGATTGACCGCCTCCTGCATGTCCCACACTGGGGATCAGGCCCACAACCTGGGCATGTGTCTTGACTGGGAATCGAACCAGTGACCTCTTGGTGCATGGGTTGATGCTCAACGACTAAGCCACACCAGCCGGACTTAATGTTTACTTTCTAAAGGCTTTCATTAAATGAATTTCTGAAGTTCTCATTGGTCATGGATCTCTTGAGATGGAGGGTGGACATTCGTGGTGTATGGTAACCTTATCATGGTAGATTGCACTGGCATGTTTTTTCAAATACAATTTTTTGCGTCTTGCAGTAAAAATGTTCCCTTTAAAATTGTTCGTGCCTCCAATGGTGATGCCTGGGTTGAAGCTCATGGAAAACTCTATTCTCCAAGTCAGATTGGAGCATTCGTGTTGATGAAGATGAAAGAGACTGCTGGTGAGAAGTTTTCGTTTACATCTGGGAAAATTCCGAGCACTGGGTGATTTCTCTGAGATCACTAGCTTTTGTACCCTTGTGTCCCTTAGATGAGTCTGGTGGCTTTTATATAGAAAACCTAGGAGTGACTAAACTTGGTTGCTCTTCATACTTTCCCTGCAGATTGAGTACATCGTCCAAGTTTTCTTAATGCTGGCTTTCTTGTTTCTTTTTTCCAGTAGGCGAGTAGTGTATTGAAAGCCAAAAGACTATACATTAAGCTTAAATCATTCTAGTTGGTGAACTTTGACTAAAGTGTTGGAAGTGAGATCTTAGTTTTTTAATCAGTCTTTAATTGGAGTATTTTCCTACAAGGTCTCTACAAGTTAGATCCTAACATGCAGAAAAAATTGAGTGCTGTTTGTGCTTCCAAGAGGATGACACAGGTTGTTGGGCTATATGAGTAATTATGTTACCTATTTCATCTGACAGAATCTCATGGTTGGATTTATTCCTTGATTCTTTTCCAGAAAATTACCTGGGGCATGCAGCAAAAAATGCTGTGATCACAGTCCCAGCTTACTTCAATGACTCTCAAAGACAGGTGAGTCAGTTAGCTTTTTATTTAGGAAATTAGTGGTATTTGGGACACAAAGGTGGAAAATGCTTTTTTCTTTTTCTTTCTTTCGTTATTTTTTTAGGCCACTAAGGATGCTGGCCAGATAGCTGGACTAAATGTGCTTCGGGTGATTAATGAACCCACAGCTGCTGCTCTGGCCTATGGTCTAGACAAATCTGAAGACAAAGTGTAAGTCTGTACGGTAAACTCCACCAAGACTTAACCCAGGTCATCGCCTTGATTTCATAGTCATTGAGCTTTGTATTTAGACGAAAAAGATACTGCCTTGATGTTCTTCAGGGCTGTATAGTCTGTGTTTTTATTAATTTTAAGACCATTTTTGTTTGTTTACTTCTTCCCCCTAAAGACTGGTCTAAATGGGGTCATTTTTTTACCCCCTTTGGTATATATGTTGGCAGGTATTTTTCCAAAAGAGTGGTTGAATACCGTCAGTTTTGCTTTTAAATGAATTTATTTCATTCCAACTGAATGTAAACTTTACATGTAGCTGTTAGGGCCATATGTTAATACAAATGTTACTTATGCAGTTGTCAAATTTCATAATAATTATACTTTGGGGAAAATAGCCAGGTTTATATTAATTTAATTATTGAAATAGCCCTGGCTGGTTTGGCTCAGTGATTAGAGCGTCGACCTGCACACTGAGGGGTCGCAGGTTTGATTCCTGGTTAAGGGCATGTGCCTGAGTTGCAGGTTCAATCCCCAGGCACTGGTCAGGGTTGTTCGGGAGGCAGCTGTTCGATGTGTGTCTGTCACATCAACGTTTCTTTCTCCTCATCCTTCCCTTCCTCTCTATCTAAAAGTCAGTGAAAGCCCTGGCCGTTTTGGCTGAGCGGTTAGAGCGTTGGCTCGCTCCCTCTCTCCCTCTCCCTCTGTCTGAAGATAAATGCAAAAATGAAGATAAAATCCTTACCTGAGGACACTTTTGTTTTTGCATTTATCTTCAGATAGAGTGGGAGGGAGAGAAGAAGGAAGTGAGAGAGGGAAACATCAACATGAGAGAGACACATTGAGTGGTTGCCACCCACACGGCCCCAGTTGGGGTCAGGGACAAACTGCAACTGAGGTACGTGCCCTTAGCGGGAACCGAACCCAGGACTCTCCGGTCTGCAGGCCAAAGCTCTAACCGCTGAGCCAAACCGGCCAGGGCCTCAGGTGAGGATTTTTAAAAAAAGATCTTAAAAGTCAATGAAAAAATACTCTCAGGCGAGGATTAACAAAAAAAATAAAAAGAAGAAATATATAGTGGCATAGGCTCCGTCATGTGCTAGTCAGATATATTTTCAAGGTTTGACCATGTTGTAGCATGTATCAATACTTTATTACTTTTGTTCCTTAAGGTCTTCTTTTTACTTTGTAGCATTGCTGTATATGATTTAGGTGGTGGAACTTTTGATATTTCTGTCCTGGAAATTCAGAAAGGAGTATTTGAGGTGAAGTCCACCAATGGAGACACTTTCTTAGGTGGTGAAGATTTTGACCAGGCCTTGCTACAACACATTGTGAAGGAGTTTAAAAGAGAGGTTAGTTACTGGTGTGGTTAATATGTAGACATCGGCATAGTGAGAATTTCCTTGTTCAGAATGCTGCCCTGAGTAGAGCACTGAAATATTTGTATTTCAGTTTCATGGTTGGACTGAACTGTTCTGATTATTGTAGATTCGGATTGAGAATAAACAACAGATTGAAAGGATATGGTACTCTTATTGAAAAAGGAATTCTGGGAACTCCTTTTTTGAGCTAGAATTCTACAGCTGAAAGAATGGAGATCAGTTCAGCCCTGTGACTCCAGGCACAGATAGCTTTTTTTTTGTTTATTTGTTTTTACTATATGTTTTTATTGACTTCAGAGAGAGGAAGGGAGAGGGAGAGAGAGATAGAAACATCAATGATGAGGGAAATATCAATTGGCTGCCTCTTGCACTCCCTCCACTGGGATCGAGCCTGAAACCAAGGCATGTGCCCTGACCGGAAATTGAACCGGGGACCTCCTGGTGCACAAGTTGATGCTCAACCTTTGAGCCACACCAGCCGGGCACAGATAGCTTGTTTAAAGTAGGTTTTCTTTTCCCCACAGCTTTTTAAAGGTAATAAGTAATTTATCTTTGTTTATAAAGGTATGGCTCTATTTTGTGTTGTTAACAGCTTACCACTGCAATTTTAAGAGTATTTATCACCTCACTAATACTAGTGTTGTGTGCCTTCACTTTGTAGACGGGAGTTGATTTAACCAAAGACAACATGGCACTTCAGAGAGTTCGGGAAGCTGCTGAGAAGGCTAAATGTGAACTGTCCTCATCTGTGCAGGTGAGACATGGACAAATCCCAGCAGTCTTCTTGATGGATCTTTTCAGCCTGAGCTTACTTGAATAGCATGTTGATTACCTTAAAGTTTTCTGGTTGGTGGTAAAAAACCTTTCCATTAGCAAAGGAGTAGTTGTTTTTGTTTTGTTTTGTTTTTTTAATAGATGAGCTAAATTTATTAACCATCCAAATCAAAGGTTATGTATACTGGTGCTAAAATCTAGACTAGCAGTGTGCAAAATTACAATTGCTAACCTGTAAATACTAGGAGACTTTAAGGACTGCTACTATCTTCACTTAACTCAAGATACCTCTGTGTGAATCTCTATGAGTCTCTAATTGTTTATCGTTTAATTATTTGGATCACCAATCTAGAGAGTAAGCTTTGAAGAGTAAGCTGGCTGAAGGCTGGGGTTTATACACCTGAGCAAGTTTTTCCCTCAGTATCAGATTTGCTCAGCATCAGTTTAAAGTGTCAGCCTATGCTGCTTCATTTCATTTCTGAGAGGTGAAGCTTCACTTTGCTTTAATCACTAAGAATAGAATTGTAGAAAGCATGTTAGATCCGGGTCAGAGATGAAACAAAACGGAAGGCAGATTTAATTTTGGGTTCTCGGGTGGCAGCAGAGAAGCAGAGCCTCTGACTACTTTTGGTGTTAGTTTGATTACCCACTGGGAAGAGAAGAGGTATTAAACTTTAATATTTCAATCAGGCCTCACCTATGGATATTTTTCCATTGATTTTTTTTTTTAAAAAAAAATACAGTGGAAAAGAGGGAGGGAGGGAGAGAGAGAGAAACAAATATCGACTTGAAAGAGACACATCCATTGGCTGCTCTCCCCACGACCCTAACCAGGGATGGGATCCCACTTGTAACCCAGGCATATGCCCTTGACCAGGAATTGAACCCATGACCTTTTGGTCCACAGGCCAACACGCTTAACTGCTGAGTCAAACCTGCCAAGGCTTTTTTTAAATCCTCACCCGAGGACATTTTTGCATTTATCTTCAGGTAGAGCCGGAGGGAGAAAGGCAGGAAGAGAGAGAGAGAAATATCAATGTGAGAGAGACACATCGACTGGTTGCCACCCACACAACCCCAACCAGGGCCAGGGACAAACTGCAACCGAGGTACGTGCCCTTAGCGGGAACCAAACCTGGGTATCTCTGGTCTGTGGGCCCATTCTCTAACTGCTGAGCCAAACCAGCCAGGGCCCAAGGCTTTTTTTTTTTTAATCCTCACCTGAGGATATTTTTCCATTGATTTTTAGATAGGGCGGGGGAGAGAAACATCAATGTGAGAGAGACAACATGGATGGTTGTCTCCTTCACGGCCCTGGGGCCGGGGATTGAACCTGCAACTCAGGTACATACCCTTGAGTGGAACTGAACCCGAGACCCTTCGGTCCTCAGGCTGTTGCTTGAACCACTGAGCCAAACCAGCCAAGGCAGGGATTTTTTTTTTTTTTTTTAAGTAACTATGAGGAATGACAAAGTTGTACAAAGTCATCCATGATGTTGATGGTGTTGCTTCGTTTCCTGCTATCATACAGAGAAGCATAACTTTACAACAAGATGATGGGTAAGGTTGGGGTTGAAATATTGTGGTACTGCCAGAGAATAGCTTATAATTCTTCCAGGGTTCTGACATTTTTTGGAGGGCGAGGTTGGTTGGTTTTAGTGTGGCTGTATAGTAAATCCTCACTTAACATCATCAATAGGTCCTGTGCAAGCAAAATCTTGTATAAGGAATCCAGTTTTACCATAGGCTAATTGATATAAACAAGAGTTAAATTCCTATGACATCTCATCAGTGTTATAACAAAATGTTGTTATTAAAGATATGCTGTATTCTATTGAGGCATTTGGGTTGTTTTCCCGCATTTTGCCATTATAGCAAGGTATATTGAGCATCCTTGTACATGAACATTTATGCATCTGTGATTGTAAATCTGTAGGATAAATTCTGAGAAACAGTACTCTAATGTAGTTTAGTGTAGTGTGGGAGGTGGACATTATTCAGAGCATGATATTAAGTGTCAAACCAGAAGTAATGTGATGCAGAGGTTAAGAGTGTGTCTCTACAAGTAGACTGCTGAGGTTCAAGTCCTATTTCATCACTGGTGTGACCTTAGATGAATTACTCAACATTTCTGTCTTATCTATAAAATAAAGATAATAGTGCTACTTTCCCCCTTAGAGTTGCAAGGATTACTAAATTCATGCATATATGTAATGTGCTTAGGACATCGTGTACTAAATAGTAGTTAGTACTCTAAATGTCAGCTATTATTAATGTGGTAAAAAGCAAAGTTAGGCCCTGTCCGATTTGGCTCACAGAGCATCAGTGCTCGGAAGGCAGCCAATCAATGTCTCTCTAATATCATTGTCTGTCCCCCTCTCTCCCTCTCCCTCCCTCCCTCTCTCCTCCTCTTTCCCCTTCTCTCCCTCCCTCCCACTCTATCTGAAAAATGGAAAAATATCGAGTAAGGATTTTAAAAAGGCACAGTTAGTTCTGACAGTTGACAGAGGTATTTAACATAGCAAGGAAAGCTTCTGAAAGATGAGTTAATCAGGAAATGATAATGGGTCAAGTATGCGGTGCTGGGTTGAAGACCTGAGAAGGGGTCAGTGTGGCTGAAGTGCATACAGGCAGGGGAAGCATGTGACAGGAGGCTAGGGGCTTTATAGATTTGTGATTTGGTGTCTATCCTGAGATGAATGAGTATAAACCACTGAAAACTTTATGTGGGGCCAGTAAAATGGTCAGATTTGGGTTTATGAAAAGTGCTTTGGCTGAGGTGAAGTTTTGTTTTCAGTGGGGAGGGGTTCTGTGGCAGAGGGCATGCCACCTGAGTGGATGTGGGAAATCACTGGGAGGCTATTGTAGTACACCAGGTGGTGAGAGAGAGGACTTGGACTTGAGTGTTATAGTTAGAGATATTTGGATTTGACAAAGATTAAGAACTAGTTTTATAGAGTTGAGAATTCTGGAGTTTTTTAGGTTATTTACTTACAGCATACAGAACTACACTAATATAGTAGCCACGTGTGGGTATTTAAAATTAAACACAATTTTTCAATTCTGTTCCTCGGTTGTGCTAGCTGTATTTTAGGAGCTCAGGCCTAAGCAGTTATAGTGGCCGCTGAATTGAACAGCACGGATTTAGAACATTACCATTGTCACAGAAAGTTCTATTGGATCATATTGGTTTGAAAAAGAAGGAAATTGTCAATAGTATTCTTTAAGGCAATACCCAGTAACACTGTTTCTACAGAAGATATGTTAACTGTCATTATTATTATTTTTTTTTATCCTCACCCGGGGACATTTTTGCATTTATCTTCAGATAGAGTGGGAAGGAGAGAGGGAGGAAGAGAGAGAGAGACACATCGAGTGGTTGCCACCCACACGTCCCCAACCGGGGCCAGGGACAAACAGCAACCGAGGTACATGCCCTTAGCAGGAACTGAACCCAGGCCTCTCTGGTCCGCAGGCTGACACTCTAACCACTGAGCCAAACTGGCCAGGGCTTAACTGTGATTATTAAGCATTTAATAGTCCCAGGGGCTTTACCTGAGGAAAGGTAGTTAAGGATTTGCTCCCCTCAGTCTTTTTTTTTTTTTTTTCTTTATTGATTTTTAGAGAGGGAGAGAGTGAAACATCAATAAGAGAAAGCATTGATTGGCTGCCTCCTGCATGCCCCCCCCCCCCCCCAGGGGATTTGGCCCACAACCTGGGCATGTGCTCTGACTGGGAATTGAACCGGCTACCTCTTGGTGCATGGGTCGATGCTCAACCAGTGCGCCACACCGTCTGGGCCCTTGTAGTTCTCATTAAGCATTTCTGTTGTTTGTAGCTTTCTAACCATCTTTCTGAAACTTAAAGCCTTGGCTTGGTGGTAGGTTGTTTGGTTCAGAGCATACCTTTGATGGTTTTTTTTTTTTAATTTACAGTACATGGAATTTTTTAAAGATTGGTGGTAAACACTAATGTGGTTCTTAATATACAGGGTGGGGCAAAAGTAGGTTTGTAGTTCGTATGGAAAATAATACAATAATTAATAAAGAATATAGGAATAAACTCTTGTTTCATGTACTCAACAACTGTAAATCAACTTTTCCCCCACCCTATATATTTAGTGGTAGAACATTTATTCGTCTCCTGAACACAGCTTTTTCCTGCTTCTCTCCTCTGTTCTTTATTGTTTAATAATAGATTCTGTAGTGTTTACTTTTGGGAAGGTAAAGGGTTGATTCTTAAAGAGTCACTATCCTATAAAGGATAGTGGCTATCCTATAAAGTAGATGTGACCACTGTGGCATTCAAAGCCTTCCAGTACTACAGTATTTAATTGAATTAAGAAACTTCACCACTACTGGTTTTTCTGCTTCCTTTACAGACTGACATCAACTTGCCATATCTTACAATGGATGCTTCTGGACCTAAGCATTTGAATATGAAGCTGACCCGGGCTCAGTTTGAGGGGATTGTTGTTGAGCTAATCAAGAGGACCATCGCCCCATGCCAAAAAGCCATGCAAGATGCAGAAGTCAGCAAGAGTGACATAGGAGAAGTGATTCTTGTTGGTGGCATGACTAGAATGCCCAAGGTGTGGATGGACCCATGGAATTCTCAACATGGAGGGTAGAGAGGACCAGCACGTGTTTTCTTGGGACAGATGGCTTATGATGTGTAGGGACATGAATATGTGGCCTTTCTTCCCACTGTAATCCCTGAAAGGAGGATGAATTTGTGCCCTACCTAAAGCGTTCTTTTCAGCCTCTTTTTAAAATTCAAAGGTATAAGAAAAAGGATTAGGAAGGACACAGTGTCTTTGGGGTGGTGGCAGGGAGACTCCTGAACTTAAGTCTTGAAGAATTTTTAGAAATGAACATTTACAGTCAAAGGTAGCTTAAAATCTTGATACTGCCCTGGCCAGTGTGACTTGGTTGGGCATTATCCCGTGTACTGAAAGATTGCTGGTTCAGTTCCCGGTCAGGGCATATGCCTGGGTTACAGGCTCGGTCCCCAGTGAGGAGCATGCAGGAGGCACCTGATGTTTCTCTCCCTCTCCTCTCTCTAAATGTGTGTGTGTGTGTATCAAAACTTTGTTACTGGCCTCTGTGGAGCATTTTGTACATGTGCCTTTGCAGCATAGTAGGGCTTTGTAATTGTATTTCTTCAACAAAGATTTGTGCAGTGATGCATTTATTCTATTTATCAACACATCATTCTGAAAAGACAGGTGTGTGGAAAGGTAATGACTGAGCACAGAACCTGTTGAAGATGCAATTCTTTTTTTATTTATTTTTTTCTTCATTGATTTGAGAGGGAGAGGGAGAGGGAGAACATTGATTGGCCACCTTCTGCATGCCCCCCACTGGGTATTTGGTCCACAACCTGGGCATGTGCCCTGACCGGGAATCGAACCTGTGACCTCTTGGTGCATGGGTCGACACTCAACCACTGAGCCACACCGGCTGGGCTGAAGATGCAGTTCTTTATAGCTTTCATAGAATTATCTTGGGCCTTGATATTTTCCTAATTGTTTGAGTATGTAGGCCTAGGAAAATATACACAGAATATATCTGGAGAGGAAAAGGAGGCTTTGGACCAGGATGATATCTCTGTGTTAACAAATTATCCCAGATGCTATTTAAGTAGCACTTTTTCCTAGCATTAGTTGGGGGGGGGGGGGGGCATGTTCCATCTTAGCACCAGTGTTGTCATTTTATGACCACCGCACCATTTCTTTTAAGCTGGTTTTTAGTTGCTATGTAGAAAGGGACTTGGACTATACAATTTCTAAGGCCCCGTGCCTTGCACCCTCTATTTTTTTTCTGTTTAATTTTTTAATAGATGATTTATTATTATTATTATTATTATTATTATTATTATTATTATAGAGACATTGATTTAAAAGCGAAACATTGGTCAGCTGCCTCCTGCACACCACCTACCGGGCATCGAACCCACAACCTAGGCATGTGCCTTGAGCGGGAATCGAACCGGCAACCTTTCAGTGTACAGGATGACAGCCAACCAACTGAGCCACACTGGCCAGGGCTGCACCCTCTATTTCTAATTTAATGTGTTGTATGAGAAACCAGATAACAAACTTAGACAACTTCTTCCCAAATTTAAAAGGGCTATGAATGACATGTGTGAGTCAAGTTATATGAGTGTTACCTATGTGATAAATTCAGATCATTAACAAGAATTCAACTATGAAATATTAGTGATTTGAGGAAAATTCTTGGATCTGAAGCAGCCTATGCTGTGATTTGCCTAGAGTCTTGGGACACACATGTGTTCTTTCTCCCTTTCTTGGGCAATTAGGTGCTTTGAGTAGTGGGTGACAGGTTCTCTTTTCTTGATGCTCAGGTTCAGCAGACTGTGCAGGATCTCTTTGGTCGAGCCCCAAGTAAAGCTGTTAATCCTGACGAGGCTGTGGCCATTGGAGCTGCCATTCAGGGAGGTGTTTTGGCTGGTGATGTCACAGATGTGCTGCTCCTGGATGTCACTCCTCTTTCTTTGGGTATTGAGACTCTGGGAGGTGTATTTACCAAACTTATCAACAGGAACACCACTATTCCAACCAAGAAAAGTCAGGTAAGAGCCTCCCCTTCCTACCTTGTCACAAGAGATACTAGGTTCTGTGAGGCATGTGATTGCAGTTACTTTTGTGAGCTTTTCTTGGAAAACTTCATTTTTTGTTTAACTTACAAAAAGGGCCTCATCAGCTGGGACAAAATTCTCTATACTCTTCTGTTCTCAAAGGCAATAAAAAGAGTGGCCCGTCCAAGACACTGCAATGTGCTTTTGTTAGGGGTGAAGATGAATGTCCTGAGATGCCAAGTAGGGCTATTTAGACAATGACTTGGGTCTTGGATTAAGAATTATTTTCTGACTTTCCCAATTTCGATGTTTTTTTTTTGTGAAAAATTGGCTATTGCTGTATTTGTGCCGTGATGTTATTGTCAACACATCATTCTGAAGAAAAGTGTGTGATGACTTCCTGTGACTGAGCACAAAATACGTGTTTTACCTCTGACCTATTTGCCCGGATGAGCATGTTTCAGCATCTCGTTTTTTTGCTTGTTCTCTTGCGGCCTTCTGTGCCAATGCTGCATCTTTGTATAGTTCATTTGCTTAGCAGAAACAATAGCTATTGCATGCCCTTTTGCTGTGCTATGCCTCCTATTCCCAGCAAAGACATAAGACTTTGTTCTGAAAATGTTGTACATTAGGACTCTTCTAATGTTGCAGTGTGAGTTTCTTTCTTTGGCTTGTACTTTGTGTAATGGGAATAATTTAATTAGACTGCCAACCTGGAAATTTTCTTTTTCCCTAGGTGTTTTCTACAGCCGCTGATGGTCAGACTCAAGTGGAGATTAAAGTGTGTCAGGGTGAGAGAGAGATGGCTGGAGACAACAAACTTCTTGGACAGTTTACTTTGGTGGGTATTGGGAATCCTAAATACGCTTCTCATTCTTTTTTTATTGTAAAGTTAGACTGTATTTTAACCCCTATTAATATTACCATAAACTGCTGAAACACACACAGTCTGTTATCTTAACATAGTGTACATACAAATTCAGCAACTGGATAACCCTTGGTTTCAGTTTTTGCCTGAAAGCCTTGCTTGTGCCTTAGGAACTTTAAGAATATTATAAGTAGCCCAGCTGGTATGGCTCAGTGGATCGAGCATCGTCTCATGGACTGAGAGGTCCCGGTTTGATTCCCAGTCAGGGCACAATCAGGGCACATGCCTAGGTTGTGGGCTCGATCCCCAGTGCATGGCGTGCAGGAGGCAGCTGATCAATGTTTCTCTCTCTCATCAATGTTTCTTTCTGTCTCTCCCTCTTGCTCTAAAAAAATCAAAACATATTTTTTAAGACAAAAGAATATTATAAGTATATAAGAGACAGGGAAATGTTCGTAGACAATTCTGATTAGGAGATATTTCTGGTTACTAATTTAAGAGACATTTTATATTATCGGCTTCTAATTAGTATCGCTTATTGGTTCTTGATGAGATGAACAATAATGAGGTTTGCTCTTATTATTCATTGTGTCCCCAGGTACATATAGCCATTGTGATTACTTGGTATAGCCAACCTTCACTAGTATGAACCCTATTTATTTCAGGTAGCAGTAGAAGCACTATGTTTACTTATAAACTTGTTTTTGTACATTTATTTAAGTGAAGCTATAGCTTGTTCCTCCCTGGAACCAAGTGACCTGTTCCCCAGAATACTGCATAGGTTTAAAACTAGAGCACTGGACCTCTTTGTGAGAGGAACTTTGTTTGTTTGTTTGTTTGTTTGTTTGTTTTAGATTGGAATTCCCCCAGCCCCTCGTGGAGTCCCTCAGATTGAAGTTACATTTGACATTGATGCCAATGGAATTGTACATGTTTCTGCCAAAGATAAGGGTACAGGACGTGAGCAACAGAGTAAGTGTTCTTATCAGATAGTCAGAATGAAGTAAGGGACCTTGGAGTTCCTTTCTGTTGGGAATTAGACCCTTTAGGTTGTGCATATCTTTTCTTCCAGCCTCTGGGGGATGATGAGCCCTCTTAGCCCCTTTTCTCCTTAGTTATCAGATTCACATTAACAGATGTGGTGTTTATACCCCAAAACAGGCAAGCACACTGAGCCTCTGGATTGCTGAGCTGAAAGTTTTGGCAGACAGGCAGGATAGGTGGTGTTTGTATATATCAGACCTTGATTTCCTTCTGCCTGTTATAGGACAACAGGATATTCCTCTTTATAATTTACATCAAGATTGGCTATTCTGAGCAGGAATGTTATTTTTCTTAATACAATAGAGGATGAGACATCATTTTACCTGGGAAGTAACAAAATGCTTTCTTTTCACTACAGTTGTAATCCAGTCTTCTGGTGGGTTAAGCAAGGATGATATTGAAAATATGGTTAAAAATGCAGAGAAGTATGCGGAGGAAGACAGGCGAAAGAAGGTGATTAGTACTTTCTGCCTTTTCAGCTGGGAGATGAAAGTGGGAGTTCAACATTTGTCATTTGTCTTATATCTTCTCTTACCCTCAGTCTATCCTTTCTCCCCATTTGCTGATAACTTATGTGGAATGTCTTTATTATTTATTCCCAGTCTTCCCATTTCAGTTATTATAAAATCTAGCTAAAATTTCTCACAGACATCTCAAGACTACCTCACACCAGCCAACGTGATTTCTCCCCCTTACTGTTTTCACTCTGTAACTATATGCAGCAGTCAGCATGTTGTCTTTCTCGGTGAGGACCTTCAGCCAACGAATTGATTGGGAAGTTTTCCATTTCTAATGTCTCTTAGGAACGAGTTGAAGCAGTCAATATGGCTGAAGGAATCATCCATGATACAGAGAGCAAGATGGAAGAATTTAAGGACCAATTGCCTGCTGATGAGGTGAGCCCTCTTTTATAATAGAGTAGCTCAAGAAGTTGGGAGGCATTGTCACCAATGTAAATGCAGTTTGTCTGTATGGATCTTGATAGGAATTTAGTTTTTAAAAGTTTCTGAGTATTACTGCTTCATGTAATAGGATAAGAAACCCAAAAAAAGTGAGGGTTTTGTTTCATTTTGTTTTTAAGTGCAACAAGCTAAAAGAAGAGATTTCCAAAATGAGGGAGCTCCTGGCTCGAAAAGACAGTGAAACTGGAGAAAACATAAGGCAGGCAGCATCTTCCCTTCAGCAAGCATCATTGAAGCTCTTCGAAATGGCATACAAAAAGGTACAAGGACTGAAGGGGTTTTGTTGAATGACTATTTCCCTTCTCACTTGATGTTGATGTAACTGCTCTTGATTATTCTCACTGACGGCTCCCTACATAGCTATTTATAGAACTGGGAGTGTTGAAAATACCCTTTTTCCTTCTTGACTCTACTTTTCAAGGGAGGGTAAGGTCAAAGGGAAGGAGTGGCAGAAACCACCAATAATGTACAGGGAGGGAGGGGGAGTGGAATAGGCAGGATGTGGCTCCAGAGGGCAAGCTGTCAGCCTTAACATTAAATGAGTGATTGTCAAATGTTTTCTTAACAGATGGCCTCTGAGCGAGAAGGCTCTGGAAGTTCTGGCACTGGGGAACAAAAGGAAGATCAAAAAGAGGAGAAACAGTAATAACACTAAACTTAGGAGCCAAAGGACAACATATTATGACGCTTGGGAGTGAAGGGACTTCCTGAGCAGAAATGGGCAAACTTCAGTCTTTTACTGTGTTTTTGCAGTATTCTATATATAATTTCCTTAATATGTAAATCTAGTGACTGTTAGCTAATGATCATTTAATGAGTGGTAATTCCAACAGTACAATGTTCTATCCCTAGCCTATCATTTTTCAGCTGCACATAAAAGGGAAGAAGGTGATTTATTGATTATAAAGACTTAACATTGTTTTGTGCTGAAATAGCTGTATTTCCAAGGGGTGAAACCATCCCACCCACAACAATGAAGGTAGTCAGTCACATACCTGGAATAAAACCATCTGGGGATAAGATTCTTAAGTACTGCCATACCATACCCTACGTGTACATGGGATCCTTCAACTGAGGCCTTGCAAGGCAAGCCTGCCGTGCCGCATTCAGAGGTAGAACGCAAGGGAAGCTAGAGCAATGGAAAACTAAGCTAAGTATGTTAGGTACAGCTTTTAAAACAAGATAATAAGGCTTCCTAATTTTCCTATGGCATACTTTTATAAGCTGCCTTCTGGACTTTGGCACCTGTATCCTTATTTTTGATCCATTCTGGATTTTTTTTTTTTTAAATAAATATGAAAAGCATCTTGATCTCTTGTTTGTGAGGGGTGAGGCTCTGAGATTTAGTTTTAGAATATAACATGAATCATACTTTCCAATTCCCTGACCTAGGGTCATACAGGTGAAACACAGGATTTGGAAGGGCTGGTATAATGAAATACGCATTGTCACCAAGGACAAGTCTGGGTCTGAGGTTTTTGTTGTTGTTTTCTTATAGCCTCATCATTTGTTTGGAATGCTAAAAGTCTAGGTCTCTAGCATGAAAAATGGGGCTACTGTTTTCAAGTTGCTTTCATTAAGTTTAGTGGCTCAGTAATATTAGGTACTGATTTTTTTCCATATTTTTGCTTTCACCCTCAGTGAGTTGACTTGTCGTAATTTCTAATGTACTTCTTAATTACCATGTGCTGACAACTTCAGAAGCAGAAAGGTGACTGCATCTTTCCTGTATCTCATTTTAAGTGTTGAGAATCTTTCCCCAAAAGTCTTCCAACAGATTTCCCCTCATGTTTCATGGACTACTATCATATGCCATGCCTGAAGAAACCTTAAGCACATGGGCTTAGATCCCATCAGAGGTAATGCCTCCTTTTATTTTGTGGTGATATCTAGAAAGGAAATTTATATATACTTTAAAAATCAATACGATGCAGCTCTGGCTGGGTAGCTCAGCCAGTTAGAGTGGTGTTCCAATAGGGCAAGGTTGCAGGTTCTTTTCCCAGTCAGGACACATACAAAAAGCAGCCAATGAATGGATAAATAAGTGGAACAACAAATTGCTGTTTCTTTCTCTCCCTCTCTCTCAAATTAATTTTTAAAAATCAATACAGTGCTCTAATGTGAAGGACATTGTTTACATGATAACTACATTCCTGGAAAATTATTCATTAACATTCATGTAAATACTTGAGATTCATATAAAAAATAAATTCTAGGCTCAATTTCTCAGCCCATGAACACTTGGTGGGAACCTTGTGAGATGTGCAATAATTCTTTATGAAGGATTGTTTTGTGGCATGTTGTTAGATATTCAGCATCTGTGGTTTGCCTTGCCCACTAAACACTTCTAGAATCTCCTACTCATTGTGATAACTGAGCCCTTCAGTGACTTCCAAAGCACCCCAATTAAAAACTACTGGCTTATGTGATTCAAGATCCATCCTTGGGATCAGGGAGAGCAGCCAGACATCCCCTGAACAATATGGGCTCTATTAGGAAGGGAAGGAAAAGAGCTGCTCTGGTAGGTACCCACAACTGTTAAGCTGCTCCACGTGTAGTGAACATAACAGCAATATTCCAGTTACAGACCAATAAAACTGATATTAGTGCAAACAACTTTGAAAGGCAAAAAGATTTTTCTCAGTCTCTCTCGTGACAAGTGTTTGACAGGTTCCAAAAGGAACTTCTGATTTCTCTTCATAAGTGGTCTTTCCAGTAAATGTGCTGCTTGTGGTTGCCCAAACGAAAACACCTGAAATGAACAAATCTTAGCAACCTTTAAAGTGCATCCAGAATCACGATCTCCACTCTTTTTTTTTATCCTCACCTGAGGACATTTTTCCATTTTTTGTTCAGATAGAGTGGGAGGGGGAGAGAGGAAGAGAGAGAGAGAAACATCGACATGAAAGGGACACATCGAGTGGCTGCCTCCCGCATGTCCAACCAGGGCTGGGGACATATTGCAACTGAGGTAAGTGCCCTTAGTGGAAACCGAACCCGGGTCTCTCTGGACCGCAGGCCGACGCTCTAACCGCTGAACCAAACCGGCCAGGGCACCATCTCCACTCTTACCACTTGTTATTACTTGGATTACTAAAAGTAGTCTTCCCCACTTAAAATTACACACCTTGCAACTTTTATTCCCTAACAGCAGTCAGAGGCCTGCCTAAGGCTTCACATGATCAGACCCCTCACTACCTCATTCTCCCTACCTTCCAACTATTTCACTTTGTGGTCTTGGCACTCCCTTGCTGGAAAAGTCTTCCCCCAGCTTTCTACTTGGTTCACCCCTCACTTTTTTCCAAGGTTTTGAAATAAAATAGTAGCTCCCTCTCAAGTTCCTGTCATTCATTTCCTATCCTCTATCCTACTCTATTTTTTTACTTAGCAATTAACCACCACCTAATTTGTATTTCCTTCCCACACTGCTATGGTCTGAATTTCTATGTTGTTGCTCCCCCTCCCCCCATATCCAAATCCTAACCTCTAAGGTAATAGTGTTAGGAGGTGGGGCCTTTGGGAGTGATAGGTCATGAGGGTGATACAGGAGTACTCTTTACAAAAAGGGTTCTGTCTCCAACCCATGTGGCTCTGGGTTGAGTGACATCCCATGGACTGACGTCCTGGTTCGATTCCCTGTCAGGGTACATACCCTGGTTGCGGGCTTGATCCCCAGTAGGGGGCATGCAGGAAGTAGCCAATTAATGTTTCTCACATTGATGTTTCTCCCTCTCTAAAAAAAACAATTAAGGCGGGGGGGGGGGGGGGGGAGTTGTTTCTCCCTCTCTAAAAAAAACAATTAAGGCGGGGGGGGGGGGGGGGGAGTTCAGGAGATCCCTTGTCCCTTTCTGCTATGTGAGGATACAGTGAGAAGTCTATGACCTAGGAGTGGACTCTCACCTGACCATGCTGGCACCCTGATCTCCAAAACTGCCAGAAACAAATTTTTGTTCATAAGCTACCCAGTCTATGTTGTTAAAACATCCCAGAAGGACACCACCACCATGTAAGCTCCATGAGGCCAGAAACTTTTTTGCTCACCGCTATTTCCCAACACCTAGAACAATGCCTGACACTCAAGTCAAATCACTGAATCTCTCCCACTGTCCAAAACTGGGTGGCTTAAGGTCCCCTTTGTTTTTTAAGTTTCTGTCTAAATCATCTATCAAGAAGCAACTTACACCAAACCCAGAAACTAAAACTTAATTGTTAAAAGATAAAAATTAGCCCAGCCGGTGTGGCTCAGTGGTTGAGCATCGACCCATACACCAAGAGGTCGCAGGTTCAATTTCTGGTCAGGGCACATGCCCAGGTTGTGGGCCAAATCCCCGGGGGGGGCGGGGGCATGCAGGAGGCAGCCAATCGATGTTCTCTCTCATCGATGTTTCTATCTCCCTTTCCTCTCTCTCTAAAATCAATAAGGAAAAAAAAAATAAAAATTAGAAAAGCCAAGGAGAAATTGATAGTAATGTGGCTTGAAGTTTTCCTGGGAGGGGGGACACGACACTGGTGGGGACACAGGGTAGACAGGAGTGATCAGAATAAATTTGCAACCATTTTTTTTTCTTGATTTTTAGAGGAAGGGAGAGGGAGAGAGAGCTAGAAACATCGATGAGAGAGAACATCAACTGGCTGCCTCCTGCATGCCCCCCACTGGGGATCGGGCCCACAATCTAGGCATGTGTCCTGACTGGGAATTGAACTGGCGACCTCTTGGTGCATGGGTCAATGCTCAACCACTGAGCCACACTGGCCGGGCTAAATTTGCAACCTTTTATACTTCCTAGGTCAGGGGTAGGGAACCTTTTTTCTCCCGAGGGCCATTTGGATATTTATAACATCATTTGCAGGCCATACAAAATTATCAACTTAAAAATAAGCCTGCTAGCCCTGGCCTGTTTAGCTCCATGGTTAGAGCATCGGCCCTTGGACCAGAGTTGCAGATTCAATTCCAGTCAAGGGCACCTACATCAGTTGCAGTTTGTCCCTGGCCCTGGTTAGAGTCATACGGGAGGCAACTAGTCATTGTGTCCCTCTCACATTGGTGTTTCTCTCCCTCCCTCCCACTCTATCTGAAGATAAATAGAAAAATACCCTCGGGTGAGGATTAAAAAGAAAAGCCTGCTAGCCTGGTTGGTGTGGCGCAGTGGATTGAGCATCAGTCTCATGGACTGAAGTCCTAGTTCTATTCCCAGTCAGGGCACATGCCCTGGTTACAGGCTCAATCCCCAGTAGGGGGCGTGCAGGAGGCAGCCGAAGGATATTTATCATCAATGTTTCTATCCCTTTCTCAAAAATAAGTCATATTTTAAAATATATATTATTTAAAATACTTTTTCTCAGGAAGTGGCCGATCCATCTCTCTCATGTTGATATTTGTCTCTCTCTTTCCCTTTCTCTCTAAAAAAATCAATAAAAACATTTAAAAAAATAAGCCTTCTATATTTGATCAAACATTTAATTAACTCACCCCTAGTGTGATGGCTGGAACTGATTCTCTCTGGTGAGGCATGTGATGTTAGCTGGTATTGATTTTTCGGGCGTGGGCCGGACATTCCCCACCAGTTAAGGAGTCCAGTTCTGTTGCTAACTCTCTGTGATCTTGAATAAACTTATGTTGCTATTTACCCAGGTAGAATTAACTTGTTCTTCAACTTAATTAACTTTATTTTTTATTTATTTAATTTTTTGAGTTTTGAGAAACATCTATTTGTTGTTCTACTTATTTATGCATTCATTGATTTTTTTTTTCATTTTTTGTTCAGATAGAGTGGGAGGGAGAGAGAGGAAGAGAGAGAGAGAGAAACATCGACATGAAAGGGACACATCAAGTGGCTGCCACCCGCACAACCAACCAGGGCCGGGGACAAACTGCAACCGAGGTACATGCCCTTAGCGGGAACCGAACCCGGGTCTCTGTGGACGGCAGGCCGAAGCTCTAACCGCTGAGCCAAACCGGCCAGGGCCATTCATTGATTCTTGTATGTGCCCTGACTGGGGATCAAACCCACAACCTTGGTGTATTTCGACCACGCTCTAAACAACTAAACTACCCGGCCTGAGATCACATGCTCTTGTTTGTGCTGTTTGTTTTTTTTCTGAAGATCATGATGCTTCAACCTAAATATTTCAGCACACAACTTGTAAGAACACAACCTACTCCCCACAACTATTAAAATCAGGAAATTTGACACTGATTTAATCTAATATGTAGTCCATATTAAAATTTCCCTAATTGTCTCAATACCATCTAATATTTTTCATCTAGGGTAAAATCAAAGATCACACATAGCATTTAGTTATATCTAAGAATAGTTCCTTTGCCTTTTTTCTTTTCATGATACTGATATTTTTGAAAGGTATAGGCCATTTGTTTTTCAGAATGGCCCTTTAGATTCACATAATGTCCTTGTGTTCAGAGTTATGTGTACATTATTGGTAGGAATGCTACATAGGCGTTGTGTCTTTTTTGTATTTTGTAACATTTTGATATGTTTTTATTGATTTTAGAGAGAGAGGGGAAGGAAGAAACATCCATGTGAGAGAGAAACATGGATCAGTTGCCTCCCACACGTGCCCCAACTGGGGATTGAACCCGCCACTTTTTGGTGTACAGGATGCTTCCACCAACTGAGCCAAAGGCCAGGGCTAGGCGTTGTCTTTATCAATGCATCAATTACCAGGGAGAATAAGATGTCAATTCTATGTTTTGCTCCACACCTCTTCATTACAAAGAATCCTTTAATAAGTAATCTGTGAGGATGGCTTAATTTAAGGTATAATGCTTATACTAGAGATTCTATGTATAGCAACAAGGAGCAGTAAAGATAAAAGGAAGTTCTTACAGATGGTTCATGACAAGATTGGGAATGAAGAGACAAATTTTGGAAATAAACTGCTTCAAGCAAAGACCCTTCACTATTTCAGATACCACTGCAATTGCATTCTCCAGTCCTAAGGCTGCTTTGTAAGGGCAATGTGTCCTCTTTTCTTGTCCTCTAATATCAGAACAATGGAATGAGAGAAAGCCCTAGATAGAGGTGTTTTAGGGTGACCTACATTAATCTGTGAACAGTATGAAAGAGGTAATTTAGCAATTACAGAAAGAACCATTGAAACAACTGAATATCAGCAATTACACATGTTTAAGCCAAATACAATGCATCATCAAATCCATTTGCAGCAGCAAGTCGGGAAGCAAAGGTATCTTCACAATAAAAAATGCTGCAGCTGAACCAGCCTCTAATAAATTACAAGCTTCAACTCTAAGTGAGATCATGAAAAAAGGAAATAAAATGTTCCACCTAAATCACAGGCCCTTAAACAGGTTCTTGTAGCACTTGACCCAGAATGTGGAGATTTAAGATAGTGGTGATGGGGGATGAGCAGTGTACACGAGTGACTTCAGGAGGTCCATAAATCACTGATTATAAAATTTTTTTATTGATTTCAGAGAGAGAGGAAGAGAGAAGGAGAGAGAGATGGAAACATTGATGAGAGAGAACATCGACTGGCTGCGTCCTGCATGCCCCACACTGGGGATTTGGCCCACAACCTGGGCATGTGCCCTGACTGGGAATCCAGCTGGTGACCTCTTGGTGCATGGGTCAATGCTCAACCACTGAGCCACACCAGCTGGGCATAAACCACTGATTATAAAATACAAGATGGTCAATACTAATTTTTCTGGGAAAATGGCCCATTGATTTCTTGAAGGAATCTGTGACCAAAAAAAGGGTTAAGAACCATAGATTTCATAAATGGGAAATCAATCTACCTTACTGGTCTAACCTGCTTAAATTCAAATCAGACCATCCTGGTCCCCATCCTCCTTGCCATTTGCTATCCCTCAACCTTGCTTTTGCATTTCTTAAGCATTTTTAGTCTACCCTTTTCCATGAAGCCTTCCCTACTCAGCCCACACTGTTTCACTCAAATTCTTATACTCTCAGTTTTTTAATATTCAATTCAGCAACTTTTATATTTTGCCCACCTTCCCTTGGATTCTTTTGAAGCAAATTCCAGAAATAATTTTACTCTAACATTTCAGTAGGTACTTCTAAAAGGATTTTTCTACAAAATAGAATATGATCACATCTAAAAAAATCAACAACTCCTTAATAGAAAACACTTGAATGTTCAAATTTTCCCGATTGTCTCATAACTTTTTCAACTGTTAGAGAGTCAGGAACCACATAAAGGCCACACCCTATACTGGTTGATATGTCCCCTAAGTCTCTCAATGTATAGGTTTCCCTGCCTCTTTCTGTTTTGTTTTTTTTTAATCCTCACCTGAGGATATTTTTCCATTGATTTTTTGATAGAGTGGGAGGGAGGGAGGGAGAGAGAGAAATATCGACGCGAGAGAGGCACTTGGATTGGTTGCCTCCCACACAACCTTCACTAGGGCTGGGGATTGAACCTGCAACTGAGGTACAAGCCCTTGACTGGGATCGAACCCGCAACCCTTCAGTCCATGGGCTGACGCTCTAACTGCTGAGCCAAACCGGCCAGGGCTTCCTGCCTTTTCCCCCCTGCTTTGCAATTTATTTGTTGAAGAAAGTGGGCCACTGGGCCTGTAATCTCCTACATTGTACATTGCACAGATTACATTTCCAGTAATGTCATTTAACATGTTCTCCCATCCCTGCTTGATCTGATTCAAGTTCAGCTTTTTTTTTTTCTTTTTTATTGATTTCAGAGAGAGAGGAAGGGAGGAGAGGGAGAAACATCAATGAGAGAGAATATCCATTGGCTGCCTCCTGCATACTAATCACTGGGGATTTGGCATGTGCCCTGACCAGGAATCGAACAGGTGACCTCTTGTTGGTGCATGGGTTGACGCTCAACCACTGAGCCACACTGGCTGGGCTCAAGTTCAGCTTTTTAACAAGAACAGGTGGCGTGCACTTACATCAGTGGGTATGTAATTCTGGTTGGCTCTACTGTGATGTTTGCAGCCACTGATGATCATTACCTAGATCTCTAACTTCATTAAAGATATACTAGTCTACTTCTATCTTTTCTTCATTTTTCAGTTGGAATTTATAGTGAGAAACTTCTCCTCATAATAAGTACCTAGTTACCCTGAGTTACAGTTCATATGGGGAAAGCTTTTTTTTTAAATTGATTTTTAATTTATTATTATTTTTTAAATATGTTTGTATTGGTTTTTTAGAGAGAGAGGAAGGGAGAGAGAAACATCAATGTGAGGGAGAAACATACATCAGCTGCCTCCTACAGGCCCCTACTGGGTATCAAGCCTGCAACTCCTGCATGTGCCTTGACCTGGAATCAACCAAGACCTCTCTGGAACACTGGAATACTGAATAGCCATAAAAAATAATGAAATCTTGCCCTGACTGGTTTGGCTCAGCAGTTAGAGGGTCAGCCCGTGGACCAAAGAATCTCGGATTCGATTCCGGTCAAGGGCACGTACGTACCCTTGGTTGCAGTTGGGTCCCCAGCCCTGGTCAGGGTTGTGCGGGAGGCAATCGATCGATGTGTTCATCTCACATTGATGTTTCTCTCTCTCCCCCACCCCCCACTCTATCTGAAGATAAATGGAAAAAATATCCGCAGGTGAGGATTGAAAAAAATAAATAAGTAAAATAATGAAATCTTGCCATTCGTGATAACATGGATGGACTTTGGAGGGCATTATGCTAAGTGAAATAAGTCAGAGAAAGACAAATATCTTATGATCTCATTTGTGAAGTGTTAAAAAAAAAAAGCTCATAGATTCAGAGAATTGATGGTTGTCAGATGGTTGGGGGTGGTGAAAGTGGGAGATGGGAGGGGGGTGGCGAAATGAGCAAAAGGGGTCAAAAGGTACAAACTTCCAGTTATAAAATGAAGTCTTCAGGATGTAATGTACAGCATGATAACCTATAGTTAATAATACTGTACTGCATATTTGAAAGTTGCTGAGAGATCTTAAAACATTTTTCTATGTATGATGACTGATATTAACTATACTTACTAATGGTGATCATTGTGCAATATATACAAATATCAAATCATGTTGTACATCTGAAGCTAGTAAGTTATATGTTAATTATACCTCAATAAAAAAAAGCCTATCAGGGTAATAAAAGTACAAAAAAAAAAGACCCAGCAGCGTGTTACTTTCCTTTCTTACTGATATAACAAGGTGTTTCAGGCTCACCTTGTTCATTTCTACCTCAATCCTGTAAAGAACTACTTCTTTTATACTGTCATCTATTTGTTTAACTTTCCTACATCCTTTTTTCCTCAAAAAAAGACTGTAAATTTAAGGACTGTACTACATCTAAAACTTTTCAGCATTTTCATCCCAGTGCTAGACACAAAAATGGTACACAATAAATATTTATGGACTTGAACTAAAAGTTAAGCATCTGTCTAGGTATTCTATGAGTATCTCTAGAGTCAAAAAAGGCACCATTGGCCCAGCCGGTGTGGCTCAGTGGTTGAGCGTCGACCCATGCACCAAGAGGTCGCCAGTTCGATTCTCGGTCAGGGCACATGCTCAGGTTGTGGTCCCAATCCCCAGTGGGGAGCATGCGGAAGGCAGCCAATCAATGTTCTCTCTCATTGATGTTTCTCTCTCTTCTTCTCCCTTCCTCTCTCTCTAAAATCAATAAAGAAAAAAAAAATTTTTTTAAAGTCACCATTGAAAGCATTAAGCATTGAGACATTGAGTGGTCGCCACCCACACAACCCCAACCGGGGCTGGGACAAACTGCAACCGAGGTACGTGCCCTTAGCGGGAACTGAACCAGGATTCTCTGATCCACGGGCCAACGCTCTAACTGCTAAGCCAAACCGGCCAGGGCTCAAATTATTTTTTATTTTCCTAGGCACAGAAACATTTTTTTCTTTTAACAAAATCTTATCTGGAACTCTTTGATTGATGGAGCAGGGGTGAGGAAAACCCACACATCACTATTAAGATAACTAAGTAATAAGTCATTCATTCTACTAATATAGTTAGGTATAAAAATACCCAATATTTTAAACTCCAGCTCTGGAAAATTCCAAATTTTTAACAACACACCAGCCATTGAAGCAGGGGAAAAGATCCCAAAGACCCATTTTATTGGCTTCCTCTTTCCACCATAAGATAGATAGATAGATAGATAGATAGATAGATAGATAGATAGGTAGGTAGGTAGGTAGGTAGGTAGGTAGGTAGGTAGGTAGGTAGATAGATAGATAGATAGATAGATAGGCAGGCAGGCAGGCAGATAGATAGATATAGATAGACAGACAGATAGAGTGAGCCCATGGAATTGTACTTTGGATCTGCTCTACCTTTATTTTCTGCAGAAGAATGATGAAGTAAGTAGTAACAGGTCCTAGAGGACAGGACAAACTAGAAGAAACAAACAAACAAACAAAAACACATTCATTGATGACACAGGCCTGCTGTAAATGATACTAGGCACTTTACACAAGTTATTTAAGCCAACAATAGTCCCACAAAATAGCATCCCCATTTTACAGATAAAAAAAAATGAGATTCTGCAAGATTTAAGAAGTGACTTGCAAAAAAAGAGAAGTGACTTGCCCAAGGTAAGGAGCAGAGTCGGTGTTCAAACCTTTGGCTGCCAGTTCCAGAAGTCTTTTTCCTTAACAATCTCATCAAATTCCAGAAGAGTCAAAAGGTATATCCCTTAGCAAACCTTCCCACAACCATCCCTTTCCTGTCTTTTTCATCTTGGTTACTCTTTCTTTTTTTAAAGAGTCAAAGATGATTCCAAGTTTTTTTATTGATTTTAGAGAGAGGAAGGGAGAAGGCAAGATAGAAACATTAATGAGAGAGAACATCAATTGGCTGTCTCCTGCATGCCCCCCACTGGGGATTTGGCCCACAACCTGGGCACATGCCCTGACCGGTAATCGAACTGGCGACCTCTTGGTGCATGGGCTGATGCTCAACCACTGAGCCACACTGGCCAGGCTACTCTTAAACTGGCCTCCACATTAGTAACCAACAATCTCTGTACCTAACAGCACTGTATTCTCAAGCTACTATTGATTGGTGTTTTCTAGATCAAAACAATCCACCCCATCTATACCCAAAACAGTATTTAGGTTTATTGCCTCAGGAAGAAATTCTGAGGTCATCACGTACAAATCCTTCATTTTTCAGAGAAAGACTGTGCTAGAGAGGTTATGTAGTCTATTCTCACTGTATGGAATTTTGAAAAAATTACACTTCTTATCACAGGAGTTTCTTCCTGGACACTGAATGGTCATGGTCCCATTTTAAAAAACTTGTTTTGCCCAGCCGGTGTGGCTCAGTGGATTGAGTGTCATCCCATGCACCAAGAGGTCACTGGTTCAATTCCCAGTTAGGGTACATGCCTGGGTTGCAGGCCCCATCCCCATTCTCACATTGATGTTTCTATCTCTCTCTCCCTCTTCCTTCCTCTCTCTCCAAAAAAAATAAAATCAATAAAAACATTTAAAAAAATAAATAAAATAAAAAAATAAAATTAGACTTCCGGTCAAGATGGCGGCATAGGTAAACATGGTGTTGTGTCCTCCCACAACCATATCAAAGTTACAACTAAACTACAGAACAAGCCCTGGCCAGTTTGGCTCAGGGGTTAGAGCGTCGGCCTGCGGTCCAGAGAGATCCGGGTTCGGTTCCCGCTAAGGGTACGTACCTCGATTGCAATTTGTCCCCGGCCCTGGTTGGTCGTGCAGAGGCAGACACTCGATGTGTTCCTTTCACATCGATGTCTCCCTCTCTCTCCTTCCCACTCTATCTGAACAAAAGTGGAAAAATGTCTTCGGGTGAGGATAAAAAAAAAAATCTCATCTTTGCTGAAGGAAATAGCATCCCTGTTCTATTCCTCCCAAATCTCTTCCACTAGGGATCCACACCAGCCTTCGCCTCTAACACACTGATTTCCAATACTAAACACAGAGATGGTAAATTTGCTGCAACTGTGCAAGTAAGCTTTTGGGGCTACAGTTAAACTGCCTGGGTCTAGCCCAGGCCGGTTTGGCTCAGCAGTTAGAGCGTCAGCCTGCGGACCAAAGAGTCCTGGGTTCGATTCTGGCCAAGGGCATATACCTCAGTTGGGGTTTGTCCCCGCCCCGGCTGGGGTTGTGCAAGTGGCAACCAATCGATGTGTCTCTCTCACATCAATGTTTCTCTCTCTCTCTCTCCCTCCCACTCTGTCTGAAGATAAAATGTAAAAAAATAAATAAGTAAAAATAAAAAAAATAAAATGTAAAAATAAAAAAAATAAACTGCCTGGGTCTAGACTATTCTAAGAAACAAGATGCATATCTTGCTAATCACCAAGTTTGAAGGATTCAAAGGTTGAGAAATAACAATTCTATCTGGGATGGATGTCACCATGTTTGCTTCTGCATAAGTCATGCAGAAAATCAAGCCTGTGAGCTGTGCTACAAAGCCTGTGAAGTCATCAAACACGGACCTGAAACAATGCCATAAACATAAATATATAAATAAGCAGGAAAGGTAGCTCAAGGTAACCTACCGTAGAAAGTAGGAACTGGGACAGGAATGAAACAGGGAAAAGCTAGGGACATGGTAGACATCTAGTCAGTAAGCAGTGTTTATGACTATTTAAGAAGGTCCATTACTAAGCACAGTGAATGGCACACAGAAATACAATAAATATTACGTTATGAGTGAACATATTACAAAATGAAACCCAAATTACAAAACAGAACCTAAAGAAGAGATTTCATCCTGGGAATGTATTTGCTGGGAGAGAAAAGACTTGTTCTACACGAAGTCTGTGTCCTCAACCTATGAAAATATAGGTAATGGGCTGCTGCATGATTAAATACACTGAACATGGAGTCTGGAAACCATAAACTAGCTGTGTGACTCTGAGCAAGTTCATGTCACCGTTCTTTGCCTCAATTTCCCAATCCATGAAATGGGAATAACACCCCCACCTCCAAGGTGTGGACAAAGTTAACAATAACATGCAAAAAGGACGCAAAAGCCCACACAAATGCAACTGCCTTGTGCCCAAGATGAAATTTTCAATCACCTTCCAAAAACCTGCTCATCTTTCCCATCTCAGTAAATGTAACTATATCAGTACCTTGGGAGCCATTCTTGCTCTTCCTCCACATCCAACCCATCATCCAGTCCTATCCATGCTAAGCCCCACATATCACTCACTTCATTTGCACTTTCATCACCCTATTCTAAGGTACAATTACCTCTCACATTAACTATTGCAGCAGCCAAAATGATTTCTAGGCTTTCACTTTTGCTCTTTCCAATTCAAGCAAATCCATCTCCTTAAAAGCACGAGAGAGCCAGAAACATCCATGTGAGAAACATGGATAGGCTTCTTCCTGCACGCCCCCCACTGGGGATCGAGCCTGCAACTCCAGCATGGAATCGAACCAGGACCTCTCAAGTCCATGGGGCCGCGCTCAATCTACTGAGCAACACCACCGGCAAGAGGCAAAACTCCTAAACCTAGCTTTCAAGGCCTTATACAATTTGTCCCCTGCCTTCTTCTCAAGACACTCTTCCCCTTCCTGACCTTGATCTAGCACACTGACACTTGTGTAGTTCCTCAAATGTGTTATGCTCCCTCCTGACAAATTCCTACTCATCCTTTGGGTCTCATTCCAAAGTTGGGCCCTCTTTCATTACTCTCTCACAGCAGTCTTAAGCACTTATTTGTACTTATTTATTTGATTACATAAAAGTATAAAAGCACAAACGGCTATAAACTCAACTAAACTGAAAGCTCCACGAAGGTAGGCACTGTTGTTATCTGGTTCCCCCGAGGGAAAACCGGGTTTGCAGTTTGGGGCCAAATATTTGAATGAACCCAACTAAGGTGAAGACAGACAAAGTGGCTTAATAAAAATCCTTACTCAAAAAGATTAAATTCTAAATTATATAGCTGCCCGTTTTGCTTCAACACTCTCCCCACCTCCGCTCTGAACAGATCAGACCAAACCATTCATGGGATCCGGTACCTCAGGTCTCAAACCTCAGGTAGCCCCTGCCCCACGCCCCCAAAGTTCCAGGCCAAAGTGAACACATCTTAGCACTGAAGCGAGAAGGAATGTGCCTCTTTTGTCCCTGCAGGTGACGGACCTCCTGGAGGAAATTTCCTAATCCGGACACCCTGGCCGGGCGTCTGAACACTAATCCAGGCAGCCGTGACGCACACAGGCAGGAACACTTCGTCAGCTGTCAAGCCGCAAGGAGCTTCTTTCAGGCTTCTCAGGAGCGATTCAAACCGTGCGTCCCAGACCCTCAGAAATCCATTTGAGTCAATGAGAGGGGAAGGAAAAAACGAGGACCCACGTGCCTCGCCCTTTAAGAAACACCCCCATTCGAGCCTGGCGGGGCTCTGAGTAAACCCTCGCGAGAGCCACCGAACTCCTCCCGCTTCCTCCTCTCAGTTCGCCGGGCCGGAAGGAAGATGATACTTCCCCGCCCCCGGGCTTAACTCACAAGGCAGCGCGGTCTCAGCTGTGGCCAATCGGCAAGCTTATTGTAAACCGCAGCACAGAGGGCCAATGGAAAGTCGCGGTGCGCGCAGAGCTTTCCCTTTTCCGCACAGGCCCCCTCCCTTCCGCCCGTCGACTTCCACTCAGCCTTTGGCGGAGGAAGTGATGTCACAGGCCCCATGTGAGCTGATTGCAACACATGCAGCTGCCTGGAGAGAGGGAGCCGGTGTCCTACGTCAGAGCCGCCGCCGCGGAGTCGCCGCCGGGGAGGACCAGCCGCTGCCGCCCAGGACTGGGCCCTTAGGTAAGCCAGGGAGAAGGAAAGGCTAGAGACCACGACGGCGCGTTGCGCGGAGCGGGAAGAGGAGGGCCTCTCGGGGGTGTCAAGGAAGGGGGCCGCTCTGCCCCAGTGGCGGCTCTAACTCTGTGGTCTTGGTGTCTCCGGGCCCCGCCGGGCCGCTCTAGGGAGGAGGAGGCGAGAAGATGGCGGACGACCCCAGTGCTGCGGACAGGAACGTGGAGATCTGGAAGATCAAGAAGCTGATTAAGAGCTTGGAGGCGGCCCGCGGGTGAGCGCTGCGTCCGGCCCCCCCGTGCGCTCTGGGTACCCGGACCCCTCAGGATGGCCGCCCCCGCGCCGCATGGCCGGATCAGGAGAACCAAGCACTAGTCAGCTCCCGCCTTCTGGACTTTTGGGTAGTTGTCCCGGACCCAGGGACGAGGGTCTGTGCGATTGGCCTGGGAAGGGGTCCTTCTCCCGCTTGGGGGTAAAGGGCCCGTCCCGGAGCTGGGACCACTCGACCCCCTCGTGGCAGGCCACTGCTACTTTTGTACCCCTCCTAGGCTCTTGAATCCAGCTCCTCCCTCTTCGAGCTCCAGGTGCTGCCACCCAACTCGGGTGCTGTTAGGGGAAAGGGCTCGGCCTTCCTTTCCAAACGCCCTTTTCTGATTTCCTCCTTTCCCTTCGTGTTCCTCAGTTAGACTTTATTAAAATGGCCTCTCCTTCCCGGGCTTCTGGGACTTGGTTGGGTGAAGTTTGGATGGGGCAGGAAGGAGAGGTGGTCAGGGACAACCTCTTTCTGACGTCCTCTGATTTCTTTGGATCTTACAACTCTCCCAAGATGACTTCCCCCAAATCCTCTAATTACTCCGGAGCTTCCTGGTTTTAGCTATTCCAGGACCCATATATAAACTGAAAATGCCAACGTGTGCAGGGTTTGGGGGGGGCGGTGGTTGGAGAGGTTTTAGTTGACGAATCTATATCTGTATATCCAGTAAAAATGCAGATTACGGGGCCGTTGATATGAATTGCAACAACAGGGTCCTTTTTGGCTTCTCTGAAACTTTGGGGATAGAGGTGCCTGGTGCTTGCTGAAATTCAGAAATGAATTAGGTGGGCTTGAGTCTCCTTTTGTAAATTTTGATAAGAAACTATAGGCGTGTCCACTGTGGGAAGGGTAAACTAGTTTAAAACTGGTTTTATATGCTCTTTAAAAAAATTTTTTTATGTTATTCCTATTTTCTCACTTAATTACTTTATTTTGTTACTTTCCCACTAGTGGAAACTTTTTACTTATAAGAAGTAGCCAAAAAAAAGAAAGAAAGTGATTGGGACTTTACTTATTTGTGTGTCTGGGCATTCTTAGAGTAGAAGAGTGACTTATCCCAGGCCATTATGAAAGTTTTCAGCCTAGGAATTGAACATTTTGGTTTCCAGCCCAGGTTTGCCCTTGATTGGTAGACTTCCAATGATAACAGTAAGTTCTTCATTGTTATTACTTTATGAAATAAGGTGTATTTAGTTCCACAGAAGGCCCAAGGTTAAGACTGGTTTTGCCATTGTCTTTTGTTCTTAATAAATTAGTGACAATTCTGCTTGAGATGAAACTTCTGAAAGTTTGGCCCTATTCAGTGACTTGGGCTTTTGCTCACTCATGAAGTGAAGTAGCAGCTTATTTTTTGTTCCTTAGGTTTGTTTTTCTTTTAATTTAATAGAATATTCAGACCTAGTTAATAATCTTATAGGAATCTGAACACAGATAGTTCTGTGCCACATGATAAAGTGAATAATTATTCCCCAAGTGTGAGAATACTGTACAGGAGTGGTAATATAGGTCATGACCCATTATGATGCACGACCAGGAATTAGCTGGGTTCTTTTGTTTCACTAGGATCTTTTGTTGTGTTACTTGAATCCCTCAACTGAATATGGCTTTTATAAATTGCTGCTATTGTAGTATTGTTTAAAATTGGCTGTAACCTGTAGATTTTGTTCTCTTAATTTGGAAGCAAGTTCACACATTAGAATTTACATACATTATATTCTCTGAAGAAGTCTAGACTATGAATTCACAACTATAATTTGCCTGTTTTCTGAGTGAAATAACATTGAAGAAATAACACTGCTTAATAAGTAACAGCATTCCTTTCTACTGCTTCAGAAAGCTCATTATTGAATTTGTTCCTAGCCACTTGAAACTTTTAAGCTCCCCTTTAAAGCTTTTAAAGGCTTTATCCCTTTGGTTAGCAAAGTTTATTAGAGTTTAATTTTTGTAATTGATTTTAGAGAGAGAGGAAGGGAGACAAGAGAAAGGAACGTCAGTTTGTTGTCCCATACATTCATGCATTCATTGGTTGATTCTTGCATGTGCCCTGACCGGGGATGGGACCCGCAACCCTGACTCATGGGGATAACACTGGCCAGGACCATTAAAGTTTAAATGAAGTTCTTACACACAGCTTTTCTTCCAAGTGATGGAGTTAGTTTGGAGTTTTAGACTGGAATAAGTTGTTTAAAATGGCTGGGAAGTAGTCTTCCTCTGAACAAACAATGTGGTTGATAATCATGTCCTATTTTGCCTGCTTTGCTTTTATTCAGGATTTAGTTGCACCTTGAGCCCATGAAAATTTAAAATCTTGGCCATCCCTAGGTTTCAGTAAGGGAGTCACAAGTTTATTCTGTTTGGTTCCAGAGTTTTCCAGTACATACCACTTTTCAGGAATAGCAAGATTGTATTTTCATGGCTGAGTTGTGTTACAGTCAGACTCAGATTATCATAGTGTACAGTGAGAATGCTTTTTCTTCTTTACCCAGTGCTAAAATATTTAAGGAGAAACGTAATAGACTTCAAAGATAAACTGGATGGCAAAATGAATCTATATGTGCTGGTGTTTGGGGGGCAATCTGGGTTTCAGGAGAAAACTGAGGTTGTGTTCTAGTGTGGTTATTAGCACTAGATAGTGAATCTTAGTGGTGGATTAATAGAATTGTTGGGTTGAAAGTGGTGTTACATGTATAACTTGAATTTAGTTGGGTGGGACATCCCTGTTTAGTTTCAGATAAGTCTGGTTGAATTTTTCTGTGTGTGCTAGTAAAATAACCAATTCTTTTGCTATATACATAAGTCCCACTTAAAATTAATTGTAGTTTCTTCCTGATTTATTATTGCTCCTGATATATTCTCCACAGTTAGTATAATGAAGATAAATGTGTACATAAGCTAAAACTGGAACTAGGGCCATGTGAATAGAATGGTGGTTGCAAGTATTCTGAATAAGAAACTAAAACAGGTGACTGGTAGGTGGGAAATTTTGATTGTTGTTTTTTCCTGATGTTTTCTGAGCCAGCAGGAAATGGTCCCAGGAATAGTGTTGGAAGCTTTATAATTTTCAGGTAATAAACTCATAACCAGAGCCTGTTTTAACCAAGGGCAGCAGTGAAAGTGATAAAGGGACAGACAGGTTAATTTGGACTAAGTTGTGTCTGTAGGTGTTAGAAATATTTGTTCACTTATCTTCAATAGGGAACCTTATATATTTCAGATATAATGAGGGCTCCACTAGATAACCCATGTTTGAAGATCAGTGCAGTTTGTAGACTTCATTTGGGTGTTGTCTGTTGTCTTTGGGCTTTTTAAAAAAATCCTCACCCGAGGACACTCTTCCATTTATCTTCAGATAGAGTGGGAGGGAGAAAGAGAGAGAGAGAAACATCGATTGATTGCCTCCCGCACTACCCTGACCAGGGCCAGGGACCGAACCACAACCAAGGTACATGCCCTTGACTGGAATTGAACTCTTGACTCTTTGGTCCGCGGGCTGACACTCTAACCCCGGAGCCAAACCAGCCAGGGGGTCTTTGGGTATTTTTAAAGCTTACTGTTTAGTTAAAAATAACTTGTAGCCTGGCCATTGTGGCTCAGTGGTTGAGCATCAACCCATGCACCAAGAGGTTGCCTGTTCGATTCCCAGTCAGGGCACATGCCCAGGTTGTTGGCCAGATCCCCAGTGGGGGGCATGCAGGAGGCTGCCAGTCGATGCTCTCTCTCATCAATGTTTTTTTCTCTCTCCTTCTCTAAAAATCAGTAAAGGAAAATTTTAAAAATGAAATAAAATAACTTGTAGATACCTAGACTTTGAAGGAAATAGAAATTACCTGACTGTACATGGCTGTCTTTCCTGCCCCCAAATATAACTCAGAGTGGGGAGGGGGACTATTCTCAATAATTGTGATACCAAATATGTGGATTTTCCCCCCACACCAAGCAGTACTCTACTTCTTAGTGATCACCAGCTGAGTGTCCTGCAGTTCAGTTCTTTTCTGACACTACCTGGAATTAACATCAGATCCCACAAGGTAAAGGGCTCAGTCCCACAAGACTGCCCTACTTGAGAACCTGACCTCCCTTATTTCTGACCCATGGGCTATAAATGGGGGTTCAAGCCCCGCTGGTGTAGCTCAGTTGGATGAGAGTCATCCCATGCAGTTCTCTTCCCTGTCAGGGCACATGTCTGGGTTGCGGCTCAATCCCCAGTAGGGGAAGTTTCTCTCTCCCACTCCCTTTCTCTCTCTAAAAATCAATAAACATATATTTTTTTAGTTCAGCGTTCAATAATTTGCTAGAATGGCCCACAGAACTCAGGGAAACACTTGTGTTTACTGGTTTATTACAAAGGATACTATAAAGGGTACAGATGTACAGCCAGATGAAGAGGTACATAGGGCATGGTCCAGAAGAGTCTGAATGTGGGTAAACCAACTTAAAGTTTACCAACTTAAAGTTCAATACATCTTGTTCAGGAATTTTATAGAGCTTAATCTGCAGCATGCCGCTTCCCTTTCCCCTTCCCTGAGGTCCATGGACTGAGCTGACAGTTCCAGTCCTGAATTCACTTGTTCTTTCTGGTGACCAACCCCATCCTGAGGCTATCCAGGAGTCCTGCCCTGTCACTTAATTAGCATAAGGAGATGTGCTCCAAAGGGCCTCCTTATGGATAACAGAAACACTCCCATCCGGAAATTCTAAGGTTTTCAGGAGCTTTGTTGAAAACCTTAGAATTCCCTGATTTGGGGGGAGGGAGGACAAAGACCAAATTTATTTCTTATTATACCACATAATTTTTTTTTTAATCTCCACAAAATTCCTTACATTGTGTTGAATTAAAAATTAGTAATTTTGCCTGGCCGGTGTGGCGCTCAGTGGGTTGAGCGTGGTCCCATGGACTGAGAGGTCCCGGTTCAATTCCCAGTCAGGGCACATGCCCAGGTTTCAGGCTCGGTCCCCAGTGGTGGGTGTGCAGGAGGCAGCCCATCAATGTATCTCTCTCACATGGATGTTTCTATCTCTCTAAAAAATCAATTTAAAAAAACATTTAAAAATAATTTTGAGAGCTCATTAAATAAGTTTTGTAAAAATCTTATAGACAAATAATATGTACAAATTGTTAATATAATTTGAATAAATTGAAGTATGTTAAATGTGTTTGAGTACCTTCCCCAAGTGAAAATTGTTAAGAACATTCACTTAAATGATACTTGGAATGTTCTCAAGGCGATGAGTTTAAGAGGCAGTAAAGGGAAGAGGGGCAGATAAGAATATATTTGATAGGGTGTGGTGGTGGTGTTCAGTCTACTTCAAGTGTCACAGGCTGCCTGCCTCAACTCTGAACTTGTCCTAACAGCCCTTGTATTCTGGCATGGTGTTCTGTGCACTGTGAACCTAATAAACAATTACTCTCTTTGAATTTCAACTCTTGACAGACTTCTCATTGTAATAGCAGATACACTTATCCTTCCAGGAAAGGAAGGCCTACTCTGGACACACTCCTAGGTAAGCAAGAGTACCTAGTTAGAATATTATTTAAGGCCAACTGCAACGTGGGTTATAGGTGGCTATCCCCCCCCCCCAACTCTCCCCACACACTAATTGGACCCATTTTACCAGAGAGTCTATTTTCTTTAAGCTTGGAGTTCAGTGTGTGCTGGGAAGGTTTCAGTTGTGAGAAAATTTTAAATGCCAGTTTTGCAGGAGGTCTAAATGGTCTTTAATCCTATTGAAGAGTCAAAAAGAAATTTGCCTCTTTTCCCTGTGTCTGCTAGAACTGTCCAACTGAGAATTTGAGACAACAGAAATTTCTTCTGAACCCAGTTTATTCTCCAGGGATCTCAGAATAGAACCTTCTGGAATACATGCTGTAGGTGTCTCTTAATTCTTTAGCATCCTGCTCTCTTAGTGAGAGGGAGAAAGGATTAGGGAGGTCAAGGCTCTTCTTTGCGTCAGGTTAGAAATTACGAGGTTTCTCACTTTGGGGCACTGTCCTCAGAGAGTATAATGAAGTTTCCTCTGATAGCAACTTTATCTAATGCCACTGGACGCGCTTTGAACCCTTGCCCTACTGTCTCTTAGAAAAGAAAAATTCCCATTTCTTATTTTGTCACTTTTCCTGAACAGGTGTATTTTTCTTCCTTTGAATCTAAATGAATGGAGATCAAGAAAAAGAATGATTTTGCTTTTCTTTTCAACCCAAAACATAATTGAGTTTAATTAAGAGCTATAATTTTATTATTCTCTTCTTATAGATACAGAGATGAAAACGTTAAAATAGACATTAAAGCTTTCTGTTTTAATTCAGTCCTTTCTCTTTCATCTACTTAATTTGTATGTAATAGGTGCCTTGTAAGTCTTTATATGTTTGTTTTGTTCTTTTTTTTAACCCTCAAAGTTACTTTACATCTTTTTTTTATTATTATTGTTATTGATTTTAGAGCAAAAGGAAGGGGATGGGGGAGAGAGAAACATCAATCAGTTGCCTCTCAAATGTACCCCGACCCGGGACTGAATATACAACCTGGGCATGTGCCCTGACTGGGGATCGAATCGGCAACCTTTTGGTGCACGGGACATCGCGCAACCAACTGAGCCACCCTGACCAGGGCTATATCTTTATTTTAACATCAGTTTTTAGACGTGTAGCTTTTCGTCCAGTGTATACTTTGTCTTTACTCTCGTCACCATCCTTCCTACCCAGTTCAGAAGACTTGACATTTTCAGATGCGCGATACTGCTTCTTGTCGTGCAGATAGATACTCGGGAGATATTGGTCCTGTATGTCTTCTGTTTTCATTTGATTCTCTAAGGTTTCCTTTAGAAGAATGGTCCCAGTCAAAACAAAAGTTTGTCTTTTCATGCCCTATCTGTGGCCTCGTAAATTAGATTTTGTCCCAGACTAACATCTAGGTATGTGAAAAATGAAGCCCACAAATGCATTTTTACTATTAACCAGTCAGTTTACAAGCCTCGTGAAATATCTGTTGTGAGTTGGGCACTAGACATTTGGAAGAAATGTGTAATACAATGAGAAGGTGGTCTGACACATAACCCTGGTGTGATGATGTGAACCATTTCCAGCCCCATATTAGTAAGTACAGAATAACACAGTACATGTTGAAGGGAGTGTAGTGTAAGCAGATGATTCAGGTCTTCAGGTGTTGGACATTGTCAGAAACCAAGAGAGATTTTGTAACTACTCGGGCACATTTACTAGGAGAGTCAAGTGTTGTCAAAGAATGTTAGTTACTTTGGGCATTGGTATTATTTGGCTGATACAGTATCTTTGATGCAGTGGAGTGGAGCTGTAACTGATCTGTAACTTTGAAACTGTAATTGAAATTCATTCTTGATTAAAAGCCAATTAGCCTAAAATTAGATCCAAAAGCTTTGTGTTGGTTGATGGTTGGTGAGCTGTCAGGGTTTTGAAATAGTGCAGATCATTTATACATGTATACCTTGGTGAACTTGGCATGACAGAGCTTACTACAGTCCCAACACATTTTGCTTTCAGCCTAAATAAACTTTAGTTTGCAAGTAGTGAAAATGTACTGATCCCTGAACATTAATTCCTTATTACCTCTGGACATTTTTAGCTTTTTACTGGGGTGGCGGGGGGGGGGGGGGGTCCCTTCTAGCTATCCCTTTTTCTGGCATCTTAGGGCTTTGTGACTCCACTTAAGCAAAAAGGATCCTCAGGAAAGATTGGGTTAGAGGTTCATAGCGGAGATGTGTTTTAATCAAGTAATGAAACTAGTTTTCTGAAGATAGTTGAGTAGCATACATTTTGACTTCTGACAACAGCTCTGTGAGGAAAGTTAGTTATTACAGCCTAGTAAGGGGCAGTGCTAGATTCTCTTCATACTTTTCTGATTTTGAAGCCTGTGATCCTAACTATTACACTACAGTGTCTTGCTCTTTGATTAGTACGTATTTCTTTTGCTGAGTAGAAACATCTCCCATTCCTTTCTGAAAGGAGCGCTCTTGTCCAAGGAGATTTGCAATTTACTAGAAGGAGCAAAGATTAAAAAGGGAAACAGGCATGCTGTTTGTAAGTTATCCTAGGAAAAACTTGGGTACTGAACATGTTTGTTCCTAATGAGCATCCATGGTGAGGGAAATAGCTTGCTTTTAAATCCCTCCCTAGAAGTTTATTTGTGTATTAGAAAGCTTAACAGGAAGGTTATGGCTTTTTATTTTATTTGACTAGTACTTACATAGCAGTCAAGAAAGATAGGAGCTGGATTTTCATTTAAAGGGTCCTGTGTAGAACACTGGTTATGAGTCCCTAATGCTGGTTGTGATATCTCCTGACTTTGCACTGATGTGAGAACACTAGAGAAATTTTCCAACTTCTGCTGCTCCCTGGTGGAATATTCCACTAGATTAATTTTGTGAAGTTATAATATTTTTAAGACTAAGTAAATGCCTGTACTTGTAGAAAAAGTAATACTCCATCAGATATATACATTTTTGGTTTGGATAATTGAGTAATCCTATTGCCTAAAATGAACCTTTGCAAACTTTCTCCTGAAAATTTTTGGGACAACTGATTTATTCTGTCCTCTAGGGTAGAGGCTGCTTTATGTTAGGAAGTAACCATTCATTCATTTATCAAATGTTTGAACATCCACTGTATGCCAAAATGATTTCTGCCCTCTAGAGGCTTGTATAGCCCAGTTGGTGTGGCTCAGTGGATTGAGCGTGGTCCCATGGACTGAGAGGTCCCGGTTCGATTCCCAGTCAGGACACATGCCCACGTTGTGGGCTTAATCCCCGGTAGAAGGTATGCAGGAGGCAGCCTATCGATGCTTCTCACATCGATGTTTCCATATCTCTCTCTAAAAAAAAAAAATCAATGAAAACTTTTTTTTTTTTTTAAGAGGCTTGTATAGACCTAGTGTAAGCAATGTGTTATTTCATTGATCCCTTGGTGGAAGAGAAAACAGGTTAGAACTTTGAAGTGACTGATTCTGAGTGTATCAAAATACTGAACCCATGCCATAGCTGTAGGATAAAGCTACTTAAGCTTTTATATAATATAACTAAAATTTTAGAGGGGAATGAATTTCATTCCTTTATGATAAATTACAAAATAGTTGCTGGTGTTCTGGTCATATTGACTACATTTTTGGTTTGGTATTTTTGCTCTGTTGGAAAATTTGGCAAGTCCTCTAATCCAGTAAAGGTGATCACCACCTACCACAAGGTTCATTTTTTCTCTCTCTCTCTCTACTTAGATTCAGTTAAAACTTCAACACTACCTAACAGTGCCTTCCCCTACCTCCACCCCCTTCTACCTGTGCAATGATGATAATTCTTTCTGACTTATACTATTAAAGGCCTGGGGCAGGGATAGGGCACAGGGAGCTAGAGTTCCATCTAGTTAACCATTTCATGAGCATTATATACTATCGATGCTAGGCATTTGATATATATTGTCTTAATAGAATCCTCAAAACCTTGTAAAGTAAGTAGAAACTGAATCCCAAAGGGATTTGTGTAATTTGCCCTAGGTTACACAGATAGGACAGGACATGAACCCAAATATGTCTGATTCTAAAACCTTTGCTCACTCATAACCACCTTCCTATTCTGTTACCACATTAAACCCATATTTGTGCATTTGGTAAAAGAAAAATGCAAACCCCACAATGATTAAAAAATAAAGGCAAAGATAGTAAAAATTGGAAAGGAGCTGACTTTTAGCTGGTGATCCATATAATGTGGCTAGCTTATCAACTCTCAGAAATGATCTGATGATTTTTGTTTTGTTTTGTTTTGTGGGGTTTTTTTTATTTTTATCTTCACCCGAGGACATTTTTGCATTTATCTTCATATAGAGCAGGAGGAGGGAGAGAGGGAGGAAGAGAGAGAAACATCAATGTGAGAGAGACACATCGAGTGGCTGCCACCCACATTACCCCAACCGGGGCCGGGGACAAGCAGCAACCGAGGTACGTGCCCCTAGCGGGAACCAAACCCAGGCCTCTCTGGTCCACAGGCTGACGCGCTAACTGCTGAGCCAAACCGGCCAGGGCGATTTTTGTTTTGTTTTTAATACTCAACCAAGGATTTGTTTTTATTGATTTTAGAGAGAGAGGAAGGGAGAGAAACATCAATTGGTTGCCTTCTGTACGTGCCCCAACCAGGAATCAAACCCTACAACATTTTTGATGTATGAGATGACACTCTAACCAGCTGAGCCACCGGCCAAGGCAACTGAGATTTAAGTTAAGGTCTGTGATCTTGAAACGGTTATGGTGGCAACCTTAGCCATCCATATCCTAGACACAACCCAGTCATCAAACATCGGGATGAAAACTTCTTGGAGAGCATATACTCTAAATCCCAACTAGAGAATATAGTAGGCAGTCTCTAAAATGTTCCTGGTCCAAACCTGAAAGTAATTCTATTATGTTGGGGTGATGAAGGGAATGGCAAGGCGTTTCATGGGGAGTGAGTGTTCTAGCTGGAAAAAGTTATTCACTGGTTGTTTGTGCTAGAGTAAATAACAGCTCACCTACAGCAAGTAGGTTCTGTGAATTTCTCTTTAGGAGGAAGAAGGGTGAAGTCATGGAATCTCTCTGACTTCAGATGGCCAAGACATCTTGCTTAAAGACATAGAAAGCAAGTCAGACACATTGATTCTCAATCCTAGTTATGCATTAGAATTTTTCTGATTCTATTTGAATCCATCTGTTTGAAAATTGAAATTCCCTCTTACCCACAATCACCACCACCCTCATGTTCCCTATTCAAGTTACTGCATTAGAATACGGGAAGGGGAGATCTTTTTGTATCTGTGTTATTTGTTTTTTGGTGTTTGCTTTTAGAAAGCTCTTCAAAGATTCAGGATTTTCATGTGAATTGGTCAGTGGATAAGCCAGTGGGAAGCACATTTTTTAAACCTACTTTTCTAAAGTGTTCTTGAGCATTGTTAATGATGATGAGCTTTCATAAGATATTTACAGGTCAGCCTTGTCCCAGTAGCTTGAGTGGTTAGAGCATTGTCCTGACACGACACCCCAAGGTTCTGGGTTCGATCCTTGGTCAGGGCACATTCAAGAAGCAATCACTGAATGAATAAATAAGTATAACAAAAAATCAGTGTTTCTCTCTCCCTTCCTCTCTCTCAAATAAATTTTTTTTCTTTTTTAATTTATTTTTGTTACAGATGTTTCTCCTTTCCCTCCCCCCAGACACCCTCCTCCCGATCCCGCCCCCCTACAGCATTGTTGTCTATGTCCATTGGTTATGCATATATTCTAAAATAAATTTTAAAAATTTTTTTAATTAAAAAAAAAAAAAGATCTTTACAGATCAAAGAGTGCCTACTACATTTTCTCGTTTGCTTGTTATTCTTATGACTGACCAAAAGGCACCTTGTATACAAAGGCTGGAACTCCCTAAAGTTAAACACACATACAAAGACACCGCAGCCTAGGCTTTGCTCTAATTACCTTGAGGGGCCATGAAGCCTTGGGTTTGATGAGTAACTGGTGGTACTACCCTAACCTCCCTCCCATCCTAGGGAGAGAGACTTTTCCTTCAACAGTCTATTTGAGAGTGAGGGAAAGAAAGGCTTCAGCTATTTGTTTTTTTAATTCTCTGCCTTCCTGAGTTTTGTCTAGTTTTATTTCCTCTCCGTATTTAGTCTATTTACAACTACTTCTTCCTGTCTCCCAGCTGTTTTATTTCTCAGAAGTTAGTCCTCTGGGTGGAAGCATTAATGAACCCTTCTTTGATAAGGGAAAGTGTCCCTAAAATGAGAACAAGAAATAATTTGAGAGCAGAGGTCCCTGGAAGCCTTACAGTAGCACATTGTTATATGTTGTGTCTTGCTTTTCCCAATTTGTATAACCTGCATGTCGATCATTGCTGTCCCTCATAAAATACTAGCTCTGGAATGAGTCCTTTTGATTTTGGGAAAGGGATACAGTGACAAAACAGAAGAGTGGATGAAAACTATTAAATTTTAAAAGGGTGTAGTTTGTATATGTTGCCAGCCACTCTTTGGCTTTATTTCTTGTGCTTTCCTGGGGTTGTTCACTCTGCTTTAAAGTGAAAGACTATTCCGCTTCCTTGGTTTTATTTTGGTGTTTACACAAACTGGTTTAACAACTTTGATTGGCTTGACTGTTGGGGTAAGTGAGTGTTTATTTTGTTTGGAAACTTTCCCGGAAAAACTTTAATCTGCTTGTATTAAACCCAAGATCAAAACATCAGAGATGATAAAGGAGCCTTTAAATGTCTGAAGTGGAAGTCATGCATTTAATCATACTTGTTTCCTCTTTACCAGTCAGGTGTCTTATAATAAAGATGAATTCAGAAACTTAAGGTTACCCCCAGATGATGTTTCCCCCAGATGGGGTAGGGAAATTCACAAAGGAAAACTAGTGAAAGGGAATTTTTTGAACATTAGTCAAAATTCAGAAGGAGTAAAATGCCAAGACTAACTTGGAGTAGTGTTTCAGATTAAGCAACTTGGTAGAAATCTACCAAACAATTTTTTGGCAAACTACACTTCCAAACTGCCCGCCCCCTCCCCCCCCCCCCTTTTTTTAAGAGAGAGAAGCATCCTTCTGTTTCCTCCCATATGCACCTCCAACCAGGAATTGAACCTGCAACCTAGGTGTGTGCCCTGGTGGTGAATCAAACCAGCAACTTTTTGGTGCGCAGGATGATGCTCAACCAACTGAGCCACTCCGGCAGGCAGCTGAACCATTTTTTAAGTGGAATCCTATAACTAAAGATTATGTTCTTAGGTATCTTCACTACTTTATCCCCCTCTAGAAGTTACCTAGATGTGAGTGTAAGGTTGCCTAACTCTGATGGCTGGCTATACTGTAAAGTTGTTTAATGAATGCTTATCTTCTTAGCCTATCTGGGGTAGATTTCTACCAAGTAGTTACTTGTCTTAAGATCCTTGCTTCGTCCTCCACATGATTATCTTGCTTTAAGGATTTCCTTCAGGCATTTTAGGTTCGCTCCGTTATTTTGTCCCAACATCCTCTCTAGCCACAAAATTTCCTTTTTTTAAAAAAGAGTTTGAGTCCGGCTGGTGTGGCTCAGTGGTTGAGCGTCGACCCATGCACCAAGAGGTTGCCGGTTCGATTCCCAGTCAGGGCACATGCCCAGGTTGTAGGCCCAATCCCCAGTGGGGGGCATGCAGGAGGTGGCCAGTCGATGTTCTCTCTCATCGATGTTTCTATCTCTCTCCCTCTCCCTTCCTCTCTCTGTAAAATCAATAAAGAAAAAACAAAATTAAAAAGAGTTTATTTGAGCCATACTGACAACATATGCTGGGGAGCAAGATCTCCCATACTTTCAGTTTTTTGGGATTTGGTGCCTGTTCACTTCTTGAGTTATGAGTCTTTGCTCCTGCTATCCTTGGAGCCCCTTGTCATTGCATTCCCTACTGATTACCTCTTTGCTAGTTCCTTCTCCTAGGAAACTACTCTGTAAATCAGAGCATGTCAGCTTTTAAAAACTGAGCCCTTTTGAGAAATAACTCTCTTGGTCCCTGAAGATTCCAAAAGCCTCTAGGGTGAAGAAATATGCTCTTGAGAATTGTTCATCTGAAAGGAAGCACAAGCCAGTAAAGTCAGTATTCAAACTTATCTGTCTTTTTTCCCTGTCATATATTTTCACATTATAAATTTGCGTAAGTTGACAACCCCTGTGAAGAAACAGGTAGGTGCCACTTACAGTCTAGACCTTGTTTGAAGTTAAATTTACTTGCCCAGTGTTTCCAGTCACTCCCAGAGCACATTTCTTTTCTCCTCCTTGGCCTTTGGGGTTTAACATAACTCCAGAAAGAATTATCAGAAAGCTTTTTAGAAATTCCTCTTTAGAAGCCTAGCAAGATAAATACTGGAAGAAAAGCAGTTTGTTACATATGATTGCTTAAACATGGAGTCTAAAGAACACTCAGTGGCTGTAAAGAGGCCCCCCGCCCCTCCCCTCCCCCCAAAATAAAAAGATACCAGTTTGTTTCATTTGGGAATTTTTTTTCTATCTAGTTCAGAAACTGGAACAAGGCCACAGATAGAATTTTATTTGTGTCTGATCTTTTGATTTTTAGGCACTTTGTCCTGGTTTTAAAGTTCCTTTTATGTAGTCGTGCTATGAAAATAAAATGGAAAGCAGTTTAAAGAGCAGTACACCTGACTTAATATGAGTATGTGTGTGTGTGCTCATGTGTATATGCATACACAAGTGAGGAATTATTCTTGATCCACTCTGGTTTGTCTGTACTACATTGAAATTTTAATTTGATTTGAATATTAGGAATAACATTTATGTAGATGAAGAAATAACTATGGTCATGTTTTGGAGATTTATCTTATATGAGGTGTATGATGACAATTGGCTGCTTGATTCTCTGGTTTGGCTAGAATACTTGCTCCCCTATCCAAGGGGAGGCAGCAGAGTACACACTGTACTTTACCTGGTACTGGCATTAATCAACTTGGGAAAAGTATCACAAAGTTATGAACCAGCCCTCTAGGTTTTGAGTAGAAACCCCAACAGAAACCATGCTGGTTTTGGAGCTATAAAATGAGCTGGCAATCTGGGAGTAACTGTTTCAATAATGGAGGGGCTAGATAGCCAGCTTATCTGACAAGAGGACCTGTGTGGAATTTACCACTAGGAGAAAACCTTCAGAAGGCGCAGGGTCTTGATTAAATGAGGTCCTGAGACAAAGCTAACATAGAGGTTTCTTCTAATTGTTGTTATCGTTCCCCTGACTGTACTACTTCACTTCTTTCTTACTAGTCACTTGGCACATAGCCCATTTGAACTTGACATTGTACCCATCTTTCTAATTTCTTTTTCTTGGCAACTTCCACTGGACACTGGATACATGAAATTCTATTAAAGTTGGCATGTTGGACTACTGTGAAGTTGTGCAAACTCAGTAATTAGTGCTGAAAGCTTAGGCGTTTGTGTTTTGTTTTGTTTTTTTGGGTTTTTTTTGTTTTTTTGGGTTTTTTTTTAATCCTCACCCGAGGACATCCTTTCATTTTTTTGGTTCAGATAGAGTGGGAGGGAGAGAGAGGAAGAGAGAGAGAGAAACATCGACGTGAAAGGGACACATCGAGTGGCTGCCACCCACACGACCAACCAGGGCCGGGGACAAACTGCAACCGAGATACATGCCCTTAGTGGGAACCGAACCCGGGTCTCTCTGGACCGCAGGCTGACGCTCTAACCGCTGAGCCAAACCGGCCAGGGCTGTGTTTTGTTTTTTTAAGCTGAGACTATTTATTTATTTATTTATTTATTTATTTATTTATTTATTTATTTATTTATTTAAATCCTCACCCAAGGACATGCTTAGAGAGAGGAAGAGGGAGAGAGAAACATCTGTATGAAAGAAACATCGATCGGTTGGTTGTCTTCCGTACGTGGGATCAAACTGGCAACCTTTTTGTGCACAGGATAACACTCTACCAACTGAATCACTTAAGCTTGGCCTTAGGCGTTTTTATTTGTTTGTTTTTAAATATGTTTTTATTGACTTTAGAGAGAGAGAAACATTGATGAGCTGCCTCCAGCAGCCCCCCCCCCCCCCCCACCAGGAACCTAGCAACCTGGGCATGTGCCCCAACAGAGAATCGAATCAGCAACCTCTCCATGCATGGTTCATGGGATAACACTGAACTGAGTTGAGCCGCACCAGCCAGGACCCTTAGGCTTTGTTGTTGTTAATCCTCACCCAAGGATATTTTTTCCATTGATTTTTAGAGTGAACATGAGGAGGGAGAAAGAGAGAGAGAAAAATTGATATAAGAGAGATACGCATCAATTGGTTGCTTCCTGCACAACTGGGGATCGAACCTGCAACCCAGTAATGTTCTCTTTACTGGAAATGGACCCATAACCCTTCAGTGCTCAGGCCAACACTCTAATCAACTGAGTCACACTGGCCAGGGTGTCTTAGGCATTTTTGACGGTCTTCCCAGTTTATCTAAGAAAGCCCTTGCCCTATGGGTAGCTCAGTTGGTGAGAGCATCGTCCCTATTCCCCAAGGGTTCAGGTTTGATTCCCAGTCAGGGCACATAAAAGAATCAACCAATGAATACATAAATAAGTGGAACAACAAACTGATATTTCTTTCTCTCTCTCTCAAAGCAATAAAAAAATTTTTTTAATTAAAAATAAGAAAGAGCCCTGGCCGGTTTGGCTCAGCGGTTAGAGCGTCGGCCCTCGGACCATAGAGTCCCGGGTTCGGTTCCCGCTGAGGGGCATGTACCATGGTTGCAGTTTGTCCCAGGCCCCGGTTGGGGTTGTGTGGGTAGCAACCAGTCGATGTGTCTCTCTCACATCAATATTTCTCTTTCTTCCTCCCTTTCTCTCTCCTACTCTATCTGAAGATAAATGCAAAAAAATGTCCTTGGGTAAGGATAAAAAAAAAAAAAGGAAAGCCTCACCTCTTTCCCCATGATACTAATACAATGATTAAACTTGTCTTAACCTTTAAGGGCATGATCTATAAGAATCTCAGAAAGTAACAAGTAGAAACATTTTGTAAAATGATAACACATTTCCTAACATGCTTTGGCTCATATCAGATCTTTTCTTTTAATCCTCACCTGAGGATATGTTTTTCCATTGATTTTTATTTTCATTTTTATTTTTTGTTGTTGTTGTTTTGTTTTGTTTTTTAAGTTTTAGGAGCTTTATTAACCTGCGCAGGGACTGCAGCCAACCTACTCAGAGGAGAACTGCAGCTCCATTGATTTTTAGAGAGCGTGGAAGGGAGGGGGAGAGAGAGAGAAAGAAACATCAGTGTGAAAGAGACACGTCAATTAGTTGCCTCCCACACAACCCCCACCAGGGACGGGATGGAACCTGCAACCCAGATATGTGCCCTTGACAGGAATGGAACCCGTGACCCTTCGGTCCCTGGGCCGCCGCTCTAACCACGGAGCAAAACTGGCCAGGGCATATCAGATAAAATTTTGCCTTCAAAATACAAGTTAATTTATACTATAGATACTGTAAAGAAGCCAGATTTAGGGCTTTTAATTCCTGTGTATAATATGTGTGGTATAGATTTGATTCGATTCATATTGCCACTCATTCTTATAAAATTGATCATCTAGTTTTTTGTTTTTGTTTTTAATTATTTCTTTATTGATTTTAGAGAGAGAGGAAGAGAAAGGGGGAGAGAGCTAGATACATTGATGAGAGAGAACATCGATTGGCCGCCTCCTGCATGCCCCCCACCGGGGACCTGGCCCACAACCTGGGCATGTGCCCTGACCAGAAATTGAACCGGCAACCTCTTGGTGCATGGGTCAGTGTTCAACCACGGAGCCACACTGGCTGGGCGATCATTTAGTTTTTTATTTTTTAATTTTATTAAAATATGTTTTTATTGATTTTTTTTAGGGAAAGAGAGAAACATCAATGTGAGAGAGGCACATCTGTTGGTTGTCTCCCACACGACCCCAACCACGGCCGGGGACAGGGACGGGGACAAACCGCAACCAAGGTATGTGCCCTTGGCCGGGATCCAACCCAGGAATCTTTGATCTGCAGGCCCACACTCTGACCATTGAGCCAAACCGGCCAGGGTAATCATCTAGTTTTTTAAATATAAAATTAACAATTTATTGTTAACTTAGTAAACACAAATTGACATTTCTCGAGGAAAAACCATTCTTTAGCTTTTCTGGTAAGCTGTCAGGTTAAGAGACCTTAAAAGGAAGTGTCTTATAATGTACTGTCTTTCCCATAGATTTTTTTTTTTAATCCTCACCTGAGGACATTTTTGCATTTATCTTCAGATAGAGCGGGAGGGAGGGAGGGAGGAAGAGAGAGAGAAACATCGACATGAGAGAGACACATTGAGTGGTTGCCATCCACACGACCTCAACCAGGGCCGGGGACAAACTACAACCGAGGTACGTGCCCTTAGTGGGAACCGAACCCGGGACTCTCTGGTCCACGGGCCGATGCTCTAACCGCCGAGCCAAACTGGCCAGGACTCCCATAGATTTTTTAAATAACAGGTTTATTGAGATATAATTTACATAATGTAAAATTTACCCCCTTTTTATTTATTTTTTTACCCTCACCCGAGGACACTTTTCCATTTATCTTCAGATAGAGTGGGAGGGGGAAAAAGAGAGAGAGAGAGAGAGAAACATCGATGCAAGAGAGACACATCTATTGGCTGTCTCCAGCACAACCTTGACCAAGGCCAGGGACAGAACCCGCGACTCCTCTGTCCGCGGGCCAGCGCTCTAACTGCTGACCCAAACTGGCCAGGTCTTATTTATTTTTTTATTTTAGACATTGATTTGTTGTTTCACTTATTTAAGCATTTATTGGTTGTTTCTTGGGTGTCCCCTGAGTTACCCCCCTTTTTAAAGTGTACAATTCACTGGGTTCTTTTTTCAGAGTTGTGCAACAATCACCGCTGTGTAATTTTCATCAGCCAGAAAAGAAACCCCTCCATACCCATTACCAGTCATTCCCTATTCCACCTTGGCAATCACTCCTTTCTCTGTGCCTAGGTTGCCTGTTCTGGGCATTCATGTCCTTTGCCTACTTTTAATTTTTATGAAGTCCACTTGATCTAAATAATCTTGTAAATAGTAATTATCCATGGTGTTTGGATGTTAATAAGAGCTCATTACATTTGCATTTCCTAAAACTGAGAAAAATGTCAGAGATGAGAAAAGCACCTTAAGGAATAGAACTTACAGGAACCTTTCTTGAAAAGGACCTGCCTAGAATGAACTCCCCAGGTGATTTTAATGTACAGTCAAGGTTAAGAGCTGCTATTTTAAGGGAAATGTGTGTTTAGCTCTGGGTATTCCTTTGATTACACTGGTATAGTCCCTACCTTCCTGGTCACTTTGAGAGTGATCTATTTCTACTATTTTAGGGAAATCTCACTCTAGCTCCCTTTACTAATGATGCACATGAATTTAAACTCTGTACTTATGTAGTACTTGAACCTCTGGTGTTATTCTTTCTTCCACAGCAATGGCACAAGCATGATATCATTGATCATTCCTCCCAAAGACCAGATTTCACGAGTGGCAAAAATGTTAGCAGATGAGTTTGGGACTGCGTCTAACATCAAGTCACGAGTAAACCGCCTTTCAGTCCTGGGAGCCATTACATCTGTACAACAAAGACTCAAACTTTATAACAAAGGTAATCTGGAGCTTGATCATTTTCCTCCTCTGCTTCGGTTGTCTTGGTTATATTTTCCACTTTGATCCTGCCATGATGTTCTTGGTCACTAATGTTTCCTTTAGCCAGGTTTCAGAAGTGTCCCTTTGTCCTTGGAATTTAACCCCTATTTTTAGTTATTTTTTTAAAGCTAAATAGTGTTAGTATTTTTTAAAATATATATATATATATATTTTTTTTTTTTTTTTTTTTTTTAAATCCTCACCCGAAGACATTTTTCCATTTTTGTTCAGATAGAATGGGAGTGAGAGAGAGAGAGAGAGAGAGAAACGTTGACGTGAAAGGGACACATCGAATGGCTGCCTCCCGTATGACCCAACCGGGGCCGGGGACAAACTGCAACTGAGGTACATGCCCTTAGCAGGAACCGAACCCGGGTCTCTCTGGACCGCGGCCGATGCTCTAACCGCTGAGCCAAACCAGCCAGGGCTGATTTTTTTTTTTTTAGAGAGAGAGAGGAAGGGGGAGAGACAGAGAGAAACATCGATGTGCAAGAGATACATGGATCAACTGCCTCCTGCACGCCCCCTACTGGAGATTGAGCCCCCAACCTGGGCATGTGCCCTGACTGGGAATTGAACTGGGACCTCTCAGTCCATGGGACAACGTTCAGTCCACTGAGCCACACAGGCTGGGCAAACAGTATTAGTATTAAAACATCTCAAGAGTAAGTTTCAAAATCCAGAGTAGAATTCTGCCTGAGAGATTTATAGGTATTTCTGTTTTATTTAAATTACCATTTAAAGAGCAGGGACTGTAGGCTGTGGAAACATTTTCTATTAATTGTGGGGTTTAAGTAGAGAAATTGTTTGTGTTTTTTGCAGTACCTCCAAATGGCCTGGTTGTTTACTGTGGTACAATTGTAACAGAAGAAGGAAAGGAAAAGAAAGTTAACATTGACTTTGAACCTTTCAAACCAATTAATACATCATTGTATTTGTGTGACAACAAATTCCATACAGAGGTAAGAAGTTCAAGCACAGAATATTTTTATCACCCCAGAAAGAAACCTCATACCCATCAGCAATCACTCCCATTCTCTGTTCCCCTCCACATCAAGATTCCTTCTCTTTATGCTACCACTAATCTATTTTCTGTCTCTGTAGATTTGTTTATACTGGCATTTCCTATAAATGAAATCATACAATTAGTGGCCTTTTGTGAAGGGCTTCTTTCATTTGGCAAAATGTTTAAAAGGTCCATCTATGTTGTGGCATTGTATCTGTACTTTTTATCCTTTTTATTACCAGATATCTGCCACATTTTATTTATTCATCAGTTGATGGACATTTGTGTTTCCACTCTTTGGCTATTATGAATATGCTGCTTTGAACATACCATGTACAAGTTTTTGTGTGACCATGTTTTCATTGGGGGTAGTATATACCCAAGACTGGAATTTCTGGATCCTATGGTAACTATGTTTAACTTTTTGAGGAATTGCCAGACTGTTTTTTAAATCATTGTGTACCATTTTATAAGGGTGGCTGTTTCAAAAAATAGAAGAATTTACATTTATTATGACACACTGAAAGACATAATCATTCAGCATGTTTGAGGAAGGTGCTAACTTGGATTTGGAGAACTAATTACAGGTGAAGGAATAATTGGCTGCCTGATCTTCATTTCTCCCTATGTACCTATGAGGCTTGCCTTTATTCCTTGAACCCTTTATTTTCATGCTCACAAATGACAAAATCATTACTAACAGGACTTTAAGAGCTTTTTCTTTTCTTTTCTTTTTTCTCCATGAAACTTTTTTTTTTCCTTTATTGATTTTAGAGAGAAAGGAAGGGAGAAGGAGAGAGAGATAGAAACATCGATGAGCCCTGGCCGGTTTGGCTCAGCGGTTAGAGCGTCAGCCTACGATACGGAGAGACCCGGGTTCGGTTCCCGCTAAGGGCATGTACCTCGGTTGCAGTTTGTCCCCGGCCCTGGTTGGTCCTGCGGGAGGCAGCCACTCGATGTGTCCCTTTCACGTCAATGTTTCTCTCTCTCTCTTCCTCTCTCTCCCTCCCATTCTATCTGAACAAAAAATGAAAAAATGTACTCAGGTGAGGATTTAAAAAAAAAAGAAACATCGATGAGAGAGAACATCGATTGGCCACCTACTGCATGCCCCCCACTGGGGATTGGGCCCACAGCCTGGGCATGTGCCCTGACCAGAAATCAATCAGGCAACCTTTTGGTACATGGGTCGATGATCAACCACTGAGCCATACCAGCCGGGCTCCTCCATGAAACTTTTAAGTAACAGAGTTGCCATAAGATGAAATTTAAGGGTGGAAAGAAAACCTCATTAGAGTAACCTAAATCAGTCAACAATAGAACAATCAGAAATTCACAGCTAGCTCTTAGTTCAGTCTCTTGCCTTTCAACGACCTAGGGAAAAATCTCTACAGTGGAATTAGAACTGACATTTGTCGATTCAGTTTACAGTGGATGATTTTTCACTAACTTGACAGGAAGTCCCTTTCCAGTTGGGTCTTGGTTGGTGCATAGATGGTTGAGACTGTTCTTCTCTTGGGTATCACAGTCTCCTGGCAAAACCTTCATTGGTAGGCTCTTAGCCACCCTATTCCCACTTAGCTGTATCTGATTTGATGAAAGCGAATTTTGAATCCTACTGATTTAAATAGTACCTGGTACTTATGTTATCTAGCTTTAGCTTACTTGCTAAGTTAGCTTCATCTTCCAAGGTACCGTTTATTCTTGCTGGTTTTATTTTTTTCTTTAGTTGACATGTCAATAACTAGATATGAAGGAAGCATACTATACAACACAACTTATGTCCTGTTTAATCAGGATAAGTATACCCTGTTGTTTTTGTTTTATCCTCACTCGAGGACAGTTTTGCATTTATCTTCAGATAGAGCGGGAGGGAGAGAGGGAGGAAGAGAGAGACAGAAACATCAATATGAGAGAGACACATCGAGTGGTTGCCACCCACACGACCCCAAGCGGGGCCGGAGACAAACTGCAACCGAGGTACATGCCCTTAGCGGGAACCGAACCCGGATCTCTCTGGTCCGAGGGCCGACGCTTTAACCGCTGAGCCAAACCAGCCAGGTCAGTATACCCTTTTTATGAGGGATAAGTCTATTCCCTGATGAACAAACTTGTTGAAAACCTACATTAATCGAGCCACCTAACAGATCATTTTGGTAAAGCAAAAAGTTTGACTTATGCAATATTTATGTTTTAATGCTAGTTATCGAGCATGGTTTAGTTAAATACTGATTCTTAATAATTAATCTGGCCCTGGCCAGTTTGGCTCAGCGGTTAGCACATCAGCCCGCGGACTAAAGAGACCCGGGTTTGGTTCCCACTAAGGGCACGTACCTGGGTTGCAGTTTGTCCCCGGCCCTGGTTGGGGTCCTGTGGGTGGCAACCGTTCAGTGTGTCTCTCTCACGTCAATGTCTCTCTCTCTCTTCCTCCTTCTTTCCCTCCCACTCTTATCTGAAGATAAATGCAAAAATGTCCTCGGGTGAGGATAAAAAAATAATAATTAATCTGCTTCCTAGTCAATTCTTGAAGAAACTGTTTTCTTCCTTAGTTAAAATGGAATGGGTAAATTCTTAGCTCTAACAAGGCTGCCACCTAGCAAGTCATCTATCAGGCCTATGGTATTCGAACTCCATCATGAAAATTTTGTCTATTTGAGTCCTAGGACTATTTAAATATGTTGTTGTTTTGTTTTAATTATTGGTTTTATAGTGAGAGAAGAAGGGAGAGAGAGATAGAAACATCCATGTGAGAGAGACACATTGATTGGCTGCCTCCTGCATTCCCCTCTACTGGGGATTGAGCCCACAACCTGGGCATGTGCCCTGACTTGGAATTGAACCAAGACCTCTCAGTCCATAGGATGATGCTCAATCCACTAAGCCACATTGGCCAGGCGAGTCCCAGGACTATTTAAATATTTCCTTTTTCAGGAGGCAGAAATATAGGGATAAAATGCTAACCCAGGAGGGTTTTCCCCTATAAAAACTCAGAATCATTAGCTGTGATAACCTTTATTTTTTGTTTTTTTGTTTCTTTTTAAATCCTCACCTGAGGACACTTTTTGCATTCATAGAATGAGAGCGAGAGGAAGAGAGAGAGAGAAACATCGATGTGAGAGAGACACATCGACTGGCTGCCACCCACACAACCCCAAACGGGGCCGGAGACAAACTGCAACCGAAGTACGTGCCCGTAGCGGGAACCGAACCCCGGGTCTCTCCGGACCGCAGGCCGACGCTCTAACCACTGAACCAAACTGGCCAGGGCAGCTGTGATACCTTTAAAATAAAGCTTTGAGTTTTGTATCTTAGTATCAATAATGCTCAAGACATAGGAGTTAAAGAAACATTTTCAAACTAGATTGTTCTATAGACTGTTCTCAGTTTTTTTACACGCTCCTACTCTGGAGTTCATTTACAAGATATTATTTGCTATAGTGAATACTGCCTATTAATGCTGGGGTTATTAATGGTAACAAAAGGTCAACTTTTGGAGGTTAGACTTAATTTGAACATTGTGTTCATAGACTACCATCAGTCTAAATCAAATCAAGAACTAGGAAGAATTTGAGCCCTGTAACTCTGGATTTCGTAATCATGTGCCCAGGTCAGTTTTATTGAAAGGCTTCACATCAATGTTGTTGGCTTTTTCCTGCATCAGGAATTCAAATTTGTTTGTGTGAGTTACATATTTGTAGCTGATATAAATTACTCCTGCCCTGACCGGTTTGGCTCAACAGTTGGAGTATCTGCCCGCGGACCAAAGAGTCTCAGGTTCAATTCTGGTCAAGGGCATGTACCTCAGTTGCAGTTTGGTCCCTGGCCCTGGTCAGAGTCGTGCGGGAGGCAACCAATCAATGTGTATCTCTCACATCAATCTGTCTGTCTGTCTGTCTCTCTCTGTCTCTGTCTCTGTCTCTCTTTGTCTGTCTCTGTCTCTCTCTCTCCACCTCTCCCTCCCTGAAAATAAATGGAAAAATATCCTTGGGTGAAGATTTTAAATAAATAACTCCATAAAATGATTTTTCTGTGGTATCCATACCATTTTGAGTAGGGTGAAAGGGCTTAAATGTGTCCTTTCAGAATTTGTTTTGACCTTATCAAAGCTTTGGGATTTATTGTATGGTTCTTTTGTTTGCTTTTCAGGCTCTTACAGCACTACTTTCAGATGATAGCAAATTTGGCTTCATTGTAATAGATGGTAGTGGTGCACTTTTTGGCACACTCCAAGGAAACACGAGAGAAGTCCTGCACAAATTCACTGTGGATCTCCCAAAGAAACATGGTAATAAAGGAAAAGAACATGAGCCCATTTGCTTTGTGTCTGGCAGTAAGAAAACAGTTTAGAGGGGGATGGGGTAGTAAATCCAGATGATGGGAGAAGCAGCATGAAATGACTCAGTGGTGTTTATGGCTCTTGTTTTGACAAGAGAATTAGTAGACACTCTGAAAACAAGTAAAGGTTATGCCAAACATTTATTAAGGAGATAGTGATTTTTCTCTTTGTCCTTTTTTGGGGGGTGATAGCATGATTATTTGGTTATTTTTTTAAATAGCAAGGCATCTTGTACTTCTTAATAATTGACTTTTTCCTTGTTCCACTTTTGTGTCAAAGGTAGAGGAGGTCAGTCAGCCTTGCGTTTTGCCCGTTTAAGAATGGAAAAGCGACATAATTATGTTCGGAAAGTGGCTGAGACTGCTGTACAGCTGTTTATTTCTGGGGACAAAGTGAATGTGGCTGGTCTCGTTTTAGCTGGATCTGCTGACTTTAAAACTGAACTAAGTCAATCTGATATGTTTGATCAGGTGAGTGAGAAGTAAATGCTCCATGATGTAATTTTCTGGTGGGAGTAGTGGTTCCTCTGAGCACCAGCACATGCACATCATTTTTATTTTTACTGTCTCTGAGTTGGCAAGATTTCGGTGTTTATTAGGAAACTTTTGCCCATACTTTTCTGGACCTTTTCTCTTTTGAAATCAGCCATTTTGAGATAGGATCTTTCTCGTCCTTATGGAGGCTCCAGAGTGGGTTGTCATACTTTGCTTTAAAATAAAGTTTGAGAGAGAGAAACTAGGAGTTAGTTTTTCTTTTTCCTGATTTATTCTTGGAGGTGGGTAAAGCAGTGATATGAAATAGCTGATTAAGCATAAAGCATTTCGTCCAGAAAGATCTTTTGGTTTATGACGTGGGCTTGGCCATAAAACACATTCCCAAGGTGTTCTCATTGTGGGGGAGTGGAGTAACATTATGGTGGAGGCTTGCCAAAGAAATTATCTTGTACTCCTCAACCTTGTATAGCAAGAACTAGTAATTCTTCCTTTCCTTCACAAGAAATTTAGTCTTTGTTTATATTTAATGAAATAGCCTCTTATAGGTCTAATAGAATGTATGATATGATTGGCTGGGGAAGTATATCCTGGTGCTCACTGAGACCTACTAATGAATAAATTGGGCCCCTTGCCCCGTATTCTCCCTCTTTAGACTTCCATGATCACATTGCTGAGTTTTGCATTCCATTAAGAGGTAGTGGGTCTTGAGGAAGGTGTTTTGAAGTACTAATTATGCTTTTTATTTTTCTATCAGAGGTTGCAATCAAAAGTTTTAAAATTAGTTGATATATCCTATGGTGGTGAAAATGGATTTAACCAAGCTATTGAGTTATCTACTGAAGTCCTCTCCAACGTGAAATTCATTCAAGAGAAGAAATTAATAGGTATCATTGAATTGCAACTTATTTACTTGTTCTGTGAAATGTTTTTTATGTATATACATGATTGTATGTATGAAACATGAAAAGGTAAGAGGAAGAGTTAGTGTTTTTATTAAGATGTTCTTCAGTGGAATCTTTTTTGTTAATCCTCACCTGAGATTATTTTTTTCCATTGATTTTTGGAGAGAGTGGAGGGGTGGGGGAGAGAAACATCGATGTGAGAGAGAAACATCGATGTGAGAGAGACACATCAATTGGTTGCTTCCCACCTGCTCCCCAACTGCAGCTGGGAATCGAACCCAAGACCCTTTGATGTGTGGGCCAACACTAACCACTGGGCAATACTGGCCAGGGCTGGAATCATTTTTAATTTTTTTTTTTAGTCATTAAGTCTAATAAATGTGTTTGTATTTCCACTGTTTTTACCCTTTCGCAGTAGGAATCAAACTTGAGTCTTAATTCCCATATTAATTATCCTTTGTAATAGAGTGATGAATAGAGAGCCTGAATTAAAGATTTGTGTGGCCATTGTTGGGCTCGTCTGTTGCCTCTTTTGGAGCCTCAACTAGTGGTAATTTTTTCACTGGTTTGGAGCACTTACTCATATACATATATTTTTTAATCCTCACCCGAAGACACTTTTCCATTGATTTTCAGATAGAGTGGGAGGGAAGGGAGGGAGGAGATGGAGAGAGAGAAAGAGAGAAACAGTGATGTGAGACACACTGACTGGCTGCCTCCCACATGACCCCAATCAAGGCCGGTGATAGAACCGAAACCAAGGTACGTGCCCTTGACTGGAATCGAGCCCACAACACAACCCTTTGATCTGCGTGCCAACGCTCTAACCACTGAGCCAAACCGGCCAGGGCAGAGCACTTACCCATTTTTAAGTTGATATCTCTCTCTCTGATTTTAAGTGTAAGAGGGTCTGTATCTACAAAGAAAACTTTAATGTTAATGTCCTTATTGACTTGTCCCTACTCACAGGACGATACTTTGATGAAATCAGCCAGGACACGGGCAAGTACTGTTTTGGAGTTGAAGATACACTAAAGGCTTTAGAAATGGGAGCTGTAGAAATTCTAATAGTCTATGAAAATCTGGATATAATGAGATATGTTCTTCATTGCCAAGGCACAGAAGGTATGAGAATTAGAAAATCAGATTGCTATTTGTTACTAACCTGTGTATTCAGGAATCCTGGGGTGGAGATTTAGGAGAGATGGCTAATTGCAGGAGCAATCAGAAGGCAGATGTATACCTTGTCCCCATCTCTTTCATTCTGTAGCTTATTCCTGCATAGTTTCTGCTTGAATTTATAAATGTCTACTTAAAAGATTGTTAAATTTCTTGAAAACAGGACTGTATCTTGAATGTCTTTGGGGTTTCCTCATGATAGAAGCAATGTACCCCTGGTAAACACTCAGTGCATGCTGACTAATAATCATGAAAAAAAGATTGATAGAATGAGTTCAGGAGCCCTTTCATCTGACCTAATTTATCTCATGGGACTTAGACTTGTTACTGTGTGAGAACCAGGTTAACACATTTTTTCCCCCCACTACCACAGAGGAGAAAATTCTCTATCTAACTCCAGAACAAGAGAAGGATAAATCTCATTTCACAGACAAAGAGGTATGTGATTGTTTTCTTAGTTTGGTGATACATGCAAGGAAAGGAAAGATGAATCCATATGTTAGAGCACTGGCAATGTAGAGTATCCACCTGGTAAACCAAACTTCATATTTGTCAGTTGGGGGCAACAGGAGATGGTCAGCTCCTGTCTGCGACATACCTGTCTGATTCCAAGGAAGAAGGCCAAGTCGTGGTTACTGTGGTCCCTTTTTTTTTTTAATCCTCACCCAAGGATATTTTTTCATTTATTTTTAGATACAGTGAAAGGGAGGGAGAGAAACATCAATGTGAGAGAGAGACATTGATTGCCTCCCGCACAACCCCTACTGGGGTTGGGGATCGAACCTGCAACCCAAGTACATGCCCTTGACCGGAAATCGAACCTGTGACTCGTCAGTCTGCCAGCAATGCTCTAACTCCTGAGCCAAACCGGCTAGAGCTGTGGTTCCTTATTTTTAAAGTAGTTAAATATTTTCATCCTTGAAATAATGGCGAGGAAGATTTGATTGAATAGTGCCTCTCTTGCACCATGAAATCTGTGCTTCATTTTTCACTTACTTTATTAGCTCTTCTATTGAAATGGCTTCTGTAGGTTTGGTGTAAATGCATCACTAGAGCTTAAGGTGCCACCTGCCCAGTACAGGTTCCTTCTCAACCTTCCTAATGCCGTGACCCTTTAATACAGTTCCTCATGTTGTGGTGACCCCCAACCATAAAATTATTTTCGTTGCTACTTCATAACTGTAATTTTGCTACTGTTATGTCTTAGGCGACCCCTGTGAAAGGGTCGTTCGACCCCCAAAGGGGTCGCGACCCACAGGTTGAGAACCGCTGCTTTAAGTGGTAGCTTCCTCCAGTTCTGTGATGAAGGACTTTATTTTGACAAGGCTGCTTTAAAAAGCAATTCTAGCACTTCTCTTCTGGGTTGTTGAATGCCTAGAGACCCTTACAACAGCCTGGCTTCTAGAGACAACAACAGTATCCATAAGTTGAAGAAATGCTAAGTGTGTGTGTTGACATTTCGTTATTGAGACTAGAGCCTGGGGAGGAATGTTGTTTGAAATAATCAGGATTTCTGTGCTGTTACAATTATGTCACCAGAAACCAGAATTAACTTAGAGAGTTTTATATATATTCATATAATGAGAGGGGGAATGATGGCGGGCAGGGGAGCAAGGGTTGCTGAGTCTTGATATATTCTAATCCCATTGTTTCTGTATCTCTTGGTCACCCCTGAAGACAGGACAAGAACATGAACTAATTGAGAGCATGCCTCTGCTGGAATGGTTTGCTAACAATTATAAAAAATTTGGAGCTACATTGGAAATTGTCACAGATAAGTCACAAGAAGGATCCCAATTTGTGAAAGGATTTGGTGGAATTGGGGGTAAGTAGCCAATTAGAAAACTAAACTTAAATCCAGGGTCTCAGGGCAAGGCCTTTCCTGGACGTCCCAAAATAACATTACTTCAGGTGAGGTGTGCTCATCTCATCATTCACTGAAGCAGGAAGTAGAGGTAGCATATGGCTGCTGCCACTTCCTTGGTTGGGAACTTGTTGTTGATCCTCTCCCGAGGATATTTTTCCATTCTTAGAGTGGAAGGGAGGTAGGGAGAGAAACATTGATGTGAGAGAGACGCATTGATTAGTTGCCTCCTGCACTCCCCGACTGGGGCCAGGGATCGAACCTGCAACCCAGGCACATGCCCTTGACCAGGAATTGACCCAAGGCCCTTTGGTCTACAGGCCAGTGCTCTAACCGCTGAGCAAAACTGTCCAGAGTGGGAGCATTTTTTAATCATTACCTCTTAGCTTTCTGTAATTCTGCAAGAGAATTGGGCCTTCCGCATTCTGTTGAACACAGGTGATTTACTCTTTGGTTTCTGTCCCCCAGGTATCTTGCGGTATCGAGTAGATTTCCAGGGAATGGAATACCAAGGAGGAGACGACGAATTTTTTGACCTTGATGACTACTAGGTAGTCGACATGGGTCCGGCAAAATGTGCCTCACCCTCCAGCATCCAACCCAAGGAGCATACCCGTGGTGGAATCCAAACAGATCCCTGCCTTACAATTGGAACATTTCCAGAACTTAATCCATGAGCATTGGATATTGAAAAGAAAACCGAAACAAAACCAGACCCAACCCTACACTTTGGTTTGTCATGGTGTCAGCGCAGCAGCCTACGACTAAGTTCCTAAATGCCACTTTGGACTAATTTAAACAAGAATCCCAGTTTTTACTTTTACTCGGTGGTGAAATTGGTTGCTCTTGTATTTTATGAAAAAAAAATGATTTTTTTAACCTTCATACATAGAAGCAAAAATACTTTAACTGCTGTAAACCTTCAAAAGTTAATAGAAATGAGATCATACTGATTTGTTTCTTATTTTGATTGGAAAAAAATTAAATTGCTGCATTTTGCAGTGACCCATTTACATGGCATTCTCAGCTTAGACTGCATAAGAAGAAATATATGTGGTGAAATGTTGGAACCATTTCTCTCGGTCTCTTGTTTAATGTTGAAAGGGTGAGCTTAATAGGCAATTTCAATTTTACTCCCTCACACTACCCCTCCCCCCTCTAGACTGTCAGTTTCAAGGATGCAAATTGCATTGTAAAGTCAAGCTGACACATGAAGCATTTGGGCCAGTGCACTGTTTCCTTCCATCTGTCTTGCAGGGGCATTTGTGCTGGGGTTTGGGGAACGCTTAGCATCAGTTGCTTTGACAAGGGTTCCCATAATCTTAGCCTACTAGAAACCAGTTTGGGATGGACATGTTGGGGCTTTTGTGCTATTGCTGGGATTGGGAGAAATAAAACATGCAATTTAAGTGGAAGCAAAGAAATTTAAAGAATATTTTATTTTATTTTATTTTGCTTGGGTCTGTCCTTGGTAAAGGGGAGGTGGTTGTGTTTTCCTTGTGTTGGATGGCATGAGATTATGTGACTTTTGATTTTTTTAAAAATGAACTGCAAGGTTTTTCACAGGAACGACAGATAAGACATGTATGACTGCATGTAATTATAAACCCCTGACCTCCTGGTGGGGTTGGAGAATCTGTTTCGAATATGGGACTTGCAAGCACCTCTCCTATGAGAAAATACGAGAGGGGGGTGGGAAGGGCAGGGGTGGGAAGGGATGGGACACAGCTTCTGGCACCAAGGACTTAACCATGTGGGGTCCAAAAGTGGGCCTGAAAACCTGAAGCTCATGCTTCACAGCTGGGCTGTGAGTTGAACTTGACCCCAGCTGACATGCAAGGTCATCGCGTGCCCGAGGTGGTGACAGTGAACAAAGTGTATAGGACGTGCCCAGTGGTAGCAATGGAAAAGTGTGTACCAAATGGACTTTGAAGGACCAAAGGTTTTAAAAGTCAATTGGTATCACCCCCACACTGATAGGGTAGTGGGGTGCATTTGGTTTTCAAATTGGGTACTTTCAACACTTTAGTGCCTGACTGCTGTTCTTCATTGACTTGACTCAGTCACTTGTAGCTTTATCGGTCTGAACCAGCTCCTTGTTCCTAGGTTGCAGACCTGCCTATCGTTCCAATAATCCTGTTTCACTTGAATGAAGGGAGTATGTCTTAAATGTAAAGTTTCTTGTTCTCACACTGTACTCTGAGGTCCAAATGACTGTCGATGTTTAACCTGATGTCTCAACCCCCAATGAGAAGAGTCAGTTCTTTGGTATTCACCAACGTGGGAGGCTTCACTGGAACAGGCTTTTGCTTTGGGCTCTGCTATTTGTTTGCAGAACACCCAAGAGCGAGCAAACATGCTCTCTTCGCAGCAGTACCTTAGGGTTTTGCCATTGTAAATGGGTCTAATGTGATATGACAAGACCAGAGAAATTGGATGTAAATTTTTGAATATGCTTGTTGTTTCACATGATACATTTAGGGTATGCAGCTCCTTTTGTAGTTTTTATTTTTACTATTTAAGTTTGGAAATGATGCCAAATTTTTGTATTTCTTTAATCAATGTGTTCTCTTCAGTGATATATATTGCATTATATATTGATGTGTGTATCAATATATACTGATATGTATTACACTTAACATACAAACACATCAATACGAGGGGGTAAAAACCGTAGCCTTTGCATTCTCTATAGCCTCTACAGAGAGATCCTAAGCAGCGAAATCTTGGTGTTGTGATGTACAGAAATGGAGAAGAGTATTAAACCATATTTAAGAATATACTTTGTGTGCTTGAGATTCTTTAGGACTGTTCCTAGAAAGGTCTGAATGTGGAGATTGAGTGAGCTCTCCAAGGCATGTGTCAGTTTGGTTATGGCTGATAATTTTCAGCCTTAGATTTTAGTTGTCTTCACTATATTTGCCTACTGAAGGGTATATACAAAGGATGTTTGAGGTATAATCTCAAAGCTAACACCAGAGGAAGGAGGTTCAAGTTGCTGGGGCCAAACTAATGTGTCTTCTCCGATTCCACATGCACACCACAGGAAAATCTATGCACCCCCCCCCTTTTTTTAAGGCATTCAACTGTGTTGTCCCATGTAACCGCATTCCGTAGAGGTAGATGATGTACCCCATTTTACAGGTGATGAAACAGGACAAAAGAGGTTAAGTAGCAGCTCTTTAGTAGCAAAGCCAAATTTCCTCCCAGGCCTAATTTCAAAATTGATTCTCTTTCTACATCTATTTCCTTTGAGTCAGTGGAATTGAATGGTCCAGATGGAAGAACAGAAACAGCCTTCCATTCTCCGTCCTGCATACCTGGCACTGGGTAGAAAAGTCAATAACCTTATCCAAGAGCAGTCTGAGGCTGGCCTGGGTCAACAGCAGGAGAGGGTTTGTTTACTTTGTTTTTCCCCCAAGTTAGGTGCTGGAGCTCCTGTGTGGTACTTTAGGAAGCCTAGAGCCTGGGTGGTGCATGATTTGGCTTTCTCCAGATTAAGAAAATAATGTTTTTAATGAAGTTGACCCATAATGGCACTTTTTCTGTCACTTTGTTTTTTCAGCATACTTTGGCCCATTTTCTAATCTGATCTAGGCGATAACTTTGATGAAACCCAATCACCCTTTGGGAAGGGCAGATGTGCCTGCACATGCCTTTCCTCATGCATCCCTAGGTGCTGTTTGAAGTCAGAAGCTGGAAGGCAGCACATGGTGCTGGATATGTGGGCTGTTGTGCTCGCCTGTCTGGGCCTGCAGCACTTGCCATCTTTTGTTCTTTGGCTCCAGTTCTCATGCCATAATGCCCCCAGACAGGCACAGTGGATTCAGGGCTGAGCACCAAGGTGGAATTTTAAACCTTGTGCCAGCTTCTCCCTTGTTGCCAATTTGAGTGAGCGCCTGTTGGGACTCCCACCTGCCAAGTCCCACCCTGATGGGATTGCTCCTCCTGGGCCATAGGGACTGAAAAACCAGAGTATTGAAGCACTGAGTACCAGAGTTGCTGAAGACATGGGTAAACAATAGGAACTAGAGATACGTGTGAAAACAATTTACCTCCAGGCTTCTCTGATAACTCCAAACTGTCTGGAAACTCTGGTGGGTATAGTCTGAAATTGCTTGGCAGGCTCATAGTGAAGCTCAGTTAGGAGACCAGGGCCAAGTCAGCTCTTTGGACAAACAGCTCTGGTACTGGCTCTGCCATTAGCTGGGCTTGTGGTTTCAGGTAAGTCCCTTTCTATCCTGGTTTTCTTACTGTAAAGAAGGTTGTGAATCTTAGGAGCCTTTCCAGGTGTAAAACGATCAGGATAGTATCAGTGAGCAAGCTACCTGACATCTGGCTCTGCCAGTGAGATTTGGCAAGTTAGTTAATGTCTCTAAGCAGCAGTTTTCCTACCTGTAACAGTGCCTACTCCATTATTATGGTAAGGGTTAAATGCAATAAGGTACGTGAACTGCATAGTACAGTGCCTGGCACTGAACAAGGGCTCAAAGATAGGAGCTTCTCTGATGTTTCCACCACTATCAACCTTGGTCCTCCAGGAGTGGCCAGAGTGAGTTTACACTGGCAAGCCACGAGGTGGTGCTAGAGTTAAAGTTACCTGCTGTGGAAAAAATCTGTTGCTTCTGGTCGGGAGAGATGTACCTGATACAGCTTGTTTATCCATAAAATTTGGAGAAATGGAAGGGGCAAACTACCAAAAGAAGTAGGGATGAGAGAACAGAGAGGAGAGCCCAGGGGTCTCATTCTGGGCTTTGGAAGGTACCCATCTGTAAAGTGACTACAATTCCTAATATTTGTTGAACCGTTACCATGCGCCAGGCAGAGTGCTGTGTCACATGCTCTTATTTAATCCTTAGAAAAACAGTGAGGTAGATACTGTTTTGTATCTGCCAGTCCAAGTTCATAAGCTACTAAGTGGCAACATTTGGGACTCAAAGACAAGTCTCTCTGGTTCCAAGGCCAGTACAAATGCAGATCATTCCTTGTTCAAGAAGGGAGACGACAGTTGCTGATACTGCTGAGAAGATAGGTGGTGGACTCACCTCACCAACCCTTGTAATTTCAGAGACAACCAATGGCTCAGATTGCATCTGGAAGGCACCCATCTTACAGTTCTGACCTTGCCCAATGCTTCTGACACATGCTTTGGTCATCTCAGCTTATCCACAGCTACAGTTGAAGATGGATAAAAGGAGCTCCCCTGGACCCTGTAGAGGACCCCTATAATTTATCCAACATCTTCAAAGAAGAATACATATGTAGTGGAATTTCTCAGAGACTAAGGCATCTGCCCCTGCTTTTAAATATGTCACCAGTAGGACAATTAACGAAACTGGAATGTGGACTATAGATAAAAGTACTGTATCAATGTTAAAAATGTATTTGATAACTGTACCGTGATTATGTAAGAAAATACTCCTTTTTCTTAGGAACTATACATTGAAGTATCAAGGAGGTTAAATAAGACATTTATTAAGGAAATTTTTTGAATTTTCAGAAATGCTGAAGAAAAAGGTAAAATCATCACTTAACTGTAATAGTTTTGGGTCATCATGACCATCCATTACAGAACTGGTGTGATAATGAGTGTTTAGGTTCTAACTGCTTCACAAGGTATTTAAAACACAATTTTGGTTTGATTCTTTATTCAAGTTTGGTTTTTACTCAGAATTTGGGTTTGACTCAGAGGTCAGCATTTAAAAGAGTTAGTTCTGCTAGAGGGTTTTTTCAGTTCAGGAGAAATCCCTACTCTGAATCAACCAGTAGAGGTGGGGGGCTGAGCCTGGGATTTGGGCCCAAACTAGAAGGAAGAAGAGCAAAGGTAGGACCAGGAACGGAGCTGCTGTCACATGTCTCCGAGGTGAAATCAGCTTTGGGTCTGCTCTGGTGCTGGGTGAGATGAGGCAGTATCAAGAGCAAGGGAAGGGGAGGGAACCCTAGGGATGATGGGAAGAAAGAGCTGTACCTGGGAGCCTAGCACCCATTCTCAGAAAGGACAAGAGTGTCATTAGACTAGTCCTTTGTCTCCAGCCACATCTTTGTATCGCTCTGTTGCTCTGTACTTTCACTTCTTTTTTTTCAATTTATCTTTATCATTGCAAGTATTACAGATGTCCCCCCTTTTTCCTCCATTAATCCCCTCCACCCTGTTCTTAAGGAATCATCATTTTAGCACCTGAAGGACACCTTACATTCCAGTCCCCTCAATGAAGAGAGAGAAAGCTGAATTCCAACCAGCAACATAATGACCTACCAAGTTCTAGCAGCAAATCGGAGCCAACATGAGCACCTGATGTTACAACTCCAAATTCGGTCCTCTTAACACATGGATGATCTCGTTATTCTTCATCTAAGCCTTTTTCTACCCCTTGTTAGGGATGAGAAAAGGGAGGATCAGAGAGAGTGAGTGAACAGCCTGAGGCCAGAGACGTAGCTGGGAGGGGAAAGGTGGCGGACATCCAGGTGGGGTTATGAAAGCTGTTTTGAAGTCACTTCCCTGAGAGGGTTGGCTTGAGTGTGTAGATTAACTTGCTTGTCCGCCCCCAGGGTTCCAAATTAGCCCCACTAGGTTTCTCTGTCAGACTTCTGGCTCTCCCACTCTGCTGAGGCACCCTGCCTGGGCTCAGCCCCTCTGTTGTCTGCCCCCACCCACAGGAAACCTAAAGGGCAAACCCATTTCCTGGGAAGCCTGGAGACCAAGATAGAATGGAAATTTCAGGGAGAAGCTCTCGAAGCAGCTATAGCAAGGATCTTCTGAGGTAAAGGCAAGGATTCAGGGATATTCTGCTTCATGGGGAAAGGGAGGTGCAAACTGGGCTTGAAAATGAGGTGAAATCAGGGCTTGATGCCAAGTGCCTGCCCCAGGTTACATGGCTGTCCAGTGGGGTGAGATCGACCAACCTCCTGACACCTCACCCGAGGGCCTGCAGAGGGGACTTTGTACTAGGGCAGGATGTCACCTGGGGAAGAGGAGTTGAAGCTCCTCTAGATAAAGACGCATTCCTGTGCTCAGGCTTAGAGGCCCTCCCTACCCCTGTCAAACTGATTCTGAAGAGAGGTTGTCTGCAAGGGGTTCTGCCCCGCCCTGAGGAGCTGAGCAAAGGTCCTCAGAAACCCAGTCTCCTCCAGCTTTCAGTTTCCATAGACTCAGCCCACTGCAACCTCTATTCCTTAAATTGGACTTGGGTTACTCTGTTCTCTCTTTTTTTTTGTTAATCTTCACCTGAGGATATTTTCCTTTTTTTTTTTTTTTTAGAGAGTGGAAGAGAGGGAGAGAGAGAGAGAGAAGCATTGATATGAGACACATCAGCTGGTTGCCTCCTGCATGCCTGCATGGCCGGATGGAAACTGCAACTCAGGTATACGTGCCCTTGACCGGGATTTGAACCCGAAACCCTCAGATCCAAGGGCTGATGCTCCAACAACTGAGCTAAACAGGCCAGAGCCTGTTCTCATTTTTTAATTCAGCAAGCATGTACAGACATTTCCTGTATCCTGGGCCCTGTGCAAGATGCTAGGATACAGTGGTGACCAACACAGGCATTATCCCTACCCACCAATGCTTATGGTCCAGCGAGGGAGACAGCAAGGAATGACAATAAAGAATGAGCAGTATTATTGTTTTTTTTTCTTTTTATTGATTTTAGAGAGAGAGGAAGGAAGAGGGAGAGAGATAGAAACACTGATGAGAGAGAACATCGATAGGCCGCCTTCTGCATGCCCCCCACTGGAGATTGGGTCTACAACCTGGGCATGTGCCCTGACCAGGAATTGAACCGGCAACCTCTTGGTGCATAGGTCGACACTCAGCCACTGAGCCACACCAGCCGGACAGTATTATTGTTTTTAAGGAAAAAAATACTTTTATTTTGAAACACTCCAGCAGATATCAAAGAATATTTGTGTAGAGCCCTGGCCGGTTTGCTCAGTGGTTAGAGCATCAGCCTGCAGACAGAAGGGTCTCGGGTTCGATTCTTGGTCAAGGGCATGTGCCTGGGTTTCGGGTTCAATCCCCAGCCTTGGTGGAGGTCATGTGGGAGGCAACCAATCAATGTGTCTCTCTCACATCAATATTTCTATCTCTCTCTCTCTCTCTCTCTCTCTCTCTCTCTCTCTCTCTCCCCCTCCCTTCCTTCCACTCTATCTGAAAGATCAATGGAAAAATATCCTTGGGTGAAGATTAACAACAACAAAAAATTTGTGTAGAGGTAGAGCTGGACAAAGGACCCATTAGGAAGTTTATAAAAATGTAGTTACAAAAGGAATAGTGGCAGTTAGGATGGAAAGGGGAAAAAATGATTTCAAGGATATTTAAGGGGAGAACTGTCAGGGCTATTGACCATCTGGATATAGAAAATCAAGGAAAGGAAAGCGTTACAATGCTGGATTGCTTAACTCAGTGGGTCCCATTAACCAGGAAAGGTGTACCAGTCAGAGAAGGCTGGGTCATGATGTGCTAACAAACGAGCCCCAAATCATAGAGGCTTAAAACAGAAATGTCTGTTTCTTGCTTAGGAAGTTTAGCTGGGAAAAATGAGGAGTATTAAAGGACAAAGGGAGGGCAAGGTGGCCCCCACTTCATCTTGGGGTGCCCAGTCTGCCTGGTGAGCAAGGGCCAGTCTGGAGAGATGAGAGGTCAGTTTGGAGAGGCAAATTGGGTTGGTCCTGACAACCTAAAGGCCAGGAAGCCACTCAAATTTCAGGGATATTTTTTCACCCTGGTATCATTTTTGTTGTTTTTAATAGCTTTATTGATGTGTAACTTATAAACTATAAAATTCACCCAATGTAAGTATATTATTTTTTAAAATAAATTTGTACAGTTGTGCAAACATCACATAATCCAGTGTCCATCACCCCAAAAGGTCTTTTTGTTGTTGTTAATCCTTACCCGAGGATATTTTTCCATTGATTTCTAGAGAGAGTGAAAGGGAGGGAGGGAGGGAGGGAGAGAGAAACATTGATGTGAGAGAAACACTGATTGGTTGCCTCCTGCACTCTCTGCACTGGCGGATCAAAAATACAACTGACCCTTGAACCATGTACTCAGGGTTTTTTTATTTATTTTAATCCTCACCCGAGGATATTTTTCCATTTTTATTTTTTCAGATAGAATGGAAGGGAGAGAGAGAAACATCAATGTGAGAGAGACACATCAATTGGTTGTCTCCCGCATGACCCCGACCAGGGCCAGGGACCAAACCACAACCTAAGTACGTGCCCTTGACCAGAATCAAACCCTCGACTCTTCGGTTTTGTTTTGTTTTTAATCCTCACCCGAGGACATTTTTTCATTTTTTTTTTTGTTCAGATAGAGTGGGAGGGAGAGAGAGAGAGAGAAACATCAACGTGAAAGGGACACATCGAGTGGCTTTGTTAATGTTATTTGTTAATGTTTGACCGACCAACCAGGGCCGGGGACAAACTGCAACCAAAGTACATGCCCTTAGCGGGAACCGAACCCGGGTCTCTCTGGACCGCAGACTGACGCTCTAACCACTGAGCCAAACCAGCCAGGGCCGACTCTTTGGTTTTAAACCCGTTTTATTGTAGGGTCAACTGTATATATTTGGTCTTTGTACCCAGTTCCTGACACCATTCCTAAAACCCTTGGAATCTCCTGGGTTAGTGTCTTTTGTATGCTAATGAGATGACTGGTGGCTGGGGTCCCCTAAAGAGCTTCAGGATGGGGGCTGGTTACCAGAAAGGTACAATTACAGTGTTAGAACTTCCAGTCCCACCCAGAGGGAGGAGAAAGGGGCTGGAGGTTGTTAATTACCAAGGGCAAATTATTTAACCAATGATGCCTAAGTAATGGCACTTCCATAAAATTCCCTAAATGCAGTTAAGAGAGCTTCCGGATTGGTTGGTAAACACATTGAGGTACTAGGAGAGCTCCTGGCAATTCCACATGAATTTGAGGATCAACTTTCCCATTTCTGCAAAACAGCTACTGGAATTTTGATAAGGATTGCATTGAATCTGTAGATTGCTTTGGGTAGTATTGCCATCCGAATGTTGTCTTCCAATCATAAACACAAATGTCTTTCCGTTTATGTAGGTCGTCTTTAATTTTAGCTGTGTTTTGTAGTTGTCTGTGTACAAGTCTTTTACATCCTTGGTTAAATTTATTCCTAGGTATTTTATTCTTTTGGATGCTACTGTAAATGGAATTATTTTCTGAACTTCCTTTTTGGATTGTTCATTGGTGGTGTCATTCTGGTTTTGATTTGCATTTTCCTGGTGACTAATGATGTTGAGCATCTTTTCATGTGCTTGTTAGCTTTCATATATCTTTTCTGGTGAAATATAATCTTTCGCTCTTAATCTCCAATTCTGCATCTCCATGAGTGGAGAGAGGGAGAGTCCCTTTGTCTCTCAGATACCTTTCTTCCTCCCTTTACTTTCTCTTTACTTTCAAAAAGCACTTGACAAAAAAAATAATGAAATAAATTTTAAAAAATAATTTTTAAAAAGAACAACAACCACAAAAAATGTCAAAAAGCACTTAACAGGTGGAGGGGTAGCACAGAGCAGGGAGTTAACAACACAGACACTGGAGCCAGATGTCCAGGTCACACTCTACCACTTACTAGCTGTGTGACCTTGAGCATGTTACTTCTCTTTCAGTTTGAGTTTAAAATAGGGTTTTGTGTTAAATAAACTAAGTTTCTATTTCATTTGTTACATAAAAGTGCCTACTACAGCCAAGCACTGAGCTAGACCCTAGAATATAGTCACGAGCAGAGACATAGTTGCTGTATCAATAGGCTTCCAGGCTAGTGGATCACTCCAATGAATGTGACATCCCTACTGCAATTAACACTGAAGGAAGGCCACACAGTCTGCCGCAGAGGAATCTGACCTGGCCAGTGAGCCCACAGAAAGCTTGTCTATAGACACTGATGCTTGAATGAGCACAGATTTAACTAGGCTAAGAGAAGAGTGTCAGAGGTACAAGAACAACATGTGTGTGGAGGGGTGTGGGGAGTGAGTACAGTTGAGGAGGTAGGTGGAGAGCACTGTGGATGAAGCTCAGAAAACTAATGGGGAGCGTGGTGGAAGGCCAGCAGGCACAGAAAGGGATGAGCCTCAAGGCCTTGACGAGAACTTGAAACTTTATTCCGAGCCAGAGGTTCCTATTGGATGCCAGAATGAAGGCAGCCGAAGTGCTACTCTGAAGTCAGAAACCAATTCCTTTCGCACTGTGATTAAATATGACGATGAAGCATGTATCAAATACTCTACAAACAGTATTAGCTATCATAGGTTCATATTCATTCACTTAACAATTGCTTATTGTGCTAGGCAATGGGGATATAGTAGTCAACAAGGCAGATACCATGTCAACAAGGAGTGCCCAATCTAGTGAGGAACCCAGTCAAGCAAACATTCTATGCTTTGATGGGAAAGATATAGGGCACTGGGCAGAGGACTGGGTGGGTGGGGGAACAAAGGTCGCACTCAACCCAGTCTTGGTAGGAAGAGATTGGTTTTCCTTTTTGGCAGCGTCACTTGTTAACAGCATGAAGATGGGGTGGGTGCCATTGGAAAGAGAAGGTTTGGTCCCTGGCCTTAAAGGGAATATAACTTGATTGAGAAGACATGTGTAGGAAAACAATGAGAAGAAAAATGCATAGACATACCAGACAACTCATATTGGCACTTTGCAAAAAGTCTCAGCTTCTTCATCTCCAGGTTCCAAACATCCCCAACTGCAGAGAGGCAGTATCTCTCTCTCAAGGCAGGGAGCCTCCCAGGATTCCTACTGCTTCATAGGCCTTTCTGAGTTTCAAATCTCTCTCACTCAGAAGAGAACACAAGGCCTACTCAGCAGAGACCTGCAAATTCTGTAGCTGGAGCAGGGATTGCTGGAGCTACCCAGTGCCTCTCAGGACTTCCCCCTCTGCTAGGCTCAGCTATAAATAGCTTGCTGGTTTCCAGCTGGGGATCTCCCAGTCCCTTCAAGAAGCAAGCACCGCCTTCTCACCCTGTGCTGCCCTCAGCCTGGAGCAGAAGTGGGTGGTAGCTGGCAGGCAGGAAAGAGAGGGAGGGGTGGAGGGCAGGAACCAGCACCAGAGAATCTCTGTACTACATTACCCATAATCCTAGATGGTAGCTGGGAAGAGAAGGCTGCAGGGGGCCTGCAGCCTTAGATGGGAAAACAAGGCCAGAGGCATCCTGCACCCTAGGTATGCAGCCCAGGCCTTGAGACCCAGCTTTTTTTCCAAAATCTAACCCCTAATCCTTCAATTCTGGACCTTAGAGATCATCTCCTTTCCATGCACCCGATCCACAGGCACTCAGTTGACCTGTGGCCAAGGAGAACAACAAAGCTCATCTTTTGGCCTTACCCCACTTTGTGCAGATGTGTACAAGCCCAGCCAAAGACCGAAGCCTGTGATTTTTATTCTGGATCAAGCCCAAAAGCTGCTTGGCACCGGAAGCTCCTTCCCTGGCAGATTCCCTGACTCTGTCCCAAACTCTGAGCTTTTCTTTCCCTGCCTCAACCAAGGCAGAACAACCAAGAGCTCACAGGTTGGTCCAGCAGAAAGCCTGTACTCTAGTGACATGTTGCGTTTCTGGAAGAGCTGAGGGGTGAGGGTTCAGGAACTCTGCTGAGGTCTGGTCCCTGTCTCTGACCTTTGCTCATCTCCTGGCAGACAGATCAGGGTAGTCACGTGTCTGGGCCAGGTTTAAGTCTCTGGAAGTGCTGTAGGAAGGGCCTGCAGGGGCTTGCTGTTTCATGCAGTGGATAAACCAGAGTTGTCAGGCTGAGCAAGGGAGGCTATTCTGGGTGGTGGGGGCACCCAGTGTGCACTGCATCCAGACCTCAGTCCCACTGCCGGTGTACACCTGCCCCAGCTCTGGCTCCCCCACCACATCCCTTCCAACTTTCCCTACAGAGTCAAACTATTCACGGGGAGGGGGGAGGGGGTTCTGGGACTCATGAAACTCCAGACCACATGGGGCCTAGCAGGTGAAGATATTAGGGGCCTCTGTCCAAGGTGAAAAGGCACTGTGGCTGGCCTGAAAACAGGGTCCTTGCTCAGATATAATAACAACTCTCACTGAGCTAGGCACCAGGAACGCAGAGATGAGTAAGACCAAATCGCAGTCTCAATAAACAAACGATGTATATAATACAGTGTTAAGTGGATAACAAGCCTATGGAGCGAGGGTGGGAAGGATTTCCATATGGCCAGATGTCTGAACCAAGTAAAGGAGGAAGCCATTCTAGCCGAGTAGTATGAGAAGGGCATTCCAGGCAGAAGCGACAGCTTCAGCAAAGGCAAGGAGCAAGAAATAGCAAGGAGGTAAGAAGAGAGAAACACCGAGGACCAACTTGTAAAAGGCAAGGGGAGGAGCAGTGAGGGAAGAGCCTAGGCCCTAACACCATGCTTAGGAGTCTGGCGTTAGGCCCTGGGCTGCAGCAGCGAACGGATCTCCAGCAAGGTGTGCCGTGTCCAGACTGGGGGAGAAAAGTGGGACAGGATAAGAAACGGGGGGAGGGGCGGTGCTAAAGAAACCTTAGAGCTTCTGCGGATGGAAGAAGGCACCGTGCCCACGCGGGGCTCCCAAGCCCGCCTGTCCCGCGTTTACCTCGGCCAGGCCGGGCGCGCGTTCCCAGCCCGCCGGCCGCCCCCTCCTTGGCAGCGGGTCCCCTGGCCGCCGGCTCCCGGGCGCGGGCGGACGCGGTGGGCCGGGCTCCCGCCCACAGCCGCCCGCGGGCCGCCTGCCAGACGCGCCGGAAAGGAAGCGCCTTGTATGGGCCTGGGGCCGGGAGGAAGTGCCTTGTAGGGCCCCGGGAGGAAGCGCCATACATGGCGAGGGGCGAGCGGGGGCGGGCAGGGGGCGGGCAGGGGGCGGGGAGCCCGCCCGGGATGGAGACCGTTTCCGCCGCCGCGGGCCGGAGCCGCCGCGCGCCACCCCACCCACGCCCGGGCCTGCGTGTCCCGTCCCCAGCCGCGACCCGCGACCTCCACCCGGCTTCCCCCCCGACCCCCACCCGCGCCCTCCGTCCTCTCCGTGCGGGAGCCGCGCGGCGGGGATCCAGCCTGGCTTGGACGCTGACCAGCCGAGCCGGATTCCCCGCTCCGCCACGCACTCTCTGTGACCTTGGGGAAAACGCTTTCGTCTCTGAGCCTCAGAGATAAAATGAGAGGATGCCCTTTGAGTGCCTCCCCGAGCGGGCATGGCCCGCAGTGATATCTCCGTCATCCCAGCAACCATGAGGAGGAGGCAGCGTTCCCTGTCACCTGCTGTTTGAGTCCCTTTAGCCTCTACGCAGCTGAATGAAGGACTTCTGTGGGAGCTGACAGATGCAGGAGATCGTTCCAGAAGAAAGGAGGGCAACCTTAAGGTCTAGAGCTTTCCCTGACAGGCTGCGGGTTTAGAGAGAGGGAGTTCCAATCCCAGCTTCTCCCCTTACCATGGGGGTGATGCTGAGAAAGGTACTTTCCTTCTCTGAAGCTCACTTTCCTGATCAGTAAAATGGGGATAATAATTCCTGATTTGTAAGGTTGTTGTGATAGTCAAATCAAATGTGTGTAAAGTGCCTGACCTGGAGTAGATGCCTAATTACTGTGAGTTCTTCAGTTCTCTTCAGTGCATTTTCCCAAGCCGGTGTGAGCAGGAGATATGAAAGGCTTGAGTACTTGACCATTCTTCCTGGAAACCTGTCCACTTGGGAAAGACTGTCCCTTCTTTGGCATCTATGGGACCTTATTGCCAAGATTTGGTGCCTTATCCGGAGGCATGTGTGTGGCCCTGATGCTCCCCTTTCTCAGTTCAGCCACCAATCCAATGACCTGCCCTCCCTCCCTGCTGCTCTTCTCTACCTACCCCAGAGCATAGGTGACCCAGAATGCCTGGCAAGGGCAAAAAGAACCTGGAGGAAGTTGAAGTTCCCATCACAGCCAGAACCTGGTATCTAGGACACCATACCCTCCCACGCCTGCTGCAGTACCACACCCACACATTTCAACAAGAGATGGGTATCAATCTCAGCAAAGCATTTCCCAATCCTCCCTTGTTGGCCCTGCCCTCATCAGTTCTGCCTGTCCTGGAGTTCCATTTAAGTCTAACCTGAATCTTCCTGCCTCTCAGTTGCAGTCCCATCCTGCTGAACTGCAATTAGCAATTCCTAAGAGGTTCCAGGCAAATTTGTGGACACACACAATAGATGTATATCACCCACGGCCTTGTTTCCTTTCATCCTTGTTGGATGAGGAGGCTGTCGTTGGCATGGTAACCTTCCTTGTATAAGTTGCAGCCCTCAAGGATGTTTTCAATTTCAGCAGGGACATAGCTCCTTCCCCCCGCTGTAGATCACAGGGTGACATGTAGCTGTGTCATTCTGGCCTCCCCCAGAATGGGGATGCAGTGCTGGTAGCACAAAAGAAGGACTGGTTCATGGAGGGCAGCAAAGGGCTTAAAGGAGATGCTGATTGGATCTCTGAGGAACAGGTTCCTTCTGCCCTACGGGTTGATCCTCAGCCACCAGAGAAACCAGTTCTGAGGCCCAGGATATTTAGGGAGCTTCTCAGAGTCTCATGGTGAATGATATACACACATCTTCACTAAAACCAGGCACCCAACAAGTGGTATAATGCTGGTGTTTAATTCTATAGAAGCTGATAACCCATAAAGCCTCTGTAATCCAGTGATTTGTTTTCTCCTCAGCCCTTCCATGGAATAAATGGATATTTATTAACCATCTCACATGTTCTAGTTTCCCATACATTATTTCAACTAATTCTTCCCACAGTCCTATGAGGGAGGTAGTAGACCACTCATTTTACCAATGGGGAAACTAAAATTTGGGCAAAGATCTTAAGCAACCTGACCCAAAAATCACATGGCCAGGGAGTGGCCTTCAAATTCCCAATCCCACGCTCTTTCTACTTGGTCCTGTGTTCCTTTGTATTTGTTACTGTGTTCTGAGAAAGAAATCCTTCCCCCCCAAGTCCCAAGACATTGCCTTTCTAGGAGTTCTAGGAACCAAATGGGCATTGCATCAGTCTCCGTGGCACTGGGGTCCTGTGTGGCCCTGCTTGGCATGGCAGCAGTAGCAGCAGCGTCCTCAAACTCATGAGGCTTCCCCCTGCCAGCTGCCTCATCTCTGTCATGGAGTTTCCCCAGCAGAGGGCAAGCCGAGGGAAAGTGGTTCCCAGCTGCCAGCTTCATCTAGGCAAAATTGCATTAGAGCCAGCGCTGGCTTCCCTCAGTCCCTCCAGAGTGAGCACATTCAGCTCCCCCGCAAAAGGGAGGGGGAGAGAGACACAGAAAAAAAAAAGGGGGAAACTTCCATTTCTTTCCTTGGCTGGGAAGCACTTGGCTTCAAGCTGCCACTCATCTTGTAGGTGGAAGAGATTAGTACTGATCCTTTGGAAATTATACAAGTCACTAACATGAGCCCTTGGGCCAGAGCTTTGCCCAGGAGAGACACCAGTAGGGAAGCCCTGGGTTTGAGTGCTGTGGAAGGGAAGGAGAGGCAGGTCTCAGGAAGGAGAGAGACCCTGGATCTCCTCCTTCTCGCCTCGCCTCATGAATTCTTTTCTGGGTATCATGCTTTTTTATTTTTTAAATTGATTTTTAGAGAGAGAGAAACAGCAATGTGAGACAGATACATTGATTGATTGCCTCCCATATGCACCCCTACCAGAGATGGAACCCACAACCTAGGAATGTGCCCTGACTGGAAATTGAACCCAAGACCTTCCAGTGCACAGGGCGATGCTCCAACCACCTGAGCCACACTGGCCAGGCCTCTGAGTATCATTCTTCTTTCTGCAGGTCTTCTGTTCAAAAAGACGAGAAAAGTCATGTCCTGGCAACTGGAACAGGGTGAGGAAGAAAGCAGTAGGAGCAGGGAACTATCAGGTTGTGACCTCCAGCAAAACAGGGGAGGTATTAATAGTATTAATAATTAATATTTATAGGTGTCAGTCATACTTCATTAATTATCTTTTAATCCCCTCCCTCAGATCCGACTGTTATGCCTGCTTTAGAGATAAGGAAGCGGAAGTTTATGGGCTTCTCAATAACCATAGCTCCCAATTAATGGAAGTGGGCCAGGCACTCTATAGACATTATCTCATTTAATCCTCACCACAAACCCATGAGATGAAACCATTATGCCCGTTTTCTACAGGTGAAAACTGAGGCTCAAAGAAGTAGGGAACTGGCCTGTGATCACCAGGTAATGCAAGTGGCATGTGAGGGATTAGAATTTGGATGTGTGCTTGACCACTTCACCTGGCTGCCGGCAAGTCTTCTCCACCGCTTCTGGGGCTCGGGCCCACATAGGCTGAGACCACAAAAACCTGCCCACACCTACATTCCCCTAGTGCTCCCCACACAAGTGACAACCTCAGACTTGCCACCAGAGTATTTCTTGGGGCCCTGTGTCTTGGGACGTTGGCTGTCTCTAATGCAAACTCTGGCAGGAAGACACCTTGAGAGAGCTTCACTACCCTCCCCATGTTTTGAAATGCAAAAATGTATATATCAAACAGCCCTCAGGAGGTCTCCTTAAGACTTAAGACCCACCGAGGGAGGTGCTTCTTGGAGAAGAGGATGGAGAGCCCAGTGATTTCAACCAGGGAGAACGGCCAGCAGCAGCCCCTCCACCCAAGCAGGCTCCCTGTGGCCTTTCCCAGAGGCTCCTCTGCACTGCGACAGGAGCGGACTCCACTGGGCTCACCCACAGGCAGGGCTGCAGGGTGGGACACGCTTGGAATCCTGAGTCAGAGGAAAGGTTCCACTGCACTTGCCCTGGAACAGCAAGTCAAGGATGTAGCCTTCAGTCTGGAGAGGAAGGGGAACTGGAAAGTGAAAAAAAGGAGTAGTGCTCATTTCCTTCCCTGCCATCGCTTTTATTTTTAAAGCCATTTATTTATTTATTTATTTGTTTGTTTGTTTGTTTGTTTGTTCGTTCGTTTGTTCGTTCGTTCATTCATTCATTCATTCATTCATTCATTCATTCATTCATTCCGCCATACTTGATACATGTTCATTGCAGAAAATACATGTGACGGAAATAAGATTTATTAGTATGAGTGTTCCTCCTTCTTTTCTCTCCTCTTACCCACCCACCAAAAGGTTTCCAGCTCAGAATCCATACCCACTTTCCAGTTTAGAAAGTTTGGTCTTTGCCAGCCCAGTTTCTGGATCTTTTGTGATGTAGAATCAGAATAGGGGTTAAGGGGTGCTGGTTAGAGAGAGAGAATGAGATGTAGAGCCTGAGAGGCTGGGAAAGGAAGGACTTGGGCAGAGAGGCTAAATTGATCCATATAATAAAGAACTAGGAAGGAAAGGGAGAAGGGAAAGAGACCGGTTAGAAAGGAAAGGGGGAGGGATTATATGAAGTACTGCTGTGGGGCATTGAATGGGTTCCCCAAGAAGAGATTGGAATAACTTTACTTTTTGGCTCCAGGATCATAATTATTTATTTGCAACTTCATGTAGAGACCCAGAATGTATTAGGGTTCCATACAGGAAAGTACAAAATATCATTATTTGATAAATGAAAGAAAGCAGTCAAGTATTTATCCTTCCATTTTTTTTTTTTTTACAACTGATTTAGTGTAAGTTCTTTTTTGTTTTGTTTTTATTTTTCTTTATTGATTTTAGAGAGAGGAGGGGACAGGGAGAGAGAGATAGAAACATTGATGAGAGAGAACATAGATTGGCTGCCTCCTGCATGCCCCTCACTGAGGATCCAGCCCACAACCTGGGCATGTGCCCTGAGTGGGAATCGAACCAGCAACCTCTCGGTGCATGGATCGATGCTCAACCACCGAGCCACATTCGCTGGGTTAGTGTAAGTTCTTTATAGACAAATTCTGGCTAATAAATGCAAATGGAATGATAGAATTACAAAATCACCATTTTGTAAACCCTAATCAGATAATGGATTTAGATAAGGATCAGCAATCATTGGGGATTCCTGAAACCACTGGGTAAAAGATTGAGGGGAACTTTAAAATATCAATAATACTTGAATCCACCAATTAATTTTAACATCACAAAAAGAGAGACCACCCAAGAGAATTGAAAACATAAGAAAGCTGTACATAATGTTCATAGCAGCAGTATTATTTGTAATAACCAAAAATGAAACAATCCAAATGTCCATCAACTGATGAATGGGTAAACAAATTGTGGTATATCCATATAATGAAATATTATTCAGCTAAAAAAAATGAAATACTGTCCGGCCGGTGTGGCTCAGTGGTTGAGCATCGACCCATGCACCAAGAGGTCGCCGGTTCAATTCCCAGCCAGGACACATGCCCAGGTTGTGGGCCAGATCCCCAGTTGGGGGCGTGCAAGAGGCAGCCAATCGATGTTCTCTCTCATCTATGTTTCTATCTCTCTCTCTCCCTCTCACTCCTCTCTCTCTAAGAAATCAATAAAGGAAAAGGAAAAAAAAATTTTTAAAAATGAAATACTGATGAATGCTACAATATAGATGAACTTTATTTATTTTTAAATATTTTTTTCTTTATTGATTTTAGAGAGAGAGGAAGGGAAAGGGGGAGAGAGATAGAAACATTGATGAGAGAGAACATCGATTGGCCACCTCCGACATGCCCCCCACTGGGGATTGGGTCCACAACCTGGGCATGTGCCCTGACCAGGAATCGAACCAGCAACCTCTTGGTGCATGGGTTGAGCCACACGGGCCAGGCTTTAAAAATGTTATGCTTTAAATGAACTTTAAAAATGTTATGCTTAAGTGAACAATCAGATACAAAAGGCTACATATTTTGTTATTCCATTTATATAAAATGTCCATAATAGGCAAATCTATATCCATAGAGACAGAAAGATTAGTGGTTGCCAGGTGCTGGGGGTAGGGATGCAATGGAGAGTTACTGTTAACAAGTATGTAGTTTCCTTTGGGAGTGATGGAAATGTTTTGAAATTAGTGACAACATTGTACATGTATGCAAAACTATTGAATTGTATATTTTAAAATGGAGAATTTTATGTTATATGAATTATATTGCAATTTTTAAAATCATATGTAGGAAATTAGAGAGACAACCAAAAATGATGTGCCTGTTGATATGTAGCAATAGCAAGAACATAGCATCACTTAAAAAGTGAACCTGAATCTGACCAAGCCTCTAGGTGTAACCAGTTTACAGGAAATTCGTAGGGTAGAAGGACATATTACACAACATTGCAGGGGGGAAAGTACAATCTGTCAAATTCCAGAAGTGGGGAAGTCTTCAGGAAAAATAACCTGGTTTCTTCAATTAATAGATAGCAAGGGGAACCATTATGAATGAAGGAAACTTAAAAGACCTATCAACCACCCAGCTGGTGTGGCTCAGTGGCTGAGTGTTGACCCATGCACCAGGAGGTCCCCAGTTTGATTCCTGGTCAGTCACGTGCCCAGGTTGTGGGCCCGATCCCCAGTGGGGGGCATGCAGGAGGCAGCCAATTGATGTTCCTTCTCATTGATGTTTCTATCTCTCTCCCCCTCTCCCTTCCTCTCTCTCTAAAAATCAATAAAGGAAAAAAAATTTTTTTAAATTAAAAAACCTATCAGCCAAATGTAAAATGTGGTCACTTTTAGGTCCTGATTCAATCAAAGGAACTTAAAAAATACTTAGGAACTTAAAAAATACTTATAAAGATATATAGTGGAGTTTTTACAGAAGAAATTATATAACATCTGAAATTTGCTTCAAAACAATCCAATGTGCCATGGCAGAGAGGGATGAGGCTGGTACAGACAAAACAAGATCACTTGTGATACAGAGAGGTTCATCGCACTATTCCCTTCTACTTTTGTGACTGAAAATTTACACAATAAAAAAACATGAGGCCAGCCCAGCCAGTGTGGCTCAGTGTTTGAGTGTCTGCCCATGTATCAAGAGGTCACAGGTTCGATTCCCAGTCAGGGCACTTGCCCAGGTTGTGGGCCTGATCCCCAGTGGGGGGCATGCCGGAGGTGGCCAATCGATGTTCTTTCTCGTCGATGTTTCTTTTTTTTTTTTAATTTTTTTCTTTATTGAGAGAGGAAGTGAGAGGGAGAGAGAGACAGAAACATTGATGAGAGAGAACATCGACTGGCTGCCTCCTGCATGCCCTGCACTGGGAATCGGGCCTACAACCCCCGGCATGTGCCCTGACCAGGAATCGAACCAGCGACCTCTTGGTGCATGGGTCAACGCCCAACCACTGAGCCACACCAGCCGGGCTCTCATCAATGTTTCTATCTCTCTCTTCTTCTCCCTAAAATCAATTTTTTAAAAAATTAAAAAGAAAATAATTCTAAAAAAAAAAACACGAGGCCTGATTTATCCATGAAATTGGAGCATATTTAGAAGTTATATCTTATTTAATGGAAAATGGGCTAAGATTGCATAATTGAGTTTGAGGTGACTCATACTTTATTGAAAGCTGAAATTAAAGAGCATAGATAAAATCCGAAGTGACCAGCCTGAATTATTCTGTTATTACTGCAATAACTAACTTGGAAATGAGTCAGGGGCACTAGGACCCTCCCAAAGAGGCAGGAAGAAGTACAGCCTTTCAAACACCCAGAAACATGCTCAAACTTAGTTGTCAGCCTTCTTTCTAACATTTCTTGAGTCCTTGTTACCTCTAAGAAAAGTAGAACCAGCCATAGCTGGGTAGCTCAATTGGTTAGAGCATCATCCTGATACACCAAGGTGGAGGTTTTGATTCCCAGTCAGGACACATATAAGAATCAACCAATGGCCCTGACCGGTTTGGCTCAGCGGTTAGAGCGTCAGCCTGTGGTTCAGAGAGACCCCGGTTCAGTTCCCGCTAAGAGGCACCTGCCTCGGTTGCAGTTTGTCCCCGGCCCTGGTTGGTGTTGTGTGGGTGGCAACCAGTTGATGTGTCTCTCTCACATGGATGTTTCTGTCTCTCTTTTCCCCCTCTCTCCCTCCCACTCTATCTGAAGATAAATGCAAAAATGTCCTCCGCTGAGGATAAAAAAATAAAATAAATAAATAAAATAAAATAAATTTTTATAAAAAGAAGAAAGCGCCCTGGCCGGTTTGGCTCAGCAGTCGGGGTCCTGTGGGAGGCGACAAGTCAATGTGTGTCTCTCTCTCTCCCCCTCCCTCCCTTCCACTCTATCTGAAGATAAATGGAAAAATATCCTCAGGTGAGGATTAAAAAAAAAAACAACTTCCAAATCTGGCCCCAACCTGCCTTTCCAGCAGCATTTCCTGCCCCTCCTCTCCTAAAGTCTGGGCCACACCACACCACCATTCATTCCTGAACATTGTTGCACTTGCTGGTCCCTCTGCCTCAGATCCTCCTGTGAACTCCCAGTCTTCCTTCCACAACCTGTTTCTTTGTCTCCTCCTTGACAGAATTAGTCACTCTCTGTTCCATACACACCTCTAAATTATCGCGCTGTAAAGTAATTATTTATTTCTAAATCTCTCCCCGCCTCCCCTCACCCCCACCCCGACCCAATTCTGTGCTGCCCCAGACTCTATCTTGTTTATCTCTACATGCTCAGGGCCTGACATAAAGCCGGTATTTGACACATGATTTTTAGGTGACAGACTGACTAAGCAACTGAAGGAGCAGCATAAACTTTGGATGGCCCAGTGCTGAGTGTGGTCCCAAGAAAGTTATCCAGACTTGGGCTCTTCCTTTCAAGATGTGCCCACTCAATCTAGGAAAACAAAGCAAACAGTCTGATCCAAGAATAACCAAAAGACCACCTGGTTAACACCAATTCAATAATAAGCAGAAGAAAGAAATTTAAGCCCAACTGGTGTGGCTCAGTGGTTGAGCGTTGACCCATGCACCAAAGGGTCGCCGGTTCGATTCCCAGTCAGGGCACATGCCCAGGTTGTGGGCCCAATCCCCAGTGGGGGGCATGCAGGAGGCAGCCAGTTGATGTTCTCTCTCATCGATATTTCTATCTCTCTCTCCCTCTCCCTTCCTCTCTCTCTAAAATTAATAAAGAAAAAAAAAATTTTTTTTTAAGAAATTTAGGAGGAAGGCTTTGAGCCTAGTAATATGTGTGAGTTATATATGTATTGGAAATGGGGATAGAGAGATAATTCAGAGAGGACAGCAAGAGCTCATGAATTCTCTAAGAAGTAGTTGAGGGAGCTTGATGATCTAATAGAATAACTATCCTTTCTGACTTAAAAAAAATGTACAGCCCCCACATTTAGAAGCCAACAGCAGCTCACTGGTTCTTCTATCTTGCCCCAATAGACCATCCACCTACAGGGAATATTAACAGCCAACTTGTGTCCACTCAGCAAAGAACCTAGAGCCTTGAGTTCCTAGAAAATCTTTCTTTCTTTCTTTCTTTCTTTCTTTCTTTCTTTCTTTCTTTCTTTCTTTCTTTCTTTCTTTCTTTCTTTCTTTTTCTTTCTCTCTCTCTCTCTCTTTCTTTCTCTTTCTCTCTCTCTCTCTCTTTCTTTCTCTTTCTCTTTCTCTCTCTCTCTCTCTCTCTCTCTCCCTCCCTCCCTCCCTCCCTTTCCTTCCTTCCTTCCTTCCTTCCTTCCTTCCTTCCTTCCTTCCTTCCTTCCTTCCTTCCTTCCTAATCCTCACCTGAAGATATTTTTCCATTGATATTCAGAGAGGGTAAAAGGGAGGAAAGGATATAGGGGGAAAGAGAAAGAGAAATATCCATGTGACAGAGACGTATCAATTGGTTGCCTCTCGCATGCACCCCTGACGGGGGCTGGGGATCGAACCTGCAACCCAGGTACATGCCCTTGACCAGGTATGTGCCCTTGAGACCCTTTGGTGATCAGGCCAACACTCTAACCACTGAGCCACACAGGCCAGGGTCCCTTTATTTTTTAGCACTCTTCTTCTATACTTTACGACTGAAGGGGCAGATACCTGCAGGGGAGAAAATAGTCCATCAGAGGATCTTCATATAGACCCCTACATCATACCAGATTCTAGAAAACAATTATTGAGACACCAGGAGCCTATGTGCACAGAGGGGTGGTCACATGAAGAGGCAGCAAGAGGGTGGCCAAGCAGAAAGACCTCAGAGGAAAAGAAAACGTCTGGCACCTTGGCCTTGGACTTCCAGGCTCTAGACTGTAAGAAATATATTTATGTTGTTTAAGTCATCCTCCCACCCCCCTAAAAAGAAAAGAATTATTTGGCCCTGGCTGGTTTGGCTCAGCGGTCAGAGCATCGGCTTGCGGACCAATGAGACTCGGGTTCGATTCCGAACAAGGGCACGTACCTCGGTTGCGGTTCGTCCCCGGCCCTGGTCCGGGTTGTGTGGGAGGCAACCAGTCGATGTGTCTCTCTCCCATCGATGTTTCTCTCTCTCTCTGTCTCTCTCTCTCTTTCTCCCTCTCTCCCTCCCTCCTAATCTGTCTAAAGATAAATGGGAAAATATCCTCGGGTGAGGATAAAAAAAAAAAAGAAGAAGAAAGAAAAGAATTATTTGCTTACCTAGTCTTATTTTTTTCTTTCATAAACAGAATAATTTTCTTCTGATAATAAAAAAAAACTGCTTATTTGGAAAATATAGAAAAGTATAAAATATGAAATAAGCTCTGGCTGGTTTTTCTCAGTGGTTAGAGCGTAGGCCTGTGGACCAAAGGGCCATGGGTTTGATTCCTGGTCGGGGCATGCACCTGGGTTGCAGGTTCAATCCCCAGCCCTGGTCAGTGTTGTGAGGGAGGCAGCCAACTGATGTCTCTCTCTTTTACATTGATGCTTTTCTCTCTCTCTCTCTCCCTCCCTCCCTCCCTTCCACTCTATCTGATAATCAATGGAAAAATATCCTTGGGTGAAGATTAACAAAATAAATAAATAATAAAATATGAAATAAAAATTTCCCATAATGCCACCAGAAGTAACAACCGTTAACATTTGATGTATGTGTGTGTATTTTATAAAACTGGAAGCATACCATATATAAAGTTTTATATATTACCTTCTCATTTAGTATTATATTGTGGGCATTTTCAGGTCAATAATTATTTCAAAACATGATTTATAGTAATGACTGCCTAGTAGTTCATCATATAACAATTTATTTCAGCCATCAGCCTTGGGACATTAATGTTGTTGCCAGTTTTTCTCCATTACGAATAATACTGTAATTAACAGCAGTCTTAGAAGAATTGCTAGGTCAGAGGATATGAACTCTTATGAGGCTCTTGGTGCATGCTCTTGAACTGCCCTCAGGAAATCGTGTGATGGGTTATTCTCCCTCCATCAGTGTATGAGAGTTTGTGTGTCAAAGGTAAGGTGTGAAAAAGGTAAGGCCTTTCTATATTTCTCACAATAAATAGATATTTTGTTGTTGTTTTTTAAATCCTCACCCGAGGATATTTTTCCATTTATTTTCAGATAGAGTGGGAGGGAGAGGGAGAGAAAGGGAGAGAGAGAGAGAGAGAAGCATCTATTTGTTATTCCACTTATTTACGCATTCATTGGTTGATTCTTGTATGTGCCCTAACCGGGAATTGAACCGGCAACCTTGGTACCTTGGCACATTGGGACGGCTCTCTAACTAACTGAGCTACCCAGCCATGGTGGGCCTGAGAATATTAAATTAGGTGGTTCTAATAGGACTGTTTGAGTGGACCTTTGGTGTTGAGGTAACTGAAAATTGGTTCTGATTAGGCGACAGGAGGAGATCCCTTGTCTCTGAGAAGCCAGTTGGAAGAAATTCAAAGTTGGTTCTAAAGAGAGTCAAAGATGGTTGGCAGGCTATGGTGGTTTTTTGTTTTTTGTTTTTTGTTTTCCCCAGAGCCCTTCTAAATCCCTGGACCAGCTCACCCACAGTAGGTGCTCTGTTAATTTGTTCAATAAATAAAGTACAGTTTGGTTCTCAGGAGTCTGGTCACTAGATTTGGAAAGGTTCTAGGATGAGAAATTGGTTCTGAGGAGGAATTAGCTTCCACAGAGGCTGAAACTGTCTCTGAGAAGGGCACTCACTGCTGGTTTTGTGGAAACAGCGACTGCTGAGTTTGGGAACTAAGGAGGCACTTGGCCCAGGTGGGCAGCCTGATGTACTTGGGTCACGGGATGGGATAAGACACCTCAGGATAGATTAATTTCTACCCATTTGCCTCCCCAGATTTCTTAAGTTCCCTCCCTCAAAATGAGTCCCAAGTGAGAGTCTTAGGAGGGCCTTTTCCCCCACTACCCCAGGGCCGGCTCTTTGGCCTCTGGATTGCAAATCAGCACCATGATTTTAGAAGGCTGTTGTCCTCCAAGCAGAGGGGGCCAGTCAGAGCACAGGCCAGGGCAGCTATCAGGAGAGAGGGCCCAAGAGGGTCACCCCAGGGATGGAGGATGGGTCTGTAGGATGGAATGAACACTGGAAAGACCACCTGGAGAATGCACACTCAAAGACAAGGTAGAAAAGATATTTTAAATTTAGCTTTATTGGGCTATAAAGGATTTAAAAATAGCTTTATTGAGGTATAATTTACATGCAACAAAATGCATCCATTTAAAGTATACTATTCAGTGACTTTTAGTAAATTTGCAGAGTTGTTCATGCATCACAATCCCATTTTAGAACATTTGCATCATCCCCAAAATAACAAGCTGATTTGCAGTCAAAACCTACTGTAACCCCCAGCCCCTGGCAACTACTAATCTGCTCTTTGTCTCTATGGATTTGCCTTTTCTGGACATTTTATATAAATGCAATAATAAAACATGTACCTAACTTCTTCATCATAACATTTTTGAGGTTTATCCATGTTGTAGCACACACTCACGTTTTGTTCCTTTTTATTGCTGAATGGTATTTCCTTGGTTGGATGTATCACATCTTGTTTATCCATTCACCAGTTAAACAGACATTGGGTTATTTTCACTTTGTTACTATTATCAATAATGCCACGCCCTGGCCGGTTTGGCCCAGCAGTAGAGCATCAATCAGCCTGCAGAACAATGAGTCCCGAGTTCAATTCCAGCCAAGGGCACGTACCTCAGTTGCGGTTCATCCACGGCCCTGGTCGGGGTCGTGCAGGAGGCAACCAGTCGATGTGTCCCTCTCAGGTCAATGTTTCTCTCTCTCTCTCTACCTGAAGATAAATATAAATATAAATATAATCCTCGGGTGAGGATTAAAAAAATAATAATAATAATGCCGTTATGAACATTGGCATGTATATCCTTGTATGAACACATTTTCATTTCTCTTGGGTAGATGTCCAGGAGTGGAATTGCCGGGTCACATGGTCAGTGTATGTTTCCTTTTATAAAAAACAGCTAAACCATTTTCCAAAGTGATTGTACCTTTTTACATGTCCACCAGTAACATATGAGAATTCCAGTTTTTCCACATCCTCATCAACACTTGTTATTACCTGTCTGGAAAAACTAACTATTAAGGATAATTTCCTAAAATAAGTGAAGCCATCCTCCCTCCACCCCAGCCTTAACACATACCTGGGCAGGCAGCAAGGGCCAGTTTATCAGAGTTGGGAACACAGACCAAGACCAATCCTCTGGCCTCGGCTCCCCTTTGCACTCAGACTGCTCCACAGTCCCAGGCTCCGTGGGCCCAAAGAGAAGAAAGAGAAGTGTGGTTACAACACTATTTCAGAACCAAGAGGTGGGTAGGATATAGGGTTTGTGACAACTAGTGGGTGAGGCCCATGTTCCAGAAAAACCATCTGAGAAAGAACCCCCAGAAGACAGTAATAAAAGGCAAAGTGTACAGATAATCTCTTAGTACTAGTGCCCCCAGGATAACTTCCCATATCAACTGATCTTGGTCCTTCCTCCTTTTGAGGTAGGAGTGCCTCATCAATGTGTAGCTTACCCTCTATCAGGTGCCTTTCTCCTTAGA